>CM041736.1:17492906-18092906 GCA_023373845.1 Nibea coibor | reverse complement strand
TGCATATCAGACTTATATTTATCATGAGGCCAGAAACACAACTTTGAATGAATGCTGATGGTGCTCTGATCTGGAATGTGTGAGATGTTTATGAGATGTTAATATGATAATATTCATATTTCTGTCTTGTGTTTTCAGCTTGTTTTACTTCCTTAAATTGGCCAAAATATCAATTAATGCAGTCTACTGTGTGTTGTTTGGTGGTTTTCTTTGTTATTAATATAAAATAAGTCAAAAACTAAAGACATTAACCTGATTTCACATCAGCAAAGTGAATATGAACGTGCTGTAAGTGTGTGTTTCATGTGTGCAGTATTATAGCCCGGTCTTGCGGATATTGGAGCATTTCTCATCTTGACTGATACATTCTGCTGATTTATGCCTTTAATAATAGCCTCGACATCGGCACAGAGGCACAGAGGTCAGTCCAGTGTGTGTCAATGTGGCGCTGCGTCCCATGATCCATCAGGAAGATTCGGTCATTCCAGGAGGGGGCAGACATCATGAGAGACACAGGAGGACCAGAGGTAGGTTGGAAGACAGAGGGAGGTAGGAAGACCTAGACACAGACGTAGTAACAGAGAGGAGAGTGAGAGGGGGGCACTGCCTGGGTTTATGACCAGGGCGGGCAAAGGGGAGCAGAGGTGGGCGGGGGGAGAGACATGGATCAGAGGCACTGACGCCTTCAGACAACAATGCACTGTTTCCCCTGTAATCCTGTGATTCATCGAGCTCAATGGAAGACACTTGATAGCAGATGATAATGAAACTTCAACCCCAGACAGCCTGGCTGCCAGGGGCTTTTCCTCACCAGGCCAACCGCTACTTAATGCATGTTGTCTGACCGGACTCTTCGCCTTTCATTTGCAATCACTGACATAGGGTGGTTCTTGCCCAGCCATGAGCTCATTCGGTCCTTAGGGGAGTCATTTTTAAATTTGCTGGTATCACCTCATTACAGATGTGAAGGTGTGTTTGACTCATGGTTTGTAATCTTTACCTGGTTCAGGCTCAGGGGGTCTGCGTTGCGTTGGATTTAAGTTCATTTGAGAAAAATGTCAAGCCTATAAAGACAAATGTGAACTTTTCAGCCCAAAAAAGCAGATGCAAAGCAGCAAACCACTGTAAAACTGCACCTGTGAGAAAGTGTCTGAGGGGGATTGGGCAGGCGTTTATTGCAACATCACTCAAGCAGGCAAACAGACGTTCAATGTTGTGCAGGTTTTGGGTTTCAAATTTGGCAGAACCAGTTGCGTAGCTTCTAAGGCTGTCACTTTTTATTTGAAATTCAAACTACCCTTCAAACGTGAGAAAAAAATTAAATATTAAATCTGTTATCCTCCTTTCAAATTCAATATTTTCAGTGTGATAGCGAACCAGTCTGCACCTTGTTAAACTGTTCATCTCTCCCAGTAACTTAAGCTATTGTTGTTTTCTCTGTTGAAAGCTAGCAAGCCATGCTAACAGCACCAAACTATTTAAGAAGTGATGTTTGGAAGTTTTTTGGATTTTATTTCATAAAGGATAAAACATGAATGACTGTGAAGCTATCTTCAAACAGCTGTTTTACGTGACAAGCTAAAGTTAGCGGCTTAAAGTCATGTTAGCTGTTATAAAAATGGAAAAATGGTGCAATGGAGGCACCAGGAATGAACGGTACATCAATTCTTCCACTTTGGAATAGGATACGTAGTTTATGTTTAAATTCATTTCAAAGAAATATTCATGTTTGTTCAAATATGCTTTATCTTTTTAACAAACGACTGCCCTGTGTTCAGAAGGTCATAGTTTTCACAGGATTCAGTTTCCTTCCCATGTACCCCTCAGACTTGAAGTCCTGTAGGTGTTTTTGCAGACATTTACACGTCCGACGTGTTGTTAACTTCAAATTTAACACCCGCTATAATACTTTGCGAAAACCTGTGGTCGCCAACACATATACGGCAAACTGATTTATGCCATTTTTCCTCGCTGCAGCTTTCATGCTTGGCCTTGCGTAATCCCATAAAGTTGCTTTTACACAAAATAAATGTCAGCCAAATTATGGAAACAACAGCAGCCACAGGTAGTTAATACAATAAGAAGGCTTACTGCTGTTTAGTCATCAGTTCTTCAACATCGGCAGGGGAAAGGAGAGGAGCGCAGCGAGGGGTCGGCTCCCCCCGGCGATGTGTGTGGCGGCATTAGTGCTGAGGGAGGCGTCCAAGTTTCGCTACATTCTGCACAAGGGAGACGTAAGGGGTTTTGCCAGAGCCTTTTCACGGTGAGAGAGCGTTCCAGTCCAATGAAAGTAATATGTTGTAGGCGGTGAAGGGAGGGGGAGGGAGTGGGGAAATATAAATCCGCTGTTGTTTTAGCTCCTTGAGGGAAAATCCATTGTTTTCTTCTGGTGCCTGGCTGATGGTGAAACTGACACACACACATGCACACGTCCATGCATACAGAGACACACACGCAAACAGAGACACCCATATACAAACATGCTATATATATATATATATATATATATATATATATATATATATATATATATATATATATATATATACACACATACAGACAGGAGTTCATACAAGTCTGTTCTGAAATGCTTAAACACATATTGCACATACTCTGCAGCACACTCAAACACAAATATACACACACGGAGCTAAAGTGCAGCCTAGCAGAGTGTGGTGTGGTGATGAGAGGTTTGGCTGAAGCTTCACAGAACCTCTGGTTAAATCTGGTTCAGTCCTGAAGCACAAACCCTCCTCTAAATGTCTCAGCAGCCTTGTCATCAGACTCTTCTCTCTGAGCTCTACACTGTAATAAGTCCTCCAGCGTCCCTCCCATCCATCCAACGCGCCACCACCACCACCACCACCACCACCACTCCCCAGTTCAATACACACTGATGGTGGAACGGGCGAAAAGCCGGAGCGTGCGTTTGTGTGTGTGTGAGCGTGTGCGAATTTGAAGCATCCACATCATCAGCCTTCCTCCACACCCTATCCCAGACTCTCTGATGATGCCTTCCTCAGCTCCCAACCTGCAATTATTCTCAATTCTTCTTACTATGAATGGAAAGAAGAAGACATTGGCTCAATGAACAATGACCTTATAGTTGTTCCTTAAATAGTTCATGAATCAGCTAGAGACTTAAGAGTAATATCATTTATATTGTTTGAGTACTTAATTTTTCCAAATATTCTGGACTAAAAGTGACTGGAACCTTTTTCTCCTTCGTGACTCATTTTGTTTTATTATCCGTCAAACTCAACTTGTTATTATTCTTTTTGTCACTTTTACAGATTGTCTACTCATTTAACTTTACTGAACTGCTGACACACCCAAGTATGTAGGTTTGGTGTCAGAGTTCTTCCACCGGACAAAAACTTTTGAGGCATCCATTCGTACATTTATTTTCATGTAGAAAATAACATGTTATGATCCAAATTGTTTTTTATGCCTTTCAAGTCGAACAAAAGAATGAGAATATATATAGCCCACGTTTATGTATTATTATTGCACTGCCAAATTGATGGGATTACTCTGTATTTATACGACCACAAAGCACACATAATTTCGTGAAATCAATTCATTGCCTTTTTCTGTGCAACAGCCATTCAATGTGTTTACATTCTGTCTCTCTATATAGCTTTTTATTGTTGGTGGAGGAGCAGTCGCAGGAAGTTATGCATGCACGCAATGCAGCGTCGTATTTCTTTATTTGTTTTCAAAAACATGCAAAGGAGAATCAAAGACATGTACCCCACCTATGACCACCACCAATCCCCAGTAGAAATCATGTCCTTTCACACAACCATAAAGTTTAGGGTATATAAATACTGAATGCAATGTCAAGATATCTTTAATGCAGTGTTCAAGCTTCATGTTTCTTGAAATAATCAAAAATCATCACAAAGCAACACATATAATGTTTCAGATAAAGTTCCATGGCATTATTATCAGCCATAAAATCAGGAAACAAAGAAACCAAATGAGACCTGGCCCTGTCTTAGTCACAAGGGAAGATTATCTGCTCTGAGATCCAGAGTTACTGCCCGACTCCTAGTCCAATACCGCTCTCATAACAGGGTTTGTCATTTAACATGCACCCCCACATTCTGCAGTCAGCGGAGAAGGGGCCCCGGCACTGATGGTTAAAGAGGAAAAGGGTTTTGAACAATGTTACGCTTCCTACAATCATCAGCGATTTAACAGATGCAAACATTTTGGATGAGGTTAACAATAAGCCCTAAATTGGGGGGAGATCCTGACATGAGTTACTGATGCCACCGGATTTTACAGGCATGTAAAATCGGTTAGACAAAGTCTGACACGTCAAGAACTGGCAACCATGTTGGGTCACGGAGGATGCTTCGTTTCGCTGTGCTCACCAATCCGCCCTGTGGCTTTTAATGCAACTGCCTGGTGTGCTCTGATAGAGCCATGTCAGGGATGCTGGGTGACAGAGGTTAAAACCGCAGCATGTTTACCCACTCCGGGGCCAAATCTTCTCTTCCTCGGGATAAGACTGGAGCGGGGAAGGCTGCCAGGAGCCGCAGCTCTTCCATACAGACTTCATTCCAGTCAGAACTGGAGACGAGACCACCAATTATTTTTATTCTGGGTGATTTGGGTTTCTTGGGGTTAGAATAGAGGAGGGGGGAGGAGTTGGTTGGATCGACTAAATATAAATCCATGAAAGTATGCATTCTGCATCAGTACAGAGATCTCTCTTTGTCTGTTTCTTATTCTATAACTCTGCTAACGTCTGTTTGTTTATCTGTTTGTCTTATACTCTGCAATATGAGCACTGTAGGAATGCTACATTCAACTAAGTGCGTCTGCCTCAGAACTAACTGCATGTACTCATCTTTATCCCTGAGACGCTGAGGTGTCTGTCTGGGGAGAGCATTTTGCTGACTACACACTGTCCAGGGACAAACCAGGATGTCCCTGGGAGAGGCCAGAACAGCCTCAAGGCAAGGAGGGATAGACAGAATGAGGAATGGAGGGCTGAAAGAGAGGTGTGTTTACTGTTAGTTTTGCTGTTGGTCCGTCAGTAAACAGGAAAAGGGCCGTTCTGTCAACCCAAAGCGTTCATTAAAGCCACGGTTCAGTCCCATCCGGGACGGTCCGGGGGATTTCCTGCACTCGGTTAACCAAGTAGCAGAAGGCGACAACGTTTAAGGACGGGACGGACGGAATGAGCGTGGCACTGCCAGCTGTCCACCGGCACAGCCACCAGAACTGTCACGCTTTGTTCCGTCTCAGTCCCCACCCCCTGTCACTCCCTGACCCAGACTGAGTGCCACAGCCAAGTTTCCACCAAAAGATCTACAGCCTCGAGCTAGCACTTAAAAAATCCTCCTTCATTCATACATACATGTAGCAAAGAAAACACAGGTAGGAGTAACGGTGCCAATGGTGACACATGAATGAATTTAAAAAATCTTAAACGCTCACGCCTGACACTATAGCATGTCAGACGACTTCTCCCTAGACATTGTGTAAATGACCCCGTGCTCATGAGTCCTGACAGTCCATGCATGATGCAATGGCTGCAGTGGTGCATTCATTTTTCCATACATACTGGAGAGTGACAAGCTGCGGGCCTGTGGAGCAGAATATGGAGCTGGTTATGATATCAGTTTGCAAATACTACAAGTGAGTTTACATCCAAGTGTGTTAAGTGTGGAATTAGAAGGGCAGAATGGAAATATAAAATAACCTCAATACCATGACTACTACTCTAGGCTGTAATGTATTGTAAAGACTCCTTCCATTAGTCATGGGTATACTTATGCGTGCTGTGCAGGCTTGATAGTTCTCCAAGTGTGAATACAACCAAACTAAATCTTTCATACTGTAACCACTTGTCTTGCCCCGTGAGCTCTCTCCGCTCTCTCTCACGTTAAGGGAAAAAAGCAGCATCAGTGACTTCAGCACGTGTGATCTTACACCGGGGGTATCATGTATTTGTAACTGATCCCAAATCAGTTCAAACAAGATCTGTCAACCTTATCTGCAGGCAAGAATGTCGATATTGACAACTTTTTCAAATTTGATGGTTTCTGTGCATGCAAACTATGATATGGTTAAAGATAGGGAAACATGGTTATAGCAAATTATACAGTTAGTTCTAATGACCCTTACGTTAATGTTACATAAAAAGTTGTCATCTACCTTGGATTGTTACAAATTTGCATTACAAAGATGAACCTGCATACTGCTGTTAGACACTGAATGTGATTAGCTGATAATTAATCTAATCAGTCACCATCAGTAATCAGTGGGGACATTATTAAACAATTAATCAACCCATAGGTTACAGCAGTCCACGTCACACAACCTTAATCATTCAGAAGCAGTTACCAACGACAAACATTAAACCAAATATACATATTAGAAGCACGTCTGGGGGAAATATTACAATAAACCCTTTACATGCCATTAAAAATATATAACTTTAGTTACATAAAGATAAAGGTCTTCATATGTCGACAGTATTCTTATCACATGCATCAGTGTAACCCATACACTGTATTTCTATCCAAAATTACATATTTTCTATTTTATCACCTCAACAACTCAAGAACTCACAAACAGCTTCCTTTGGATAGCTGGATTTTTTTTTTTTACTAACTAGCATTTAAAAAAAAAAAAATATCTTTTAAATGTATCAATAATTCATAACAGTGCTATGGCCCATGACGGCCATTCAATCTTACTTATGTACAACTGATGAAACCTGATGCTCGTAACAGCTGATGATACGTAACAGCAGATGTAATGCTGATAAGAAGTCTGCATGGTTGGTCATGATTTTCAGTGGCTTCAGACTGTGTACATACAGCGTGTGATTGTAGACACCCTGTGCATAATAAACAAGCTGTGTATTTATGCCTGTGCGTGTTTGTGGGTTTGATGTGTGCAGAGATGCACATGTCTGAAGGTAGCAGATATCCTTATCAGCCTCGAGGGGTCTGGAGATAAAGGCTCTCTTGATGGAGGTGTTACTGAGCTTCTACAGGCTGACAGTAGCAGGCAGCATCCAGCTTCTCTTTGTCTTCCCTCCTCCTACTTCTCCTCTTCATGCTTCTTCATATCCCCACTCCTGCCCAGCACTCCACACTCGTTCTGCTCCTCTATCTCTTCCACCTTCCACATTTATCCTCTCTGCCTTCTCTATCTTCCACTCTGCTCTTTATCTCTGCCTTTCAGCCTCTAACTTTGAGCCTCACACCATACATACCGGAATCCACCGTGGCCTAACTCTGGCCTCAACCATGCAAGTCAGGCAGTAAGATTTATTCACATGCCTAAACTGTTGTTTTGCTATTGTTGTTGTTTATGACGAGTCATAATCACAATGCTGAAGCCAGTTGTGTGGAAGTTCCTTCCTTTCCATCCTGTTCTCCAGCTCATCATTCACCTCCAAATAAGCGTTTAAGCTCCAGACATGACAGATGGAGCATTATGAGTGGGAACAGTATCAAAGGAAGAACTGAACAGAACAGAACTAAAAAAAAGCCTCTTGGATTAGAGGTGAAATGTCTTCATGGCTCTACAACCAAGTCCAGCTGCCCTGGATTTAACCCTTCTCAAAGAAAGATGATGTGGACGACTGAGAACCTTCACAGACGTCAAAGGAAGGGTTTGCATGGATATGTCATATGAAGAAAAAATATCTCTTGGTGGGAAGACCATGTAGTGTGATGTTGATGAAGAAGAATTTGTCAGGAGAACCTTTCCACAGGAAAAGCTCACAGGACTGCTGTCCTGTGAGCTTTGCAGGACTCAAGAGATCACTAATAGATGTCGAATAACAATTGCTTCTTTTTTGGCAAGACCGCTTGGAGCCAACTAATCTGATATCCCTACACTTTATGACAGGAGGCGGGCTGGGTGGTGGGGGAAGTTGTGGGAATGTTGCAGGACTGACAAGGTTAAACAAAGAAATGTCGAGAGTCCATTGGAAATCATAAGCCAGTTTATGAAGTGATGCTTTGGCATCAGGCACTGGCCCATCAATGACGCTTGTAACAGCTGACACCTCGTGATCTTGTCTCCAATCGGCCAATGCCCTGCAGACCAGTGGATCTCCTAAAGCTGCACCACAGGAACCACAGAAGATGCTGAAAGGGCAGCACACCACCACCTTTGAAAGCAAAAATCGACATGTGTGTGCTAACCCAGTCAGAGCTGAAAATACTCTGAGCCATGCACACCCAACCAGACGAGGGGTGTGTAAAGACTCCAACGCCACGTTGCCATCACAACCAAGCCAAGCGGTTGTGAGGAAAACCTCATCATCCGTCTGCCCACGGAGAGCAAGAGGAATGGAAACAGCTGACTCAAGTCGACATTAGATTATAATGACCCCCAAAGTTCCAGGAAGGACGACCGAGAGGAAGAAACATATCAGCTGACCGACCGTGGGATTGAGCACATCTGAACATTCCTCAGAGCAACCCACATGGAGGCATTTACCACGGCTCTGTAAAGGCTCTTCTCTTTGCTAATCTCAGGTGAAATGTGATATAGGGGATTGATGTTTATTAATAGGAGTGCAATTAATAAACATAATAAGTCATACGTAGGAGCTCAAATCAGTCTATTAATATATGAAACTTATTTTACTTTCCAACTCTTCAGCTGTTGATTGGTGCCTTAGCATTAAAAGTGATTGCACTGATCTCCTGTGTTCCACAAATGAAGACATCTTACCGTCCTTCACTCCTCCATCAGACACATTTTCCCTCATCTTCATTCAGTCATCCATTGTTTGTGCTGTATTCATAATTTGAATCATGTTTTTATGTTTTTTCATGTTTTATTGTCGTTCATCACTGTATTCATTGCATTGCTGTTTATTCACTTGTCATTTAGTAGTTATTATTTATGTGCTATACTTGTCCAACAAAGCTTTGATTTATAAAGAACTTGATTGTGCGGTTTGTGTGATATATCAATGTACATGAGTTAAGAACTCTGGCAACCTTCAGATCGAGACTAAATAAATTAATTAGCCATCAATTTTCCCTTTTTTTTGAGGTGTGGTGCCCCAAGGTGAATTTAATGTGAGTTAAATTTAATGTCAGTTAAATTCACTTATTTAATGTGTGTAACATTGATTTCTTCTGGTGGGGGTAAACCCGCTCCTTCGTCTCACCAAAATTAAGATTCCTTTGCCATAATCATTTTAATGCATTTTTTAGCCCTGAACCCCTTATAACCATATCCTGGAAGTCCATTTCAAGCACAGAACTCATTGCCTACTGAAACAGCTGCTGCGGCTTCTCAACCAAAAGAATGATGAAATTGAAGCGGGAGAGAGCAAGAATCCTGCAAAAGCATCGCCTCATCCCGGCAGAACAGGGGCTACGAGGCCTGACATCTGCAACAATGCCAAAAGGAGATGATAGGCCGCAGTAAAACCAGTCTGAAGCATCTAATTTAGGAGCCCTGGATGGCTCACAAAATACCGAGAGGGAAAAGAGAATAGCTCCCTGGCCCGACATGGAAACTGTCTGGGGGAGTCGGAGCCAGTTAAAACAAACATGAAAATAATTGACGTTGCCTCGCTGTTAGACAGCTATGATTGGTGTTTGCGCAGCGACCGTGGAAGTGTTTGAATGGCACTGCGGCTGTCAGTAATGACGCTATAGTGTCTGCTGAGTCTGTGTTATCGGGAGGTCTCCAGCCTCTCCATGTGCTAAAAGCCTTTAACCCGCCAAGCCAATTAGCTGAGCCCCCGTCTGAGGAATGGGAGGATGTCTCTTCAGCCCCATGTGATGCTTTCCACTTCCTGTTTGCACTCCCTGGCTTCCCTTGCCTCGCTCAGGGACATCTGGGGAACACATTCAAAGTAATCCTGCTGCCACCAAGTAAACCACACAGTAAGTACTAACACAAAGCAGAGGCAGAAGAAGAAGCTCGCTCTCTTGTCTCTCATGCTCAAATGGAAGCATGCTGCAGATAATCTCTCCTCTTTTCTCCTCTTCGCTCCCTGCAGGGTCCAAGGCTATTATCCCAGTGCCTACTGACCTGTGGTCCAGGCTGACAGAGGGGTCAAAGAGGAGAGTGATAGGAACGGAGATGAGGCAGAAAAGTGGCAGGGCAGGTAAAACCGTGGGGACCAGAGGCCCCGGGGATGGGAAGAGGGGAGAGCTCTAAACAAGACTGCCAGAGGGATGAAGGTTGGGTTCCTAACAAGACTGCCTGCAGGGACGGGTCAGCTCCCAAAGGACATGAGTGCACACACTAAAAATAAGGGTTCAACTGGTTCTTGTTAGGCTGGTGAAGCCTAACAACTGAAGCTCTACATTGGGGACAGCAAAGTCACACACAACAGGCGATATCTAACAACACCTCAAGGAATTAGCATTCTTGGACAATTAATAAATCAAAGCATCTGCAAAATTCCAAAAGTCCTTGCAAACATTTGTGAAAAATGGTGAAGCTTGACAGTTTTATTAGTCACTGCCATCAACCTCTGCTATTAAGGAGTAAATAAGTTAGAAAAGTATTCTTATGGGACAGTCCTCATTCATTTCATTCTAGTGGCCTGAGGGTAGGAACTCATCCTGAGTTTCACAGGGCTGGTCTGGTGTATCCCAAACATTCTTCCTGATCTCAGCAAAAAAAAAAAAAGCCCTTTATCCACATGGCTGGAATCCTTAAAGATACTCCTACTTATTTTTGCAGCACCTTGTATAGAGGACCTTTAGGCAGATTAAGTACCATCCAGTGTACGTTCATCTTGTTTGGCACTGTTTCTGTACCACACAGTGATGTTTCCTGTCAGGATGCTCTCAGTGGGGCAGGAATAGAAACTCCTCAGTATTTGTGGAGACACCTGGAATCTCCTCGAGCGTCTCCGCTTTACCTTTCTCACCACAGATTTGGTATGCAGTGCCCAGATCAGGCCTTCTGTGATGTACACCAAGGTACGTGAGGTTGTATGTACCGTAATTTCCGGACTATAAGCCGCAACTTTTGTCACACACTTTCAACCCTGCGGCTTATGCAATGATGCGGCTAATTTATGCATTTTTTCTAACGGCCGCCAGGGGCGCTCGAGCAGAAAAGGTAAGAGTGAGACAGGTGGAATATGTGTCGAGGAAGATGCAAGTTTAATGTAACTTCGCGCTTTGTCCATGAATAAAATTAGCATGAACAGACCCTCATCATGGAAAATGCAAGAAGAAATGCATATGCATATATGCTGTGTTACTGCCGCGTCACCATGACTTTTACCGGTGTTTTTTTAACCAGCCCTGTTAGTGCTGTGCTACCGTGTTGCTGCTGTGTTACTGCCGCGTCACCGTGACTTTTACCGGTGTTTTTTTAACCAGCCCTGTTAGTGCTGTGCTACCGTGTTGCTGCTGTGTTACTGCCGCGTCACAGGCACTGTTTGGAAAGAAAAGCTAAGGTATATTATTAAAACTTTGAAAACTCTTTCTGTGTACCGTCTTTCTTTGTAAATATCTCATGTTTCAATGTGGGCACATGCGGCTTATAGACAGGTGCGGCTTATGTATGTACAAAATGTTTTTTTCTTTAAAAATGTACTGGGTGAGGCTTATAATCAGGTGCGCTCTATAGTCCGGAAATTACGGTATATGAAAGAACTGTTGATATTAAGGGCAGGGTAGTTCTTCTCCTGCAAGTCCACTATCACCTTCTTAGTACTGCTGCTGTTCAGGGGGAGGTTGGTGTCTTGACACCAGTGGGTCAGGCCCTCTACTTCCTTCAGATAGCCTTTTCATTGCTATCAGTGATCAGGCGTCAGGAAGCTTGATGATGGCCTTGGAGTATCGTGTCTACCTCCATGTTGAAGTGATAATACTGATCCCAGTGGCAGCCTGTGCTGTCATGGCTGAAAGTGCTTTGAGTGGTAAAAAGACATATAAGGATCTATATATATATATAAAGTCCATTTATCAGAGGTTAAGCTCGTCCTATCGTATTTTAAGACTTAGATGATCTCAGTCCAATGGGACAAAGGTCATCTTTGCCTTGAGATGCTTTTGGGAAACAGGCCCCTGATTGGCTGGCATGTTATATCACGGCCAATATGTGTTCCATACATTGGTCGTATCCTGAGCAAAAGCACACACATTGAATTTATTGAACATACCGAGAGCTCAACATTTTCCCTCTTCATTGTGGTATTCCCACACACACACTACCACACCCTCTTTTGCAACGTCCTATAAAACCACCACAGCTCTCTTGTTCCCTCACCGCTGTAAAAATGCCACATGATCGACTATAAACCTCCACTTTATCTGATAACAAACCATACACGTACTGTGCTGTTATCATAGTATATCAGATAACATTTAGTTGTGAGCATAATTTTACAAATCCGACAATACAGCAGTCATAGAATAACGTCAGCTCAGCCTTTTAGTATCCAGCAGATAGCACCATGTTCAGATAGCTGAAAATAGACATGGGAGGCACATTCCTTCCTTGTGTTTTTAATATGATAATTGAGAGTCTAATTGCAGCTCGGTGCCAGAGAGCACTGGCCTGGTTCTGTATTTACTCTTAGTGTATCTAATCAGCTTCCTGCAAGCCTGGTCTATCAGAAGGCTATCGCTGAACAACAGACTGGTTAACCATTGGCTCCATGCACCACATTGAGACAGATTAGATTTATACACACTCCCTGTATCTCTGCCAGGACGTATTCTGGCTACAGTATCATGCTTGTTGTCTAAGTCTACTTCCTGAGTCACAGTCTGGATATGACGAATATTTTCTCCCGATATTTCCCTCTTAATAAGACAGCGCTCTGGCTCAGGCTCAACATCATTTTCTCCAGTGCATTATCTCTTAATGAGAGCCAGCAGTGGAAGTGATTAATGGCTTCTTACCTCAACTGTGAAGCAAGTGGAAGCAGGATCATTCAGGAGCTGGAGTGGCTTTGCGTGTTGATGTTAGCAGGCTGCTGTAAATGTCATCAGAGTAAATTTTGTTATGTAAAGTGGAATGTGGGTCAAAGGGATGATAGCCTTTATGGCACCTCCAGTCACTTCTAGATCAGTCAAGCAGAACGGGCTTCATTAGATCACTGACTTCTGGTCATGAGTTCTGGCTTATGGGTCACAGCACCAGCCAGTGCGTCTGTGTGTGTTTGTGTGTGTGATCTCCTTTTGATCAAGTACAGTGGGTAGGTTACTGGCCGAAAGGAAAAACCTTTACAATTCAAGCTTTTAGAAAATGTTGATACATATTGCATCCCTTGTTTCGTTTTATTTTACTCAGGGACAAACACAGACAGTGTGACGTGTCTCGATGTTTCCAGTTCACCCATGATGGAAAAAGAAAAAAGTCAAACCGGGCAATGGAATGAAAGAAAAATCATCTGTATACAGGAAAACAAAACTGCTTCTTAAAAGGTGTTTTGACTGGTAAAAGAGATTAAGCAACCCTCTTCTCAGTCACCACATTAAAGCTGTATTTTCCTTCACTTCTCTTAACTGCTCACACTTTCCAGTTTAGCATGTAGACGTTAACATGCAGCATTACTTTTCCATTTGCCTCTAATAGCACAAATACAACAGTTCTTAGTAGTAAAGTAGTTACAATGTTTCTCAAGCAGAATGTGTCATACTCTATAGCAACTAAAATAAATAAACCTAACAGAGTTCTTCAGCTGTGACATGTCCTTATTTTCAAGGTTTTTATGAATTTCTTTAATATATTTGTGATTTATGTCAGTTGGGCCGCTGGTCCATGTGTGTGGAGAGGTATTCCTCCTGGTTTTTATACACATTTGGACACTGAAAGGTTTGTTCAGCTCTTTTATCCGCTCTACTCTGTAAAGCATTTGATCCATTCTGACAGGTGAAATAATTTTGAAGAGTCATTTTACATCTAGATGTTCAGTTTTTCTGTGCACACTCTGCAGGGGCCGCTCTCACGGGGGATTCAGTTCCTGCGGCCAATTCAATTTTTGTTGAAAGAAAATGAAAAGTAGAAGATCAAATGTTTTCATTTTCATTCAGAAAAATACTGTAGTGTAAATTATTAGGACAGAGTAAAGACACAGCCCAGGAACATTATGCAACTTTTCTACTTTAAAATAAAACAAATAACACAATTTCATTTCACAAAATTTTTTGTGTGTACAATCATGATTAATAAAATTTCAACTTATTTATTATGATTATTTTGATGCTATATTGACTTGTAATCAGGTGAATGATGCGTCTGTCTTTCTCACTCAGATTATTTAAAAGCTATACGACAGATATTCAGCCAATTAGATTTGAGATGTCTTGTTTTCAGTTTTGGCCTGCGGGTGGCACTAGAATGAAAGTCCCCCCAAAATATAACCACATTACAGTGAACTGTCTTCTGGCGAGTGTGAATGTCCTCACCAAATCTCCTAACAATCTGCTGAGTACTTTCCCATGACACATTACTGCAAACTCTCAGTGCATCAGATCTTTAACCCTCATTGTTTTGTTGATGTTCATCCGTTCAGGGACTACACAGAGTAGAATAGGTGATGATATCATTTTTTCAGAAGCTTCAGTGTACCAGGATGCAATGCTGCCCGAGGGCATTCAGTCTTGAACATGGGGTGTGACTCCTGTTATAGACACTCCCCAGTGCTCCCAGCTTAACTGCAGTCAGCTATATTTATACCTCTCTGTTCCCATCTTTTTGTGAAAGCAACAGGTTCGTGCAGGTTGTGGGAGGCTGGGAGATCAAATTTAAATTATAAGATTGATGATCGCAGACGGAGAGTGCTGGGCTCGAGAATTAAAATGAATTTCCTTAAAAAGAAGGGCATCCAAAATCCGCCTTTGTGTTTGAAGTATGTATGAACTTCTGTCCATGTGCCACATAATACACACAGATTTGCCCCCTGCCCTTCACCTCCCACCTTTTCTTCCAGGAGATTGGAGTTTCCTTTGAGGAGATCTGTGATGGGAGAGGAGATAATGCGTCGCTCTCAGCATGAGGAAGAGGCCGCTGACTAGTGGCCATCCGGGCACGCTCTGACATGCTCTGTCTGTGAGCCCGTGCGGCAAAAAATACACTTTTTAACAAACTATATAATTTAGTATTCACCCCAAATCTCTTTTTATTGCTCACTTATTTTAATCTATGTGCAAGTAGTGAGATTTTCTACTCCGGTCCAGTGTAAATGCTGCTACTGTAGCATGAAAACCGTGAGCGATGTTCAAGTTTCCACTGAGACAGAGTCTGGTGCTGGTTGCTCACGTCCTAATTAATATAAAAATCTCTATTATAGCAGCTTAAACGAGGATTTTCACTTGATTAGCACGTACTTGACCTAGTTAAAAGAGTACTACAATTTAACGTCGCACTCATAGCAGACTTTAGTGGAAAAAGCCAGTGCCAACATTAACCAAAATGCTATTTGACCACTGACAGTTTGGTCAGAGGAGTCACGAGGATCAGGCAACAGACGTCTGGTCAGCTCGCTTCTTTCTAACTCCACACCATCATTAGTTTGTTTCTAACTTAGTAGCGTTCAGCCCCAATCGACAACTGGCGCTGATAAATTGCCTCTCTTGATGCAGTTCATCAGACTCTGAGTTCCCCCTGGAGCCACAAAACACTTTATACTACTTTTCCAGATATGCAGTGCTTCTCCCTAACACCTGTAAACACAGCTTGGTGTGGGAAAAAGTTGTCCTTTAAATAAAAGTCAATGCACACCCTAGAGTACGTCTGCCCACGTAAATGAAATTTTATGTTTTAATTTGAGGCTGAATGACTTGTGACAGTTTAGTCTCTTTGTCTGTACTTCTACTGTGTGTGTGTGTGTGTGTGTGTGTGTGTGTGTGTGTGTGTGTGCAGACAAGCGGTGCTTGGTGATTGGATTGGAGGCAGCAGTTGGTGCAGATTCTTCTTTTCCCTGGAGCTGAGTGTGGCTATGTGGCGTGGAGGTGAGCTGGGAGGTTGGACTGGGGAGGGGGGCGCACAAGCAGAAAGAAGGGACCCCTGGAGAAACAGTGGCTCTCTCTGTGAGCAGACAAGAGGGCGAAGGGGACGACTCCCACTGCCCACCACCCTCCGACACCCCCTTACCGCTTGCTGTAACTCTACCCCAGAGATAACCATCACACCCTGGGCCCTCAGCGTGCCCCTCCTGCCCCCCCCTTGCTCTAGGGTCACAGAGGAGGGGGCAACACTTTCACATCAATGCGGGCCTGTCTGGAGGCCTTGCATAGCTCTGCTGGAGCCGATAACTGACTCACACATTTACACCGTCTTTGTTTTAAAGCCCGTCTGCCTCTGTCATGTCCGCCCCTCGAAAAAGTCTGTAAATGCAGCGTCTGTGTTTAAACAGGGAACTGGGAGGTTTGGTCATTCATCGGAAGACAGCAGTTATCATTATCTGTGATTATATGAAATGGTGGCTATATGATGACACTGCTATGAAAATGGGAAGCCATATTTTGTGCACTGTGTCCACTCCTGATGAAAATTGTAATTGGGCTAACGTGGAGGGAAAATTTAATTTGACCGGGTGTTTATCAGCCCCTCACCAGCGTCAGGACAGTGAATGTTTGCAGCGATTGGGTATCATGTGGGTCCCAATCTAAATATTTATGTGACCCGGTCCTCGTTACACATCAGAGAGGAGCTTTTCCGAAAAAGCCACAGTATCTAAAAATATATTGGGTGCATTAGTGTGGTCGGGAGAGCACTTCAGAGCTGAGTGGCCCTCCGCACACGCAGAGCTGAGCCGAGTATGACGCTGCCGCTCCTGCTGTTCCTCGCAAACACATGAACCCTCAAATGAAAGGCACATTGGCAGGCAGGCAACCTGAGTAACGTACCCTGTGGTTGGTCTGAGTTAAAACCCAGAGACAAACCTTTAACTGCCTCAAAGTCAAACCTATAACTGACACACACTTAAGCCACGATTCCACTGCATGGTACAGCTCAGCTTGGCTTGACTCACTCTTTTTTGGTTTTCCATTGTCAAGTTATGTATAGTACCTGTAACTTTTATTGGTATCACCTCAGTCGAGATTCAAGGCAAGCTGAGGAAAACACTGCAAACCACTGGTTGGTCAGAGAGAACTTACCCTCCTTATGTCCCGCCTCTTTTTGCTCAGTGCTCCAATAACAGTTGAGCAAGCCACTGTACTCAACTTTCTCCTTTCCTGCACTGCACATGTGCTATGTACAAAAATATCTATGTTGAAAATACAATTTTTACACTTTGGAGATGGTAAAAAAAAGTGACATATGTATAGTCATATAGGCTAGCTAGTTGGCTGGAATTTTGCTAGAGAGCTAAGCTCTCGCTAACTAACTTGCTAATCTACATCAATCATTATCTAGCTTTTTTTTTCAACCTAAACATGCTAGTACATGGCATAAAAGAGGCAAGCTAACCAAGGCATGCTTAACTTCTATTGGAGCACAGAGCAAAAATGGGCGGGTCATTTGTCACTAGAATCATCACAATCAACACCAACCATTTTTAAATAGATAGGCAACTATTTTTTTATTCACTAAATCCAGACTTTCAAACCAGGCCACGGTAATCAGAATCATCTCGTAGGATTTCCCAAACTCCTATTTTTCTCCTTCTCCTTTCTCTCCTGAGCATCAGCCACATACTCACAATTTACAACACCACTCATACAATATACTCCATGTTCCTCTTTGTGTTTGTGTAATGCTGAAAATGGTGTTGTTATACCGAGACCTGCCTACACTGAGAGGATGCAGTGGAAAACGAATTGAAGAGAAAAGTACCAGCTACTAAAACTCCGGGGCAAGGTGAAATGTAGCTTTAGGGAAGGAGCTGCCTTCTATTCAACTCAAGTGCACCAAACTGGTTTTAATTTCACGGTCACTCACAAATAACCCTCTGTATTGTGACTGCCGTGGTGCAGATGAGTTCACTTGTTGGGTCACCTGTTGAGTCCATAAATAAAATCAGCCAGTTGAAAAAATATCCCAAGGTTCATTTCGGACATGAACCACGGGGACTGGCCACAAAAAAAAAACTTTTTCATGAAAAACTTTTTCATGATTAAAAGTTTGAGGATGAAGCAGTACATTTTAATCATCACTGAATAACAGTTTCCCAAAATGAATACATCTCCAGTGACACTAGAATCACAAAACTGGTCCACAAAAGATGGCAGTTGGGGAAGCTATTAGATCGGATCAACGGAAGAATTGGAGAAAAGGCAGTTAAATAAAGGTAGATGGGATTTTGTATCTGAAATGTCGGGTCACTTCTTGGTGGGGCTATCGTGGAGATCATTTTAGGTGGGACTATAGACCCATGTACCCCACCCTAGCATTCGCCTATGCCTTGAGGTGGGATGAGGTGTTTTTGACATGTTTGGTCAACTGCTCCCAAACATGAAAGAATGAGAAATCTCAGAAAAATAATCAAGTTGAACTGACTGAAAGCTCCTTAAACTGCTCTGAGATGAGACCACTTTAAGAAATCATGTTTCCCAAGATCAGAATTGAGTTTAAAGTTCAAAGGAGTTGAAGGGAAATACTCCCAGCAAAGCAAATAGAGTGTGGAACCAGCTGTATAAAGTTCTTCATGAGCCACTAAGTGAAATGTCAGTCCTAAACATGTGAAATGACAGATGGTATTTGGCAGGTGAACTGAGGTCTGTAGCCACTCTGACAACACACACACACATGCACAGGGAGGGACCAGCAGGTTGCTTGTCCTACAACTGGTAATTGCTTTAGTTCCCTGCCATAAAAGCAATAAATGCTTATCGCTAGGTAAATAAAGCTGACCCATTACTGCCAAGGAGCACCGTAAATATTTCCCAATTATCAATAATCCAGCTGGGAGGCGTCCAATATGCACCCATGTCCCTCTGTGTCATCATAAAACTGAAGCTATAGCAACTAATGGTGATAAGCTAGTGGTGCATTCCTTTCCCCTGAGAGCTCCTCTTCAAGGGGAGGAGAACAGGGATCATTTGTGGAATGAAATATAATGTCGAGCTGAAAATGCTCATTCTGCACTCATGAACGCAACCTCCCTCTCTCTCCTCGGGCTGAATGGACAGTGAGCCACTCAAAGGGAGATCAGGTTTCTGTTTGTGTTGGTTCCATTGTGTCCTACACGGGATGGTCGTGTAATTGCACAGGAACAATACACAGTGAGTTGGCTGAATAAACGCCATGCTGGTTTGAGTTGCAGAGCCTTTATGTTTACATCACACCGTTGACTTGCAGTCGAGTCGAGTCGGGATTGGGATTGTAAACAGGCTCGGTCACAAAGCAACAAAAACCACAGAGGAGCGCTGACTCCGGACTGCCAGCTCATCTAATGCAATCATAATGTTTTCTCTCCAAAGAGTCCTGCTGTTGCTACACTTGAAAAACTCCCCTCGTTATTGTTAGACTTGATCTGACCTTTTGGGTTTTCTCACTGGAAATAGATACGTCCCTGCTTTTTGAAAACGGATCTTCTGAGTTTACGTTTGAAATTCCCACCATGGAGAAGTTTGTGGTGATTGAGAGCATATTCGAGATCAGTATAAAGGTGCCGTATTTATGTCCTTTGAGAATTTAAATGAACAATTCTGGAAATACTTATGAATAAGAAATTATGTAAGATTATTTTTATAAATGAACGAACAGTTCCAACCAAAGCAGTGTCAAATGTTAAACTGTTATGGTAGATAGATCTGGGAAAAGAATTTGAACATTAGAAATGGTTGGATATCACAGCGGAATGCAGTAAATGTGTTAAGTAACCAAAGGACAAGTTACACAATACATTACATAGATGTTATAACAGTTGAAGTAGACTTCATAGAATGAAAGGATTAAGGATCATTTAAAATTGTAGAATGGACATGGAAAATTTCCCTCACTAGGTGCAGATAGCTTGGCTCAATTCCTTTGAGTCATTTATAATTATTAGGGGACACATTCCAAATACCAAACAAGCCTCGAGCAATATTGGAAAATAGGTAATACTCCGATACTCAGATTTAAATATTATTATTAATACTTAGTAATTACAGTCATAGAGATCTTGTGAGTCTGTGCTCAGGAGATTCAAAAGTAATGTAGAGGGGCTTTCCTTCTGGGATTCTTTGAAACATAAAAGTCACAAAGTGCCTGAACCTTCTGTGAATGTTTTGGTCTAGACTGAACTGTCTTGACTACAACTGGATTGAAATTTTGTACGTGACATCCATTGTCCCCAAAGGATGAAATAAGTGTTCCAGTGCCATCATCATGTTTCACTTTGTCCTGCCCCTTCCACCTGCTGGCTAATCTAAAAATGAACAAAGACATGGATCATTGGTGGACCTGAGGCGGGTCCTCAAACAAGCCATCTGTAACGGCCCGCACCTTTCAATAAACTTCAATAAAAATTCACCTTCAGTACATAACAGGGAAATTAGCTCTAGAGACCAAAACTGTTTTTGTACCAGGCCGTAAACATTTTTTTTTATTTATTATTTTTTTATTTCTGCTGAGATGTTTGACATTTTAACATGGGGAGTTATGGAGGTTGAGGTTCTGCAGCCAGCCTCAAGTGGATGTCCGAGGAACTGCAGTTTTTGGCACTTCCACATTGGTTTCACTTCACAGTTAAGGAGGTTCCCTCTTGCCAAATACCTACCATCCTCAGCTGTACTTTGTGTTTGTGCTAATTAGTGAATGTTAGCATGCTAACACTCATCACTATAAGCCAGAAAACGGGACTATTCCCTGAAGTGCTGTACAGCCTCACAGAGCTGCAAGCACGGCTGTCAACTCTTAATCGTTATTTATTTAAGTTACTTTTATTTCCGCCACCATGTCTAGTAATAGTTTCTGAAATTATGTAAAGATCTATTTGCTGCCACATGCCAAATGTTTCTTTAAAATCAATAAAAAAATGAAATTATTAAAAAAAAAATGGTGTCAAAAGATTGTTTAACTTTCTCTCCAGCTGAATGACACATTAGCATTAGGTAAGTGCAGAAAATATATTAATTGGCCTTCAAATGCTTTTCATATGCTTCTCTACACTTTTGGCACTGGGTTTGTTCTTCAGCGTGGCAACTCCCATCTACTAGGCTAAACAAACACAAAGCAATTATTATTGACCCACTCCTGCACTCCACCTTCTCATAAAAAAAAATGCCATAAACAGAAACTGACACAACATACACATCAGCTCCATGCACGCCTAGACATTTTTACATCAAGACTTTTGTGCACGCACTTTTTCTTTGACTCTTTCTGAGGTCCAGCGTGAGCTGGCGGCAGCAGCTCATTTTATTATTTTTTTTTATTTTCCAGTAGATGTTGGAGCGCGGTTTAATTGCTGCATGAATCATGCTTGTTCTGCATTCCCAGAGCTGTGTATTAAATGCTTCATTAGACGGGCCAAGTGAACATTAGTTTCCAAAATCTCTCCTCGCCCTCTCACCCCCCAGGCACTGGAGTGTGGGTGTGATGTCTGCTCCTGGCTGCACGCCCACGTGTGTCATATGGCCAGACAAAGAGTGTGTGTGTAGAAAAACCTGCCTAATTGTTTACTCCTTTGCTTAAATATCAAGAATACATTGACTCAGAAGTATTTTCTATTAAAGCTATTTAAATGTTGGGTAAACTGTGCAATCTTTTGTTCATCAGGAAGTCCCGTCCCCGGATTCTCCTCAGGCGCTCAGTGCACAACGGCAGCCGTACGCTAGTACTGCTTAATTTCATGCTACTCATTGCTGATGTGAGGCACCCTGGGAGTGTTTTCAAAAATGGTGTTGAGCAACTGTCAGAAGTAATTTTGATTAATTATCCCTCCCTTTCGTTAGAGCTAATCACCATTTGTAGCAGATATTTGCTAGTTGTAACATGCACGGATGCACAGTTCACACAGTGAAGAAAGGCGTCTGGGTGTAAGATGCCATCGTGTTACAAACCAAACTGAGAACACATTTAGGAAAAGCTTCCCTGTCTGCGCTGAGTCAGCAATGAAAATAGATTACAGGAAATATCAAAGTTGGAAACTTTCTGTAATTATAAATTTAGCTATAAATTAAGAAGTGTAAGCAAAACTAAGTAAGCAAAACATATCCACTATGCGTTGGCAGCTCTGTTGGTGGCCGTTGAACTGAGATGCATAATTAGACTTTATTTGTCCTCTGTAATATGCAATAAAGACGTTAACTTGACCCACCTTGAAAGTCGCTGAGTAAATCAGTCAGACTAAACAAACTTCGCCCATATATTTTGATAACAGACGGCATGTTATCAAGTTGATGTAATTTATATGATCCTGTTATAAAAGCTTGACATTTCCACTCTTCAGACATATAAAGAGTATCATGAAAAGCACATTGAATTATAACGGGACTGCCAATTTTATTGGCCTACAGCAGAGCAGAGTGTAAACTCAACACCTTCTGTAGTTCAGCTTTTATTTTACCACAGAGTTGAGCAAGATGCTCTTAATTTAGCTGTAAGTCAGAGAGTCCGGCAGTGTGGACACAGCAAAGATACATTTTAGGGTTAGTTAGTGGCAATGGTGGTCAGTCCACCACTTCAGTCCAGACAAATGTCGACTACTGGACAGATTGCTATGAAATGTTTTGACATTCATAATCCCTACAGGATAAATAATGATCATAATAATGTCAGTTTGTTCAATATTTTGGCTCATAGGACAGTCGTACAGTCTATAAAGTATTTGTAACATTTTAACTGTTTTGAATTGTCTGTACATGTTTAACAGACAGCTAATTGAACTAGCAAATGTTAGCATGCCGACACGCTAAGATGCCGGACACATTACTTTTTGTCATTGTGAGTATATTGCCATAGTACCGTTAGCATTTAGCTCAAAGTCTCACAGAGCAGTTACAGCTGTAGGCACTTGAGCTGTGTCTCAGTTCAGATACTTAAGTTGTGTACACCATGTATTTCCTGGCATAGTGCGCTAATTTCGGCAGGGTTGTATGGTTATTGAGCACTTACTGGGAATGCAGGTGGCAACATTTTGCCACGTCTCCTTCTTCACCAAATTGCAATTGTGCAGGCCATTACTGCCAACATTTGACTACCAAAATGTAAATATGAAACATATCTCCTTCTGCTACGTAGCCAAAGTCGTGACCATTGAAGGCGTGTGTCCAACATTCCACATCCAGCTTTTTGATCATTATGAGTACACCTTCCCATGCAGTCACAGCACACTCCATTTTGACATAAATGACTTATGGACTCAAAATAGCAAGTACATAAATTGAGACACATCGTTGTTTCTGTTCTTTCTCTCTTCCTCTCCCATCCATTATTTTTCCTATTTCCCAGTCACTTCTTCCACAAAATATACATATAAGACATCAGGTAATACACTAATGAACTGACTGTACTGTACGCTAAACTATTTCTATATCTATAATTTTAGAAATATATTTAGCTTCTTTGGCCTATGACACCTTTTTTTAACACAAAAGGCTATGTGTCTTTAGCTCTTGACATTTGAATGAAAATCCTTGTACAGACATACACGTTGCTGTGTTTTTTTTACTCACCCCAAACAATCATACACAAAGAGACAGCCAGCTGACTGAGGCAGACTGAGGGGCTGGGGCCGGTGGTTGTGCTGGTGCCTGGGGCCCCGGCGGGTTTGTTTGTGGTTTGTTTGCCGGGGTGGTGGTGGTGGTGGGGGGGGTTTACCCACAGCGCTCTCTCTGGCACCAGCCTGTCCCGAAGGAGAAAAACCAGCCTCTGTTCCTAGACGGATGCTGCCGCTTTGGGGATGTGGCAGGACAGATATGTGAGAGGAATACATCAGGGGGGTTTACGAGATGAGACAGTTGGTCAGTTTACATGTTCAGTGATTAAAACATAGACACCACAATCCACAAACAGATATTTCTTAAACACACATTATGACCAGTTTGATGAACTGAGAAGACTGATATTTTGTTATTAAAATGATAAAACAAGATTGTTCAGGATTTTAATTTGATCATCTCACGGGAGGCTGAAAGGGTTCACTTTGTAGTGACGGGAACATATGGGGCAGCAGTAAGCCCAGAAGTGACACTCACATTTTAAAACAATGGATTGTTGTACGTCATCTTAGTGGGAGAAATTTCAAGGCAGTCCATCCAATATTTGTGGAGACATTTCACTCTCAACCACAAATGTCAGCTTCATTGAGGCCAGACATACCAAGTCAGGCGATCAACAAAGTAAATAGGTTTCATCCTCTGGGGACCATGAATGCTGGCACAAGTTGTTGAGACATTTCATTCTGGACCAAAGTGGTGAACAACCAAAACTGCCATCCCTAAAGCAAAAAAAAACAAAACAGCAAAATGACATTTTCCAACCTTTTTATACAACATTTACAGACTTTGCTTTTAGCTTTAAATCTGCAAATTTTCAGTGTTGTCCAGCAGAGAGCATTAACAACGATATATTATCCTGCTTTTGGGTACAATTCTTTAATCCCCACATTCAAGGATCCTTTACACATTTATGTAAAAAATTAAAACATTTGTGTATTATAACATACATTAATTCTTTAATATCAGTATATCTTTCCAGAAAGAAGTGTGCTTCATGTTTCACGACTCTGAAATCACCAGCTACTGTACTGTGTTATAATATGACATAATATGAACACACTACAGTTATACTACAGGCTATGATATGATATAAAATATAAAAAGATAATATGTGTGTGTGTGTGTGGGAGGAGGAGGAGGAGGGGGGGGGGGGGGGGGGGGGGTGTTCTGTTTCGTAACAGAACCAGACAGTGCTCCACAAAATGGGCCTCCAAGTAATTGTGTTCTAACATGGTGAGGCCAGCAGTCAGCTTCAAAATATAACTAAGCTGTAATAATGGCTTTGAAAGAACTGTGAATTACAAAATCGACTTATCACTGAGCAATCATATGGACTACAGCTGAGACAGCAGAGAGAGAGAGAGAGAGAGAGAGAGAGAGAGAGAACAAACTGAATGCATGTGAGAGTGAGAACAAGAGACAGATGTCCAATAGGAGAAAAAATGTTTGAGAAAAAGTAAAAGTGCAAACAAGGAAGTGGCAGAGAGACAGAGAGAGCTTGTATGGAAAAACAGCCAGGCAGTAAACATTAATTTATATTCCAAGGAGCCAAGATTCTCTTTTTTTCTCCTCCTCCTCCAGTCGAGTCTCAGCCATAATAGGAGTCACCTTTATGTTAAAGTTTTGACGTTGAAAAAGCCTCTCTCTTATCCACGTGTGCCCTGAATGTGGCCTGTCAAGTAAGCTCTGCAGTTCCAAATCAATCTACAGAGGACTCTACTGTATTTCATTTTCTGACAAAGCAAGCTTTGAGTTTGTTGAAGACTTGGACAAATGACTCATAGGTATTAACAAGGTCTTAAAAGAGAAATATCACATGTGTGAAAATGAGTCAGAGAGGAGCTTAGCATAACCAAAACCATAATTATGATTTATAACACAAACGTAGACCAAAAGCATCATTGTGAGATTTTATATTAAAACACCCAGCAGTGGAACGTGACCACTTGTTCAGCACTTTGGCATATTGCAGGACTTTTATATGTTCATGTCAGAAACTTGGGCTTCAAGTCAGGTTTTAATCAAGGCATTTCCTCTCTATCTTAATTATTTTAACTGAAGTCCTGTCTGACTATATTTATATTTAGTTTAACTAAGGTAGGAAATTGTAGAAAGCTATGCATTTCCTTGTTTCTTACAATAAGGTTGGACACCACAACTTTCTGGTTTCATTTGAATTAGAGTATGTATTTGGTAGTTAGCAAATTCTCTTTTGTAGATGTTGATGAGGATGTCTCTCTGTGGTGTTTCCCAAGGCTCCATCCTTGGTCCCCTTTTGTTCTCTGTTTATGTCTTTCTACAAGGCCTCCACATGTCAATTATTGCAATTGAATGCAACAATTTCACACCTGCAGTTAGTGTAAAACACAGCTGCACAGCCTTTACAAAGATCACATTATCTCTTCGTTGATTACCTGGTAAGTTTAGAGTAAAGTTGATTTTAAACATTTATCAAATGTGTTTACTGTAAAGCAATTCGTGGGCTGGCTGCAGAGCTGCTGCTCCCCGATGAGCCTGAACTTACCTGCAGATATTCAGGCTGTCTTCCGACTGTTCCTAAATCACAAATCGGCCTGGATTTGCTCACAGGAAAGAAGATGAGTCGAGTGTAATTCACATTTGGCAAACTATGACATGCTACTTTACACTCTTGAGCAATAGCAAGCTGTCTTGACAGTATTAAATAAATGAATGAATTATTTGGAATGGTACAAACAACATGTCAGCTACAGTAGTTACCAAATACTACTATGAGTAATTACTCTGTCACCAAGCTTCAACAACCAAATATTTTGCAATGGTGTGTGGATTGACTGTGCACCACTATTAATCCAACATTTTGTATCTTCTGATTGTTCATTCTTAACTTATTTCAGTATCAGTTAATATTGTGCTTGATTTATTTGATTCCTTTTTTAATCGCTCTAGTATTTTACAATGATTAACATTGGGTGGGTCATTGGGTGGCAACTTTCCATGGATTATTCTCCTGTGCCGCCCAGTTCAAAGCTCACAGCATCCTGAAAGCTCGGAAAAGGAGGATCAAAGTTTGGGATGGGCGTGGTGGTTGAATTAAATCAATCACAAATCACCATGTGATGCACCTGCTCTATTGTAAACATGTCAGTCAAATCATGCTGCTAATCCCTGCAGTTCACACACTTCAACTGCTCTTGTGTGTGCGACTTCTGAATAAAGCTCAGGCAACAAAATCACTAAGATATGCATCAATATATCCATGGCAGAGCGCAATCTCCATGATAGGATTTGAGTGTGTGGTCCAGTGAGATAAACTGCCATCATAATAGATTCTTTGTTATTTTTAAAATCTTTCTTTCAACACTCAGTATATTTCAGCCTTATATCTGACACTAGTCAAGCATTTCCACATGAGGAAATAAGATTTGCAAACATTTATTCAAACTAAAGAGCCAAAATGTCTGGCAAAAAGTGCTGTATTTTTACAAATAATCCAACCATGGGAGCAATCTTTTATACTGTAGGAGAGGATGTTTTTGTCATCTCTGCCCAATAATAAATGCTTCCCAGAAGTATGCACAAGTAATTACATTTCATTTTGTGTTTTAATCATGTTTTACTTACCTACTGCGAGTTTTGTTTTCTCCCTTTAAGCTGTGTCACGGGGCTCCACCGTGCCATCCTGTTTAAGGAGGGAAATCTTTTAATTCAGGACCACAAACTCAGTATTTACTCAGTGTAGCGGATGATTAGCCTGGTGCTGATGTGAGCCAACTTTTTTTTTCCCTTTTGGACCGGGCAATGAACTTGCTAATGTTCTGTTTATATGAGTGTGTCTGGGCATTAATGGCACATTAGCTCAAGTCCGATCCAGAGGTTAAAGCCCCCCAAGCCCCCCTCCCCCCCTGTTTTTATGGTCTTGTTTACTGTCAGTTCAAATGACATTCGTGGCACCATTGGTTTCAAAGAGTTTTCCATGTCATGGGTGTTCCTGTCCTGAGAGAGGTGAAGTGGGTTCATGTTTTCTTTGCTTGTCCGGAAAAGAAAGTTTTCCATCAGAGAAAAAATCACAGGGAAATAAGTTGAGAGACAGATTGAGAGAGAGCGAGGGAGAGAGCGGGATGACAAATGACTTATGAGGAGAGAGGAGGGCAGGAAAAGCCGCTTCCTTCCTCCCTCCATCATGATCACCCAGGAGGCGCGGCTCTCGGAACACTGGCAGTATTTTTAGCTCTAATCGGAGGAGAAATGCCACCTCGGGGTCCTCAGGGGTCGTTGAGGAGCAGAGAGGGAGCAGTCCAGTGTTTCCCGACCCATCCGGAGCCATGCCGGCAGGGACACCCAGGGCCGACCCCTGGCCCTGCGGGACACCACAGCCAGGGTCAGAGAGCACTCAGTGTGCACATGTGAAGGATTCAGTGCAGACAGAGCTGGACAGAGGCCCCTGAATTATACATATTTAAAGTCTCTGGGCCCTGGAGAGCTGCTGTCAGGAGGCCTGTAACATTTAGCAACAATACTTTGTGTGTGGCAGAGAGAGAGGGAGTGCATTTACGTTTTCTGTGTGTTACAGTGTATATGGTGTGTGGATGTTTTCGTGCAGTAAAGGAAGTAGACTCCTTATTAAAAGTGGTAAAATTCTGATATATCTGTGAATATATGAAATGTTTTTATATGTTTCCCGTTTTATAATCCATAGAGGCAGAGATTCAGAGGAATTTGTAGAAATATTTTTATGTTTCACAGATGAAGCCACTTTTACTTCTGTTGGGTAGTTTCATCTATTATATTTTATTCTATAAGCTGATCATGTCTAAACATTTCACTACTTTGTGCAACATGCAGCAATATAAAGTGTAAAGCAACAAAACATTGAACTGATTTTGACATCAGTTCAACCAGTTTAAATATATATTCATATTTTTTGTTTTGTTCATTTAGCCTGAAGCGTGATTCAAAGTGACTCCAAAAATCAACACATTTTTAAACTTTGTGCAGCTGCAACACATTTTCTTACACAGAGACAAAAACTGAACATTATAACCTTTACAGTATAAAGTTTATTACTGGACTGGCGTTAATGTTACTCCCTCTCCAACATCAGCTGTTTCCTCATCCATTTATGAATGACTGATGGGGGATTTCTAAATGCAAAAGAGATCATAAAGACTCATTTTTAAGGAGAAGCTTGAGTAAATGTACTCAGTTACATTGCATCAGTGATTTAGAGGACATTTATTTGTGAAGCTGCACGTTGGGAGTGTAAAACCAGGCGAGCAAAAAGAAGAAAGAAAATCTATTCAGTTTCTTCTGTTTCCGTCTGTGTTGAATACATTTCCACTGTCCAGCAGATACGCTCTCATTAAGCACCGTGAGCAGTGGATAATCTTACCGCACGCCTTTGTGTCTTCCACCTAATTTGTCTTTGCCATTTACTCTTTTATGAATCAACTTTTCCTCCAGATCAGGTCTCAGTGAAAGCATCCTCCTGTGGTTCCGAACGCTGCTGTGGTGGTGTTTAGATGTAATCATTCCCTTTGATGATCACAGAGCCGCACATTTCAGAGCTAAAAAAGCCGGGATTTAATGTGACCTTGGTAAGACGAGACCTCCCTCTGTGCCACCATTTCTTTTTTCTTCTTCTGGGACATCCATATGTATGCAATCACACTGTAACTACGCACACACCATCCCGCAGTCCATCAATCTGATACAATACAAACTGTTGGAGGAGTAGCTAATCTTTAATCCAGATATTGAAAATTAGAGACAGACTCCTTTTCCGCCTGGCTCCCTCTTTTCCTTTTTCTCCCCTCCCTCCAAATGGAGAATCCCTCTCCCAGATCTTCTGGTTAGGAAAATGTTTAGTGGTCGGGCCTTGCTTCCTGTAATTACTCCATTATTCCCATCCCACTGGTGGAGAGAGAGACAGTGGGGCAGAGGGCGCCCGGGCTTTACCAGGAGTACAACAGGGAATTCGGCACAGAATGTCAGACATGCAAACCGTGCATTCCCGAGCACGCTGCGACACATACACACATGCGCACACACACACACACACACACACACACACACACATGCAGCACTCAATCAAAGCTGCTGTACATGTCACTGCAGTTTATGCTTGTTTAATGTGGGATTCAAATGATTTAGACTGATGCGAAGCCCAGCTGCAAAATTAATTTGGTCATGTCTGATCTGTAAAGGATAAACCTCACACACACACACACACACACACTCACACAGACAGACAGGCAGTGGTCATGTCAGTGCAGTTTTAATGGAGTGGTCAATCAGAGAGAGTGAGAGCAGCCGGGCCAAAGCAGCGCTGCAGCATATCTATTGAGTTAAAGCAGACATTAGCACCAGGCCTGTCTCTCGCCTCAGTCTCCTGTCCGTGCGTCTCTATCTGCTGAACAGTACAAAGGGGCCCGCGATGTGGCCTCCGCTGCCCAGGAGGAGCGACTGATCATAACCTAATTGGATTGATGTAACTTGTTTTCCAGCCCATTCAATCTAATTTGCCTGGAGCCAGCCGCACAGAAATAATTGTCAATATGATCTGCCGTTTTTTTCCCTTTCTTTTTGTTTTTTATGTCTCTCTTTCTTTCTGTGGATTTCACGGGGAGGATGTGGGAGCAGGATGAAGAGTGCAGGAATGTACAGCACTCAGCAGGATGAGGGGATAGACAGCAGGTCTGAGGTGTGTGGAGTCAATTGAGTTTGTATTTTGTTCAGATTTCTTTGAGCTCTGGGAAGACAGAAATATGTGTTTTATTTTGTTTTCAAACCTTTATTAACACTTTATTTGCTGGACCTTTGTTCATACATACAGTGACTAACAGTATTAGATTATTATAGATTATTAGATCATTAGAAATTATTGAAAGAGAAAATGTTTTCTGTTTCCCTCCTCCTCAACTTTACAGATTTACAGAGTTTCCTGATGCAGTTAGCTCAGTCTGTCAGCCCAGTCAAGTTGCCCAGACTGTGGGGGAGTGTTTGTGTTTGTACCACAGGTGTTTTGGACTATCAGCGTTTTTTCTGGTGGGAATGTGCGCCAAAACTGGAGCAGCAATGTGTGGCAATGTAACCGGGCTCAGAAGCCTCTATGGACATAATGGTATTGGCAAAGACACTGAAGAGGACGTTGACAGAGGAAGCTAAGAATAGAAAAGGAGAGAGTGACAAGAGCAAGAAATCTGGGACTTCGAGAGCTTGGTGGAATAAAAGACTGAAGGACAGACACTGAGCTGGACTTCTTGTTGTTGAACTAATAAGTAATAATATTAACTGTCTAGCCGACTGGTTTTTGATTATAAGTAATATAATCAAATCATATTTTGTTGTTTAATTGTGTTAGAGCACTTCAGCATAGACATCAGCTGATACATCGGATGATAACATTCAGATGAAAGGTGGATCACAACATGCCAAACATTTGATTAGATTAGTAATTAGTAATCATGTTCCAGGAATAACACACCGAAGAACGCCTGAACACTGTGCTGTGTCCCACCTCTGGAAATCTGTCTGCATCCAAATATTCTCATTTCGTGAAGAATCAGTCGGGCGTTTAAAGATGGTGAGAGACAGTGCGAGGGGGCTGTTTTGACATGAAAGAGCCAAGAAAGCCATCCAAAGATAAACAGTCCAAAACATCCTCAGAGTTTGTCCTCAGTCCAAATCCAGTCCTCGTCCAAATCCACAGTCAAAGAAAGAGCACGCCGAACATAATCACAGAGCGCTCGTATAAATTAGTAAGCACTCACCCAAACTGTTAAACTCTGCTTGACATCTGTGAGCGTCGTTAAATGCTCTGCATATAGACAGAAGAGCTTTTCTCTCTCCGCGAGTGTTTACGCAGGGTGTTGGCATATGTACGTCTGTGTAAACAGACATGGCTACTTCAGTGCACATTCACTCGGGTCAAGGGGTTACACTCACTTGTCAGCGGTGAAAGATTTTTTTTTTTTCGGTGGTGTAAAATGGTGGCTGGCAAAATTGGACAAAAGAAACTGATCTGCGAGCACTCGAGTAATGAAGTATCTCTCGCCGCGGCTTTTGTGCGGACGCTCACAATGCTCCGTGTGATATGGATCCCTCTCAGACGGGCAAAGTGGCCAACTATTGTGAGAGGCGAGCATACAGGATCCGAGGTGAGCCTCTCTCCTCAATGCGGACGGAGTAATTATGATATAATTTTTCTTCAGGATTTCAGCAAGTCTTCTCACTTTACTCAAAGGGCCTGGAATTGGGCTGGAGTTAGGTGGCGAAACCTGCGATGCTGGAGGGTGTCAGGATTTCACAATAGCTTTCCAAAAAACCCCATTTGGGAATTTTTGTGCTGTTTAAACAGACTTGAACAGAGCTTTGCTAGTTCATATATTCTGACTGAAGCTTCACTTTGTACGCTGATGGAGGGACTGAATGTCTGCATATGGTTTTTGATTGACCAGTAACATTGTCTTCTTCTGTATGGAAAAATGACTGGGGGGGTGAAACATCTTTACAGAGCTACAGCTTAGTTCGGTTGTAGACTGCTTTTGTTTTTGCTGAACAGTGGTCATTTTATTTTATTTTCACACATTTCAACGTATATTTTATCACAACCTGGATGACATAAAAAGAATAATTTGTCCAAGCCTTCAATAATTTTGCCTTAGTTTGTCTGTTCTGGGTTACTGTAGTAACCATGGCAGTTGAACATGGCAGACTCGTGTTGAAGAATTGTGCCTATTTTAGCCTTGCAGTCACTGCAGTAAAGTACACTGCAGTGAAATGATCATACAAAGCTAGACTATAATATGATCCAAGTTCAGTTTAACATACTTCCAACTCGTTCCAGTGAAATGAAACCTGATGACCGTGGCTGTTACTAATATGATAATCTCCACACAAGCCTGAACATGGATTTTCACACAGATATTTGTCGACAACAAAGTCAAAAGTTTTGGGAACTTTCAGTGTGCTGACAGCCTCTCCTTTGTCCTGCACCTGCAACCAGCTGGGGCTGGCTGTATACATTACACACCTTTTTGACTTGAACACAGCATTTATTGGCCATAATGTATTATTATTCATTCATTTCACTTCTTTTTGTTGTTATTGTTGTTGTAGGTTGTATAAGTGCATGTGTGTGTGTGTGTGTGTGTGTGGGGGGGGGGGGGGGGACAATGGGGCGGCCCCAGGTCTGGCCACAAACGGGGAAGAGGCCCAAATCACAGATGCAGAATCCCCATGACCTAACAGAACCCAGAAGAGCAGTTTTGTTTTCCATCGTGTTGTTAGTGGGCAAACCCAAGACCCCTAGGACGGGGTCTCACTTGCAATATTAGCACTCATAAACTAAAGAAAGAAATAATCATTCTCCTAAGAAGAAAGCTTTTCTTTTAAAATAAATGGGAGCAGCAAATAAAAGTTCACCCCTCTCTCCACTCCTATAAATTTCATTCAGTCCCTTAATGAAAAACAAAGTGGCTCCACTGCCGAGGACTGTTACTCAACAGTAAAACAAAATGTGTTGCAATATGTCCCCGATCTATTTCAGATGTGTCAATATTGCATTGCGATGAAATAAACAACACCAGTGTTCCTGGAGCTCGTACCAACCACAAATACAGCAGTCACTTTGGGTCGTGTCCTTCATGCACTCTTATCAGAGGCCCCAACATGCAAACTGACATCATCTAAACACTTTTCCCTACAGAGACCCAAAATGATATCATCACTATGTTCAACCAACATGTTGACACCCATATGAGCTGATGGTCTCTGTTACTACAAGAGGACAAGCCGCCTGCAGCCAACAGGTTGTTCCTGCTGTTTACACAATACGTCGTCTCTGAGATGGACTGATAGCAGAGACTCATGTCCTCCTGTCCCTCCGGTCCTCACTACACGACATGACCGCTGCATGACAACATGTCTGCGCATATAACCGACCTGTGTCAGGGTACATCAAAAGAAGCAGACAGATCTGAGACGTATAGGGAAGAGGGTGAGGGGAAGTGGGGAACTTGAGAGATGGCCCGTGTTTACCTAAAGCAGGCGGGCTGCAGTGCATATGATAGCCCGTCTCTGAGGTTTCACGTCAACGAGGAACGCGAGAGCGCCAGTCTATTGATCCTATCCGCATGGAGAGATAAGCTGTCGCCACTCATGAAGTCATTTCATAGGTTACGTGCTGGGACTGTGGGGAAAGAGGCTGTCTGTGTGGACTGTAGGCCTACATGCAACGAGCTGTTATGTTGATGCTAATAAAACAAGACCTTGAGTGTGCACTATGGTAATAGTGTTTTTTTTTTTTTTTATCATTAAAGTTGAGTCTAGTGATATTCAATTTTTTATTGCCTTGTAATTGTCAATAAATTCCATGAAAGATCCCAAGCAATGATGAATGTATGCTATTAACAAGTACTGCGTGTGTCAAAGCCTGACTATGGTCTTGCTCTGTGCCAGAGCTCGCTCACTCTGCACTGTAAAACAAAAACAAAACAAGATAGCCAAATAATTACTCTTTATTACAGTAAAATATCAGGATTCAAATGTCAAAAACTTTAACGGAAATTTTCAGGAATCGAACAAAAAGTAAAACACTTATATAATGAGATACATATTTGATTACAGGTGATTATCGTTTGACATACTTTTTCCATGTAACTAAAGAGAATACTTAAATCATATCGGATTTTTTTCTGTACAAAAAAGAAGAAAAGAAAAGACACGTGTAATTTGTCATTATTGGCATATGACTTAAAATAACAGTTTAGTTCTTCATTTACAGATAATGTCTGTGGTTTTACAGAGTTTAGTATGACATTTAAAAAACAGAAAACTGGTGAAAATGTTGTTTCCATAGATCTATTGTCTCTGTTTTTAGAGTGTGAAGGAAGATTTACTAACATCCTTTTTTTTTCTTTTTTTTGCTGTGGAGGATATTTTTTTGGTAAGTCAGGAGCATAATGTGTGCTTGCATGTTGTTGAATACGAGTAATTAGGAAACAGTGCATTTGTCCATTCATCCATGAATCAAATTATCATTTAGTTTTTAATTTACTGATTTTGTCATTTTATTTAGCTTTAGTTGTTATCGTCATGATAAAAAGTAATCATTAACTATTGTTGAACAGAAATGTGCTAATCCGCAGATAAAAATAGTCCCAACCAGTGCACTGTTTGCTCCTATTTGAGGAATGTTTCCAAAACATTACAGAGGCCACCTGTTTCAGAAAATGACTAAGACTATATGAAACTATATAATTCTGATGATGATTTACAGCTTCAGTAGGAATGAAGGGGATTTCATGGCAGCTGAGAGCCACAGACCGGGTTGGGAAAGATCAACTATTTCATTTGGAGTTGTTGACAGAAGATTTAAAAAGATGAAAATACACATTTCTGCATGAATTACAATACACCATTAACAGATTCAGTTTCTGTCTCTAATTTATCTTGGACAAACTCACTGTGAAGAAAGCACGATTGGATTTCTTGAAACATTATTTCTGCAATACACAACGCACAGCGCTCAAAACATTAATCAGTTATAATTTGGGGGTTTTGTTAGTTTTGGTTGCTGTGCAGACCACCACTCAGTTATTCCCCAAGATGCAACATTGTTTTCAGAGCTGTAAAGAGGTCGGGGCCATGTGTGAGGGGTGAGGAAGTGGTTTACATCTGATGGCTAGCGTTGCCTTCCCTTGTTCCCTTCACTCATCACTCTCGCTGGGGCCTCGTTTCCGTGGCAATGTTTGTGGGGAGCATGAAATACTGCACTGCGGATCAGATTTCATTTAAATTACAGACAAGTAACATTAAGTCAAAATAAAAGGTGAATTTGAAAGTTGACAAGCAACAGACTGCAGCAGTGAGTTTATTTAGTTCTCTCTAATAGAGGGAAACCTTTTCAATGTTTGCACTGTTTCCTCCTCATCATCGATATTTTTGATGCACAAAAGCCAGATGTCCTGCATAATCAGTCTGCGATAGATAACGCTGTCTGCTCCGTCTCCTGTCGAGTCAGTTTTTCCCTCCGGTTTCTCAGCACACAAAAGAGGATGACTGACAACGTCGGCCACGGAGAGTCAAAAATCCATCTATGGATTTCAGAGTCCTGTTGCTCGCCCCCCCTCCTGTCCCCACTTCCACTCTCTTCCCCTGCCAAATCAATTCTGTGCAGGGACTTTATTGACTCAGGTAAAGGGCTTGTGATCCAGCAGTCAATGTCTGTGTCGGCACAGCGGAGGGAGGGCTGGAGACACACAGGGAGCGGGCAGCATTAATGCACCCCTCTTATTGGGGTCAGGGGACCGTTGTGTGTGTCTGAATGTACTTATTCTATGCATGCTCGAGTGCGCATACACATGGATGCATACTTTATGTCTGCGATTGTGCTTGTGTGTGTGTATCAGGCATCTCTGTGGGAGCTGAAGAGGCAGGCCTGGGCCTCGGGGTGCTGAGGGGCAGACATCGATTATCAGGCACTGTGGAGCCATTTGTCTGCCTCCACTGGTGGGAGGAAGGCTGGGCTGCTTTGCTGAGGAGCTTCTATGGCTGGGGGGCTACAGAGAGAGAGCGAGAGAGAGACGGGCCAGGGGGGGTTAAATGGTAATGGTGGTTGATAGGTGGGGGTCTTCCTGCTTCTTTAATGATTAAAGGAGGATGTGACACCCTCCCCGGAGTCACACAAGGCAAAAATCCACCCCGAGGCGCTTTACTGCTACTGTCGTCGTTACACCGACGGTTGCCACTGTGCTGATAGGCTGTTAGACTTCTCCACTGGAGCCTTGATAAAAGTCTTGATCACACCTGGAGAGACTCTCGTCTAGCTCACATTCAGTCATCACAGCTTTTGGCTTTTGACTGAGGCTCCAGAAACCTGTATGAGCCGCTCAGGGCCTCTTTCATCTGTCTTTGTTAAAAGGTGAAACCTGCCCCGGGGTTACTTATCATTATTATAATGAACCCAGAGCACACTTGTTATTGAAATGTCCTTCAAGTTTTAATACAGTTAAACAATGATTCATTTCTTGGCTTTCAAAAAAAAAACTGTGGATCCCGTTTCACTTTCCAGCATTGCAGTGCTCGTATCATGTGTCATCTTGACCATTATGATATCACCTATTATTTAACGTCATCTGTCTTCAGCTCTCTCTGCGCACTTGGGATTGTCTTCAATGGCCTAATATGATATTCAACTGACAGTTTAACTGAAGTGGAGTTGTTGTGAGAATCACAAGTCTTATCTGTCATGGTGGAAATAGTGTGACGCTGATACATACCTTCGAACTTTGAGTGTGATATGGGAGACTGCTGTTTCCTCCTTCCTGCCAACAGTCAGTGTCTCCTAATAGTTCTTGTTCTTCTTTTAAAATGACGGTAGAGAATGTTGTAGGCCTTGATCTTTAGTCATTTGCATAATTATAAGTGTGTCTTATTTTGATGTAAGTGTAGTCATGCAAGTTAATCAATTATTTATTTGTTTTACTTCTAGGGATATTTTATAGACTAAGATTTTGTCACTATAAATCAACTTCAAAATACATCAAATTCATCAAAGTCTTAGAGGTCCTACAGTCATACCCATGTGCAGAATAATTATTCTACCCTGTCACTGCAGGAGAAGCTCAGGTATAGATAATAAAAGGTCTCTGTCTCAGGCTCTGCACTGTACAGCACTGCAGGTCACCCTGGCCCAGTCGTGGTGCCAGCCTACCTCCAGCAGCCCTTTGATCAATTGCAGCCCGACTGCCCTGTCTCCGCTCCCCCGCCCCCCCCATTCGTTGCTCTTCAGATCAGCCTGTTCTCTCTAACCCCTCCATGACTGGAGCCTCATTAAAAATACATCACATCCAAATTACATTGATCTCTTTTACTCTTTTCATTTACTTTCACTGAATCTCTGCCTCCCTCCTTCCTCCTTCTCCTATTCTGCTGTGTCATGACGAGGAATGGAAGATTAGATCTCTTACTGTGAATCACTAAACAGCTTCTCTTCCTTTCTCGTCCTCACACATGTGCAGGGTTATATTTTTCTGCAGCTGCACCTGTTTTGTCTTCATTATTATCCTGATGTGTCAGACAGGCTTCAAGAAAGGAGGCAGTTGTTTTCCTACAACATGCTTCACTGTTTTTCTGCATTCTTGTTCAAATTGCAGTTTCTCCATAAGACTTGGGTGGCATTCCTCTGGGAGATAATAATGAGTATAGCTGAGGGCTCACCTGGGGACTGCAGGGCAAGTCTGCGCAGGCCGCTCGTCTCTCGACAGCAGGCAGACCAGCCTCGCTGTGTGATGTGCTGATACCCAGCCTGTCTGGCCTGCTCTCCCTGCTGCTCGCGTACAGTCATTTACCGTAAGGTCTGCCTCACTTATTCTACAGTCACACCCCCCTGGACTCACCAGCAATTTAAAATGGCACAATGGAATGCCAAAATCAGTTGATTCCAATGGAAGTTTGTGAGGGTGACGTAAATCTGCACGAATTTGGGAGTGAGCTCACGAGAGCCAGTGAGTCCAAAATGTAGACTAAATGTACTATTGTAGCATGCTAGCAATGTGTCAGAGTTTCCACAAATGAGGAATGGTTTGCAGACAGTTTTGAGACGGGCATCAGTTGAAAACCTACATGTCTTTTTAACAGTCAGTGTGATTTTTTCTTCCTTTAGCAACCAAGCCAATGCTAAAGCCAAAGTAGTGTTGCCACCTTGGCAACTTTAGATTTAATAACTTTTCAGTGACATGTTTTCTAAAAAGTGTCAAATTTAGCGACTTCTTCAGATGCTCAGGGAAAAGGAAAGAAAATATTACAATATAATTCATTCTCATGTATGCTGTGCAGCTCTTCTGAAGGAATGTGTTGTGACATCATCAATGTTCAGCTTTTAGCCAGCCAGACTTTGTTTACTTTGTTTGCTCAGATTTGGTCATTTTCCTGGTTTATGTGCTTCTAAATATGCTTCTACATGTGTAAAGATGCTATGTTGTTAATTTGTTTCCCTTTTGTCTGTTTTTACGACCATCAGTTTGCACGGGTGTTTTACTTTGAAAACTGGATTTTCTATGCTTTTTTCTGTATCTTACTTCCTGTCACTTCGAGCTACTTTGTGTAGATCGACGCATGCTGCGCACGGCGTCCGTCAAAACACCGGTGTATTCCCCACAGGGTTAGGGTTAGGGGTTAGTCTGAATGGAGGCCCGCTTCTGGGACGCTTCTGAACCGGTTAGCAGTTAGTTCACCAGCTGTAGTTAACTAAACTAGAACTGTGAGTGAGCAAACCATTGTAGCTAAAATAACAAATGGACAAATTTTGCTGTGCCAGAATCAAAGATGCAGAATATGGACAGATGGACAGAAATAGTCAAAAATATAATCTTCCTTTCTTGAAACAGATTTGTGTCACTTGTTGTATTTTTTTGGAATATTGTATCTAACCATAATTTTGGCTTCTAAAACTGTTTCATCTTTAATACACCATAATTTGTTCATTCTCTGACTTTCACTTTCTCATAAAAGCATTTTGAGGTTTCCAACACAGACAGTGAATATTTTCCTTGGACTCTAAACAGGATCTTAAGCTCAAAGGACTACTGTTAGTAAAATAAGTAGCAAAGTAATATATAATTTCATGTATGTTATGTAATTTAACTGTCTTTATGAGTACATTATTAACATGAAAAAATGTTTCTAGCATTAAGCCTGGAGGAACTATGCTCTCATCACATTACCATTTGAAAAAAGGAAGGAAATGCACTAACACCTGCCCTGTGCTCCAGGTAAGCCTGACCCAAGATTATCACAAACATGTGGAGATTCTTCATGAAAACAGGACAAACTCTATTAATAACTTTTAAGAATCCTATCCAATCATAACTACAGTAAAATGGTGGTTTGTGTTTTCTTACATATACAGTACATTGGAACAACTCTGAAAATATAAGGCACAGTGCAGTACTGTTCAATTTAAAGCTCTCTCATTTTCCAACATAATAACAGTGTCCTGTCTGTTTGCTTGCTGCCTTTTTCCTTCGCTTGTGTGACCATAGCTGTGTTTTGTTTTCAGAGCTGTAGCCACTGCGGAGTGGTGAAGTTTTAGCAGCCTGGGAGAGTTTACTTACTACAATTAAAAATCTACACATGGTGAGTATTTTATTAGCTCATTCCAATATTTTTAGACTCCATATTACAATCTGACTACTTTTAAGGCCAATAAATAAATGGAGGATTCAATGTTTCTCCAACAGAGCTTGTTCTTGGCAAATGCTTTGAACCAACATTTGAATGGCTGCACTTTTCTACCCAAGCCTGGTCACTGGGAGCAATTTTGGGTTTAGTGTCTTTAGTCAGGAAACTCTGACAGGGCGAAGCCAGAGGCCACTCTAGTTAACAATATTTAAGGGTCTTCCTCTGAATTTCTAGTTGGTTGAGGGAATATCTGACTGATTCTAGCAGGTAAGTGATTCATTTTCTATGATGTTATAGTAACATTTCTGTTATTAAAAAGGAATATTCACAGCTATTTCAAATATTCACATTGGAATAAATTTAAGTTTATATTGAGTTTAAAAGGATGCACATTTCACATATGGATTCATTCAGCAGCTTGTGAACACTGTGAGAAGAACAAAGCAGTGAAATTGGTCTAATCCTTGATGATGAATGGAGGTGGCAGTGCAAGAAAAAGAGCTTAACACAGGCAGTAAGTTCAGGTGAGTGATGATGAGCCTGTCAGGCAGAGGAGAGGAGAGGGAGCTATGGACTTTGAGCTCAGCAGAGGGAGCTCTTTCTACTGTGTGTGTGTGTGTGTGTGTGTGTGTGTGTGCATCGATACATACAGTACATATGACTATAGAAAGCTTATGGTGGAGGGTGTGTGTGGGAATACACCACCTGCATGTGTTTACCTGTATGCAGGTACGAAGTTTCTTAGAAAGCCTGGCCTGTGAACAGCCATTCACCTTCTTCTTTCACACTTTCACTGTTACACAACTCTGATATGAAGTACAAAAAGCACCCTGCAGGGACATGTTATGAAAAAAGATCAGCTAGAGCTTTCAGGAGACCCGGCTTCATGACCCCATGGCCACCCTGTTCAAAATCCTCGACCACAGCGATGCCTGAGAGAACAAACATCTCTTCCAGACGCTGCAAAGACAGAACCTTTGGCCAACCCTGCGCTTAATATGTAAAACATACACACTCATCACAAGTCTTTGACATAGCAAATACCAGTGGCCAGATTAATCAAAAATAATGGACTTGCTGTGTTTTCTGGGATTTTTCTGCCTTCGTAAAGATCATAAGAATCTTTTTTTGCTCCACTATTGCCGTCTGGAGCTGTTCCAGAGTCAAGAAACCTGATCCCCACCCTCGCATTTCTGTGTCTGCCAGAAATGACCTGTTCCCAAGAGTTCAGAGAGGAAAAGGTCTTGGAACGTCACACTTAATATCACACGCTCCTGCTCACACACACACACACACACAGTAACGCAGGGGCGGCTGCCAGCCATGAACACTGGAGTAATCATCAAGTCACACAGTAGTTCCTGTTATCAGAAGATTCAGCCCACACACACTGACACACACACACACCTATTGCTCCCATCACTTCCAAACTGTTATAAAAATCCATTCATCTACACACTGTGGGAGGGGTCGCCTGGAGGTGATGAGGGGAATGAGTTTCTATGGCGACAGTAATGAGCGAATGAGGTCGAGTGCAAGGACCCGGGGCTGCGATGCGCTTTGTGCCTCCCTTTGTGGAAATTAGGGACGCAGGAACAACAGGACTGCAGCAGGATTGAGTACACATGACCTAATGAGGGTCCAGCGTGGGCCAGGCCTCTGGGTGAAGGGGGGGTGGATGATCAGGGGAATGTGGGTGGGAGGTGGTGCCCATGCAGCAGAAGGGGTTCCAGGCGTTATGTCACTCTGGAGTTTGGTGCCATTAACAAATAGCTGTACAGTGGGCGTCCTAAACGAAGCAGATATGAATCTTTTCTTCGTTTCCACTCAAACCTTTCTTCTCCTCTTCCCTTCTCTTCCCTTCTCCTCCTCTCCTCTCTCCCTCTCTCCGCTGACTGCCCTGAGTCGAAGTGACAGGAGCTCTCATTAAACACGAAACACCGGTCACATGTGGAATTGACCCCGCAAGTGTTCTGGCTCACCCTGTCCGTCCACCAGGCTTGACTCATCAGCCCCCATGGAGGGAAGCAACCGAAGCCCCAGAGGTGTCAAATATGGAGAGGGGAGGAGGCTGGAACGGATTTTGTTGGAATGCCCTTCATCACCTGTTTACTGCAATCAGACTAGAGATGGAGTTGTTTTCCATAGTCTCCAAAATTCACAGACCAATTTTGTGTTCACTTGCATGAATTCAAGTCAAAACTGGTTTGGCTTTTTTCTCACACTATCTAACTTTGGGCCTGCCTTACAGCACTAAGTCACACACCACCAATCATTTGACTGATTTTGGTGAAAATGGATTATATTTTATGGAGAGAATGTTTTCTGGTTTTCTCTCTGATGCCCTCCGGCTGCTCCACCCCAACTCTTCAGTTTTCTGATAGACAGTAAAGTAAACTGCTGTGAACTATACTGCTGTTAACTAATGTTAGCTGAGTTTCTTGGCTCTGAGCACAGTGTTAGTCTTTGTACCACAGGCGTTTTGAACCACTGGAAAGAGGAGGTTTTCAGGCCCAGGTTGTAGGGGAATGCTGGAGAGTGGGTCTGGTGTCATGCCAGAACTGGAGCTGAGCAATGTAATAGGCTCAGCAGCCTAGAGAAGAAGAAGAGACCAAAGAGGACGGTGATGGAGAAAGCTAAGAGAGAAAAGGAGAGAGTGACCAAACAAGAACAGTAAATCTGGGACTGACTTTAGCCGAGCTGGGCTTCTTGTTGTTGGACTAGTGCATCATATTAGCTTGCTGCTACAAACCACTGCAATTCATAAAAAAGATTTTAGCAGCATTGAATGTTGTGTGTTTTGCTGAAATAACCCTTTTTGATTTGTTGTGTTGATTTATGAAACACTTAGTCAGACTTACTTAAACCTCTATTATAAAAGAATTTCTGGAAAATAAGCCTGGTTTAACTAATCCTGAACAGTGACATTAATTTAGAGGCTCTGGGCTATAAGCAGGGCCGTGTTTGTGCGCCCTGTGTCTGCCTGTCTATCTGCCCGTCTGTGGACGGACGAGGCCCAGCTGCTGTGTTATTGCACTTGGCTGCCTCTGACAACTTAATGGGATGTTTGATTTTCACGTCAGATTTCCTGAACCGCCAATGCTCGACATTTAGCCCTTTGATATTTTGACTTCCTCTACTCGCTTCTCAAAAGTCAAAACAAACACACACATATTCACACATATATAAATACACAAACACAACGCTGACCTCATATCACCTGCAACGCACATTACTAATTTCATTTACTCCACCATAAGCACAGAAGACGGAGCCAAAGCACACACAGTGGTCGTCAGCTCTTACTCGCAGGCCAATTATTTCCATAGTTTCTCCTTCAAGTGTGTAAAATACTTGAGAGTGGAAAAGAGTCGCACTCCAAGACCATCAGTCATCTTGTTTGTCATCACTTACAGGCCATGAGGACGACCCGCTCTCCACTCAGCAGTATCACTTACACCCAGCGATGGCTATCTAGCAGCCATCCATGTCTGCTCTCTATCTTCGAGACATATGATGATAAAAGACGTCTTCTAATTCTCATAAAGCTATGACTCCAGGTTATGGCCTCTGGTGACCTTTGGGACATACCCAGTCTGTTTGAATGTTTTGTGTAAAGGATGAGAATGTCTCCATGTCACTCATTCAGTCAGCACAAAAGCAACCACTATTTACGTCTTTGGCTCTGTTAGAATGTGTTTCTTGTAAAGAGGTCTAAATTTGTCAGCATAAATAGAGGCACCAGCAACATCATGACAGCATTATTGATGAAAACAGTAAAAGCTGTTGGAAATGGATTGAAATGAAACACTTAATGAAATATTATGCCATAGCAGAAGGCCAACATTAAGAACACCTACACTAAATGATTCATACTCATCCACAACTTTAATTACTTCTAAGTCCATTTTATTTTTCATCATAAATATTCATTTTCTTGTATTTGTCATAGACCACGAGCAGGTTTATGACACCATTAAAGTAAGCATGTGTCAGTCACATATGGCTTTAATAGGGTCAACAGAGTCTCATAAAATATCACATAATGAACACAAACTTTTATTTAACGATGCAGACAAATGTTAATTGCACCAACTGGCTAACGTGACGATAGCATTAAACAGACTTTTCTTAGGGTTAGGGAAAGGTAACAATTGGTTAAGAGACATATCCTGCTGGAGATAGTCTGAATCTGGGCCAGATCGTAAATCTGGACTTCGCTTATAACACGTAGGCGAAGAGCTATAGAAGTCTCACAATGTCCAAAAGAGATTCAAAGAGTATTCTCTGGACATGAACAGAGTTCACGAGTTTATTCTGAAGACACCCAGCTTGCACTGATGCCCACTCTTTGCTCACTACTACTTCCAGATTTGGATATTCTTATTCAGTTTACCAGACGGCATGTTAGTCTGGCGCTATAATTTATGACCTAAGGTCCAATCCCCCTATCTGCCTCTTTTGTTATCAGCGCCATGGGGACTTTGCATCAGAGCCAGCTCAGAGAAACGTTTTGAGGATTTTCATTATTCCTGGTGAATGTTCAGACTACATTTATTGTTCCCAAGTTACATGCTATAATGAGTAACCAAGATTAAACACTGACTCTTGAATATAAAAAGTGATGTGGTATCTTTGGTTTGTAACACACTTATATGTTTGTTTCATTGAATACTATGCTCAGCACAGTCAGTGATCCTGCACAGGAAGTCGGCCAATTAAGAGAATCCTAGTACGATTTTGCGTTTTAATAATTACCAAGTTTCAGTTTTTTCCATCCAAGGGAAAATGTTTGGGCACCCTTGCTCTGACTCCACACCCACAGAACGATGCTGACTTAAGTGACGTCACTTGACGACATTAATCAGTATTAATGGGGCTCTCTCTGGAGCCACAAAATACTTTATACACCCTGTTTCATGTCTGCAGTGGAACTCCCCCACACCAGTAAACAGACTTTGATGTGTTGAAGTTCCCATTAAGTTCCCATTAAATTTCCATTAAGGTTTCAGGTCAAAATTTGGTTGATAATTTATCAATTAAGGCGTTGATTCATTTGGTGGTTAAAGTCGACATTCAACCACTTCTTGTTTTCTCTCTTTCAGCTTTCCATCCACAATAAACCGACATTTTTTCAGCCAGCATTAGACTTTTCCAAAACAGTGTCCAGAGTGAATTCGTCTTAGAGAGCTTAATGTGATCTTAATGTCTTTTAATATGAATCTTGTGCTGGTCTGGAACATATTTGTTTTGTATGCACACACCTTGCTCACCGTCAATTGTTGCATAAAAATTTTAGTTGGTGCAAATAAAGAAGAGAATGGACGACTGCTTCTCTGGTCCACCATGCTGCATGTTGCCTGTAAAGCAAACAAATACGGCAACCAGCAACTGTGAGTCCTCTGTGAACCCTTCAGGCTGTGTGTGTGTGTGTGTGTGTGTAATCAGAGATCATGCAGAAGATTATGCACACGTAAGTAAGCAAAAGAAGAAGAGGATTAAGAATTTAAAAGGAAGACAAACATTCCCTGACGCTGCGTATGTTTGAGTGTACACCAAGTGAAGTGTCAAAAAAAGTTCATCCCTGTGCATGTGTGTGTCTCGTGCATGTGTGTGTGTGTGTGTGTGTATGTGTGAGCAGACAGTATGTGGAAACAGAGAGAGGTCCTGCTGCTCTCCCTCTGTGGACAGTTCCCTCTGCCCTCATTAGATGGTTAACCAGTGTCCAGTCAGGCACACACAAAACGGGGCCCTCCAACTGACCGCCCGTCTCATCTCCAGAGACAGCAAACAAACCTCCCCGCAGCATCGATCTAGCGCTCCAACAGAACACCCGCTGCAGCTCAAAACAATCCAGAGACCAAGACGGGTCAGAGGAATGAAAGGGCTGGGTTGTTGAGAAAACAAGCAAGTGGGGGAGAGAGGGGGATTCAATCGATTCGCTACATATAACGGCATCTGACATGCATGTCGGTAGCTGCTTGCTAATTACGGCCCAAATCTACACTAGGAGGTTGTTGTGTCACTGGGTCCCAGGAACAATCTGCTGATTGTTGTGTGAGAAGATTGGTCAGACAAGGGCCAGCCATTTTCCCCCCAATTATCCCCATTTAGTGGTTCTGCTTCAAGATGCCTGGACGGGGAAGAGGGGAAAAAAGGAGGAAGCAAAGGGAAAATGAAAGACGTCTAAAAGTGAGACAAGAAAGAGACAGACGAGAGAAAACCGTCCGTCAGCCAGCAAACCATTTTGTCAGCACGAAACTGTGGAAACTTGAACACGCTCGCAGCCGTGAGGTTTGTACTTTAGCAGCAGCGGTTATTTTAAGAGTGAAGTGAGCGATGGTCCTTGGCCTAATGAGCTCAGCTACCTCCCCCCACCTATCTACCCCACCAGTAGGGGCGAAAAGGGACGATTATGAATTGAGTTAATGAGCCTGGGTTCAGGTGGGGGTGGATGGGTTAGGGGCAGTCTGAGAATTCACCCTTTCCCCCCTCTGTCCTCTGTTTCCTTCCTCTTTTCCTTCCTTGGTGAAAAAAATATAAACTCTGCAGCAGGTGTTTTCACAGCTTGCTGATTCTCACTGATGGATTCCTGTTGATAAATGAAGAAAGTGTCAGATTGTCCAGACGTGATTGTTAAGTGATGTACTTGACGTTTCTCTCAGATCTTTAACAGCTCTGTTGCTGTGGCTCTGACCTTCAGAGGGAAGACAAATGAACATAGAATCCATGTATTGAATATAATAGAAATTATATGAAATAGGATTAAATCGGTCTACAATATTTTTAGGTTCCCATGGTAGCAGTTGACTGACATTTGGGGACCAGTATTGTTAGAAGTTGCTGTCAAACTCTTAGCAGGTTAGGCTAAATAGTCTACATTGTAAAGTGGAAGCTAGCCCCAACGTGCCGCCAGTTGGCCTAGGCTAATAATGTTAGCATTCATCCCCACTAGACGGAGAACTGATGTCAAACTGGAACTTCCAGACACTGTTCCAGGAGTAAGACCTTATTCAAAACTATGTTGACATTTGGAACATGTCACTTCAAGAATCCAGCCTTGGAACAGAGCCTTAAACAGCATGTGTAACTCACAACAGATAAGGATGGGCATTTTTTTAAATATATAAAAAAGATCTAATATCATTTTTTATTTAATATTTGTTTTAGCAGGCTTTAACAAATAACATTTTCTCAGAACTGAACATAGAAAGATAGTTAGTTCTGTAACTAAAGCACAATGTACTTTACACTGTGATCCAAATGGAAAATGTTCTAATAACGTACTGTGTAATGTAGACGGTGTATCAAGGCAGAAAAATAAACTTTTTAGTAATGACAGTTTGACCACACCAGACCAAAATACATGACAAAAAAATGAATTCTGATTTCAGTTCAGCTGTATTTTTATCCACTAAATACATTACAGTACAACTGAGTCAAAGTCAGAACTGGTTCTACGAGTGCATCTAGTCCTGTTTGTGATTTCTTCTCATTCCCCCTTTTGTCAGTTCATCCACCCACGCTGGTGTGAGAGTGGAGAGGTGAGCCTGTGGACACAGTGAACCCTATGGCCGAGCTAGGATGGAGGGTGGTGGAGGAACAGCGAGGCGGGAGGTAGAGAGGGGCGGCGAGGTGTGTTTGTGTTCAGCCTAGCCTACTTAGGGTGATTTCAGCCCCAGCAGCGACCCGTCGTAGCTCCTGTGCTTCACCCACTGAGCTTGCCTCAACACCCCGACTTGATTAGTCAACCATGTGACTCAGGGCCTGGAGCCAAGAGGACTAGAGACAGACAGCCGGGAGGGAAGAGACAGACAGAGAGAGGCTTGATTTCATGAGCAGCAACATTACTCACATTTATCAATTTCATTTTCAATCTAATAGGCCAAATTTGGTGGCTGGAGATTTGTATCAAACCACTTATCTGCACAATTTATCAAGCATCCTCAAAGGTCCGCTCATTAGCTGTGTCCATGAGGGTGACACAGGGTCAGAGTAATAGACAAAAACCCTCTTTCTGCATCTGCCCTCTTTAAACCAGGCTGAACTTTTCCATCGCAGATGATAGCAGACTGCTGATGTTTAGCTGCGTATCAAAAGAAGGCCGTTTCCCACACTGAGGCCTGTCTCTTTCCCACAGACTACTCCAAATGTGCAGAGCAGATAGCCGCGCTCTGTCTCGGTGTTCAATATGAGCTATGCTGAGCTTATCATCAGCACATTCTGACACATCTCTCCACAGGCCCCCCATTCATTCCCTGTTTTCATTCTCCTTCACCCCAAAAATGTGTATTGTTTGCTGCAAAGATGGGAAAAAAAGAGAGCTCAAACAAGAGAGCTTTTTGTGTAATATTCAGGCGCCAACTTCAGTAAACAAAGCTTGATAATAAAAGAGCTCAGTTTCAGTGCTTTTTGCCCTGTCACATGGTGCGATGTATGACAGTACATAAACAGGAGCATTGTCCAAGACGTGTCCACCTCTGTCTGTGGGACGTTTGATGTTTTCATGCACCTCAGCAGTGAGACTGTAGCTTATTGTTCAGACAGACTTAACGTGAGAGACAGACGGGCTGGACAGAGCAGGACTGGCCTGGTGACATTTTACTGGCGACAGCAGCAACACACTGTGACCTTTCAGCTCCATGTCCTGCACCGAGGGGACGAACGCTGCAGGGCCAGAACTGATAGTCGAGATAAGACTGTGTGTGTGTGTGTGTGTGTATGTGTGTGTGTTTATGTAGGAAACTGAAGAGCAAACAGTGATGGCACTGATGTCTCCCTGCTGTCTCCATGGTTGCAGTGATCCATAGCCAGTGTCATCAGGGTTGGCGGTCAAAGTGGTAAATGTGTTTGCAGCATTTGGAATTTTTTTAACGGATGTTGGCATTTTAGAGTGAAGTCAAGAGGTGGAAAGTGACTTCTCTTCTTCTCTTCTCTTTGCAAAACCTGAAGTCCTCTAAACAATGTTATCGAACCATCTCTACCACTCAGTTGGCCACTCAAAAGCCCAGGCTTTTTCAGGTGACTTCCTGCCACCAAGTGTCAGTGTTGACGTGTGTCATGTTTATGGACTTTTAAAGGTTATGATATTGAAAGAATGCCAGCAAGCACATGGACTGTAGGGTTAGGTCAACCATAGACCATTGGACAGGTAGCTTGAATGTGAGAATGGTTGTAGTTGATAAGAAGGTTAGAAAAAGAGTGGCAAGGGTTTAGGTCTGAGAGCAGGTTCTTTGGATTAACATTGTAACATGGGAATGAGAAAGAGGGATAATTGTGGCCAGTCTAACCCTACCCCTAACCCTCTCATGAAGAAGCTGATTCCTCCTAAGTAGATACGGATGGTGGAGAACCAGAGTTCTAGTCTGGGTGATAAAATTGCAGATGGATATGATATCCAGAGAGGGAAATGACAGCAGGTATGTGGCGCGTTACACCTTGAAACAGTTCCAGTCTACTAGGTAGGCTGAGAGAGTTCTCAGGGCGATGCTGTTCAGGATGACTTCTTGTGAAGCACTAAAGAGGTTTCCCAGCTGCAAAGCTAGTGGAATGAAAAGGCCATGTAACATAATTTATGAAAAGATTGCCCAATGAAGGTTTGGTGGTTGTTGTTGAGTGTTGATGGAGGCTGAGTAGAGATGAAACAATCCAGTTTAATTGTTGCTGGAGTGGACGGGACAATCTAGCCTCTGATGTCGGGCTCTGTTTGAGGACGTTGAGACCAGGGCATGGTGCATAGGAGCATATGAGAGGAAGGGTGCATATGATTTTGTGCCAGCTCTGTGGTGTCCCCAGTTTCAGACCCTTGCTAATGGGGGAGAGGGGGCCCTGAGATATTCTGGGAAATGGAGAGATCTCATTAGAGAAGCATTAATGGAGATGCCGGCAGAGCCATGCTATGTTGACTCTTGGCTGTGAACTGATTTCTGTGTTGTGGCTGGACGCTAACCGGACTCAAGCAAATCATCATGCAAATCGCTGTCTGAATCAGGCCAGTTGATTGAGTTCAGGATCCATGGTAAGTAGCTCTCAAGTTGACATTTCAGTGCATGAAGGGTAGACCAGATGTAGCATTACAGGTGATTAGAGGAGTGGTTAAGACGTCGCCCTGCTCCTGAACCTAAATTAACGGACTTCATCTCCGTTTTCTTGCAAGTCTGATCTAGTTCTTACATTTTAACAGAGCCATAAAATTTTTATGACCAAATTTAAAGAAAATGTTTTATGTTTTTGTCACATCTACACATTCTTCTGCCTATTTCATTTCAATATAGATACACAAATAGATTTTCTCCTGGGTAAGACCATGAATGGGTGAAGTATGAAAGATAATCAAGTTCAATATTGTTAAGTCGGTATCTGGTGATGTCTTAAAGTTCAGCAACCTTATAGAATGAGAGAGCAGAATCTGTGGTATGTTGTTCCAAACAGACTGGGGTCTATTAAAATCCTCCATGATGTCCTGTCAGCTCTTTAGCACCAAGGTGCCATGTGGAGTCTGCTTTAGTACATAGGTGTTAGCAATGTAATGGTGATATTCAGGAGGATTTCTGGCTTCCACTCACCTGTGTGTAAAGTCTTTTTCATTCCCAGTGTGACCTTGGTGCCAGAGAGGTCCTTTCATTTAACTAAAGGTACTTTATCATTTGATATCACAGAGGGAGTTTCCATCTGACAAACAACAACCTTCAAACTTTGTTAAACCACGAGAGGAGAAGAAAAAGGCAATGGTCTTTTACTTTCTCACTATCAGTCTTGATATTAAGACACTGATGACCATTATGTTTTATCTAGGAGGGAAACGTTCAATGGGGGCTTTTGTGCTTTTGTTTGACCAAAGTCCATTGTCATGCCATTGGCTAATGGGTAGAGGCTCAATAAAGTGTGCAGATTAGAAATATGTACTTGCATCAGATTCAAAACAAGAATGATAAGTGCAGTGACATTACCATTTTGTACTTACGAATCCAACCTTTCTGTGCGGATTATCAGTCTGTGTAATGTCTCATGACTCTTAATCTCTCTCTCAATGCTCACTCTGTCAGTCCTCTCTTTGTTCTCCAGATAAAGTCAAAGTGTCTTTTTAATGATAACAAGAACCTTAACATGTCTGTTACCAGTTTGGTTAGAGCCTGTAGCCAATAGAGCCGCCCTGATTAATATAAACAAAAAATGATCACCAGAACCAGACAGATGAATGACTCGAGGTTTATATGAGGACATTCATAATGTGTTAAATGCCCAACCTGCACACCCGTACTTTCCAGCTCACCACTTAAAGCATGCACTACTTCCAGCAATGACACTGAACGTTGTCTGCACACAAATACAACTGTGTTTTCATGTACAGTGCGATGAGTGAACTTTACCTGCATTTCCAGTGCACTCACTTTTGGTTCTACTTCTAAATAAAGTGCTTTAAATAATGTTAATGTGTGATCTCCTTTAACATACATCGAACTCAACAGGAAAATACAGAGAAAACAGAACAACACACACACAATGATGGAATAAAATTATCATAAAACAACAAGCACCACATTAGTCATGACTACATCATTCCTGTTTCAACTTGACTTAAAAATGATCTTAGTTATGATCTATTTTAGATTCTGTGGGAAAGCAGCTCCACATGTTGATTTTACAAAAAGATATCAGGCATCTTACAGTCCACCACAGACAGATCCCAGTGTTACTGAGCCAGATACTGACAGGACCGCCATGTCACTGACAGCAGTGAAATGTAACCAAGTATTCTACATTTACTAAAATACAAATCTGTGTACAAAGTGTTTCTACTTGAGTATTTTCTTTTCATGTTTCTACATTTCAGAGGGATATGTTGTACTTGCGTGATCTTTTCCTAAATCTAACCAAATTTTGATGTAGGTCCAGTACGTCTGTCATTGATGTCTCCAACAGTCATATAGTATGTCATTTCGAGACCAGTGGCACTTGACTTATTCAGTTTGTTTAGGTATGAGGACATGTTTCTTTTTCATCTGGAAGGTTAAATATATTCTCAGTAAAGACAAACATTGGACAGACACCACTTTCTTTAACAGACACGAGAACGCCATGATCCATGAACGCCTAATTGAATAGAGCCTTGTGAGTAGTCCTTGCGTTTAAAAGGGCGTCAGGCTTCCTGTTTCTTCCCCTACATCATTGTGCAAAGGTCTTCACATCCCACAAGTAAACAGAGGTTAATGTGTTGTTGAGAAAAAACAGCTCTCTCAGCAAATTTGACAGGAAATTCCCAACAACGATCAATTCCATTTTTTTTTCTTAACCACCAAATCCCTCATTTGACTTGAGTTAGGAGAGGAAGGAAACAGCACCGGTGCCAAAACCGACAAGTGAATTAGCTGATGGTTTCAGGTTTTTCTTTTACCTGCGCTGCCACAGAAACAAGCTGTCACACAAAATGAAAGGGATAAGTCATACAAGTGCTTAAGAGCTATGCAATACTTCCTCATTCTGGCTATCATCCTTCAAGCCAGAACTCTATCCTCTGGTATTTTCTTACACCTTTCAAAGGTTTATTTAGATACGGGTTCATGCAGACCTATCAGCCTTACCTCTCACGCATTTATTTCTGTCTTTATTTTCTTTGATTAAAATAAATGCTTCTCTAGGGTCAGACACGAAGGAAAAATGGTGGAAAAAAATTTCAACTCCCAGCTCTAGATGTGATGTTGATATGTGCCGGACAGGGTTCCACAAAAAGGTTATTGTGTGGCTTAATTGCACCCAGTGGATTGTGACGGTAGTGGGGAGTGAGGTAAGGGTGCTCGCGGGTTGGGCCGAGCCTTGCCCTTATGTTGCAACGGTTTCACAGCTGTCATCACCTTATTGTCCTACCAATTACCCATAATTACTCCTGGCAGCAATAGCGCCATTCAGGGATGCTAACAAAAGACACTACCTTCCTGGCTGTCTGATCAGAGAAGACGAGGATGTTACAGTCTTGTCTGGAAAGTCGCAGGGAGGAAATATCAACATACATCCAGTAGCATATCCAATACCGTGTACCATATACCCATACTGGACTCATCAAGCCTGCGTGCTTTGTTCAAGTCCATTGCTACCCAGCATTATTGAAGTGTCGATGCCAAATGTAACTCACAAAAAACAATAAATCACAAGTGTGGACAGAAGTTTATTTCATCATGAAATACAATCATGTCACAAGAAATAGAAAAGGAAAAAGATGAAGCCAACAAGCATAAGAATTATTGCTGCCACTTTCCAATAGCTTGTCCTCTTCGGCTTTTTTCTTTGACATGATTGTATTTCATGATGAAATAAACTTCTGTTTGCACTCGTGATTTATTGCTGAGTTCAATTTGGCATCTGTCTGTTCTCTTCATGTTTACTGTTACTGTCTTCAGTAATCATCCGGATAGCAAAGGTACTGAATGAAGCAAGTAGACTGGACGGATGAAGTTTCTGAATGCCTTAGCTTCCCGAAGCTTTAACTGTGATTGTCACTTTTTTAGTGACAAATATTAAATGATCTAGAAAAAACGTTTCATTTCACATTTCCAGGAGCTTCACAGCACATAGTACTTTATAAACACTGCCTTATTATTCTAAGACATTACTCTGATTTCATTACATTGATTATTAAGGTAAATGTGACAACATGGATTAGCGATCATATAACATGACCTGTCATTTTACGTCAGTGCAGTGTAGCAGTGCTGATAATTGGCATATAACTCACATTGTGCTTCATGCTACATAACCTCAGTCATCCACTGTGAAGCCTATTATGTGATACTGCAGATGTTTTGACTCTCCTAGTTATCATAGCTTTGTGTATGTGCCTGTCTGCTACTGGTTATCCAAACCAGGGGTTTAATCATTACAGAGAGCCCAGACATGTTCCCATGCTGCGACTGATTTCACTGTCATTTTTCATCCATGAGCGGCTGGAACGAACTTTACAGCCACAGCTCCTTCACTTAATCATGTTTTATTGCTCCTCTGACCCTCGCTGCAGAGAGGAGATGGCAGAACATGGCGGGCCGGGGCCTTAAACTAATAATTATAAACCAGCCTGCTCTGTCTGTTTACCAGACAGCCACTTCCTCAGATAATACACAAAGCTGGAACAGTGGCGGAGGGCCCTATAGAATATATAAGGGGTAGACAGAATAATAAAAGACCTAACTCTCAAGTAACTTATTCGCAAATACAAATACTGCTGTGATGCTGGCACTTATGAGGGTTTCAAAGCATGTGTAAATATGCCAAACAGACGAACTGCATAGACAACAAGGAACAGCGGCCATGCTGAAACTCAACATTATGGACATAAAGTTACAGGTTTGACAGTGGGTTGCATTCTAAGATGATTTTTAAAGCAGTGAGGGTGAAGCTGTGTATCTTTTGTTAATGCTAAAATTATAATGTATTAAGTCAGCAAAGTAACCCAGTAGTGTCAGTTACACAGCAGTATCTTTCCAAGTTAGCTAACATTCACTGACAGCCACAAAAGGCGGTCATAGTAGATTAAGCTGCAACCTCTGTGGCCGTGAAGTGAAGCCAATGTGAAAGTCCTAAAAACTGCAGTTCATCAAATGTCCATTTGAGGCTGGTTACAAAATGAGTCTTCATGATGGCAAAATATCCAACTTCACAGCAGAAATAAACATGTTTACAGCCTGTTTACAGTTTTGGTCTCTATACAGAGGGTGAATATATATAGAACTCACCTGTTCAGATTATATTAAGTCTTAAAGTTATCCAGGATTAAGAATGTGGCTGCTTTGACTGACAGGTGGGTGCCATTACAGGTGGTTTATTTGAACAACCAGGCTTCATTCACATCTTTGCCCATTTTCAGAATAGCCAGGAGGCAGCAGAGGCAGGACTGCCAAGATGGCAGCGGCCAGAGTCACCACAGTCTTCACCATGACGTCATGGACATGATGCCCTGTCTATGTACCACACCAAGCAAGGTTCTAACAGTAAATTCTCTGAGTGTATTGAATTGAGCAAGGTTGTTTCATTGCTCATAAATTCAACTTCTCATTTGCGAGAAGAGGTAGTTTTTTCTTCTACATAGTCTTGCTTTAAACAACTTTTTCAGTGTCATGTTATTTTGTCTACCCCCTGTAATTCCCATAAGCACACACGCTTTGCCAAGTTGCCGTATTTCTCACACCAGCCCAGAAAACGGTGGCACACTGAACAAGGAAGTCCTATGAAAGTCACAAGTGAATACGATTTTGTGGTGTGACTGGATAACTTTTACACCTCGCTGTGCCAGCGTCAATAGTCGAGGCCTCCAAACCACACTGCGCTCACTTCCAGGACGCACACTGTGAACTCACAACAACATTTTTTTTGAAGAATCACTTTATTAAGAAGACAGAACTTTAGAATATTTATATGAGGCAAGACCAAGGTCAGCTGGAGACCTGACGCCGAGCTTGTGGCAGTCATGCCAGTGCCTCTGTCGTGCAGGGTGGAGATTGTGGTAACCTTCGGAGGACAGCCAACATTTCTAACTGGACATGTAAGACCTAAACACATGGAGCTGTGAGTCCTGCGCTGATGTAATATGTCCTGGAAGGCTTCCTTGTTGCAGTGACCCCGTAAGTTTCCTCGCAATCAATTAACTTGTGGTTTCGGCATGGTATATCAAATGTGAGTGAATGTAGGTTTTATAAAGTGAATGCAGATCTGTAACGTCTAAACAGACTCAAACACGGCTCTCTAACTCTTGGATGTGACCCAAATCAAAGAGGACACAGCTGAAGCGATGCCTCCTCTAACTCAAATCTATTAACTGGGAGTCTTGAGCTCCACTCGGCTCCCACAGTTGAACTAAAGAGCCTTTTTATGATCTGTTTATGTTAGTCAAAGCAGCCATTTTCCAGTCCCCCTCGGTCTTCATGTACCCCCCCTCTCTCCCATCGGACAGATCAGGAAACTCTCTGGATCCAGCAGCGTGGGAACATAGAAATCAGCCAGGGGTGCGGGCAAAATCATCCTCCTGACTTTGCACACACACATGGGTGGACCAGTGCTCACACAGTCAGACACAAATACACACACCACCACCTCTCTTCCGCCCCGCGTCCCCCCGCGCTGTCCTCACCTGCAGCAATAACTTTGTCACGTCATAAAAAAACAGTCGCTAAAATGAACACCATTTCCACATCCACCTTGGCCTGAGGTGGCGTGCGGGGAAACACCTCGCAGACAGCGCTCACAAGGCAACTGCCACTTTCACCAATGTCTCTCGCACAAGGGCCAAACCAAACAGCATAACAGCTTCTTTGTGCGTGCCGCATGTATTTCAGGCCTTATGGCGCTTTGATTGCACAATGCGCGTATTATTTTCATGCGCATTATACACGGTGGAAAATCCTTTCATCTCAGGGAAGGGGTTTCTCAGTGGTGCTGCCCTCTCGGCCGTGGAGACGCACCAGCGAAGACGGGGGTCTGCGCCTGACACAAGTCACACTCAATCTGGGCTGAGGGAAAGCAGCGGCAGCCACAGGCGCTCCGCACGGGAAGCTCGTTCCCAGCCATGCCCGAGCTTTCCATTCATTTATTTTACATTTCCCCTCTTGTTTTACTCTCTGTTCTCACAGAGAGGGTGGCCGCAAAGTTGAAGCAGCATTTGCTTACCATGCACACGAAACTTTGTTCATTAGATTTTGTTATCTCGTTTTATCACTTCACTTAGATCTAATAGTGCTCCCATCTGCTTGATTAATAAGATTTTGGTGGTCTGCCACACAACACTCTCTTCCAGTGTGCCCTTATAGCCTAAAATGGCATTATTAAAGTGGTAGCTGTTCAGGCCAAGACTTAATTCAAAAAGCTCAAGCTGCTTTTACGCCTGTAATTATGAGATTTATACCCCCACCGCTACCTATTGCCTTTTTTTATTTTCTTAAAATTTTTCCACCTCAATTTCCAGCTACATCCTTAAACGGTAAAGGAGCTCAAATTAAGGCAGCCGCAGTGGCAATCTGGTTCCTATTTTGGGACGTAAAAGATCGAAAATGAAAAAGAAAAAAGAACAGAGAGAGAAAGAGAGCGGGCTGCTGCCTGCCACCACCGAGATGCTAACCATTTCCATGTGTCTGTGTGTCTTTGCTAAATCCCCCATCCCGCCTTCTCTTTTTTTTTTTTTCCGGCCGCGTCCCGCTGCTTCTTCCCCTCGCTAAACAGACTATAAAGAGCATGCATGGTAGTGGGAGGGACTCAACAAGGTGCAAGCACTTCAGGCAGCCAACCACAGTCTTCCTTCCTGGGCTTGGCTGTTCTTCACCTCCTCTGATTGGCTGCGGCACACGCACAGATGTTTCTTCTTTAATGATTTTTGTAACCATTAAGTTAATAGTTGTTTATGGCAGTGAAATGCAGGAATGTGTGGGGGGGGGGGGGGGGGGGTGGACGAAGGGGAGTTGGCTGATGGATAGGGAAGTAGGGGACTTTAGACGGGGGGGGGGGGGGGGGGGGGGGGGGATAAGTATGAGGAGGGGTCTGGCAGACTTTGAACCAACTGTGGTGGAGACTGTGGGTTGACATTACAAGGGGGATGGAGACAGGGGCTTCGCACTTATTCTGTCATGTAAAGACACACATGCACACTCACTACGTGACGCTACATGAATGCATGTACAGCCTTTGTGGGCCATCAGAGACATGAATACAATGATAGGAGAGTATGTTTGACCCGCTCAGACAATTCAGAATCTAGATAAACGAGCCATAGCCAGTACAAAACAATATGAATGTGTAGTGATATGAATTAACGACACTATGATTTAAACCTTTATAACTGTAAAGACAGAAAAGGAAACACTTTTATCGTGAATGGGAATCCAAATCAATAATAAAAAACTTTGAATGGGATAATATATACATATACACACACAATGCACGTCCCATACCAGAGTAAAATGCCTCTAAAAGAAGGATGCATTCATTATCTGAGTCTGAGAGTAGATTAATGGCTACCGGAACACACGGTAAAGAAAACAGAGGATCACGCAGGCGCTGTGAAAGCCCCTCTCTCTCTGTATATGCATGTTTGTGTGTGTATGTGTTCATATTATCACGATACAGCACACATGTAGTACATTACACACTCATTTCCCTCATGGCATTTGAACTTTCCCTCAGACTTCTGTTGCCATCCCACTTCCTCCTCCAGCTTTTTTCTCCTGCGTCCCAGCGGACTGAAGCATCCATCTAAATCCAATCAGGCATCTGTCCATACTGCAGGAGCCTCCAACATGTAAACACATGAGTCAGCATTCAAACACAATGGTTAGTGACTGCGTTCCCACTCAGACACTGAATTTATGGAGTGGGGCTAATCCACAGCTTCATGGAGGAGCTTTCACAGGACCAAAATCAGGCCCCTGTCTTAAGCCAGGTACAGCCCCGGTGTAGGCGTGGACTGCTGGGTCAGAATGAGTCCCAGGTGTCCCTCAGAGGAGGGGTGGGGTGGTTGTGGCGGTGGCAGTCGGGACTGTGGCTATCGCTAACGATGCTAACACAAACCTTATGTCACAGCCATATAAAACGCTGCCCCCTTATTAAGAGGGGAAAATGAGGGATGGGTTTCCTACAGGGTCCCTTGAGGGGGTTTTGTGGACATGGAGGGATTGTGTGGGCGTGGAGTGGGACTGCTAATATGTATTTCATTGTATATCTCTCAATCTATCCGTTGGTCCTCTCTCTAGGGGAATGTTTGAAATCTAGCATGAATGATGGTGCAGAGACAAACCGCAGGCACACGTGTGTTGTCTCTGTGTTTGTTTGCTGATTTGGTCGTGTTTGCTTTTGAATCAGCCTCTGCTGGAGCAGCCGCCGAGCAGAGCTACAGGCCACATTCATTACATGAGACAGAGTTATTCTTACACAAGTGAGCTGAGATTAACTGCAAACCTCCAGTTTGGACTGAGACAGTCATAGACCACAATGTAATGAGGCTTTTTATGCTCCCCTACTCGGGGCCAAAAGTATACATCACTTTTACAGTCTGATGTTAAAGCATGTGAGTGCAAAGGAGATGATTTCACTACGGATCCGACTGACATTTACTGTTAACTATATTAACTATTTTCATCCTATTATCATCAGAACAACAATGACAATGAACATTCGGCAAATCATAGATTTGTGTCGCAGATTATGTTTCTGTGTTTCTCTTGTTCAACTCATTAATCGACCAACTGTTTGCCACTTCACTCTTACTCTGAAAGTTGCTCCAATCAATTATTTATTTTTTTATTATGACTATACGTAACCTACAAAGAATTATTACCCATCTCTGTAGTTCCTCTCAGCTCCACTGTGTTTTAGCAGCTTTTAGCTGATTGTTTTGGTTTTGTGGCCCACAACTTCACTGTATTACTTAAACCATAGACAATATAAATCAGGCATGTAGTTGGGCATTTAACATAGAGGCTTGTGGTGATTGGCTCGTTTTGTAGCCAGCCTCAAGTGGATGTTCGTGGAACTGCAGTTTTTAGCACTTTGCATTGGCTGCACTTCACAAACGGAGCTTGCTGCATGAGATAAAGCTATTGCTCACCACTGCTCAGAACCACGAACAGAAAAAGTTGGCAGCTAGCTAGTGAAGATACAGCCGAGAATTTAGCTGCTAATAAGTAGAGACCAAAACAGAGCTAAGAGAGTGAATTTTGCATTTCATCAGGTGGCAAGAAACGCAACTCCTGAATTCTATTGTTGCTTTTTCTGCTGGATGTTGTGCATGCAGCTTTTTTGCATGACCACCTGGAAGCAAAACAAACAAAAACAAGTAGGTTTAAGGTCAAACTAGAGGAGATACAGTATCTGTGGTCACGGAGAGACTGAGAAACATCTATTTTAAGAGTGATAAGAGTTTAAATATCTTTTTTTCTCTGTTCACTGACTCTTCCGACATTGTGTATTCATTTTCTTTTGCCACTTGACTTGAGAAAAGTTGAGAAGCGTTACTTTACATAAATCTGGCCACAGGCGACCGCAATCAAAACCACAATGTTACAATATAAAATTCCTCTCAACACCTCCACACGCTCCCTGCATTACCTGTATGTATTGGCCTAATACCACAGATTTAATGCTACACTTCACCTACTAGTCTCACCTCCTAAACAGCTGAGTGCTGCAGCGGCTGCCTAATCCGCCCCTGTTAAACCTGTTTCTATCTGCAAGCCGACCACGTCCATCAACAGGAAATTAACCCCAGCTTCCCTGTAATGTGAAACAGCGTTGGTCTCCATAACAGCAATTCTCATTCACAAATCTTGCACACACACACATGCATACATTGTTAAAAATATGCCCTGACGCCTGGGACTGGGGTGAGGATGAAGTCATCAACACACACACACACACACACACACACACACACACATAAGAGTTTGAATGCGGATGCACACACATTCCCACACACACAGAATTTCACCCAGCCACACACAGCCAGTATTCCCACCACTAACTGGCTGCGGAGACAGCAGTGTTATGGCTTCATTGTGGGCAGACGTACACCTGGGAATGTGCGACATGCAAGGCCAAAAGTCTGGGAAAAGAATGCTGCACTGACAGGAAGGTATGGATGGGAAACTCTAGGTATGTGTGTGTAGTGAAAACAGAGGCCACTGTTGTCAAGGCGTCAAGGCTAAAGGTAAGAGTGTGGTTTGATTCATGTGGGGTGAGATAAGGCAGAAAACAGAAGAGTTTAAAGAGATAGATGAAAAGGTTTGATCTAATCAAGAAAAATAAATGAGACCTGCTGATCCAAGTCCACCTAATAGACAACAGGAGGGAGTGTCACTAATGCTGATAAGGTCCCATTAGTGACTGGGTGTTCCAGGTGGAGGGCGTGTGTCAGCTCACAGCCTGTGCTGTATGAGCTCTGTGTATTTGTGATTGTGACGATCCTCACGATTAACTTTTTTTGGTTTGTTTTTGGGCAACATCTTTGGTATCGTGTTGATTACTCATAACTGACCACAGGAAGTGTTTAGAAGTATAAAAGCTTTCATGATTTGATATTTGTGTTCAATTTGTGACATTTATTTACATCAAAAAGGTTCTTGACAATTACAAAATACCACAAAAGCTGTGTCCAAAATGACTCCCTCATTCACTCATGCACTGCACTCAGTAGTTTACTGTGCAGTGAGTAAATCAAGGTTTCCGGCACTTACTAATCATGGTGATGGTAAAGAATCACTCATCTGTAATTATCTATACAATGTGACGTACTGCATTGTGGGATTCTAAGCATAAAGTAGTGTACATGCCATGTGGGATTTTTGAGGGTACTATGTAGTGGATACATTGGACACTAAATTCAGTTCTATATTCAGATGCCAACATCAACGCCTACAGCCTGTACAGTGGTGCTTTTATTACATTCTAAGTTATTAAAATTGCCATGTGGGGACCATGAATGTCTGTCCCAACATGAATGGAGTCCATGAGTTGGAGTCAGGTCAAACCTGAATCACTAATCTGCTAATTTCTAATCCAGCTAGGAAAATCGGGAATTTGACTTTGACGTCAACAGCCGTGACTCAAGACTATTTTGACTTGCAATGACTTGAATATCTCTCCAACCCCCAAGATTTCAGATTAGATTGTAAAACGTGTACAGTGAAGCAACTGCAAGTTGGAGGCGTTTGTTAGTACTGATCAGCAGACAGATGTCTTGTTTAGGACTTGAAAGGCAAAAAACACAAAGTTTACAATTTGGACCTAACTTGGGGCTTGACTCAGGACCTCATAGCTAGCATAGCTTGAACGTCTTTATATGTTGTTACAATCAATCATCAATGTTACAATGTTATAATACAATAGAAGTTCACCACATGGGATCACTGCAGTCATTAGGAGTCATTCTTTGAACATACAAATTTCATATTGCTACATTCAATAATACATCCAAAGTCTCAACCTCGTGTTGCCATCCAAGGAAAAGCTGGGACCAACAAAGTCACTCAGTCAGTGATTCATCCTCACCAAGTGGTGGACCAACTGGAAGACCATTATAGCAAACCCTAGAGCCTTAAATGAGCGGATAGTTTTCCTAATGGACTGTGTTAACACATATCACAGCAAACAGAACAATATAAAAAGTGGCTAATGTCCAACTCCTTCAGCATTGCCTGATTAGGACAGGATTCAACTGATAATAAAAGCAGGAGGTAATTTCAAACAATCTGCACAGAGATTACACAGCAGGGTGACGTCTTAAAGTCTGACAAGCTCGAGTGGTAGTAGACCACAAAAAAGGGGGAGCGGGGGGAATCATGTACTCATACAACATCTGAAAGTGATCTGCTTCCCTGCTACTGACTTAGTCTGACACCAACCGACACTCATATACCCACCAACATCCAAAAAAGTCTTGCAGTGCAACACCAACACTATCCCCAAACCCACATCTAGTTAAGCATGGAGTAACGTATTGGCAGATCCTCATACCCATAACATCAAATTCCTCAGGATCATTAGGTAACCATAACCTCACTGTGGGTTTGAATTTCTTAAACCGTAGATCCCCATCCCCTCCATCCAAGTTGGAGCTAAAATAAATATATACATGTAGCAGTGGGGTTTTCCTTTTGGGGTCTATTAGCCGTCGCTTGAAATCTCTGAGCACTTCAAATGACCGAGTGGAGAAGGAGCAGATGTTACTAATTTATTAACACAACAAGGAAACTGCTAATGGTATGTGCACTATTTGTTTTGGCTAATTACAAGAGAGCAAAGTCCTCTGAATTGACAGCCACGATAATGCTGAGAAATCTGTCTTGTTCACTATCTGGGACGGAGTGGCTGTGCTGCGGGCTGCAGCCAACAGTGGCAGCAGTTTCTTGGCTCACAGTCTGATGCACCACAGCTTCAGGTCACAGTGGTCAGTACAACCCCATACAGTCCTCCATACAGTTCTATTGTCTATGGACAATGCACACACAGGGGCTTAGCACGGTCACTGGGGCAAATACATGACATGCACTGTCAGACAAAAACATCCTAATCTACGAATCAGACAAACTATTAACAACTGACCTAAATGAGTTGGTTTGCTTTAATTTTCTCTCTTTGGGTGGTGCAGACATTCATGGTTCCAAGATGATGTATTCTAAAGATTTTGTGGATTTCCTGATTTTTCATCTTACACCCCTAGTGGGATGAAACGGTTTAAAACTGAGAGAAATATCTCCACTTTGGACATGACATTTGGTATTTTGGTGAGCCTGTGATTTTTCATTTAGCAAATATTAATCTGTCCAATATTTTGTTTTTATGAACAAATATCTGCAAGACTGCTGATACTCCTGTAACCCCAGTTGTATATTGTCAACCTAAGATGGTGAAGATAGTGAATTTTACCTGCTATCCTATGCACGCTTACATTGTGAGCAGTGTGGCATTAACATTTCAGCTAGCATGGCTGTAGTCTTTGTCTACAATACAAAATCATGGCGGTTCCCCTTTGTTTGCTAAACTACAGTTATATAATGTCTTCTGTGGCTCTGGAGGGCCTTGGACAAGTAGAGAAAACAACACTTATGATGTCATAGTGATGCCATCAGGGTAATCGCTACTTTGGCCAGGAAACAGTCAACACATTTCCAACAGAAAGACCGTAGTTTGAAAAATGTGGTCATTTAAGAGTTAAAAGGGGTCTTCTAGTAAGAAAAGACAGGACTGAGTTGTATTATGGGAGCTGTAGGATATGATGGCTTTGGATACTGACGCATACAAGAGACAAACAGAAGATAGCTTGGCCTCTGCTGAACTAATTTCAACTACTCTGCTACTATAAGTACAACTATAACTACTATTTTATACACTTTTTCATCTTTCTCTCATAAGTATCCAGTTGCTGATATGATATTTCTGTGAGAAGCCAATATCAACCAAAAAAATCAGCATACCAATATATCGGTCAGTCTCGAGTAGAGACGGGTAAATTTATTCTTATAAAAGTTCCCAAAAATCTTCTGTTCAGTACTGGAAGATGAAAGCATAATTTCCCATCCATTCTTTACCACAATTTTCCCAAGGAGATGTTTCACCACTGAAAGTCTTCCTTGAAATGTCAAAACGAGTTCTCCACAGCTCTTTCTTTAAATAAAAAGACTCCAAACAGAAAGTCAAAGTGGGAGACCAATTAAAGCCGCACGCTAACCATTGATGTAACTGCATAAAGAGCATTTGGTGGAAAAACAAATTCTGGCCTCCTGGTTAACAGACGGATGAGAAGTAGGAAGGAACGCTCACTGGCAGACATTAAATGAACCAATACGTGCATCTGCCTATGTGTGTGTGCGTGTGTGTGTGTGTGTGTGTGTGTGTGTGTGTGCGTGCGCGTGTGTGTGTGTGTGTGCAACAGTAGGAAGAAAAAAAACACATGTACAGCATACATGTGCGTATGAACGGACAATATGTAAAAGTCAGTGTAAAGTTAGTTGTTCTTTCATACAGTATTGTGTATGTGTTCCACAAAGTGCGTGTGTGTGTGTGTGCGTGTGTGCCACTACAATAGCTTACTAAATGTCAAGAACTGAAAATGCAACATAATTTCCTGGTGCCAACTATGCATTAGTTCTCAACAACTGCGCCCCGCCCTGTGTCTATCTGTGTGTGTGTGTGTAAAAGAAAGGGGATTAGCCCCATTTGGAAGCCCAGGGGAGAAGAAGGGCTACATCACGGGGTATTGGGGGTAATTTTCATACCTGTCCAATTGGTAATGGTGCACGGATTTCATGGGGCCCCAAATAAGACTGAGGGGGATTAGATGAACCTGCGGGAAGAGAGGGGAGGGCGTCCATAGAGAAAATTATATTTTCTGCACAAGTCGTGATGTGCAGACTTTTCAGTTTGTCCTATGTTTCAGTTTGAAAGGACAGTCAAGTATGTAACTTTATATTCATGTACAAAAGCACTCAAACAGAGCCTACAGTTATTATGAGTACTGGCAAAAGACACAATAAGGGCTCTCATGTGTGTCTGCTCTGTCAGACGAGATGACGGATTTTATCAGCTGTAGATAGCTAACTAATTAGCTAACATAAGGGCCATGAGTTGAGACATTAGCTAACTTAAGCAACCATTCTAATTAGCTAAATCATCATTAAGCTGGTCTGGATTTTTTTTTTTTTTTTTTTTTTTTTTTGCTATCCTTGAAAAATAAATAGTTTTTGCTCATGTTTGTTTCTGTATTTGAAACTAGCTGTAGCTAGCTAAGTAACTAACTAATTAAGCTAATGGAAGCACCATTAAGTGAACTGAAACTGTTACTTCTTTTCAAATCATATGTTTATAGTTTTAATGTTACAGGAGAAAGGCTTTTTGTTCAGAACCAATGTGTTTGTAAAACATTAAAATCAATACCTGCTGTTTTGCTGTAAGCTAGTTAACCAAGCATGCTAACGATAGCAGCTTATGTTTCTATGGGTTTATGAGTAGATAAAAACATGGTTTACTTCATTTCTTAGACGCTTGTGTTACTGATTTTGGAAAGGATGAAGATACAAATAATAAAAAAAAACTTTACATAAAATTGACACAAAATGACATAACTTTCTTCATTTTTATATATCATCATAACCATTCCATTTTTTAAATTAATATTTTATTGGTGACACGGTGACACTCATATATTATCATAGTATGTAAACAAATTAAAGCTCACACAATCACGTTTTCAAACTTTTATCAAATTAAACAAATTTGTTTTATAAAGACACTCATAATGTAAAATACAGATCAAAACTGGATTAAATCTCTCCAAATACAATCAATTTCCTGGTTGAATATTATTGAATCTGCTGAATAGTGAGTTAACATGACAGTTCTTAGTTGTGAATCATGTATTACAGATCTTTGGCTTCTAGATAATTGAGATGTAACATGAAGTCAGGACCACATTTCTGTTTGGTCTGTATGATGCGTTCTCATCATCCATCTTTACACAGTAAAGGCCCCTTGTCATTTTTTAGAGACAGACTGGAAAACAGAGACAGACAGAGAGCTGCTGAAAAAAAAGGAGGATCACGAGGCTGTAGGCAGCAAAGGGAGAGAAAAAAAAAAAACGAGTTTGAGAGCTGGAGGCTGAAAATTGCAGGAGTGGGATTATGGAAGATTACCGTGCAGGAGCAGCAGCATGGTGTGGGGGAGCCAGAGAGAGTTAGCTTTCATCTGGTCGCACAAGACAAAGGAGCTGCCAGTGACAAGCCGGGGTCCCCCTACAGCTACGCTGGATGGTGGATGGGGTGTTAGGAAATGGCAGAGTGTGTGTGCGGGTGCAGAGGGAGGCAGCTCAGGGAGGGATAGCATAGAAAGTGACAGACAGAGAGGGACGAACTTAAAAAAAAAAGAGCTGACTTATACCAAAAAATATAATGAATTATAATGAAAAATATTTTTCTAACATCCTGTTGTCATGTCATCACTCAGAGCAAAGGGGGTGTTTCTTTTTAGCTGAATGGCATGCAGAAACACAAGATGTGTGTGTTGTCTGTTCACAAACACACACACACACACACACACACACACACATAATGATGGAGTTAGAGGGGAGGTCTCAAGATGACTGTTTGTAGTATAACAGAAGCCTGTCTTTCTCGTGGCAGAGTGCAGGCAGACAGTCTAATTACACCTCTGCAGCACACCACGCTACTGTCTTACTGTAGGGTTAGCACGGATGAAGGACTTCTTTGTGAATGTGTGTGTGTGTGTAGGTGTGTGAGAGAAAGATGTGTAGAAAGGTGAAGATGAAATCAGTTAGATCAGATCTTTTGTTCACAAGAACCATTGTTTTTTTTTCACTGTTTGTGAGTGCGTGTGTGGACGGTTTCCATGTGTATATACATCTGTCACCAGCCTATCACCTCCTGCCATCTCTACTCTCACTCATTCACTCACTGAACCCACCTCCGAGAGAGAGAGAGAGACCGAGAGAGAGAGAGGCCTCCACTGTCATCTGTCTGTGTCGTCCGCTCAGCCATATCTAATGACCACTAACAGCCATCTGGACTACCTCAACATATAGACTTTACTCCCATTTCACCAGCTTCACTGTTGACACACTTCACACACACACACCTACCCACACACACATTCTCCTCTCTCCTTCTGTCCCAAAATACTATCTGTCTGACTTATCTGTTAATCACAGTTTACGTGCATTTACATGCTATACACACCTTCACAGGTGTCTATGTGCTGTACACACCCACTGAAATGTACAGTTGAACTGACATAAGTGACCTCACTGTCTGCTGTTCTTTTTTTTTTTATATGATATGTAAAGCAAGAATAAATAAGTGTTCGGAGTTTGTCAGACCAAAGAGGAACGCGTTACTAACCACCCAGCCAAATTTGAATGATTAAAAAATATCAACAAGTTCATGAAATTAGGTGTCCAAATCTGGTAGAAATGAATTCTCAGCTCCAGGACTGTGGGGGCGTGCCCTGTGAACACACTGAAGCCACGCCCACTGGTGGGAGTAGTCAAGCAGCCATTTTGAAGCAACTGAAACGTGTCCCATGAGTTCAGAAAATGAGATGACTAACTTTGAAACACTGAGCGAGATGAATCTATTGGTCTGCTAGGGGTGCAGCAGTGTGCTCGGGTGGCCTCCGCGTGTCATCAAGCCACCCTTTAAGGACAGCCCACAAAATCCTGGACTGAAAACTGGTAAAAAACTGTTTGAACCTCTAACTACACATTTCGGTGATACTGCGTTCAAAGTCTTTTCACAACTTTTTTCATATGTTTCCACTATTTCCCAACATATTTAATGTATTCTGAAAGATATCTTATAATTGCCTTTACCCAGACTTTAATCCAATAAACCAAAACAATGTACCCTAAAATAATAACAAATGTGTGTTACTGTCATACAACATCAATAGAAGAGGAACAAAGGGCCAAAAGTGTTAATGTGAATAAAAATACACACTCGTTCACACAGAAACGTGCGGAAAACACATTAACAACATCTCCACCCCCACACGACAATAGACACAGTGGGTATCTGTTCATAGGCGCATACAGACGGACCCTCGAGGCCGTGGGCAGATGACCAAATTCACATCATGTGGACCCACGCAGATGTGGAATGTATCGTTTTCAGTCAGCTCACAGCTCTTCCTAAACACAAGTCAAACATGGCCGCACATCTTGAATCGCTTGTTAATCCTCTGTTTGGATATTACTTACTACGTGATACACATTTGTTTGAATGGAACAATCTCATAGAGTTTGTGGCTTTGAGTCACTGTGCGTTTGTTTCCCATTACTGTAATCCGGCATTAACATATTTTTGTTCTTCGGAGCAGCGGAAACAAGCTGTAAACACACAAACTGACATACTGCCTGTTAGTACTTTTCAAGTTTTTGGCAAACGTGCTGGCAAGCAGTGACTTATTGTCACATCCAGGAGATGTGGAGCAACATTAGCGCTCATTTGGAATTGTTTTTGTGCGCACATGATGGATGTCAGGTCTAATATTTGCTCTGCTTTTGTTTTGCTCTGCACTGAACCCCTGAGAAGAACATCTGGCTCCTTCAGCTGACAACTTTGCCTAACTGTTAATAGCTGTTTGCTGCTGGACAGGTAGCACACTGTGGATTTATAGAGCGTTTTTGTAAAAACAACTGCCTGCAGCGCCTAATAAATCACTGAAGCAAAACTACAAGCTCAAAGACACTAAAACGGAAGCAAGAGGAAGTACAGAATCTGATGATATCAAGCTGTTTGACATTAAAAAAAGGGGGGGTGGGGGCTTTAAAATAAAGATAGAGTTATCTTGGCAGGACGTGTCCCTCCATACAACACCCCCCACTCCCCTCAGGCCCATTCCCCTCTGTGCTGTGATGGCTCTCTGTCTTGGCAGAGCTTAGAGCTGTCTCTCAGGTATCCCTCAGCTAAGACTTTAATCTCAGCCAGAAACTAGAGCCACACACAGCACTAATGGCCCATAATGGCTGACAAAAACACACGGAACAACCTGCAGGGGCTCTCTGGCTTTTCACAATCTGCTAATTCCACTGTCTCAGCGTCTCTCTCTCTCTCTCTCTCTCTCGCCCTGGACCCATTCACCCTCTTTATCTCTCTCCGTCTTCCTTCCTCCCCTCTCGTCCTGCTCGGTAATATTCTCTCGTCCCTCTGATCTTATTCTCTGCGTCTGTTGGCGTTGGCCAGGTCTGTCAGCAGTAGTTGATTCCATGGTTGGCTGCATACTTGTGTCTGACTGAAGCTTTGTTTTCCACACACACACTTAACAGATTCTTCTCGTATGTGCAGCATCTTTGTGGGTGTGTGTCATTATTAACTGTCCTCACCAGCAGGCTGCGACTGTCTTCATATGTGGCTCCATCATAAGAGGACAATCACATAAATGTGTTAGCACCTATGTGGTGTGAAGGTGTGTGCGGCCGCAGTGAATCTGTCACTGTCATTCTGATGTTGAACACCGAGCAGTGCGGCGGCGGCTCCACAGCCGAGGGCCTTTTGACAACAACTCCCTTTGTTGGCTTTTCTCTTGACTTAAGAGCTTTTCTCCTCCAGTAACCCGAACAGTTCAGCGGGACAATGCGGGTGTGGCGAAGGGCTGCACAAGTAGCAAGAGAGGCGGAGGAGGCTTTGGCGAGGTGTGTTTGTTTGTTGCAGACATTAAAAAATTGCTTGACCTCCCTTGAAAAATACCACGCTCGGGCCGCAGTCACCCGGAATGAGGTTTGTTTTCACGGTCAACAGGATCTGTGTGTGTGCATGTTCAGGTGATTTCTATTCTCGCTCCTGTGATGCAGGCCCGCATCACGTAGAAGGTGGAAAACTTCATCACCATACATGATGCAGAGGGCAAATCCACTTGACTCAGTTTGCCTGTTTTTTTTATGCTGGCATACGTAATGTTACATTTGTCAGCTAGTACATTTAGTAGTAAATTTATGGTTGTCGTTTAGTTAATGCATTTTAAACTTGTATATTGTCTTAATCTATTAATCTTACCCGCCTTCCTGTCAGACATACACACCTACACCACTGTTCTTAAATAAAAGTCACAATGGCAATCTTATCTTCTCCATCCATTTCCAAATCTCTCTCAAAACAAAACAAGACTGAATCACTGACAGTATAAAGAACAGACATCGTATTTGTGATGTCACCAACAGGACGCTCAGAGTGTGAGGGCTCTGGCCTCTACTAAGTATAAAAATTGGCAAAGATGTTGATCATTGGTGGATCTGAGGGAAAATTTAAAGTAACAAAATCTTAAAATATTCTAATTTCAAGGTGATTATACATGCATGAAAACAAGTAATGCATGAAATAGTTATGACTATTATATTCCATGTCTGCCTTATTCTGACGGAGGATGGCGCTTGGTCAGAATTCTGAAAAATATCACTAGCACAAGGAAACAATGAACACAGAGAAAATGAAAATTATGTAGTCTTAATAATAATAATTTAAATTATTTAAAAATAATTTTCTTAAAGAAATAGTGCAACATTTGCAAAAAAAAAAAATGCCTGTTGACAAAAGATAGACATATATAAGATTGACATAACTCTTGTGTCTGTGTAAATATGAAGCTACAACCAGCAAGCCAGCTAAGCTAACCAGTTAGAATAAAGACTGGAAACATCCACCTGACAGCACCTCTAACACTCACCAATTAAGCTGTTATATCTATAACTAAAATCCATGAAAATCACCAGAATTATCCTTTAATGTCAGGATACATTTCAAACACAGATAATCAAATCAAATCACACTTCATTTGAATTCCTTCTGATAATTAGCAGCTGTAGTCAACTGTTGTGCTCGCTACCTGATAATCACTGACACAGTGAGGATGACACATCCTGTATCATTTCCACAGAACTCACTCCCTCTTCCGTCTTCTTTTCCCACTGTAATATGATCATGAAGGTACTGACTTAGTCATCTAACCACAAAAGCCACCAGAAACTGCCACCCACCAAATGATAGGCTGCTGGAGCTGGAGTTAGAGTGGCAGGCTGGGGGGAAACATTAACCACCATTGTGCTCATGGAGACGGCCATTTACAAGAAAACAATGTGAGCGCAACGTCCATAGACAAACAGGCATCAAGTTGTCACTCAGATGCGATGTCACTCAGGCGCCTACCGGTCTCTGCTGCAGGGTGAAGCAACACGTCTGTGTGTGTGTGTGTAGATGTGCAGGTATCTGTGTTTGCATTGTGCTCACCTCACCTTTTTCCAATTTTAATGGTTTACGCTCGCCCTGATGTACTTTGACGATGCAGGTCAGGAGGTCAAAGGTCACGCTGCAGTGTTAAGATCTGCAGAAAAGCGACACACCGCACAGGTGCTGGACATTTTTCAGCGTGTCAGGTGCAAAGAGAAACTAAAGTGCAACTTTGATCGGAAGTTTAAAAACTGCTGCTCTTCATTTAGTTGCACAATCCACCCTTAAAGCTACAAGTCAACAACTTTCCTGAAAGCCAAACATCAAGCAAGTGCAACAACACAAGACATAGCAGCTAATTTACTATAACTTACTGTTATTACTCACTTATCAAATCTGTTGTTTAATGATAGAAAGATTATGTAATGTTGCTTCAGCAAATCACCAAAATCTGTCTTTCCATTTTCCAAAACTACGAAAGTTTTGCTTGAGTTGCTGCGTGCATCATGTCAGTTGTTTGGTTGACAGAGGTCATAAAGTCAGTCTTAGCTGTTTTCTCATCTTGATGCTCAGATAAAATCAAGCATGTTTAATATTATCAAGGTTTTTAGTCTCCTGAACAGTGTCAACAACCAATAGGTGTGCTCTCTCTAGCAGGATCGAGAAGCAGGCAGCTGGTTACATAACATGGCCATGTGTAGCTCTGTGCTGAGGTTAATAGCAGCAATTCTGATATAAGGAGAGTAAGACATAAGACAAGACCAAAACCACTTACATATTATGTGTAATAATCAAAAAGGAAGTGAAGTGTAAGAACGCTTTTAGAATCAAATACAGGCCATGTTATTTACTCTAAGTATAGCACTTTCACTTGATATCATAGTAACATACACATATATCATACTCAACACTCACTTCAAAGACTCTGACTACTATTTGGCGAGACCACTGGCCAAGTAGAGACAATAGTACTACCGGACTAACACCCAGTGTAATTATTGTTTCCAGCACATTTATTTTCTTGATTATCTCATTAAAGATAAGTCAACATTCCAATTTGTCAGTATAAATAGTAGAAGTAGAATAGAAAAAATAGTTGTGTATTTGTGTATGAAACAAACGAATTCCTGCATGTGGTTTGCATGGACTCTGGGAGGAAGTGTACTATCTTCTCAAAGTGTCTCCCCCCTCGGCTTGCTGGTGCATGCCCTCCTTGGATCCTTTCCTCAGGATTTGACCGCTCGATGAGTTCAATTAGTCACTGTCTTCCTGCAAAACCAAGCCTAAACAACGCTGGACCCCTCAGAGTCAAGTGGCCTCCCTGGCTTTCATCAAAGTCACTGAGAATCTCCCCTTTTCCTCCCCATTGCAGGAAACTCTGGTAAGTCAGGGAAAGGCTTCTAGGGTTTCATAAATTATGTTTGCCCTCCTTAAAAGGGAGGGTGTGTGTGTTTGTGTGTGTGTGTGCGTGTACTAGGACTCATTAGGAGGCCATATCGGAGTATAGTTTCCCCCCCTTGACCAAAAAACCCTGCTCTCCACCCGACCAATCACAACATGACCCTGGAGAGAACTGGTTTTAATCAGCATGGGTGTGTGTGTGTGTGTGTGTGTGTGTGTATTTATAGTGTGTCCTTGTGTGGGTGTTGTGCTCTTTCTCCTGCATTCATTCATTCAACATATTTCTTTCTAATTGATGTAACATAGCTGTAAGTATCTGAACATAACTTTAGAGCAGGGATGTGTCGATAGAGAGACAAAGTGCCCTCTCAAAGAATTCTCTGACAGCTTTGGCTTGGCGCAATATACCATTTCACTTCAATCCAATATGGAGAAATCATTTGCGGAGGGAGTCTCTCTCTTGCCACAGCCTGATGTGCTGCCTGTTTAAAGCAGTTTCAGACTGTATTCATGGACAGAAAAAAGTCCCTTCCCTGCCTCTGTGCCTCCCGTGTCGGTGGATGTGTGGTAGATTTTGATGGATGTAGGTGGGCAGAGATCTGAATTTGACAAGTATGGCAGAGGTCAGAGTGTTTAAACCCTCTTTACTTCTTCTGTTTCTGTTTATTCTGCCTATCTCTTCCTAACTTAACAAAGAGTGTTAACTCTATTTGTCCTTATACTGAGTGTTTCTTGCTAATAAAGCGAGTGTTAGCTCTTGTTCTGCTAATACTTCCTTGCTATGAAATGAGCGTTAGCTTGTTCCATGCCAACTCTTTCTTGCCAACAGTGTTAGCTTGTTCCTTGCTAACATATTGCTGTCCTTCTTCGTTCCTCTTCTATTTTCCTCTTCCACTCATTCTTTCTCTTACACGTTTTCTTATTTGAATCATGTGTTTCCTCTCTGTCTATCTCTTTCTCAGCTTCATTCTTGCTCTTTCTGTCCCGCTCAGTCTCTCTTTCCAGAAGAGACTATAATCTTGGCCTCGGCTCCAGCATCTCCTCCTACCCTTCAATCTCGCACAGCCATAATTATGGCCACACCAAGCACAGAGGCTTCTAAATCATTCAGAGATGGTTTGGCTTCCTGACTCCTTTATTTTTTTCTCCCTCCTCTCCTTCTTAAATAAAGTGGGAGAGAAGCTCCATTTGGGCTTGCACTGAAGGCTAAATTATAACTGTGCAGACGTTCCTCTTTCGCTGAGTCGTCTTTTGATATTTTATCTTGCACTATTTCGAGTGCCTTGTATAAAAAATACGGGTTAACATTATAGGGGGGGAATGCGTCTTTCAGCTCTCAGGCGGACTTTTCCGAGCTCTGAGTCAATCTGTCATCCAGATTGAACTTTTAGACATGTTAAAAATGCTTCACTTTTTCACCAGTGACTTTTAAGGCTTCACTTTTTGACAGTCCTCAAATGTTCCTTGACAAATGAACCACTCCATGCCACAAAATTGTTCCAGTTATAGTGCCCAGTGAAAAACCTTAACCCTTTCAGGGCAGAGCTGTTTTGGCTTCATTGTTGCCCATTCACTTCACAGTATTAAATGTCCAGTGTGTAGGATTTAGTATATAAACCTGGCAGACTCCATGGAGGAGCATACACAGTGTTTGTAGATATAAAAGCTAATTGTAGGTAAGAAAAACAATCTGATTCATTTTCATGTAATGAAATGTCCCTGCTAAGACAGCAGTATACGCACATGATTATTTTCACTGCAAACAATTAACCACGTCACACCGTAAACTCGTCCTGACTGTCGACCAACAACGCAAACCTCCTCCTGAGTATTGCAATGACTGTACACATGTTAACAAGTTAATCAAAAAGTATTGTAGTTATGTAATATTTGTCTCTGTAACCAGCACTGAAGACAAAGAGTTAAAGTAGACGCTTCAGGCCTGTATGTTCTTCTTCTACTTGTCATTAGAGGAACCGTCTGTCCTGTCTCTCAGGGAAAGGCCAGTGCACTCAGTGGCATGCACTTCACTTTGACCTGATAACCCGCAGAGAGGACAGACAGACAGACAGAGAGACAGAGAGGAGGGAGGAGAGACAGCAAGGCGAGGACAGATAGAGGCGCACAGATAGCAGCGTGGCGGAGGGATGAGAAGAATAAAACATGAAAGACGGGAAGACAAAGGTGGTGGTGGTGGGTGGGTGTTTTCTCTCCTCCATTCATCAGTTTGTGATCTTCTGTAAATACATTTCATATAAGTTTATTTGTGCAGAGAGGATCCCTGCGAGCAGAAGAAAAACAAAGTTCAAACAGCTCTAATGTGATTATGGAGAGATCAGAGCGCAGATCATATCACTCCCTCCTCTTCAAAAACACTGAGTCGCACCACAAACTCCACAAGCCACTGCTCACTATGACAGCAGAGCGCGAGACGCCGTGGTCTGTGAGTCCTAAAAGCAAAGAACAAGAGAGCCAGTGTGTGTGTGTGTGTGTGTGACTGGATCAAACACGTTAAATAAGATGTACTGTAGAAGAACACAGAGAGGAGGCTGCTATATGTCTCTGCCTTTGTGTTAATCCCTCTGCAGCTTCATGTATGATGTGTAATGCTCTCAGTGCTCTGCATCAGTGATGGATTTTAAACTTATTTCTTCAGTTGAAGGTTAATGAATGACTACGGTGAGTTCAAGTAACCTTCACCCTCCACTCCAGTGGATCCCCTAATACTCAAGAGGCCGAAATTGTTTTTTGTACCAGGCTGCTGTGAAGTTGGACATTTTAACATAGGGACTTATGGAGACTGGCTTCTGGATCCAGCCTCCAGTGGAGATTTGAGGAACTGCAGTTTTTGAGGAAGCTACTGCTTGGATCAAATCATATTATTAAATCCAGACAGACTGCTGATATAATACAGAAAAAAAATAAATTGACGTGGTTCAGGTATGGTGGTGGTGATACCCAAACACGACACATATATGTTTATGTTGTATGTTTGATCCAGCAGAGCTCTTCTTCTTTTCGACCTGCCACAGAGCAACTTTCTTCAGTTCACCCATCAAGACACCAACGGAAAAGTTTGTGCGGAATTTCAAAAAACCGAGGCACGAGGCCAACATTAGCCTCACACATCCACCCACAGCTGCAGTTGTCACAGTGAAATACGTGTAGGTAACAAACACAATAAGTGATACAGTATTGAAGCAGCTGTCATGAGTTCAAATTTTAAAGTTAAGGGAGGGGGACTGCTGTAATTATCCCGCCTGTCGTCTGTCTGTCTGTCTGTCTGTCTGTCGTGTTTCTCATATTTGCCTTCCATACCATCGACGTTATATGTTTAGAATGTCCCCTCCAATGCTTTATGACGGTATATTATTTAATCTTGCATGTTAACCGCAGGGACCCGCAGCTGACCATATACCTCCATCCTGCATTACACGACACACACGACCACAGTATCCCTGCACAATGACCTCCATTTACAGCGCCTGCCTGCTCTCCGTGCTGCGAGCAGAGCGGGGCATTAACGTCCAAATGCCATCAAAGCTTCAGAGGAGATCTCTGAGGAGACAGGAGCTTTACGGCCCGACTCCTGCCGCCGGCTCCCGCTCACTTCCCCCCTCACACCCTAAAGGCTCCGGGGCGCACGCTGCGGCAAAGACGGAGGTGGGTGGGAGCGATGGGAGGGGTGTTACACGGTCTTTATATTATATTAGTGTTCATTCATGAGTTGGAAAGGGAGGAACGTGCCAAGAGTTGGCAGAAAAGAGGTCGACTAGCTTCCATTCACTCTCTCTCTCCCTCTCTGCACGGGAGACAGGCTGTGGCCTCTGTTAGTGATTTAACAGGGTATACGACCTTGGAGAAACTGGAGGTTGGAAACAATGTGAGGCAATATGGAAAAAATCAAAACATAACTCCGGAAGAGCAACACTGTAGGTTATGTAAATACATCCTGCTCACAGTGGAGGTGTAATTTATCGACAGGCGGGTAATATGTCGTAGGTACGCACATGGTAGAACTGCAGGAGGTGCACGCTGCAGCGTTAGTGAGTTATACATTTACTGTTGCGTGAAATTTTAGCATGTTAAAATAAAATACTTTTTAATGGAATGTTAAAAAACACATAGATGTTATATTTTCTGTTCAAACCCAAAACATATTAAACCCAGAGTGCCCTGTGCTGCCTCTCTATCCCGTCACATCTGGATCCATTCACCAAAACATTTTCAATGGTCTCACTGTTCACACAGCACACTGCGCCCTCCCTGACTTAGACAAACCGAGGCTTTAATGAATGAACAAATAAAAGCAAGGCCGTGTCTATCTCTGGGTGATCCTCGGCCGTACAGGTGCACCAGGGTGAAGGCTGAGGCAGGAGATACCGTCTGGATCTGGCCAAGGTTAGCGATGATAGAACAGCCAGTGTCTGTGTGTGTGTGTGGACAGAGATAGTAACAGTCGAGTATGTGTGCGCAGCCGTTGCACCACCTGCAGCCGGCAGCCACTTATCATCTCCCATCTGGCCCCTGGAGGACAGACGGAGGAGGCACCAGACTCACCCAGACAGCCAGCGAAGGGAGCCTCTCACTGGGGCACAATGACCAGGGAGGTGGGGGGTCAGGGGGGGACGGAGGCTTGAGGTAGGAGACAGTGGGACTGACTCTGGACATATGGAGCCAGTTTGCCTCGCTAAAAGCTAGTGTCATGTCTGCAACATCTCTGCCTTGTCATTATCTGTCCCTGCATGCCCTAATTTCAGCCCCCATGGCTCCCTGGGACACCTATAATGATGGCAATGCAGAGAGGAGGCCTGGTGCCAGTGGAACAGGCCCCGGGGCCAGCGGTGCTGATGGTGACTCACACTATAACAAAAAAGGGATGAGCACGCAACCTAGCTGGACTTTCAGATGCCTGACACGCCAGGAAATTAGAGGTCTGCACGTGGTGTAAACACGCATGTAAACACGCAAACCTCCACCTCCGAGCCCACCAGCTGCCCGTCTGCGGAGCCATAATTGGCTGAGGATCGTGCCCCTTAGCCTGGGGACCTGGAGGCCACTCAGGGCCTCTTCTGGGGTTATGGAGGTAAGGTGGTGAGGTGTGTGTATGTGTGCGTGCGTGTGTGTGTGCGAGATGAAGTCTGTGTAACTGCTGTATTCAGGACTAATTCAAAGCTCTGCAGAGCCCTGCGCCCCGCCAGGCGCTGCACTTTAATGTCAAGGGGGCATGGGCGGAGCCTATGGTGCGCCGTGCAATTATCAAGCATGATCGGACACGGAGAGAGGAGAACATCTGGCACTGGTGGACGGGGGGGCGGGACGCACCTCCAACCTCCCTCCCTCCCACCGTCGTCTTCTTCTCCTGCACAGGAGAGGCTCTCCTTTGATCTCCAGCTGGAGCTGTCTGCTGTGCCTCTCCAGATCAATCAAGCCGGCGCGAGATCAGCTTAGCCGTCAGCATCATCATTACTGTACTGTAGGCAGCCATCTTGTAGCCTAAACGCCACATTATAAGTTCAACTTAAATGTTTTCTGAGCCGGAGGTAGAAACGTGTTCACCTATTAACCCCTCTCCTGCTGCACAGCCCAGCACGACCCCGTCTACTCATACCTGTCTCCCCCTACTGCAGCGTACAGTCCTACCGTCTGTCTCTATATCATTGTTCCCACTGGCAGACAGACAGCTGGACTCCCACATACTGAAAACAGGTTATAGTTTGACTTCAAAGTTGAACTGGAAGTTTCTTAATGGGGGACAATCCACTGTTCTGGGCTCTGTAATTATAACACAGAGTGTTTATGCTTCATACGCTCTCACTGTAATTAATTCAGATCTAATAACACAACCCATGGCATGATGTGACTCACGGGGAGCATAACATTTACACTATATCTCACCATCTGTTTACACGGCTGATCTCTAATGTCTCCTAATGATTAGAGCTGTGAAAACAGGCCCGAGACATAACAAACGAAGGAGGCCCGTAAAGAGCGCCATCTTGTCGTGTTTAGGATGTTATAGAGCCATGTGACATCATATTCCTGACTCGTGGGCACACTGTCCTTTGTCCAATTAGGGATGTTGTTGTGTAAGGTAATGGAAAACTGATGTGTCCTTAAAAAGAAAAAAAAAAGAGTAAGAAAGAAAGAAGGAGACAACAACAACAAAAAGGAATGGCTTAATTGGAAAGTTAAACAAAATAGTTCAGTAAGTCTCTGTGGCCTCTTTGAGCGGGGGCAGGTTTCAATCGAGGGCAGGAACAAAAGCACACACAAGCCAAAGGGAGGCTTTCCAGCTTCTAACAAAGTCATCGTATGAAAGGACAGAAATATACCCTGAGCATGTCACTGTCATCTTGATGGAAAAACAATATATACTTTTAAAAAATCCCACAATGTCAAGAGATGAGGATTTATGTCTTCTCTCTTTGTTGTGTGCAAATCAAATTTTATCCGATGACGAAAAGCACTGTCTTCCTTTTCCTGCTCTCGGTTGCCCGGTGCCCAGAATTGGAAGGCATTACAAACAGATGTTGCATGAAGATGTTTGGAGCACTTTTGTTCACATGGGCCCCTCTGGAGGGAGAAAAAAATGAATTGAATTATGTGATATTTCTTTTAATAGGATTCACTGGAATCTTTTCAAAGCCTCTTTTCATTTTCATTGGAGGAGAAGGAAATGATATGCCTTTGAAATACCAACCATGGAGTGCTTATGAAGGCAAGGAAAACATCTCGGTCATTTCTCTTCCATTTCAGTTTAGATACAGAGCTTTAGCCCAACTCTTCTGCACACAATGGATTTGCTATAAGATGCTGAATTTCCTTTTTATACTTTGCTACAGTGACTGCGATAAAACGGCAAACTTTTGAGTTTTGAAGGGATTTAAATCAACACTATGGTTACTGTGTTCTAACCACCACAAATAGTGTCTTTCACTTCTCTCTCTTTCTTCTCTAAATATGGGTTTGGGTGTTTCTCAGCTTTCAACAACTAGCTTGAGGCACGTTGAAAGACAATTTTCTCTCTGCCACTCCCCACCTGGAAATACACCTCCAAATAACATGCACAGCGGCTTACGTCATCCTTTTCCCCGGTGATACAGAGGTGAAAGGCCTGCAGGTAAAAGGCTCAGGGAGTGGACTGTGACTGTGACCTCATCCCAGGAACACACAGTGGAGGAAGAACTGTGTACCTGTACATCAACTGATCAGCCCAAGTGATCAATATGTGATTAATAAAATGAATAAATTACCAAATACAATACAATCAAATAATCACATGAATAAATTGTGTTAAACACACAATCAAGTTATCTTCAAAATCAAAACAGAATCATTAATATTTTCATTTGCAGTTCATTTTCATATATGATATAATTTCATATTTCAAAAACCCTTTCTGAAAAAGTATATTTTCACAATATTGTTGTATTTTCATGTTACATTTCATTTCATGACACTTTTTATGACAGTGTTGTCGTTACCAGTCATTGTCTCCTTCCCTAACAGCAAGTAAGCTCAAATGAACCAAATTATCATTACTACAAGTTTTACCAGTTATCTCCCATTAGCTATAGTAACAACAATGCTAAAGTAAATCTAACTTAGCTTCAACTACTACTGCTACTGTTGTAAAAAAAAAAAAAAAAAACAGTTTCCTTTAGCCAAATAAAATGTCCCCTGAAAAATTTAGCCAGTTAGCTCCAGTTGCTAACAGCAATGTCAAAGTCATTTTGAATGTATGTGCTAACTAGTGGCTTCTCCTCTTAAAAATGTACTCGGACGCAAACTAACTCCTATTTTATTCATCTTAACAAGGCTGCTACACACCTAGCTACCTAACTAGCTTAGCTTAGCTTCATTATTACTCACCATTAAATAGTGTAGTGTCAGCTAGGTTTTGTTGGTTAAACTCCTTTTGCTCGTCACACTGCTGTTATCAAACATTTTTAGAATACACTCACTGGATCTTTGAATTAATTTGCTAACTAGTTAGCTACTGCCATTAACACTGGATATTCCATTCTATGTTAATCTTAGCTTAGCACCTAGCTTAGCTACAGAGAGTTGTCATTTCTAAATAGGTTTTAGGCTATTTTATCCATTTTAAGTTCAGTTATGCTGTACTTATTTTTCACAATTTAGTCTTGTGATTATTCCTGTTAATTATATATTTCTTTATTTATTTAGCCATAAATAGTTACAGCATACATGACATATCTCTTCAATCTCACTTCCTTCCCAGAAACACATTATTGTGATGCCGCAGCATATGCAGGGCCTCTGCAATACGTGTAAATCATGTCATTACACAGCTTGAACAGGAGAGGTTAGGCTTAATTACACGCCTGTAGGGCGGCTTGAGGTGAAGAGGCGCCAAGGTGAGCTCAAAGCCTGTTTATGTAAGGGAGGAGAATGTGAGGAATGACAAAAGACCTGCGACAGACACCTACCGACAGAAGCTTTTCACAAAGGTTAAGAGGCATGTAGGAGGAAACCATGCCATTCTTCGCATTGCTCACCGTCCGGCCACAGGAACAGGTTGTGTGAAATGACAGACAACAGAGTTTGTCAGGCACTAAAACAATCCTGTGGTGGTGTTTGTGGTTTTTGTGTCTTTGGCTAACATGTAACATGTTTGGCATGAGTCTATCACTTCTCCCTCCACAGCCCCAATATCTTCATACTCAGCGAGTGAAAAGACAGGAAGGGGTGATGTTTGCATGATATGAGTTGTAACATACTTCAGCCCCTAATCTAAGGCCTGTGTAAATAAAGTCTCAAAGCCTGGACCACTTCAAACAGACGTGTACAGTTTGGTCTTTGATCAAGAGTCACTTCACTGTTTGCTTAATAATAAAACACTGTTCCATCACAGGAATTTTATGATTTTCCTTCCAGTTTCGGGTGCTTATCTCTGAAGGCCTCTCTTTCTTCTTCTCAGGACAGATGGTGTCCTTTCAAGGTCCTCTCAAGGTCACACAGTCAGGGTCTTTGCGATACGGGGGAAGTGGCACCGGACCAGGAGATACAACCTCGGTGAACAACAGCGAGCACACAGCAGATAACGAATTAGAGCCGTCCGGCTATGGAACATGTGTCCCTGCAGTGTTATCATGCAGACAGACAGAGAGAGGGGGGGAAATGATTGGTGGGTTTCTGGAGACGAAACATTATCACAAAGCAAATATGTATTTGGCAGCGTAATATCTACGGATGTTCCTAGCCACTAATCTCCTGTCGATTAAAAGGAAAATTAAATTTAGACTAGTCAACTACTTCAGTCGGAAAATAGTCAAAATGAAACACTATTTAAGGACTGTAAATACACACACAGCTAGACTTCACGTTTGATACTCCAGGACTCCCATTTAAACAGCAATAAACGTGTTGTGATACGAGTGAATAAGAAACATATGGACAATAACTGCCCGATGGACAACACCGTTAATGGTTATGAGGAAAATGAAGATGCTGTTATTGCACCAAGAGAGAGATCACTGTCACGTCTACTGGACAAACACAGATAACATGATGAGCCATGATGTAAAGTTACATCTTTAAGAGAACAGCTAAGTTAAGTTAAGTAAGCACATACAGCCAGCGATACAACACCAGTTCAACGTTGTGCCCTCAGTACTCTCACCTCAAACTTGTTGTTGTGTGAGGGGCAACCAGTGTTGAATATAGTGAACCCAACTAGTATTTCTGACAGGTTTAATTAATGAATTAATGATGGTTGATTTTGAATGTTTCCATGATTTAATATTTATTGGTGAGATTCATCAATGATCAATTATTTTTTGTTTCAGTGTTACTTCTCATCGCTGTTCTTGCAGATTTTCCATCCTGACATCTGGAGTAAACACTGAATGTTGTCCTCAATCTGTAAAAGGCAGAATCTTCATGTTGCAGTTTTAATTAAAGTCATGCAGAGCAAACATTGTGTGTTTTTAACAGATCTCTGCTCTCGATGGATCTTTCACTGTCTAAGGACAGAGTTCATGGCAGCTTCTCTGCTGTCTCTCATCTCCACACTCACCAGGCCTCCATCCATCCCCATGCTCCGGGCCGCTAACACTGGGGCTGGGTACAGCTCGGCTCGGCGCAGCTCTGTCCCCCTGAACCCTAGAGGACTGCCCCGGACCCCAGCGTGCACAAAGAATTCATTGAAAGCCAAAAAGCTTGGGAAGACAGTTTCTCAGGAGAAGGACAATGGGCGTTCTCCTCCATTTGGCTCACCCTTTCATCCTCGGGCATCCACAAGGGACGCAATTGTTTGGACACTGCGATATGGGCCAAAGCTTTAGAAGACGCATCGCTTTTAATTAACTGTTGGTAATGATCTCATTATTGGGGCCGAGTGGGTTCCCTGGCCCCAGCGTTGTGCACAGAGGTGAGTCTGGGGTCATCGTTCTGAAGGCCCCAAGCTAACTGACAAAACATGGAGGAATTTGTCATGGTGCATCAACTCAGACACTGTCAGAGTGGAGCACTTCGTTCAGACATAAGAGGACGTATCTTTTTATATCAGCTAAACAAACAGTTTGTGGTTACATTCTTCACACTGAGCTTTACAGCATCAGCATTGTGTTTAAAATGACAGGAATAAAAAAAATGAGGCTCTTATGTAATTCCTTCCTTCATCCTCTCAGGCTGTAATATTGTATTTCTAGTTCCTAGTTTTGCATTTAGTCAACTTTCAGAGCTCGACTCATTACTGTGAGTTTTTAGGAGATCGTTTAGTTTAGTTTAGTTTATTTCAAACATGTGCGAGTAACATAAAGTAACTGAAAACAAACAAAACCAATAAGAATAGTCAAAACAAAAATGCCAATGTGAACGCAACATGTCCAAAAAGGAGTAGGATGAAGCATGTGTTTATTTAAACCTACCCCTTCTCCACTACTCACCTAGTTATCTTTCTACCCAAATATATGTATTTACATTAAAAAGGAAAAGATAGAGAAAACAATTAAATTAAATAAACAAATACATAATTAATAATTTATCATTTGTGAAAACACCCCATTGTTAAAGCCCTTCTTCCTCCCTGTAACTTGTGAAAACCATGTGTTTGTACAGCATTTTAAACTGGATCGTGCTTGGCACAAAATGTATAATGTTAAATGTTAAATATTTAAATGTGTATGTGCGCCACAGATCCACAGAAGGTTTGCAGTATTTTAAAATACATGCAGGAATATGTGTATATGTTTACCAGCCTATTCCAAATACATTAATATTTAAGTTAGCAACTTGATAGTATCCACCAACTGGTATTAACTGAATACTATGATGTTTATTATTGAGGGTGAGGTTTGCAGGAGTAGAGGAGAGTTAAACTGGACTACATTATAAAGAGTGTTAATGTTAATATTTTGGCCACCCCGTTTTATATATGTGAGAGGGCCATAATATTAGAAACACCTTTCAGTACAATATACTGTACATTAACACCTAAGAGGAGCTCAATAATAAACATAAAAAGCTCTCAAAGACAGTTAGCTGTTGAGTCGTTGTCTTCTTGATTGTACAAGTGAACCTAATGAAATGGCTCGGTGTATATAACTTAGTGACCTGGATTATTTGACTACACATAAAGAGGTTTTAGGTCTGAGGTCTGTCAGGGTGATTCTGAGATGCGTGATGAATGTTGACTTTGGTGAAGTGAGAAGAAGACGGGAGGAGGTAAAGGAGACATTAAGGGAGGAGAGAGCAAGGACAGAGTAAGATAGGAGTGCTGGGCTGTGAGGAGGAGAAACTGGGGATTTTTCGGGAGGAGTGTTCGAGGTCTTATCTCCAGACAGGCCAGAGGAACGGCCGACTCCCCAGAGGACCATCTTCAACCACTCCTATCCGCCCGCCTCATACACAGAGACCTAAACTATCCCAGTACTGATGTGTGTGTGTGTGTGTGTGCGCGTGTGTGCGTGCGCTCACATGATGGCCATGCATAAGTATATTCACATGCATCCATGCACTTTGAAGAGAGAAAGCAGGAGGGGGGCTTTTGTTGTTTATGTGTTTGGTGCTTATCTGATGGTGCAAAGTGTTTATTTCTGTGTCTTCCTCCAGGGCCTGTTCCCTTCTTATATCTCCGTCTCACTGCAGGAAGCCTTATCTGCCATCACAGAGGTTACACTGGTGGCTCTGTGTGCCCTCAGCATATCATAATCAGAGCTCGGTTGCACAGAAGTAGCGTACCACTGAGGTTGTCTTTGTTTGTCTCAATGCCGACGGGGAAAAAGACCCCGTACCAGACTGCAGCACTGAGGGAGATTTTCTGCATTTTGTCTCGGTTTGAGAAGAGGAGCCACATGGAGACAAAGACTTAATTATACCGTTTGTAATAAAGACCAAGCACAACACACCTGAAGGTTTGATGGGTGTGGTGAAAACACTGAATCAATGGGTGTGGCTACTCTACCAGCTCTAATTATGGGATAATAGTGTGTAACATTTACCTGAGTGTGAGTCTGCTTTGAAAATAGAGCAGCTGGATGACAGGTTTGAGAATTTGGCACTCACCTCACGAGCGTGTGTTTTACCAGGGATCAAAAATCACCAGTTCTGGTCCACGATAGAAGTCCTGTAGGAGTCCAGCGTACTGGCATGGGTAGGTATTGAGCTGGTCCCAGGGTTGCTGTTGAGGTTTGGATCTTGACAGCATGCACAAATAAACATCCAAAACGTTCAGTGAATGGTTGAAGAAACGTTCTCTGTCTGTTCAACTATCAACTTGTGTTCTTTTTCTCACAAACTAGGAGCCACATTAAGCTAAAGGCATTAGTTCCTGTCTGCTTTTCCCACTGCATCTGAAGAACCATGAAGATTATGTAAATAGGCCGATAAATGAACAAAAACAGCTCTGTTTAAGATGCACTGCTCGTCCTTGAACAACACAATGACTCTACTCTACTGTTCTTTATAGATTATAGATCTGTGATGTGGGATTTTTTGTGTCCAAGAACAAAATTCAGACCCTGTTTCCCCGCGTCAAACGGCGGGTAAACTTTGTTGGGTGCAGGGCGCTCTGGTGGCCGAACGGCTAAGGCACACAACACATCACCATAACTGTTTGATTCCAGCCAAGGACCTTTGTTACATGTCATACCCCCTAATCAAGGAGCGGAAACGCCACATCACATCAAGATTAGCCATTATTTGACCAAAAAAAATCTATCTGTGTTTCGCCAGAATAAGGCACACAATAAGACCTTTTGTCTCAGCCAGATACTATGGTCACAGAACATTGAAGAACTTGTCCAGAGATCAAGATGGGGAAGCTTCACTCTGTAACTCGTCACATCACTCATGTGAGCACACTGTGGACAATGCTAGCAGCCAGGTAGCTGTTTGCCTCAGCGCACCCTGGTCGTATATTGATCTCATTGCCTGGTGTACTTGCTGTATTGTCACTCAGATCCACCTGTTAGTTAGCTCTCCATCTCTGTATTTGCTAGGTTAAATGATTCTGCTCACTGAATGATCATCCTCAGTGCCTCAGTACTAAAACATAGCTACCTACATGACCTGTGTTTTGTACAAAAATGGTGAAAGTTGATGTGAAGATCATTTTGGATGCTTCCTCACTTCAAAACTAATTCTGGTGCCTCTGGTGTCAGTAACATGTCTGAAGTGTTTAACAGCCCACAAAAGAGTGTTCCTGTAGTTGTCAAAGCAGAATAAATCTCTCTTCTTCAGAATCACAGAGAGATCCAATAAAAATCTCTTTAACACATTTCAAACGTCTTGGTAAAGAGAAACGACTTTCCTATTCTCCCAAAAATCCAAAGGAGAGGTGGCTGAAGGAGCCCGAGTGGGAGCGAAGTAAATGCATCGGTCAAATCTCATGTTTTATGTGTCCTCTGCGCCGCTCGGGGCTACGCGGCTAATTCAATTCAAGACACTGAATTATGCTTAAACCGCTTTTATCGCCCGTGTCTCAGTGTTTCTCTGTTACTCCATTTAGGAGGGCTGGCTGCAACAGGGATGAATACACACATTGTTTATTTTATTCATTATCTGGAGGTTTGCCAAGGAGCCTATTACTGCTAATAGACCGTTCTGTGGTGCATTATAATATAAACAGAATGTTTTACATGCCCATAAAGACAAAATATGAACGTCCCTATAGTGAGGCTCTAACTGGATCCATATAGGCCACAGCAGCTCTAAACCCAGAGCAGGGGAGACGCTGGAAGGCATGCTCGGGCTTCTTAGGAGCTTCAAAGGAGGGGCGTTTCCTGGGCTTTTTAAGACTAAACACAGGGAGAGCACGCAATATGGCGTGTGTGTGCGTGTGTGTGTGGAGAGTACCTGAGGGCTGCAGATTGCACACTTGGACGTTGTATGTGTGTGTGTGGGTACATCAGTCTGTGGTCAGATGAGTCAGTCGCCTTACGCTAAGATCCCCCCCTTTCTAAACATGGTGGGCGTCCTATGTCAAGTGATAGACGTAGAGGAAGGAAAGGGGAAGAGTTTCTGATAAGAGTGAAGTAAACACTACCAGACCGAGCCGGTGACAGAGACTCCACAAGTCTTTAAGTCTTTGCGCAACACATGCAACAACAGAAACCGCAAGAGGCATAACCGAGGGCTCGATTAGGTTCATTCCACCTATCACGTCTCATCACTTCAAACACTTTCTACCCCCGTAACGTCCAGTTTGTGCGTCTGAGTCAGACAGCGCTATGTACAGCTGTTGTCAACGCATGCGAAAACCGCTGTTGCATCATGTTAGCATTGTGGCTGCTGTTGTGATCTAATGCATCATCGTAGGCATGGCACGCAACCTGATGACACATCTGAAAACATCCAACATCTGTAAGTCCATCCATACTGCTGAGGAGCAGAGCCACACGAACATACCTCCCTAAAGTTATCAAATAATTCCTTTAACTTAAGTATAGTATTAGCAATAGCAAAAGAACTGTGTTACATGAAACCAGAACTTCCCTCTATTATCGTCCACTAAGAAGTCTGGGTCCTCCAAAGGTCAGAATCACTTACACTGACCTGAATCTTAGCTACATCGAAGGCACTCACCATTTTTTGGTATTTGAACAGTAAAACATCTGTATTTCATTAAGGGGAGCGGACCGTTTTAAATCAATTTTCACCCCAAGTTTAAATAAACCACACATTGAGAAGTAGTCGTTTCCTGAGGATCACCACAGTTTACAGTAAACAAGGTCAGAAAATGCTTCCAGTGATAGAAAGTCAAGAAGAAGAATGGGAGAGGAACGCAAATAAGATGTAATTATGTCTCAAAGAAAAGAAAACAAAAAGAAACTTTTTTTAAAAAATATAGTTTTCATATGCATTGTCAAAACAGTAAAACTGCGGGAATAAAACCAAAACAACGAGCTGAAAGAGGATAAAAAAAGCTTGACAGAACTGAGGGCAACTGAAGAGTGGGGTAACAATTCTCAATGGGTTCATCACTTCCTGCATTCCTACATTATAAATATATTAATTAGTTAGTTAATTAATTAATTAAGTAGCTTTAAATGAAAAATTTACAGACCAAAACTGTTTTTTGTACCAGGCTGTAAACATGTTTATTTCTGCTGTGAACTTGGACATTTTAACATGGGGACTTATGGAGACTCAGTTCTGGAGCCAGTCCCGAGTGGACATTTGAGGAACTGTAGTTTTTGGTGAGTGTGTATTTGGCCGCAGCTATCCTTGTTAAACATTTTTAGTTGAAAAGTCACAGGGAAACCAAAATCCATCTTAGTGAATTTGGATCGTCCACTGGTTGAGAAAATGGATATTTTCCTCCCATGTCAGATATAAAGGTTACAAAAAAAATGGTGCGACACATTCAAATTTTCATTTTTCAATACACTTTAGTGTCCTCTCACAGTCTAGATTATTTGCAGCTCACATAGACTCTCTAAATTCACTTTGTATTATGTTTGTTGTATTCACACTTTTGAATGCAAGTAATTGTTTTTTAATTGTTTAACTTTCACTTGTAAGACAACAAAGGTCTCCAGTTTAAGCTCCAGTTCTTCATTTAGCTTCTTATCACTGGTGTCTCATGTCGTGGCTGCACATTAAACGTATAGTAGTTACAAAACAAACAAGGGAACAAAAAGACAAAATTGTCCTCTGATGTCTGATGCCTGGGGTAATTACGTGCCCCTTTTCCGATCTCCTTTTTTTTTTCTCCTCTTTTCCAAAACGTTGGCTCGTGCTCATCCACTTGCTGCCAGTTCCAATTAGCCGTCTGTAAAGCCTCAGCATTCATGTGATTACAGAGGCCATGCATGCTGCTATATGTTCTGCAGAGGGATGATTTTGATTATATTTAAGGAAATGAAAGCTGGATAGAGAGACGCCGTGCAGCCAACACACAGACACACATGCAGATATGAGGGTTATCTTGAGCTGTGTGTGTGTGTGTGTGTGTGTGTGTGTGTGGTCCTTCCTTTATTTTAATGCCTCTCCTTTTGACCGTTGAATAAAAGTTTCCTAAAAGAAAGAGCAAAAGAAGGGAAGTGTGTTTGTTTTGTGTGTGTGTGTGTGCTGCATTGAAACACTTGTGCATGTTCGTGTGTGTGTGTGTGTGTGTGTGTATGTGTGTGTGTGTGTGTGTTTGTGTGTGTGTGTGTTTGTGTGTGCTGCTAATGGCTTCAGCGTTAGTTGATGACGGCCTCTGTCTAAACATCCCTCTGGGGGTTCTCAGTGGACAACATAAACACTGTTTACATAATGAAGAGCTGGAAACACCCCCCCACCCAACACACACACACACAGTTCAGCACACACCTCCCCCGATCCTGCAGTTCCTACGACCACAGCACCCTGAAAACACAGCTCGCAGATTCAAAATGAAGGGATGTGCAGGATCCTTTAATTAACACACACCTACGCTCACATCCTAACCCCCCTAGTGATTCAGTAGCGGTGTGTTTGTACACAAACTACTGTCCGCTGGTGGGAGATGCTAATTGAACTCCTCTAAACACCCCTCGTCTTTCATTAAGCAGGCCTCCTGTGGAGTAAAGCGGCCTACAAGGCAAATATTTGCCCTCTATCTGTCTCTACTCCTCTGCTGACATGTGCATTTGTCGACCCCCTCCCTCCCTCCCTCCCTCCATCCCAATCAACTTCCATCACTTTCATCCTTTTCTTTTTCCTCCCTCCTCTTCTTCTACAAACAGAGAATGAAAGCGAGGAGCCAGCAGGACAAACAAAACACTCAGGGTAAACAGTCAAAGAGCTGCTTGTTAAGCTTAAACACATGTCACACACAGCATCAGATAAAGCATTGGTGACGCACAGGGCATTGTGAACGAGCAGCTGCACTAAAATGCACAGTACACGTATTTACATCACGGTGACACTGATTTATTTTCTGTGAGCCGAGCCTCTAAAGGTTTCTGTACTTGCAATAAACGGCTTTTGTTTATTCGAAACCTTGCAGACGGACAGACAAACTGTGAAAATGTATCACAAACTGATTCATGTCGTCCTCTAACTAGAGCTAAACAAGATAATCAGACATTAGCAACATTTAAATCACAAGCGGCAACCTCCGTGGCTGTGAAGAGAAACCAATGTAGAAATGCCAAAAACTGCAGTTCCTCAAGCGTCCACTTGAGGCTGGCGACAGAATGAGTCAGTGTCCATAAGTCCCCATGTTAAAATGTCCAACTTCAAAGTAGAAATAAACATGTTTACAGCCTGGTACAAAAAACAGTTTTGGTCTCTATAGCTAATTTCCCCGTTCATGACAACTGTACTGAGGGTGAATTTATATACAACTCACCTGTTCACATGATATTAAGGCTTAAAGTTATGCAGGATTAACAGTATGGCTGCTTTGATTGACAAGTGGGTGCCACTAGAGGCTCAGCTCCACCTCTTTGCCCATCTTTAGATTAGCCGGGAGGCAGCAGCTGCAGGACTGAGTGTGGTGGCAGACAGAGCCACCACACTCTGAACTTCACAACGGCTCTTCAGAAACCTGTGGGTAACGTCAAGGAGACTACGTTCATGTTTTATATTGTTCATGAATTTCACCTCACAACAAGCTTGGCTCCGTCTGTTCTATTGTTGCAAAACTAACTTAACTAACTTAAGCGAAACTAATTAACTACATAGCATATTTACACATGTAGAAGCATATTTAGAAGAACATACACCAGGAAAATGGCCAAATCTGAGCAAGTAAAGACTGTGGCGGGCTAAACACTTGGCTTCTGAAAAGTTCCTGGTGGGGTTTGAAGTGTAGAGGACGGACCGAAACTGCAGCGCGTATGCGACTTGCCAGAGACATGTGCGGTGGGGTCTTTCTGATTATGTTAATAAAAGCAGTGGTTAAGTTGTGGTAAATAGTCATTTTGAATAATCTCTTAAAATCTACCACTTGTGACAAACCAAACAATATTTGGTAAATATTAATGATAGCACGGAACAACTATTTCTAGTAATTAATTATAATTACGACCAATGGGCAAGGCAATAAAATGAATACTTAAACGAGCACTAAAACTCTATGAAATCAGTTTTGCTTCATTACATAACACAGCCAGAAACAGAAACAAGTGCTCCCAAAAGGTCACCCCATCTGTGTGACCCTGAAATCGCAGGCATTAACATTACTGCTCCTTGCAGAGCTTCAAAAATAGACCAGAAAATAACGTTAAGACACAAGTGTGGAAAGCCAAATATTGTGTTTAAGTGAAGAAAAGCATTAGCTTGGCTGTCCTCACATGGGGACAGCCAAGCTAATTAAATGACTACAGGAAAAAGAAAACAGAAGAAACAGAATATAAGATGCAGGGTATGAAGCTGAATGAAAAAGTCAACCATCTGTACATGTATTAAATGTTGGGTTTAGACTGGATTTAATCAATTATAAAGGAAAACTATAAAACAACTGAGCATGCAAACGTTTAAACAGTTGGATAAAAATATGTGTGAACACAACTTTACACTGTATTAGCTTAATGTTTATTGGCTTTTGTTTATTAATGTGTGTCATAAGGTTAACTGCATGACAACTAAGGACATGAGAGCCACGGGTAGAAAAACAACCAAGACTGGATCTAGTTTTTCTACCATACATTCAGATCAGTCATACCATCATAAGTCAACAAGAACCCTCGTATTGCTTTCTTCATATTTAACGAGTGTGAGGATGTTAGTTTATCTTAGCTGAAACCAGACTGAGAAACTTGCAGTTACAGAATGGATTTACTGGTTTGGAAACAGGCATAAGAAAGAACCTCTTGGTCGTTTACTGCAGGATGCTCGGGTCATGTTTCCCTGGTACGTGCCTCCTTTCTGTTATCATTACATATGACTCAGTCTGAAAGATAAATCCCTGATGATCTATGTCCACGTGCATCAAAAAAATATTCCATCTGCTGCATGAGAAAAATGATTTTAACCCTTTTCCCCATGAGTTGCACAGTGCTTGAACAGACGTACAGTGGGCAAAGTGAGAATTACAGAGGCACCATTCACCTGATTACACATCAGTGCAGCGTAATTATTTTGAATGTTATTTTATGCTGGAAAAGTTACATAATGTTGCTTTAAGTTAAAGGTCTGAGTACTCCTCACACAGAGAAACACACTGTCTCTGCACTCGCTTTTCCTTTAATCATTCTCTACGAATGCCATGTAAGCTGTCGGCCCTCTAGTTGTTGGTTAAGTTCAGCCATCAGGAATCTGACGTTGTGTTAATTAGGCTGTGTGTTTAAGAGTTTGAGCCTATAACTGCTCCAGAGTCAAACAGATTTAAACCCTGTAATGTTCATGTCGGGCACCTCAGGCTTTGACATCATCCCACTCTGCTGGAATGGAAACAGTGAGCATATGAGCACCAGCGTCACTAAGACGCTGGTGCATCCTAAAGATTCCTATGGGCTAAATATCTGGCATGTACAGCATGTCATTCACTAAATGCTTAGAAACTAATGTTAATTTTCCTGCATGCTTCTCTCAGACGTCCTTATGCCATTGACTCTGCACCACATGCAAGTATTCACCTCTGTCTACGTAATTGTCAGGGATCTATGTTTAGTGGCACGGCCATTATGAGTTGGCACTGCAACAGAGCCCTGAGGATAAAATGAATAGGGAAACCAAGGGAAGATGAGAGGTTTTCTCGAGGTTGGAACAGCTCAAATGACAGGGTGATGGGACCTACAAAAGCTGTCCCAGACACTCCAAAAGTCTGTGAGTGGTGGCAGAGGATAGATGTTTGTCTACAGTTGGTGTGTAATGATTTTAAAAATGTCATTGTCTATGTGGTGATGCTGGATTCTTGACAGGAGTTTCTACTTTTAGCAGAAAATACATTTACTTCACCATGTGGAGTTATCTTTCCTCTCAAATGTTTGATAGCAAAACATATATTTATCTTTCCTGTTTGTTTTGACGTGTACTTTTTTGATTCCAACAGTTTTAGGCACTAAAATAGTGCCACGCAGGCAGCCAGAGGGACTGACACTGTTAGCCGTTGCTAGTCCCACCTGTGAACACAATGCAGAGGAAAACTCATTCCCGTGAGTTTTGACAGTCTGCTCATTCGCAGTCACGACAACTTGACAGCTAACAGAACACAGCGCTAACGCAAGCTAGACTTCTTTATATAATGTGAGACACATTATGTAAGGAAGCACTAAATGCGTGTGAGCTGCCACTGACTCAGCAGATGTTGAAATAACACCTCATGGGAACTGGCTTTACCGTTAGCAAGCTAACTAGTCTAGGCTAACCAGCTTCTACTTTCTGAGTGAAATATGCACTTTTACACTGTTATTTGAAGGTACTATACAGCCCAGAATACCAACATATTAAAGTCAAAGTTTATTCATTCATTCATATTCATTCATTCATTCTTATTTATTTGTTCTTGGCACATCTGTAATCATTTATGTGTTTGTGTGCACTAACAAAACACAGTTAACACTAGCTAGACTTCCTTATTTAATTTTAGACACATTATGTTACATTATGCAAGGAAGCACTGAATGTGTGGGAGCTGCCATGACTCAGCAGGTTTTGAAACAACATGAATGAAAATAACACCTTGTGAGAATTGGAGTTACCGTTAGCAAGCTAACGAGGCTAGGCTAACCAGCCTGACTTGCTTTTGTTACTTCAGTGGGGCCAAAAACACTAGAATGTCACAGTTTTTAGTTATTATGCTACTTTATATTTTCTCAAAGGAAAAGTGAAAAGGATTGAGGTATCAGTTCGACTTTTAAGGCTTTGATGTGAACCCTCCTGATAGTGTAAGCAGGTCTGAGATATTCATAGATGTCCAAATGTCAAATCCAATTGAACCATGAAACCACAATGATACTGCAAAGGCAGAGTTTCTGCATGAAGTCAGCATTTCTCTGTTGTCTTTCAGAGTAGTCAGAAAGTCCCGAGGAGCTGGTTGAAACCAGTTTTGGGGGTTAAATGACAGGTCTGGAGCTGCTGGAATTACAGTTTGCTAAAAAGCTTCTGTTCCTGTAAAATTATGGCAGAAACGAACTGTCATTGTTCAAACGGCTTCATGTTTTGCGAGGCGTGGCGAGGTGCGGAGCGAGTGCTCCCTCAGGTCTTTCTTATCCTGGCTTACTATCCGGAGGCAACGTCCCGAACGAGGCAGTGGTCAGCCGTGATCATGTTCTCACGCCTGTGTGTTTGTTAGGAGGGAAAAATGCAAAACGTTGAACTCAGCACTGAAAACCAGTTGTTCCTCTCTCTGCTTCCCAGGTGTGTGTGTGCGTGCGTGTGTGTGTGTGTGTGTGTGTGTGTGTGTGTGTGTGTGCAGGCTTGTCACCAGGTGCTTCTTCTTATTTCTTCAGTGCTGCTTACAAACACTAATTACCGTGGTAAACCATTCCCAGGCCGGAGCGAGGTACACATTAACATGACAACAAGTGCCTCTGGCAGTGTACCACGGAAAACAAACACCAGGGAGAAGAATGTGTCCAGCAGAGGTGTGAGAAACTACAAGATGTTTGATTGGACCTTTTTACAAGCTCATAATACGGCAGAGCGGCCCATAATGTTCCCAGACAGTCAGTGAGCAAACCAGAGAGGAAGATGTCAGAGTAATGACGTAAAGGAAACAGGAAACAGAGCGGCGAGCTGAGGATCAGGTCTCAAACCAGGTCAGGTCTCAAGCCAGACATTAGAACTCTACAAGAACCAAAGACAATAATCATAAATAAAAAGGCAACTGGACTTTTTGTGATTATGAAATCACACAAGAATGATGGGAAACTGTTTTCACTCTTCCTTCAACTGGTTCCTGTAAAAGTTTGACTTGGTAACATGGTTCATTGATCTGATTAGTTTGAGGCCTGACTGAGACCAAATCAGGCACCGTGGTGCAGCACTGTTTTGTGCTCAATGTAACCTCTACAAAACAATCAGAAAAAAACTTTCACAAACTTCAATAATTACATTCCCATTGTACATCTATGTCACTCAACCACTGCTCTCTTCACTATTTTGCAGCATAAATTGTGACCCAGACTCAGATTTAGAAGCTGGGTTCATGAAATAAACAAAGTCAGAACACACACACAGATAGAGTGTCAGAGCTTAGTCCATGACTTTTTTTTTTAATATACATACAGCTTACACTCCTGCACGCCCACATTCACCCAAATTCACCCATGACAGGCAGATAGCTCAGCCCATCACCTGGCTTGTATTGTGGCTGCCTTCCAAACAGTTTCAGGTGATGGCTTTCAATCAGGCACAGTCAGGTTAGAGAGTTATGTCTGTGCAGTAAATATATATGAAGCTATAGTTAGCATCTGGTTAGCCTGGCTCTATCCAAAATCTACCTATCAGCACCTCTATAGCTCATACTGTAGCACGTTATCTGTACAGTAGGGCCGATGACTCTCATAAGTGATCACACCGGTCAGTGAACAGGCCACTGACATGTTTATATAAGAAGATACTCCGAAGCTAACCTGCTGCAGAGAAGGCTATGCAGCAAACACATAACATTTTAAGAAGTAGAGATCTCTGGTGTGCTGGGCTGGAGTTTGAACTCTCGTACAGATATGTCAAAACTTGAAGGAATGAAACCACAAAGACGAGCCTGGCTGGAAACCAGAGGGAGTGTTTGTGATTTCTGTATCTTGGAGAAAGTGACCCTTCAATTGGAGGCGCGAGCAGCTACCAATTTGATGCGTCTGCATCAGATCCGAGCTGACAGCTCTTGTCTACAGTTACACAAACAGGCTTAGCACATGCTTCAATAGTGAAAGAGGTACTGTATGACTCCCTCGGATGGTATTGCTGACCCCACCCTGATCCACATGATGTCACAGCATAATGCGGTCAGAACGCTACACCACCGACCAGTAGATCACTTCCATCCACTGCAGAGCTGAGTTCATGCAAATGTTCAATATCTATTTACATGATTTCACACACTGAATGCATGTTGCTGGTTGGCTGCTGGGCTCTCTGTGCCCGCTGACTGTTGGATGGCATTTACTGAAACCCAAATAATGACTTGATTCGATGAAGCCCTGAACTATTACACATAATTTGGTAGTAAATGAGGGAAAACGCAGACAGGGCAGACATAATCTCGCCGCGCTCCGACGCCTCCCACGTAACCTTTACTGAATTACCATGATGGAGCACAGACAATGTAAGCCTTTCATTTGATGTCTGTCTGTGGGTGTGTGTATTTGTGAGAGAGTGAGTGTATGTTTGTGAAAAGGAGGATCTCTGTAGCATACCCACCCCCCCCAGACACACACACACACACACACACACACACACACACACACATTCATTTAGCCAAATCACCCACTATGTCAAATAGATCTCATAAACTTGCATGCAATTACACTTTGGTTTGGCGTCTGTGGTAACAAATCAGGGCATGGAATTTATACGAATTTACTAAATGCACAGCTACACACACACACACACGCGCGTATGTGGAAAAGAGAAAAAAAAAACTTCCAGCTACCATATTTGCATCCCCCAGCATCTCACTGTGTGGTACGTGTTCTCCTGAAAACTCATAAAGTTGTGGCTTCATCGAAAAGACTTGTTACATTTTCAGGCCTCTCAGCACCTCTGCTAATGGCAAACATAAAATTGCAACTGTTTCTGGCGGGGCACAAGTAGCACGCCAACTGGATTATGAGACAAAGACGAAGAAAGGAGTGATGCTCCGCGCCGGTGAGTCACCGCAAAGGAGAGAAACTTGAACCGTCATAATTAAATGCTCATCATCGTGTCAGGCTGAAGGTGTTAGGTGCTTTTCCCCCCCCCCGACGGTGATCCAAGCTCGATCTCTCTCTGAGAACCTAGAGGAGACGTCGTCTGCCCCGCCGGTGTCGTCATCCCTGTTTTTAACGGGCCTTGATGCGTCTCTGTCTAAACAGCCCAGCCTTCAGCATACGCCAATGCATCTGTTTCAGACTTTTACTGCATTCTTTGAACAGCCATTTTGGAGATGCGTGTCATGTCTGGAAAACATTGGCTTTTATCATTCAGAGGAAAAAAAAAAGAAAACATCCCTTGTGCTTTCCTAAGGCTCTCTGTCTCAGCAACAGGAAGTCTAGTGGCGTTTGAAACTGTAACCAAACCTGCAGCCCCCTCCTCCTCCTCCTCCACTCCCCATCTTTGATGAGTGTAATTGGGAGTTGGTCCCATGGAAATGAAAAGGTAGGGCAGTCTCGATGATGTATAATCATAGTGCGCAATAAAAACTGAGAGGGAACAGGAGAGGGGGGCTTAAGTTTGCAATGAGTGTCGAAGGACCAAAAAATGAGTCAAAAGTGTCTTTTAAATGAGCAAAGAGACACTTCTGCATTCTCTGTCTGATTTGCATGACCGTTTGTCTTCCTACCACTGTCAAGTGGAGGACAGAGACAGGCAGAGAGAGACGGAGGGAGGGAGACTGTAACGTCTACTAAACTGTAGCTGGTAGGCTGCTCCGGGCTGTAACAGGATATCATAATGAGCTGGTCCTCCCGCTGGGAATTTCTTCCTGTCTCTGCTCTGCCTGAGACCGTCTACCTGAAGCGAGCACACTGCCGGCCTTCCTCCAACCTTCCAACTCTTATTTGCCAGCACACCCAGTCTGTCTAGCTGGTGCTAAACAGTTAAGAGGAAAAACAAAGAGCCTCACCCCAAAATGGTTGCTAACGGTCAGTTAGCTAATCTGTTAGCTCATCATCTTAGCTTAACCACCCACAGGTCAAGAAGGACCATGAATGGTGCTGTTTGCCCCTAATGCTAACAGCATAATCACAGTCACAACGTTACAGTTACAGACTGTATAAAACATGGATGCAGTCTCTATGATGTCACCCATAGGTTTCTGAAGAGCTGATGCAATGTGACTCTGGCCACCACAAAATGAGCAAAGATGTGGATCACCTGTCAACCTGAGGCAGGCTGAATGAAGCCTGGTTGCTCAAACAAGTCATCTGTCATGGCACCCACCTTTCAATCAAAGCATGTAAAGCTCTTAATCCTGCATAACTTTAAGCCTTAATATAATTTGAAGAGGTTAGTTCTATAAACATTCACTCTCAGTACAGCATGAACGGGGAAATTTGCTATAGAGACCAAAACTGTTTTTTGTACCAGGCTGTAAACATGTTTATTTCTGCTGTGAAGTTGGACATTTTAACATGGGGACTTATGGAGATTGTCTCACTTCTGTAGCCAGCCTCGAGTGGACATTTGAGGAACTGCAGTTTTTGACACTCCTATGTTGACTTCTTTCCACAGCTGCTTGGTTACAGCCAATGCTTTAGCTACAGCTACAACCACAGCAGTAGCCGTACGAGCATCATGGTCACAGCCAGTGGTTAGGGATACAATCAGAGCGCAGCCTTCCTCTCACTAACCGAGACAGTGTAGATTCACACATTTGAGAGTCTGGTTGCCTGTCCGCCCACAGCAAATGACAAAAAAAAACACTGCAGTGAGTTATGGAAGACATGGTGGTAATTATTTCTCAAAGGATGAGGGCTTTTTTTGTGATCACCAAATAATTACTTTGGCAAACTCACATAGTGATTACATTATGATACTGACATAACAATCTTTGTTTTACTGTTATGACATAATTACTTTGATAATGATTGCCAAAAAATGTTCCAACATGTTGCACTTACTCGAGAAAATGCTGTGACAGCTTGTTACATGAGTAATAAGAACAACTCCTCTCTTGTGATCATAAATTAATCATTCCGCGATCTTAAAAAAGAACAAAACTCAAAGAAATAACTAACTTTCATGGACGAATAATCTTTAGCTTGGCAGTAGAGGACAATTATTCCATAAATACACAGAAAGAAAATGACACTTAACCAAATAAAACCTTGACACAAGTTAACTGGCTTTTAGGAAACTCAAGAATTGCATATACAATAGTAGATCAAACAACTTGTCAGATCTGTACTTTTTCTGTGACTGTGTAATGTTGTTGTTTCCAATGACCTTCCACATGGGGGGCCCACCCACCCAGCCGACTTTACTACTTGTCGACATAGACGACACCCTCCTACTCCTACTGCTGCTTTCCTGCACGCCACAGAGAAAGAATAGGTCTATAAGTGCTCCTCTGCTTTATGAGAAGCAGGCAGGTAGCAGCTGATTGGAGCTGTGTTGTGTGTCATAGGCAGCAGACATGATTTTTGGGGGGGTAAAGCTACTGTGGAGACAGACATGCAGGGGAATGAGTTTCATTAGCAGAGCACTCAGCGGGCTCCTGTCACTCACTCTGCTACTGGAGCAGAACATACCCTGAACTGCTAAATATGAGGATGTCTAAACAACAGCATGCAACACATGTTGATTCTATAACTAAATATAGAAAATCACCCTCCAGGGTTTTCTGTGACGTGATGAGGAAATGTTATGTTTGGAGTTTGGAGATGTTGTCTTGAGGGTAGGATGGGAATTGGAAAGATTGCACTGATACCAATGCCATTATGGATTCTTTATGGATTCCCTTATTGATGCCTGGCTTTCTGTGTGGAAAACCAGGACCTACACAGGTTTGCAAATGTTAAACCACTCTTTAACTGTTGCCAGTCTGTCTGCCGTCATCTAAAATGAATGAAATGTAAAAATATTCGGACAGCATCTCTTTCATTTAGGTTTTCTTCGCCAAAGAAAAAAACTTGCCATTCCAGCCTGCGTGGAGTTGATGTTATTGAAAGGGTATCTACCATTGGTACCAAACATGCTGCTCAGGCGTTACAGCTAGAACTCTGTTGTCTTTTTTCATCAAATGAAGCCACGCTTTGGACCACCTCTCCGCAATGACTCTTTCTTGTTGCAAGTTTCCAGCAGCATAGACACATGAACTTGATGTCATTGCTGCTAAACTCTGAGGCGTGTCATTCTGTTGAAGTAGACAATTTTGATCTACTTCTTGATTCCCATCCTTACTTGGAGACGAGAAACAACTGAAGTCCACTCAAATAAAATTATTGCAATCCACAAGCCCCATGAATACCTACATCAAAAACAGATATAGGCCTAAAGGGTGTCAACCTTTAAATACCAGAATTTATGGACTGCAAGTCAGCAAGTCTGGGTATCCCACCAAAAAAAGCCAAGGAGTTACTTTCCAGCACTTGCTGAGCTTCATTTCAAATCTTGTTATAGCTTGGAGTGAAAACCTGCTGCAGCTCCCTGATGCCAATCACAGCTTCTACTCTTGAAGGGGTAATAACTTCCCAAATTTGATTATATGTCAGTAGATCGTGTCGCAGAGGAGTTCTCCGCTCAGTCGTGAGAACCGTCCAATCCGGGTCGCGTCAGTGTTTCCCTCTCAAATCTAATTAATTAAAGCTTAGCTGTGAGGGAGCTCTTGCTGTCAGGTATCAGCCCCAGGCCCGGCGCCTTGGACCACACTACAGCTCTGCTCATTGTGCAACTGCTGTGCCGGTTCAGTAGGAGAATAGAAACCTCACCACAGCGAGGCCATGGGAACTGAGAGAACATGTTGAAATTTATCCAGAATGTGGTCATGAATTCGTGTTCGGGCCATTTGCTGATGCTCTTATTCAGTGCAAATGAATGCAACAGGAGGAAAAGCTCTTGGACGAGTGGTGGCGGTGCAGATGCTTACGAATGAGTGACAAATTGTTTCTACAACCCATAATCCAGCTGGGATCCAGCGGTAACCTTTCTCGCTCTGTCGCATCCTGACACAGAATCCAATAACCAGATTCTTTTTATGAAGTTGACCTGGTGCAATTTAACCTCATAATCAACCCATTTTACTGAATTTGATCCTCACTGGGGAGGTCCGGTGTAGAGTTAGCGTCTTGCCAGGACAGTTTTGAGACTGTGGTTGGACCAAACCGTCTCCCCACAGCGGTGCAGGGAGAGGGGAAGCCTGCCTGTCAGCACTAATCGCACCTCATCTGGTTCCTGTTTGCAGTTTCGTAGGGCTGCTGCCATGTCCCACTCAGCTTGCTCACGGTTTCCCCAACACCACCAGCACCACCACCACCTCGTCTCGCATACTCATTTACCTGCAAAAACACGCACATTAAACTCAGATTTTTGACACTACAAAAGATTCCGAGGAGTTTCCGTCCGCCCTGCCGCCAAAACAAACACACATACAAGCCCTCCTGAGAAAATGTGGTCTTCATTGAGTTCAGATGAGATTAGATGAAACTTTAATGATCCTTGTGGTGGAGCTGGATTGTTGCAGCTGCACGTAATTGGACACAGCGAGAATAAAGTAAGACATAAACAAAAAGGCTGCATGGCTAGCGTTAGCAGCATTAGCAGCTACAGCTTCAACATAATCCTGTTACAAAGCCCAACACAGTTTAATTAGACTTTTACAGGACAGTTATATGTAAAAAGCACCAGAGGGTGAATCAAAGGAACAACTGTCATAGTGTTTGAAATTCATGGAGATGACATCACACGCCCTTGGTCACGAAAACAGGGAAACGGACGATGAAAAATTCCTGGACGCTGCTGTGAGAACGGAAAGGTCCTGCCAACAGCGGATATGTCTCACGCACACACACTAATGCACTCGAAGGGGCACACTGTCTTTCTCTCATCCACACATACACAGCAGAGCTTCTCTGTGAATGACCGAGTGTCCCAAATGTTAAAATACACACACACACATATACACACACACACTGCTCATTATTCTGACGTTATGCAAGGATAAGAAAAAGGAGTGAGGTTCTACTGAGGTGAGGTGATGTTTGTACGTATGTCATATTTGACGAAACATCATGCTTTGATGACTCACCTCCAGAAAACGTCACATTATGCTGAAGTCTTTCATACACACACGGGAGGCATATAAGCACTTCTAACATTTGCAAACTTCCAGCTCGGTTCACAAACCTGATTTTACGTGACCCCTGTGTCTCCGAAGCTGCCAAGATTCCTTTCGACTCAACGCAGCTCGACTTTAAATGCAGCATTTTATTTTAATAGGAGCTGATTCTCCCTGTAACACCATATTAAAAGCAGAGACAGTTAAATAGGCTTCATGTTCTTTTCCACTGTGCCAGACAGAGGCTCTAACACGGCACCAGTCTGTCAGTCAGCCAGCTTACAGTGTTTATGGACTTATTAACAAGAACATCAATGATGGTGTCAATCACTCAGTGTTTCATAGAGAGCCAATAACGGGCTCCAAACAAGATGTGGGGTTTGATTGGGGTTCATGCTACAGGACTGCTACCCGACCAGGGCAGGGCAAAGCCTTGGTGAGAGTCAGGTTCAGGTATTTTTCTAATGTAAGTTAGCAACAAAAATGCACCCATGTGCGTCATGTGTTGCAAGTAGATGGAAAATATCCAATGGGCAAGGCAAAGGAGAATGTAAACCAATGCGTAAATCTTAGAATTTGTTGACTAAAAGCAAAAATATGGCCTTACCATTGGGTCAAGGTGAGGTCTTGTATTTAAATGTGTCCATTCTAGTCAGATTTGGAATAGGTTTGGGTCTTAGGGTTTTGGCAAAACTCTAGTTGGTGCTGAGACTTTGAGTAATTAAGAAGAAACCCTATTCCTATTGTAGGGCTTTGTTCAGTAAATGATGTATGTAATACAAATGTATTATTGTGTTTCACTTTACTGCAGAATCCTTACCTGATCTCCCAGGATATGAAGAAACAGATGAGAAGATTAATATGACTCATTCAAGTACATTATTAGCTAGAGTTAGCAAACTGCTCCCCAGCCGCTAGTCACCAAGAGATTGTGACAGCAGAATTACAACTTGTGTTTTTACATGTCTGTTAATGTACTTGTTTAAACAAACAAGAGTTAAGATGCACTTGTATGTGTATATTTTTTTTACTTTTTTACTTATTTTTTTTTAGCTATGTTAGCTGTTTAACTAGGCTAGCTTAGCTTAAAGTCATTCTTTTTAGCTAAGCTTATGGCCTCTTAGCTATATCTTTATATTTAGTTCACAGATATGAGAGTGCTGTTGTTCTTGTCATCTTACTCTCCGCAAGAAAGCAAGTAAGCATGATTTCTCAAAATGTTGAACTATACCTTTAAGCCGCAGTTACCATAGTTACTCAAATCCCAAACTTCCAAGAAATGTTGACAATACAACATTAAATACATATTTTTAAAAGAAGTAAAATGTATTTTTGAATCTTATTTGGTCTGAGTTAAGGCTAGTCCAGGTCCCATCAAAGCCAAACCCGTACCAGTCCAGACCAGGCCTCCTGTCATCTAAATGGGACAGGAGTTAAGCCAGTGCTTCCTGTCAGACTGCAGGGCTCTCAGGTTCCACCTCTGGTCTAAATTATGTCTGTCTGTCCCAGACTGCCACACTAACGCTCACCCACACCGCCCTCCACCCCACCACACCCCCATCATCCCCATGCCCACATCCTTCTCCCCCCTTGTCACTACTCCCCCAACACAGGGCTGGAAAGAGTACCAGATACCCTGCACAAGTCGAGACGTACTGGAACACTACACTACTGGAGGTAAAATTACAGGGTTAAAAAAATAGGCTTAAAGGATGGGTTTGAGCTTTTTCTGAGTCTACCCGGATACAACAGATATATGAACGCTGAGTAACTAAGTAGAGCAACTATACAGCAAGAAATGAGGGACAAAATGCACAACCCCAACAGTATTTATGATACTCCACAGTCTAATGATAAGTTCAGAGAGAACGGACCACCTGGACCCAAACAGCTAATATACCTACTGTATAAACATTAGCTACTGTAAGCTATAGCCATTTATTTCACGATGCCTCTTTGTACATTTATGAATTTGATTGATAATGAAGCAGAGATAAGCACAAGTTTTTTTTTTTCACAGCAATGAACATACACAGGACTATCAGTATCCCACCAATGCTGCTCAACTATAGGAAACACTGAACGCACAAAGAGGAACTTTGATAATTTAGAAGATACCGACTTCATTTTGCTAACTCAGTATCATGGCAGTGTCTGCCAAACTGTAGACAGGAATTCTTTGACTGTATATAGTGTTTAGGAAAGAGTTGTAAAAAAAAAAGATGGACTGTCATAACTGTCTGTTTAATAATAGCCAATGGTTTAGCTTACTTAGCTCACCTTTAAAACATACTAAGTTACACATATTTACAAAAAATACAGAAACTGTAGGTTATGGTGGTGAGCATCTTCTCACCTAACTCATTTCTAAGCATGAAACGACATGAGATTTCTCCCCAGGTCTGAATCTGTTAGTCTGCAAGATTTATATTTCTAACAATATATTGTAAAAAAGTGACTGACTGAAGTGATTCAGAGCAAAATTCGTGATATTAATATTTTAAACAGCCAATGAGTAGACGGCCACAAATCTCCTCAGTCAAGAGAGGTGTGTAAATTTAGTTTGTTGCTTCCAGCGTGGCCCCATCCCCCCCTCCCTGACTCTGGCTGCAGACTGCAGAGGTCTGCCCAGTGTTGGGGAGACAGCCTTAATCTACTTCTCACTCTTAATGCTCCACAGATGAGGGACGCCACCATCGCCTCAACCACACAGGACGTTCCTGTCTCTGGCACAGAGCTGGGCCGGGTTAGGAACAGCGTGCCGTTGCTGTTGCTTGAAAGGAGAGGAGAGAGAAGTGACGGCTAACTAGGAGCCGAGCGGAGACTTAAGGCCGCAGTAAAAGCATTTTCCTGTACACCCAATGGGGGAATCAAAGGAGGAGAGGGGGGAGGCATGGGGGTGAGGAGAGAAGATCTTTTGAGAGGAGGAAAAACTTCAATGTTAAAAAGGTTAGAGCGGTCACATAACCTCCCACACTGAGGAAAAAAAAGAGCAAATGAAAACCAGAGCGAGTGCTTCCAGCTCGCAGGTTATGGAATTATGAAGAGTGGCCATGGAAATCTGATGTTGTGTTTAATTCAGCATGTCTCGGGGCAAATGAAAGGACAAATAAAATGAGATTTACATTAACGTGGAGGAATAAATAAGGTCGGGAAGGGAAACAGCCACAGGAGAAAGATAAACAAGCGTTTGCTGATGTCTTATCCTGAAACTCTAAATGGGTTTTAAATGTCCCTCTGTGGCTTGATCTCGTGAATCTGGTTAAAATGGGCTTCTTTTGGCCCCGGGGTGGAGGGGCCCTGTTAGATATGATCTTCAGTGTGGCCTTTGCATGCACAGGGTGTGCTTTAAGAACAATGGCTCATCTGAGAGAGCCCATAAACATGTGCCTGGGACCTTGACCCCAGCAGTAAACAGTCTTTCCACCTGATGATGAATAGCAGAGCTGGAGAGGCCTGTTGCTCCACTTCTCCTTCCGTACTCTGACACGACAAAAACAGGCCAAATATGAAAGAGCTGACTTTATATTTAGCCTTTGTAGATATAAAACTTGTGGTGTTATATATGTTGTCAACAAATTCCATAAAAAGAGTAACACAACAACATTTTGTTCCTACTAACAAGTATCTATAAAGTCTACTGTTATTCCATTCCTTTATAGCCGTGAACACACACACACTGTGGTTTATATTAAATAAACCACACAAATACTCACAAGATCACCAAATGTGCATTAAACCATAACTCATTTTTCCTCCAGCATGAAATGAGATTTTTTTCCGGGAATATAAAGGTTAAATGTTATGACAGGAATGACTGATCACCTAGTCACACACAGTGTGTGTCTTGAAAGACAAAACAATTAGTAATGCTTGAGACCCCCCCCCCCCCCCCCCCCCCCCCCCCCCCCCCACACACACACATATGTACATACTCACATTATGCACATGTCTTTTAGCTACAGGGAACCTCCTGATTCATCCTTCACTCTGTTTGCTTTGCCTGACCTGTTCAGGATCAATGCTCAAAGACAAGTCTGTGTCTCAACATATTTGTGTCCAGAGGTGAACTTCCTCCTTTTTGTCCTATTAGGGGAGAGGAAGAAGAAGAAGAAGAAGAGGAGGAAGTACTCTTGCATTTTCAGTTCAGCTAGTGTGATGTCCACGGAGCATGTTCAAAGCATCTTGCTTGAGAAATGTAAAATAGGGGCGTCAATGAGTGTCACCATGGTTACCATAACTTTACTGATTTAGTCTGTGTATGAAAACTTAAACTGTCTTCATCTCCAGCAGAACGGCTTCCTGCTGAGAGCCTCTCACTGAGGTTAGGATGAGGTTACTTAACACTAAAAAACCACCGGCCGCACCAAACCTGCCTAAAAAAACACCCCAAGCGCCACAGAGTAAAGAAGCGCCTCACCAGTTTCCCCCTCTGGATGCCAGTTTGACCCTGGAGGGCTTTGGGTAGCTTCCTCAGAGACAGAGGGGCCAGATAAGCTGTTTATCTCTGCACGCTCCACTTTCTAAACAGGACACAGAGCTGTGAGAGCACCAGAGACAGGCCTGGAACACAGTCCACTGATGGACCAGGTCAAGATCCTGGGTGGACAAGACTCTCAGTGAATGCTCAGAAATATTCTAATAAGAGAATAATGTTTCTAAAGAATTCAATAATGACTTCAGAGCAGTGATGAGCTGTTACCACTGGATTACTTGAATTCAACACTGTGAAACCATAATATAGAGGGCTAATTGAAGAATTTAAATACACTAAGTTGCTATAGCTGACAAAGGTCGACTATAAATATCAAAAATGGGGGTTCAATTTGTGAAAACTCTAACTTTAAAGGTCCAGTGTGTCTGATTTAGGGGCTCTAGTCACAAAATATGGCAGAAATATATAGAATATAAGTTGCTTAATTATGTTTTCATTAGTAAAAATAATCCAGAAAATAACAATCATTATGTTTTTCAGTGTTTTTCATTTGTTGCAAGCATCATAGTTTCTCTTTCATGCTTGGAACAGGGCGGGGTGAGTGGAGGGGGTTGCAATCTGCTGATGCCATTAAATCCTACACGCTTATCTTTTATTTATTTAAGACTAAACTCACTGACTCTCAGCTATGAAGGTCAAGAACTAAATATTTGTTAAAGATGAAGATGGGAATGCTTTCAACGAATCCAATAAAAATATACAAAAATGATTTAATCTCGCTAATAAGTATTGTGTGTATCCAGAGTCTGATGTGTTTTATTAGTCTGTGCCAGCTGACAGACCAATTCACTGCAGTTAAGTCACTCACCTCTGTTCAAGCAGAAGGATCACTTGTTTTCTTTGGCACGCATTCATTTTTTTTTCATGCCAAATACACTGTTAGCATGTATCGGCAGCAGTGAAACTTGGACAGTGAGACAATGATCTCCAGCGTCCAACATGTCACATTATATCACATCATCGAAAGCAGATGAGTTTGCACACGCGCCAAAAGAAGGGCAGCTTCAAAACCGAGTGGAATGCACCTTCACAGATCAGCCCTTCACACTGACAGTCCTCCTCCGGTCTAATCAGGTGTGTGTGTGCGCATGTCTGTCTGTGTGTGAGAGTGTGTTTTTCGGGGCGGAAGCAGATGAGGACATGATGGGGGAGGCGTTGACCCCTAAGTGTCTGTGCTACGGGGGGCAGGTTAAGGGCCTCGTGTGCTGGATCACTGGATAAGTATCCAGCTGTTCCCAGAGGGAGTACGGTCAGTCTGGGTGGAGGTGATGGTGACGATGGTGCACAAAAATCAACAATGCTGCTCCACCGAGGTCTCACTCAGCACTGGATATTAACTGTGTCCTGATGTCTTATGGTGAACAAAACCAAATCCAAGCATTTAACCCCCCCCCCCCCAAAAAAAAAAAAAATCATGAAGCGCTCCAGCAGGAGAATAATTACCCAACATACAGCAGCTCCTAAATGTCATATTTTACACGGCCCGAGGCGCTACACTCAACCTGTGGTAGCAGTGTCAGTTAGCGAGCGCTCAAACATAAACAAATAGATAAATTCATTTTGTCAGGCAGACAGGATCGCGGCGCTCCACTTGCTTTTATCACTCACTGCTTTGGCGGCGTTAAGTGGTGAGTCTTCTCTGTCAAAATACACGGCGGAGCATTTTTCCTCAACATGTTGGACAGCAGCACTTGACAAAGCCAGAATAAACAGGAGATGAAGAGGGAGTAGTAAAATATATAGATACACAGTCAGCCCACACTATTTAGTCTGTGAGATTCCTTTAATTCAATTTATGTGAGCGAGCTACAGGAGATTAACTTCTCTTCATGTCTGCAAAGTGGGCAACAGCTAAACGTTATTTATCTCCTTAAGGATGGAGCTCAGATGAGCAGACGCTCAGCTGTTTCTCTTTAAGAGCCCAGGTCTGAAAAATAACATGAAGCAGCAGAGAGAGCTGTGACTAACCAGAGAAGCAGAGGTCAGCGAGTATCTGCCCGGCTGAGGTGTCACTAAGAGCAACTATTGTTATGTTTTTAATGAGGCACCAAACCAAAATTAAAAACTCATTACACTATGAAGGTGTGTTTACATTATTCTGGAAATACAGCGTCTGCTCCGTGTGCATGTGGGCTATTTTTTCCCTGCTGGTGAACACGGATAGAGCACTTTATTAATGTCAGCGCTGCAACAGCAGCCAAATGACATAAATCATAAAAAGGTAGGGAACAAAATAGAATAAGAGCCAACGTCTATCATTAAACACATTAAAAAACACAGACTTAAAGAGACAGTTTGGATATTCTGAAGTGGAGCTGTATGAGGTACTGTGTGTTAAAGCAGTGAGACAGCTCCTGTTTGGAGAAGCAGACTTGGATCCTGGCATAGAAGCAGAGCTTTGAACTGCTGCGGACAGGCACATGGCACTGACTTATACCAGCACATAAACCATGCATCACACCCAGAAAAATATAAGCATGCATCATCTTTGAAATCTTTAGAAACATAAAGTGTGATTTACATACATCAGGTTCATGTGCAGTAATATGTTAGTTTTGTGGTTAGTGTCTAACAAAAAGCATGTCTGAGGGCAATGTAAAGCAGTCAATATAATATTAATACACTATGCACTTAAGTAGAAGTTGATTTTGATTTTTTGGGGTGAGCCTTTTTACATCACTAAAACGACTGTCCACAACAGTCCATGACTCTGAACTTCTCCTCTGCTGTAGATAATACACTGAATATGCATCAAAAAGACAAACTATCCCTCTAATTAAAAACTAGAATTATAGTCTAACTCAATAGGTATGTAATGTAACTCCAGTTTGTCAGGTTCTGACCTGGGCTGCACTTGTGAGTGTGCAGCCGATGGTGTTCTGAATGAAGGATAAATTAATAACATGTGTTTCTGAATATATGTGTCCAAACAAATCCAAACAATACATTAGCCTGGTAACATATCAGCTTTCACATTGGGCTACCAGGTTTATTATAACAACAGTGTTTGAGTGTGAGCGTTGGAGGACTGGAGCCTGTAGGCCAAAAATCATTTGGCCTGATAAACTAAACAGATCACAAAGATCATAAACCTGAAAACTCTCTTTATGAACAGCATTTCAAATCTGTTTTAATGTCGTCCATTTTCTTTGGGCGTTGACAAATCAAAACAATACACTCCCTGTATCGTTATGGGATTAGATTTAAAACTTTCATAGGTAACACCAGCTTCAATGTACAAAGTCTGGGGGAATGTATCTCGCCGACCGCATGTTATTTTAGACCACTTCCTAAACTCTGATAGTGGTTTTAGCCTCCCTCACACAGAGACGTTGTCAGAAAGACACAAGCTTCTCTGCTTTCAGCCCGGTAATCCCTGGGATCTACACTCACAATGAACACACATCAGAGCCGGCCAGCTAGCATCAAGTCCCAAGGCTATGCTGCCAGCTCAAGGTGCATGTCTGTGTTAGGTAGAGAAGGCTGACCTGGTGACAAGCCAAACGGCTTTGTGAGAGTCATTATCAGCAGTCCTCGGCATGCACGCAACCTTTAGGGGGTCACCACACCTCTGGGTGGCCTTCATCCTGCTACGGTTTCATGTTTGTTCATTCATGTTACCGTCATAGTTCTTAGTTTACAGACAACACAGCTCGAATAATCAAACCCGAGAATGTATTAAAATTATTCAAATATAGAATCTATATGACTGTGAGATAAACTAGAAATCATATTCTAGCAAGAGTAACCAGGTGGCACAGGTCTATAATGATTTACTATAAAGATATAAAGATTTGGAGTCTTGGTTAAGTTTTTTATCCTTTCCAAAAGCAAAAATACATTCAACTGTGTTTGACAAAGGTTAGCATGTCTGGCTAACTAGCTAAGTTAGCTTCCACTGTGTGGAAGTTGGTTGTGGATGTTGTTATATCAGGGTATAGGCTAGCAGTAGCAGCTCTGCCCTGCTTTATATTGGAAGTTAATACTTATTATATTCCACCACCAAACTCAATTAGCCCTAATGCAACAACCAAAACATTCTGTATGAAACCATAAATCTCCCCCATGTTGAATATTTAAGCAGCTGAACATGGTTATATAACAGTGAACTGTAAGGTTAAACTTTGGCTTATCACGCACTGGGATACAAGAACAATGCTGTTTATATCCATATGCAGTATCTGAAATTTATTTCATCCAATCTTCAACTCATGAGCAGACTGACATTTGTCTGAGACATGTAGCTTTCAATTCATATTATGTACATAGCAGCTGAATTACTGGTTGAGGAATATATGTGTCCATGGTAACGACATATTTCAGTGTTGCTAGGATGCCACGCTGATGGCCATTTAACATCCAGGACATCGGCACAACTTTTATTTTAGAACTTTTCTGGAACCACAAAGGTCTTGATTGGATGTTTAATGCACAGTGTTTGCTGGGAACGGTTGAAGAAATAAAAAAGGCAATGGTGCTTATGGGATAAGTCAAACACATACACACAAGAAATTCTACCACTCATGTACAGTACATGATCCTATTCATGTCATCTATGATGAGTGGTTGGAGGCACTGTCTGGCTCTTAGGGCAGTGAAGGGGGGTGACATTGTTCTGCCATCTGTCTTCAGGGGCCCCTCGGCCCTCAGCTGACAGATAGGGGCCAGTGAGTGCCCTTGGCTGCACAAGGAGGCCGACATGCGACACCACGTCATCCACGAAGCTCCTGAGAAAGTGGACCTGCACCTGACAGTTCAGCGACAGCTCATCACCGAGGCCTAAAACTGTGTGTGGGTGTGTGTGTGATGCCTTACAGGCCTGTAGACATGCATTCAAGTGTGTACATATGAGCCATTTTGTTTGCACGTTCTTGCTGGACTCTGCTGGAAACCCTTCTTTTAGGAACATAACAAAACTTTTTGCTATTTACAGATCCTGACTTTTAGCTTCAAGAAGCCCGGCCTGTCCTGTAAACATTCCCAACATTATTATTTTTCTTTTGGGGCAGATTTATATCTAAATGTTAACAACACACTGGGGTAAATGTTTAGATGGGGGGAGGAGGTATATGAGAGCATTCACTAAAGCCGTAGTTTTATCCAGTGGAAGGAAATGAATTGGCTAAATATTTAGATCATGTCTTATTCCAGCGGATGTCTGTCACCACAGAGGATAATTTGTCTCTGCAGTCATGCAGATTTTTGTCAATTAAAAATCTTTTTTTTGTCTCCTGGAATGAGAGGTTGTGTTTATTTTCTGGAATGTCTCTATTTGTTTGTGGTTGGGAACTGCTAAACAGCGTTCAAGTATCAGTGATATGATTTAGACTGACTGCTTCACACTGAAGAGAAGCTGTCTGTCGGTGTGGAGTCTTTAAACAGAGTTAAAGAAACATTGTGTAACTTTCTTACAAAATAACCAATTTTAAATCATCATCATCATCCCACCCCGTACATCTGTTTCTGCACTATGTAACTTTGTGCTCCGGGTATGAACACCTGCAACAAGTATGTAATGCTTTATGGCTCTAAATCACACACCACCAACAATTCTATATTTACATATTTTATGAAGAAAATGTTCTGCTTTTCCTCTGATGTCTCCCGGCTGCTGTGCATCAACTCTCTAGGATTTACAAAGTTTCCTGAGAGTAAAGCAAACTGCTGTAATCTGTAGCTGCTGTTAGCTAGGGTTAGTTCAGTTTGTTAGACGGGCTGCCCGGTCTATGAGCTCACTGGTGGAGTGTTAGTGTTTGTACCACAGGTGTTTAGAACCATGGAGAAGAGGAGGTTCACAGGCTGGGGCGCAGGGAGCCAGTGTCGTGCCAGAACCAGAGCCTGGGCAATACCATACTACCAGGCTCAGCAGCCTCTATAGACGTAATGACAGAGGCAAAAAGAAAAAAAGAAAGTGAATTAAAAGGAATGGAATAAAAGACAGATGCCGAGCTGAGCTGACTGCTGTTGGGACTCCTAAGTAGTATTAGCTGGCTGCTATGTCTGCTGTTAGCAAAGTTGTCAACTAGTTTTTGATTGTAAGGAATATATATCATATATATAATATGTAATATATAACAAATACACGTGTACAGCTGTCCATATTTATTACAGTGGTATTATCTGGACAATGGGCAATAAATCACAAAAATACCAGTTTATAAGATGTCGCTTTAACATACTCAAAGATTTGTTCATGATTTCAAAAGAGCCTGAAAATAAGAAGACCTGTGAGAATACTGGCACGCTCTTGTTGCTTGATCTCACTTGCTTCCTGGCAGATTGTCTATGAGTGTCAGAAAACTCCAACAAAAACTTTACAAAACATTCCATCACTGACCTGCACAAAACCTTTTTATTAACCATAACCGCAGTTTTCTTTCTAACCATAACCATATCCTAGTTGTCATGAAGTAATAATCATACAATATTCATTGTTCCTGTGTGGCAACAGATTTTTAAGAATGACTGTTCAGAGGTAAGAAAGTAGGCAGAGGTTGAAAATGAAGCATAGTGAAGCATTTACAATAATATAAAAAAGAAGAGAGAGAAAAGCAACCAACCCTCACACATTATTTGGCATATTTGCATGAACGCTGTATCAAGCGTGTCCCACCAGGGGAACAGGAGAGCTGGTGGAACATGGTGAATGTTGAGGATGGAAGGAAACCAAGACAAACATCCAGTGCATGGCATTCAGAGAGGCCTGTTACTACCCTGGGAGGTGTGCATCCATTACTGTGCTCAGGTGTTAACAGGTTCCATGTGTGTTTACACTTCATATATTGTTCCACATGCTGCTGCCGCCACAGTGGGCACAAGGCCTTTCTGCACTATTACTGCATTATTGTGAGGGTAGCAAGGGAGAAACACGGAGGCGGCAAACACATGGATTTAAATCACTGCGTGTGGTTAACTCGTGTGGTTCAGGAATGTCACCCACCTGTGGACGGAGTAACATTTGATCGCGCCGCCTGAAGGCGGTGGAGGTGGTGATGAAGCTTTAATGGTGGATTGAAAAAAATAAATAAGGATGGTGAAATTTTTGGTCAGCGTCAATAAGAATCCACCAAAGGCAAACTGTGGTGGGGGTCAGCTTGACGTCGCTTCAGAACAAATTGGGGCTCTTTTGATGGAGGCTGGTCAGCCAACTCATTAAATTTGCATGTGAATACAAACAACTTGACCGCCTAGTCCTGAGCAAAATGGCTAATCCTAATGACCGTGCCGCTGCTGGCTATTGTCGTGGGCCAAGCTGTGACGGCTGAACGTCGCTGAGAAGGGAGGATGCCTGGCTATGGCAGCAGACTCCGACGTGGTGTGTGTGTGTGTGCAATTAATGCGTAAAGCGGCCCAGACAAAGTGTGTGTTGTCGTGTCTCCTTGCACACGTATAACTGATTTCTCCTCGAAAACAAACATGGAGTCACTTTTTCGGCTCACGTGTGGTGATTTCCTCATCGTCTCGTGGCCCCTGACACCCATGGGTGAGCCAGCAAAGTGGAATCAGTCTAAAGAAAACAGCAGTCACATTAGGCAGGCCAAGCAGAGGACATTGTTATTATTACAAGGGTAATAGTCCTGAGGGAGGCCCCGAGCGTCGGCTAGGCCTCGCTAATGCAAGCTGCCGCTAAGTGGTTAGCTGCTAATAGTGTTTTCCTGTCCTCCTAATGGAAAGAAACAAGGGTCACCGCTCAGCACAGACACACACACTCTTCAGTGAAGCGGACCTCGACTTTAAACCACTTACAGGATGTCTTGCTTGCGGTTGCCATGGTGACCGGGGGAGACCATAGGGGTGTGAACTTTTCAACCCAAACGCCGCCATCATGCCTCGCGTGACGCACACGGTGCATAATACATTATTACTGTGACATTGTAGAAACGTAAATATTCGTCTGGAGTTTAGAGACTCCTGATGAATGAGCACAGCAGAAACTGAGCCGCCGGCTTCCAAACAAACTGTCACAATCAGGATTTTACTGTTTGCGTACACATTTTGTAAGAATCCATCCAGAAAGTAACAGCTTCCCCAAAATGTTTCAATATTTTGTTCCAGTAATTTGATGGTGCTGCTGTGGTAGCATAGCAAAATTTTTCTGTAAAAAAAAAAAAGTCCCTGTAAGTTCAACACTTTTGTCATTAAAGGTCCAGCATGTAAAATTCAGCAGGATCAGATTGTCCATTCTGGGCTACTGTAGAAACATGGTGGGTCAACATCGCAGACTCTGTCTGTAGATATAAAAGTTTCATTCTAAGCAAACAACAAAAACATAATAATTATTATATTTCAGATGTTTATACACTAGTTAAAACATGTTATATTCACAGACACACTGGACCTTTAAAGCATCAGCTCACTCACATTATTAGCATCATATTTTCTGATATGCACCCAGTTACCCTGCATAATCCACAGAGCACGGCCAACTGGTTTAATTAATACTGAACAAATCTTGAACAGATAAAAGCTAAAGTATCCACATGGCTAGTTGCTACTTTGTGATTGGGGGTAAATCAGCTCTAACAACAAAGAATGGCTGGTCAAAGGTAATGATAGTGTTATGTTTTATTTGTTTGATTGCTAATAAATCTCATGAAAAGGCCAAAACTAAAAATGTTATTCCATTTTTCACTTCTGTTCCTTTGCACTGGAGCCCACTGACAAGCTTCAGATCTTTAAACTGGACACAAACACAGTTTGAAGACAGCTCGGCTCTGCATATTTTAATCAACATCACTCAACAAATAGAGCATCTCTCAGGGACTATTTTCAGGCTGCAGATTAATACAGATTTAGTGCTCCAGTATTTCTGACAGCGGGACAGCAGTGTGTGTGCGCTCAGCTCATCGCGTCGTTAATAGATGTTGGACAATAATAGAGCTCAGAGCACAGAGGTAGAAGATATATCAGACTCTTGCAAACGCGCTGGTAGGCTGAATTCACTGGTTTGTGTTGGTGTTTTCACACTCCAGATTATTGCCACATACACACCGTCTGAACAGCAAAAAATCAGATTGAACTGCCTCTTCACAGCCTGAACACAGGAGGGACAGTGTTTCCACTGACACCCAGAGAGGCAGAACAGAGGAGCGCTTACTGGCATTAGAGCGAGTATAAAATAAATAGCAGCACTACTTCCAGGATAAATCCAGCCCAGTTAAGGAGGAAGAGAGTAAGAGAGTTATTTGAGGCTGAAACGCTGACCTCTGGAGAGGGTTCAAGAACGGCTGACAGATGCAGCAGCTCTACTGTAAAACAAGGCCTCACTGTGTGAAGAACGCCAAGGCCACACTGAGACCTGGCTTTGAAACGTCACACTGCCAGAGCAGGATGCTCCCGACACACACACACAGACACACACCTAAAAGGTAAAAACACAAGAATGAATCATGAAATAAATAAAAAGTCATTTTAATGGAAGTTTTTCTTTCACACTCACAATCAAGCTTATAGTCTGATCACAGAGAGATGCTGGACATTCACCCAGAACAAGACACACACCAGTCAGTTTATCAGACAAAAATATATATATATTTTAAATCTTTACAATAAGCTTGAATCATGAAACGTACACAGAGGAGTGTGCACACCTACAGTCAAACACTGAATTTTTTTTTTTTACTCCTCAAACAAATCCTTTTTTTGTACCCTGGTGTCAGTGTAAAATTCTTGTTTTAAGCAAGGACAAAGTTTGTTTTTCTTTTTTACAAATGTGCAAATAAGACAGATTTTGGAATCCTTCAGCGCTCAGTGTTAAAGTCCAGGATCCTCAGGAGCAGTGACAGAGCTCTCACTCCACCTCTCAGTCCTGCCCTCTCAAGTTTAATACAGCTCCTCGTCGCTTTGCCTTTCATTTTCAAGTAAAGTGCTCCTCTAGCAAAAACCACACGGCATCAGATCAGTCTCGTATTATTTCGCCTCTGGTTTGAAAACAAAAACACAAACCCAAAAGTCCGCCAACAACATGGGAATGTCTTCTAAAGTTTAAAAACAAAAATAAAAAAGCAAAGGCCAGCGATTGAGAGGCAGTCCTGGCTGTTTGCGGGGAGGCGACAGTCACGTTGTTCCCAGCAGGAATCATACAAACTCCAGCTTGCCGTGGCCGCTGTACATCCCCCAGTGCACCAGAGACAGGATCTTGTCGTTTCCCAGGTCGGCCTGCCTCATCTTGTCGCAGGTCAGGCAGCAGTTCTCGTGTCCCGTGACGGGCACCATGCACTCCAGGTCCAGCTTGGCCACGTGGCCTTTCTTGGTGTGGTGGCCGTGGAAGCTGTAGTGGAGCCTGGACAGCATCTGCTGCCGCTGGTCCTGCAGACGCTTGTTCTCGCTGCGCAGCATTCGCAGCGCCAGCATGATGAGCAGGACGAGGATGAGGCCGCCGGCGATGGGGACGGCGATCACCGCCGCTCTGAACCACACCTCCTTGGCTGAAGCCAGCTCCTGAACCCGAGTCACCAGGTTCCTGTTGCTGTCCGGCTGGTACCGGCTGTGATCTGCGCACACACAGATAAAGGACGGATTAACTGCACGCTCGTATACACTCATGTAGCACAGAGACTTAATTTAAAGAATATGTTTATCCTTGAGAAGGTTTCACATGCCAGGAAGCATAGAGAGGAAAATAAGGGCGACACGAGAGCGAGGAAGCAAGAGGGGCGAAAACAAATGAGTCACCTCGTCCCGACTCAGCCAGATATTAATTTGAGCTAATAAACTATGATCTGCTGTGGTCAGGGTCACAACAGAGAATCCCCTCAGGACTGCGTCTCTCTGTGAACCTTTTCATGACTCCATGAGGCAGTACTTCTGCCCGACATGCAGACTTGTCAGGGAATATTCATTCTACAAGGCGCATTCCTCCTCAGTGGGAAAATTACACGGTGCACACATAATAAAAAAAAACATATCTGATCTCTTTCCAAGTGCTTAAGGTAAACTGGCTGCTCCCTTGCCTTCCCAGGCGCAGAGCTGGAGCCCATTAAAAGTCAAATTGAAGTTCTGTAAAGCTGGGAAGCAGGGGAAAAAAAGTGAGTATGAGGGAGGGGGCAAGGGTGGCCTGCATGTCCATAAACAGCAAAGTGTTTGAAGAGCCCTACAGCTCAATGTATCGCCTCTGGAACAGGAAAGAGGAAAAAATATTGAATATTTGCTGAGGAGGAATCGTAAATTCCCCCCAGAGAGAGAGCAGTCATTTTTAAAAAGCAGTTAAAGAGAATTTCATACTTCGCTTCCTGTGAAAAACAAACATCCCCACAGCCGCTGATTCAGCCGGCCTCAGTGAGGCTGTTTTTTTTTTCCCCCTTTTCTCTTTACCTGTCGAGTCCCTGGGGTGCGCCAGGTCGTGCAGGCCTCTGTAGTTGCACATGTCGTCGTGGCAGCACTCCAGTGCCGTCGTCGCCGGGACCCCGCTGAGGACGTCCTGGGCGCTCCTCTGGTTGCTGCACACGTCCGCCGCGTTGGCGACGGGGTCTAAACACCCGTGGGTGATGGGAGAGTTGGCGTTGAGCGGGTCCAGCACCTTGGTGAAGCAGGCGTTCAGTTCCGATTTGCACATGTATCCTGTGGCTACGCAGTGCGGCGCGTCACAGTAGCACCTTATTTCTCCTGGAAAGGCAGAGAGAGGCAGGGTTAGGGAACTGTTGGTGCGTTTAGATGTATTTATAGTTTGATCACTGATGAGTCATTTCGGCTGAAGATTAGAAGTTTGTCAGGCTGCCTGATACAAATAGTTTAGTTTTAGGTTTGTTTTTGCCAAGCTGTGACTACATTTATGTTTGTGTGAGGCATATCCAACTGCTAAACTCCTTCTACCTCATATTTGGGAGTTTAATCCAATCAAATGCAGTCTGTGGCCTCCTCTACTCTTATTTTGAAAGTGTTTGCTCGCAGTGTCCGCCAAGCGCTGCAATAAACAGCCAGGTAACTTTGAAGACCTCACAGGAATATTCCCCTTCTGCATCGATTCAGCCTTCAGTGAAGAGCTGCTCGTTCAGAATGCCTCTTTTGGTCTGTATTATAAAACAGGAAGCGTGTAGCTTATAATTAGTGGTTTGTTTGCCAAAGTCAATTTCTTTCAACCCAATAGGAAACTCGTAAAGGGAGGAGAGGAGAAAAGAGGAGAGGAGAGGAGAGGAGGGGGAGCCGGAGCGCGGCGCAGGAGTCTCCTTTCCCTCGGTTTGCACGCAAAGCTTCACTTGTGGTCAGGAGTGCCTGGAGGGGGGAGCAGGGAGCACCGAGGTCCCATCTAATGAGCTCCCAGCAACCTTATCATTACGGCTACCTGCTTTTACACGGGCCCACTTATTATCTCATGCGCGGCTTCTTTTTATAAAAACTTTTTGAAAACACTCATCTAGGCTGAGGACCTGCCCTGACCTGAAACAACAAAAACTTCATTTAGAGGACTCTCATGAGACACTGGATGCGACTGACTAACACATAACGTAGGATTGAGACGCTCTTTGTGGGGCTGGCGCTTAAAAACAAGTAAAAAAAACTGATTATAATTTAAAAACTGCTGCATGAATGGGACTATAAAAGTCAACCTGCGAGTGTTTCCATCCAAACCTGAGCTAAAAATACGAGCCGCTGAAACTTTGAGTGTTTCCTCTCGGTGTTGAATGCGGTGCAGGAGCACATTCATCAGATCAGTGTTTTCCCTGTGAATGATTGGAGCAGCAGGGCCCGGGCAGGTCATTTGGAGAATATTTCATTAGAAAGGAGAGGCCCCTTTGTGGGCAGAACAAGGGGGGGGAGAGAGAGAGAGAAACAGGCCGAGGACTGAAGCTTTCTAGCCCTGTGAACTATGAATGGCAGCTTCTGGCTTCTAACTGTGTTATCCAACTGAAACATGGCAGCCAAAATGAGACACTGCTGGAGAATTAATGACAATGTTTTTTAAAGAGTTTGGACACTGAAGCTGGAGTTTGATGTGGAAGAAAAGACTTCTTCAGAAGAAGTCAATAATTGTGGTTGGGATCATTTTTAGCTCTTTCCACTGCAGTTATTTCAGGGGGAGTAAATGGGATTCAAACAAACATCTCAATGACTTAAACTGGTCCATCAAGTTAGTTTGCAATAGAAATAAGTTCTCTAAACGCTCCTCGGTAGAAGGAAAATCACTTTAAAGGCTGAATGCTGCACTGAAGTGACGCTTTGAGTCGCACTGGGTGTCTTTAAAAACTCTGGAGTCAGGGCCGTCGACTGAGCTCTGAGCTCGGTCTTGTTTTATCACCTCCACTCGCTGTTTTAGTCTGCTTTGAAGAAGCTAACGAACATGCCCTGTCCTCAGACCAAAGTCTATATACCTTTAGTCAGAAGAACAGCCATGGCACAGAGTTCCAGTTGTAGCCAAATGGAAATGAAACTGGACTGGCGATCCATTTACAGCAAGTTACTGCGCAGAAAAAAGTCCTCGTATATCCAGTAGCAGCAGCAGAGTCCGCTGGGCGAAGAGCTGGACGACAAAAAAAGATTTACATGGAGGCTACGGCGAAGAATGAGACATTCCTGTGCTCAAACACGACAGCTCACAATCCGTGCTGGAAGAAAAGAAGCAAAAATATCCGTCCGAAGCGTTTCCTCTCCCGCATGGAGGCACAACAAAGTTAGCGAGTTTGCTTTAAAAAGCGGAGGACGCGGAGCAGCGTCTTCTTCTTCAAGCCGAGGAGGAAAAAAAGACAAGTATACTCCTGTGAAGACAGTGAATGGGATACGAAGTTGTCACCGCTGGTCCTCCTTTGCCTCTATAAGCAGCCGGTCATGGCGAAGCTTCACTTTTTGTATTCCTGGACGGAGAAATGTTGGAAAAAGACGGAGGACTCTGCCGGACCACAGACTGCATGCAGACTCCGGACAGACGAGATTTAACAGAACAAATAGCTGTGGTCTGGCAGGGCTCCGCCCACTGCGCTCTGATTGGTCAGACCGCTCAGAGAGAAGCTAGTCAGAACACGTAACGATGCTACATCCTGTGCTGCTTTTCAAAATAAATCAAGGAAAGTATATTTATATAGCCAAGCGCCACAAATAAGACTAGATAGATACATAATTACTGTGAAGTTAAGCAATGAAGTGGAATTAAACACGGGTTATGTTTTCTATTTTTTGGAAAATAAATAAATATGTACAAATGAAAATGTTTTATTGGCAGGATATTTATGTTCAGCCACTATGGTAACATCAGCTTTGTTTAGGCTCATGTGGAGCAATGGCAATGATAACTGAACGTTATTAATATTGTAGACGTTGACTTCTACAACACTGTCACATTACACCTCCGCTAAAGGTACTTTATCTTCCAGTCACTGCTCTATTTTCAACTTCATGCTTTTTATTTTCTCGTCCAAATCACCTATGTTCCGGCTTTATTCCAGCTGTCACCGTCCAGCTTGACGTCTCCGTTCAGCCCGATCCCTTCATTCATGTCCGTCATTTCCATAATGCCATATTCCACATGTCATAATTGGACACCATTGGCCCGAGCTGCAGTCACTCCAGCAGGCTGACAAAGTGTCCCATACAAACCTCACACTGCCGCCGAGACTGTGGACCGAGCACACGGTGACAGAACCGGACGAGAATGTTAGTCCACCAAACGGTGAAATATTTCATTTGAGGATATTTGAACGTTAGTTTTGACCCTGCTGTGAGCGCCATTTACCTGTTTCAATTAAGAAATGCGCAGTTAAATGAGACGATTCATACAGCTGTATACGGTGTAAAATATCTCTCTGTGTGTATACGTCACCTCGGGTTCTATTAATTACATTTCATATTTAAAGCTAAGTGTTCAACTTCAGCCAAATTTAGCTGGTTCCCACAGCAGTTATACCTGCAGCGTCATCGTGCCGGGAGCGGCAGACAGGTCAGCGCCGCGCTGAGCCGCTTCCCTCCGGGCTAAAACACACTGCTGCTGCTGCTGCTGGAGCCGTTTACACAAATTAGCAATCCAAAAAGGCACATGGCGCCACCGAGACGACACACACACACACACACACACACACACACAAAGACATAGAGCACGCGCGCAGACACCAATTACCTTTAACAGCCGACAATGCAAAATACACGAGCGCGCGCGCGATTGTATCAGCTTTTACAGATGAAAAAAATATATTTTAGAAGGACACACAGATGTAATTCATTTATTTGACATGAGTGTATTTAGATATTAATAATAGGATTATGTTTACAGTACAATTCACACATTCAGATCAGAGGGAGACCCATAATTCACCCTGCAGAGGCTGACAGTAACACTATACCCTGAGGGGCTCATTGGGAAGACATTTACCTGTATAAATAAAGCATGTGCACGCCTGAATTTAGGATGAAGATAATGTGTGTGAGCACAGCACACTGTCTGCCGCTCACACACTCACCTTGTCTGAGAAGCTGGAGAATGGAAATACTGGTTTTATGTTGATCACTGGTCATTATCATGAGCAAAGGCCTCCTGCGCTCGGAGACACGCGCCATCACACTGCAGTCGCAGGCAGAAGTACAACACAATAACTACTACAAATGAAACAACATGGAAACCCTCAGCTGTGTAAGGCCACCGTGGTTCTGGCAGACTGGAGCCAGAGCGAGCCCTCCTGCCCCTCGGGGTGGTGGTGCTGTACCGTGAACTGACTGGGTGTGTGATGCCCTGCGCTATTGTATTCGCAGTTTTGGGTGTGTGTTTGATCCAGAACACTGGAAAGAAACAGGTGGAGCAGTGAGACAGGGGGTCTGTTAAAGGCCTGTGTCTATAGGACTCTATGGCAGAATGTGCTGTTTTTATTATCAGGGAATGGAAACATTTAACTGATCTGATGTGGCTGTTTGCTTTAATATGTTCAGAACGTCCCTTTAATAGACGGTGAGCAGCACCTCCACCTCTTTACTTGTCATAGGCGGTTTAAGACCACCACCTGGTGGTTGAAAGTCAAACAAGGTTTTTATTTAAAGAGTTTCATCTCATACTTTGGCCAACTGATGATTTCCCCCTTCAGATCAACTCATGAATATTACAGGGATATTTTGACTTGAAGCCCTTAGTTTGTAGTCAAAGCCCCAAAATGCTGGATCCTCCATTTCCCATCATTCAAGTCCACCATCTTTTGACCATCCCTGCTTGCTAAACACTATCCACCTCCGACACAAGCTCCCCAAACCTCCCCCCTGTGCCTCTTTAAACTTGTAGAATCGTAGAAGAAGAAAAGACAATCTGTAAAATAAACTTGACACGGGCGGGGGGTGATGTAAGGCAGGAGGGGGGTCGTGTAAAGTGGCCTTTTAGTGAACAATTACACCCCACAGGTTGTGTCTGCTTTCACACATTAGGAGACTATTGTAGGTGTGACCTGACGCAGACAGTGGAAGCTTTGCCTAACAAAAGCCCCCCTACTGCTTGGAGCAACGACGACTAGGTGGCTGCTGAGTGGTGGTGGTTTTGGTGGTGGAGGGAGGGAGGAGGGGTGAAGTCTACCTGGATTTTAAAATGAAATCTTAAACACAGGAGGCAGCTCTAAACCAACCATTCAGAGGAGTGCAGACCGTCCGGAACGAAGCATTAATCCATAAATGTTCCCACTTTGAAGACCTAAACCTCAAACTGGCAGCGTCAGTGATGCACGAGGACACACGTCAAGACAGACAGACTTCCTCCGACACCTCCCAGCTTCCTCTCCTCTCTTTGATGTGAGCCATATCAAGGTCTCAAAAGAATCAGAGACAGGCAGACTGTCTCCATCCTCCGTGATCTATTTTATTCTCCTCCAGATAATGGAGCGGGCGGTCTCATCGCAGCAGAGCGCCGGGTTCTGTGGACAGATACTGTGGATGTGCAGGGAAACTGTTCACACAGCTTTGATGACGCAGATTGAGTTACAGCCCGCGTGCATTCAGAGGCATTCATGCTGACTTTATCTGCAGCGCTCCCAGACAGGAAACTGACGGCATCCACCTCTGTTTGTGTTTGTTTAATGTGGAGAATTCATTCAGTAGCACTGTTCTCTTATCCACACACACCGATGACTCTGCAGATAGTGTGCGTTTGATCTTCAGGTGTGATACACACACTGATCACACTCTGCCTCTGTGATGCTGCCGCTGTGTACTATCAGTGACAACATGGTGGAGCATGGACTGGAAACAGTGGATCCTTATTCTGAGCTTTTCATGCAGTAAATAAAACAGCTCACACACATTCTTCATCAGTACAAATAAATAAGATATACTTATTCCCCGGAGTTTCTGTGCTTTCTCGTCCAGCAGGTTCTCATGGATCGTGGCTGCCGCCGTGGTCTGCTGCTGACGTCCACCATATTTAGCATTATATGCCATATATAGTCATTATTGCTACCATCCCCACTACAGCTTTGTTGGTTAATGACTCATTGCTGCTGTGCATCTGTGTCTCTCTATCTCTATCACAGATTCCACTGCATACTGCAATCACCTTACCATTTATTGTAATTCATTGTAATTGTACAATATGTTTGTGTTGATTGTTCTGTACATGTGACACCCATTGCACGTCTGTCCGTCCTGGAAGAGGGATCCCTCCTCTGTGGCTCTTCCTGAGGTTTCTTCCACATTTTTTCCCTGTTAAAAGTTTTTTTTTGTGGGCAAGTTTTTCCTCACTGGAACCGAGGGTCTAAGGACAGAGGGTGTCACTACCTGTACAGATTGTAAAGCCCTCTGAGGCTAAATGTGTTTGTGACTTTGGGCTATACAAATAAAATTTGATTTGATTTGATTTTGATGATAAGTTCATTCTTGGCCTTGGCAATAGTAGTTTGACAAATAATCTTCCTTTAAACACTTGAAGTGTTCAGGATCACTCTCCTTACTGAGCTAAGCGCCGCCTCCATACATGTAAAAATCTACTCAACAAACCTGATTCTGATCAAAACTCTGAAATGTTTTAGATTCCTCAGAGTTGACACTGTTTGTGTTGATAACAGCTTGTTCAGCTTGTTTTTATTACATAATTCTATATGTTATTTCACAGATTTGATGTCTTCACTTTTACTCTGCAATGTACAAAATAAAAATAAAGAAAAAACACTGACTTAGAAGGTGTGTCCAAACTTTTGATTGGTACTGTATGCATAAGATTTTATGAAAACAACATAAACAGAGCATTAAATAAACAGGACAATGAGCATCAGATCAAGAACTTAGACGGACTCTAGAATAAATACTGAACATCAGACTTTGTAAAAAGGTAACACGGATCTATTTAGAGCAGATGTTTTATTCATTACACTATTAGAACAAATACTGAGAACCTTCTGGAGTCTGAGCTCATTTCGTTTCATTCATCTTTCAAACTGTCCTCGTGAATGTGTGGAATCTTTGTATCGTAACTCTTCACGCTATAGGAAGGTCTTTACTGCCCTCTGCAGGTATGACCTGTGACCTGACAGCCATGTTCAAATATTTAACACCTCACTTAACACTTGATATAGGTTAATAGTTTGCTCTGCTGTTTACATTTGTAATGTGTGGATATAGAGGATGCTTGAAGACACAGGCTGCATTGATTGTGATGATCTGTACGCAAAGCGATGACATACTGTGTGTGCGGTGTGTGTTTGTGATTTAGTGTTTTGTCCTTTAGACAGAGCCTTTAGTGTCCAAATGGATCCGTCCATACTGTCTGAATTAGAGTGGAAATTCAGAGCTATTTATTCAGTGGTGAGAGGCCCTGATAGCACACAAACACAGACCACCTTCAGGTATGAACAACAGAACAAGGCATTGCAGGTACAGTGCAGTACAGAAAACCAGCAGCAGGGGGCAGCAGAGGTTAAAGGTTAAACCAGAGACATGGAAGCTATATTTTTACCCTGATATTAATTAATCTACATTATCTTTTCAAGGACATTAAATATTGCAACTGAAATTATTGAGACTGATTAAGGTACATTTTACACCAAGAATGTCTTCAGTGTTGCCCATGACAAAATGAAGAAATCTGCTCAGACGTCCGACACGACAAACCCGACAGGAAGTGGAAGCTAAGGGCACCATTAAAAACCCAAGAACGTGGCCCTGGAGAGGCATATTTTATTTCATTTGTCAATATACTTCAGGAAACAATATACAAAGCAATGATGTGGTCAACTTTACTGAATGTGTGGGTGCAGTTCAGTTATAGACTCAATAGATGGTGTGGTGGGAAAAAAACAGGCCTGTATGCAGCTGAGGACCCCGCTCTTCAACAGCAGGGGGACAAAGCAATAAGAGAGGGATGGAACATGCTGGAAGAAAAAGAAAAACAGCCTGTGCATGACTCGCTTGTTGAAGATCTCTTCTTGTTGGTCAAACAGGAACAGAGAAAACGTAGTGGGGGGGGCGTGAGACTTTCAACAAGGCACTCGCGTTATGAGGCAAACCTAAGAAGTCCAAGAAAATAACCAGTGCTCGCTTTAGTTGAACATGTTTATTACAATACATACATTTCACATTTGACCTTGTGACCTCTCGTTGCCCTGCTCTGACACGAGAGGTGATCCACATACATCCGCCTCTGACCTGCTGCAGCTGTAATACACCGCCTCCTGAAGCCGGGGTGTGAATGAAAACGTGTGGATATCACTGTGATTTACTGCTCGTCACTACAACTCTTATAAATAAAACCTTTTTTTTTTAAATTCTGCGTCCTCTTCTTAAAACTCCACTGCATGTTAGCGACTGTACAAAGGAATGAACCAGGAGGGAGAAAGAGGAACAACAACAAAAAAAAAAAAAACTACAAGGAAGGTGTGAAGTGTTGATGTCTCAGGAAGGAGAGGGTGTGTGTGTGGCAGGGCAGAGGCCTGTGAGGGGAGGGTGGGGGATGGGGAGGGGGTGGGAATGGTCCAAAGCAGCACACCATCACATCTCTTTAATTTTTTTTCTAAATCACTCACTCCATCACACCACCAGGCACTGTTTTTTTTCAGACTGGGACATGCAGGGCCACCAGAAGCTGCGAATAGATCAGTGAACCGCCGCGGCGGAGCTGCGCAGAGGGGATGTTTGGCGCGCCTGAGAGCTTACGAGTTTGCCCGGGAGGGGGGCGCGAGGAAGAGAATCCAGACAGAGCACTGTGGAGGAAAAAAGAACGCCGTCGACGCCGGTGTGTGTTATGCTTGGTTATGCTAGGCTTCCGTGTACATGGATGGCTTCAAACATCCTCCTCTGCTCGCCGGTTCAATGATCTACCGAGTGACGAAATGAAGCTTTAAGTCTGCAGACGAGTTAACATGAAGGAAAGGCTAGCTAATGAACGTAGCCGCCTAGGCGTTGATTAGTTTGGATGTCAAAAGCTTTGATAGGCATGGCTGTCCATGGCTTCAATCTACAAAACATATGTACAACATAGATAATAACATCTACAAGAAATCTACAGTTTTTTCCGCTGTGGGTTTTTCTCTTTTTTACAAAACCGAGTCTTGTAAACCATCCCGCCTCCTCCGCCTCCTCCTCCACCCACCAACAGCTCTTCATGTTTCCCCTCTTGGTTCTCCCAGCCCAACGGTCCAAAGCCAACCAGCTCCTTTGTGTATGTGTGTGTGAGTGTGTGTGTTGAGACTGGGCTCAAGGGGAACTGAACAACTGCTCTCTCTCCTCCATCTTCCAATTATGTGCAATGGGCCCCCTCCCACTCCCAACACCCACCCACCCACCCACCTTCCTCTTCCTCCTTCTCCACCTCCCCCTCCCCCGCCCGCTTTGACTTGCAGAAGTTCTCAGACCATGAATGAATTCTGATTCTTCAACTTTTCAAGTTCTTTGATTTGCTGTCTCAGAAACAGTATCCTGTGGACAGAGAACAGACGTCATCAGTGTCCTGGTGTGACAGCGTTACTGTGCATGCACTGCGGCAGACTGAATACACACACTCACCTCTGCTCACGCAATGTTGCTTGGATTTCACACACTCTGACCAAGGACCGGAGGTTTTTGAGCTCGGTGCAGTTCTCAGACATACAGATGCTGCCCATGGTGTGAGCCTCTTCACGTAGTCTTGATGCCTTCGTAAGACAGAATAGAGGGAGCTGCAGTGAGTGACCACAGCCAGACAAAATGACAGCTTTACTTTCAGCTCAGATGCTGGTGGGACAGACCTGTTTCTCTGCGTGTTCGGCGGGCCAACCCTGTACGTGTTTGATAAGATTCTCGTTGAAGTGGGCGGCGAGGGTGGGGGTGAAGGAGCAGGAGGGCCGGGACGCTGAGGCGGCGGGGGGAGCGGAGGCAGAGTTGGGGGCGTTGCTGCTGCTGCTGGAGGCGACGTGGTTGGGACCCGGAGAGGGACTCCTCTGGCTGCTGCATGAACACGGGTTAGAGACGCATGTTAGACACAGACACGTGCAGGATCACAGCTCATCTAAACAGCTAAAGCTCGAGCTGACAAAGTCTCATAAGGATTTGGATGATAGAGTTTCCCACAGCATACATTTAAAAAAAAAACATGCGCAGACATGGACCTGGTCGAGCAGCCACATCAGCGGCTGCAGGTCACTGGATGTGTTCAGTCAAAACGGACTGTAAACAAGACATGTGAAGCACAGTGGGGTGTACACAGATACGCCTAACTGATGACAAACGCCTGCAGCTGTAATCCAGCATGTCTGGGTGAAAGTCAGCGTTAGAGATCAAGGAGTGTGAACACTCAAAGTGCTCCTGAGAGACTGACTGAACTGACAGGAGTCGACTTCGACTCTCTGAAGTGAAGAACGCTGATGAAAGTGATCCTAACACTAACGCACAGTGTGTGTCAAACAGCTGCCAAAGCCGTGCACAGAGAAACTAAGAGCTGAGCTGTCTCCACAGAGCTGACTGAAATGTTACAACTGATTAAAGATGACCACGAGCTGGCTGCCTCTAGAAACCGTCACAAAAGTAATGCATTAAAACAGAGACTGAAGCTCTGGATGTTCCACCAATGACCAGCAGATGGTGCCACAACATTACACAATGACGATTGTCAGCTGAGGAATGAATGAGTGTATGATCTGACAGGAAAGCACGCCAATGGACTCAGACTGACTTTTATAATATTTAAGACAAGAATGACAAAGTTCTTGTGGAGCAGACTGAGCTGTAGACAGTCAACATAAATATATGTTCCATGATAACAGAGCTTCTCTGCTTATTCTTTGAACTTGTTGTGTAGTTGGACCCACCCTTGGCGCTGCAGGGTGCGCGGGGAGGCCGTGCTGGCATCGTGACTGTGCTGCTTATCGCTGGAGAGGGACTGCTGGGATGAGGGCTGGGGATGAGACGCCTGCTTCACCGATTGCGTGCTCACCTGAAACACAGCAGGTTAGATCAAAACAACGTCCACGAGATCAGCATAGAGAGTTTACACACACGGACAGTATATTCTGAGTAGGCTTGCAAAAGTGACAGTGAGTGAGCACTGGCCTTGATAAAGTTGTCATTAATCAGAGAAATGAGACAGTTACTTCCTGATTGTTTCACAGCGGTTACATTCAGCAGGTACAGACACGCCCACAGCAACCTCAGCTCCCCCCACCCCCCCACCACCAGTTGCCGGGCTGCGGAGGGGCCACACACCCTACCTGCACAGGTGATTTCTGTTTCTGTACTGAACCCAGAGCACACAGACTGCATAATATTGCTCAATAAAATCATTCAAACTTGTTCTACTAACAAATAAATCAGTTGAAATGTTTTTTTGTTGTGTCTGTTTATGACAAAACAAAATGTTTGTATTTATGTTTGGATATGATAAGGTTGGTTTAAATTACCCCCAACTTCCAGTTAATTCCCATGGAGTTTCTGAATTTGAATGTTTCCAAAATTCTCCAGCTCAACGCCCATGGAAAGTTTCCATAAATTTACCAGAAACGTTCCACCTTTTTGCTACCCTAATTCTGAGCAGCCTCAATCGTTCCACAACAACACACTTCACTCATGGATCAGTTCATTTCAAGTGTGTGCTTGAGATGCCACGTGACTCCGTGTATCATCCAGTGGACTGTTTACACACTGACTGATTCTCTTCTCTTGTGTTTGCTACTTTTCATCTAACTGGACACTCACAGCAGACAGCCAGGCTCAGGTCAGAGCGTACAGTGTATGTATCATTTGCCAGCTGGTGAACTTCCTTTAGCCTGTACAGTAGAGGAATGTGTCTATTTCATTGTATGAAATTCAACAGGATACTGGAGGACGGAGCAAAGCTCAAGTTCATTGGAGAGTTATTTTTCCAGGCAAAGTGTCCCAACATTCATCCAGCTGGCTACTTTTTCCACCCAACTGGATAGTTTGGAGCGTTTTTGTGCCTTACTTTTGGCTGCGAGATGACAGGCTGCGTGCTGAGGAGGGGTTTAAGAGGACCAGCGTTGGTCTGCGGTGTGCTGATCCTCGGAGAAACATAAGACCTGGGCGATGAGGCGTCCGATGTTAACGACATAGGCGACTGGTTCGATTGCTGAGCTGTTTGACATGCACAAAGAAGAAGAAAGGTGATCCAATATCAATACAATCAAACACATTCAATACCCAGGAAGAAAACCGCGGTATGAGTAAACAGATGATCGGATTTTCTCTTAGCTGATGCTAGTACATTCACCAGACCCGTCTAACTCACAGGAAAGTTCATTCATTCATCGCTGAGTGTGTGTGCGCATGTGGGCTTTGTTTACCTTGGTTGGAGAGTTGAGCAGCTTGAGAGAGGATAGTAGTGATATTGAAAGCAGACGGTCCAGCAGTGAGGATCTTATGGAGCATCGACTGTAATGAAGCTTGTGTGACAGCAGCTGTGAGAACTGGAGAGAGACGCACACACACACGTCAAGTCCTGCAACAGGAATGTTTCTACACTGCATACAGTCAATTCAACATGTCCTATGTAAATACGCTGAATAAACTGTGGCCAAGCAGGCTGAACGTGCCTTTCCAAGGAAACAATACTTTGAGATTTCAATGGTATGTGAAGACTTCCAAACAGTTTTTCACACCACGGACTGGACAAATAACACCCATCTAAAAACAACTACTCAAAACATAAACACAATGAACACAGACGTTATGTCCCGTCTCCTCGAGAAGATACTCTGCGTCTTTGAGTAACGTAGACGCAGAGGTCCCAGAGGTGTTTGGATCTTTCCTGAAATACTTCAAGAATCTTCAGTCAAACTCACTCCATTTTATTTTTATCTTTGTTACAGTCCGTACCAGTCGATTTCTAAATTCATCTTCCTCTTCGTTACTCTGTAATACAAAACCTGCCGTCCAGCAATGACCTACAAAAAAGCCAGAATCCTGGCTTGTAGATGGGGCTGATGGGAGGAGGGATGTTTGACTGTGTTAGGAGCTGCTCCTTTACAGATATCTACTCTGGAAAATTGTTTGTGATTCACACTGAAATTTCTACATGGTATGAACAACATTTATGTATTTGTGCTTAAAATAAAAATATGTGAGTGATGATAAATGGATATTTCAATCTGTTAAAAGGAGCTTTTTCCTCAACACTGTCACCACGTGTTTGCTCATGGTGGGACTGTTGGCTCTCTGCAGATATAAATAATTAGAAAGAGTACAGTCAAGACCTGCTCTGTATGGACGTGTCATGAGATAAGTGAAGTTATGAATTATATAAACAAAACTGAAGTGAAAAACAATGAACACTGCGCTCATTCATGATTTCTCTTTAATGGATTTAAAAAAAGTGATCAATAGAAATGAGAACCCTGCTTCTCACCTCCACACAGCATCAACTAACCTCTGGCCGCTGTTATGATGAAGTCATCAGTGCGTACATACACCAGCATCATGAGCAATGACCCTACACTGTATAAACATCTGCTAGACAAAGCAGCAGACAGTCAGGTCCACTGTAAACTACAGCTTCAACCTCAGCAGTCAAATAGAGAACATAATAAATGAGGAAAGAGCTGCGCTCATGCAAAGTGTCTCACAGAAGAACTGTGAAATGCTAAGACAGGCTTTTCAGAGTAGAGTCAGCGTGTGTAGCTTCTCCTCGTCCAGCTCAGTGCAGTTCATGTGCTGCAGCTCCATCGGCTGGATCCTATAACTTCTACACTGAGTGGAAAACTTGGCTGACATTGTTGGGGGCAGCTCATGCTGACTGTCAGTGTTGGCACAACATCGTCTGGCTACTCGTTCATATGGCTCACAGCAAACAGCATGTGCTGGAGGCTCCAGTATACTCGTCACATGGTCAAACAGCATCTGAACCCCTCACCCTCTACCTTCTGTGACCCCCCTCCCCTCCAGCAGCTGCCTTCCAGAAAAGACCATCTCACGGCATGTGTCATTATCACCATGTTTGACATGACTGTGCTTCACCTCTCTCTGACGACAGCCATAAACACTTCTGCCTTCCGGCGTAGGTGTACAAACAAGTTCTTTTTGAGCGTACCACAGCCATGAGGCACTCTCCACCCAGACATCAACACAGACACCACAGAACTACGGCATGTCAGGTTAGACCAACATGAAGGATTAGCATGCCTCAGACTCTGAGCAGCACAGCATGTCATTTCAAAGTGTCACCATGTAACTAGTGCTCATAAAACACAGCCGGCTCAATGTAAACACGCGTTGTGCATTTTTCTTCACCTTCATTGATTTTCGCCATGTCCACGCTGGCATTGTTTAGCTGCAGGGCGGTCTGAAGTGCAGGGAGTAGCTGGCGAAGCAGGGTGGGGTCCTGAAGTAGTGGAGGGGCGGGGGACTGCAGGACTGGGGAGACTGGCACCGTGGAGGCCGACGATCCGGGGGGCCCCGATGACGGGTTCAAGCTCCCCGAGCCTGAGGATGACGACTGGGAGGCGAGGGTCGATGCAGGCTTCTCCACCTGGGTGGACTCTGTGGAGGCAGCGGAAAAGAGGATGTCACATCACCGTGATGCAGTTTCTTTCTGATGATACTGTGCTTTTATTTATACCTGCAGACTGATGAATCACACAAACTATGAAACAGCCCTCTCATTCATTTGAAGTAGACGTGTTCACAGAGGGATCTGACTACTCTCTGCTCAAATCTGAGACGGGTTCAGCCTTTTTGCCTCAGAGCATTGCGACTGTTTACCTCACGATTGTCCTCGACAACATTAAACTGTTGCCACTGTGATAACTTCACAGAATAGTAAAAGCCGGCCTGAGCTTACTACAGACAGTGATGCAGAGTTCTGGTATCTGATAAGTATTAAACACATCAATATGTTGATGAGCACCCCAGCGGTGCTCAACAAAAAAGGAAAAAGTCTGAACCAAACTGGATTGAATTTTTGTATTTATCTAACAATACACAGCAGTTGTGGCCTCTGTGTGTGACACATGTAAGTGAAAATAAACAGTCGGTTGCGTCATGTAAACTGGGAGGTAACAGTACGTGTGTTCTTCCCAAACCGCTCGGTACAGGACGTTTGGTTCAGGATGTGACTTCCTCGGTTTGGTACATCCTGTGACCCGAACAATTACTGTCAAAACAGTTTATTTATGTTTACTACTCGCACAAGGCTCCCTGCAGTTTTATGGTGCATCACCAAATATGAAAAATGATTTGTGTCAAAATATATGCAGATATTGTTTAAATGAAAACTCAAAAGATGAACGACATGGGGCGGCATTTAGCTCAGTTGGTAGAGCAGAAGCCCAGGGTTCAAATCCAATACATGTCATTCCCCGTCTCCCTCTCCCTGCATTCCTGCCACTCTTCAGCTGCCTATCAAATAAAGCTTGAAAAAGCCCAAAAAATAATATATTAAAAAAAGAAAAACTTTCCTCTTTGTCCCATAATCAAGTGTTGAAAAACAAACAAAAATATGAATGGGCCAGAGTATCAAACTTCAATACTTATGCAGTATCGTATAGAATCGAGACAAGCATCTCCATCTGTCCATAACACCTCTTTATGACCCGCTACAGTCTGAGGTGTCCACTATGATGCAACGCTTTCTGTTTGGCACGTGTCTGGACGACACTCCATGTGGATCAGAATGACTTTAGCAGACCTTGTTGAAGCATACAAAGAGCAGAGACCACACATAACAAAACCAAAGTACTCTTTTATAGTGTTGGCAGCCAGAGAGGAGCACATACTCAACGACATGCAGGCTACAATAAGAATTATATCGCTTGGCAACACACAACCTACGTACAAACTTTAGAAACAGATCGATCAGAAACAGTTTGTGTGGAAAAGGTGAAGAAAACTATGGAAAAATACTAAATTAGGATGAAATGGTGGATGATGAACGATGGGCAACAAGAACTCTGGAGAGAGCTATAACAAAGAGCTAAAACATGAGCTGGGTTATAATACAGCTGTGACTCATTCAGTACGTTTACATGCAGCAAGAAATTCAAATTTCTGATCGTGTCAGATGATGACTGCATAAGACCGGATCACTTGTCTGAGTATACATGCCGTTCAGAGAATCAGCCGGAGCATGGCTGACTCTGTTACGCTAGGTGGCGCTGTAGAGCTCTCAACAAAGAGCCACTTTGGGTTGTCCTCTACTTATCAGCAACAACAAACTATCTGACGGCATTCAAACAAAGATTACATACGAGGAGATGGACGATGCTACAGCTGCGTACTTTTCGTGCATTATTTTCGTCCTAATAATGAACATATAAAGAACAACGGATCTTTTGGCTTCTGGGTGAAAGGCCTGGAGGAAAATGTTGCGCATGTGCAGAATGCAAAATCCGCTTCAGATCCGATTGCTGAGTATACATGGCGTTAAATATCCGATCCGGTGTTCTTATCCGATTTTGAGATGTCCGATGTGGTCCGAAATAGATCGGACTAAGGTGTTTACAAGCACTTTGAAAAGTCCGAACTAAGTCTGATACGATCAGACTGTTGAGCCATGAAAACTGCTTCAAGTTTATCCAAATGAGAACAAGCAGCAATTTCATCAGTATTAACGTAATTACAATAATTCACCATCTCACACCACACACCAAATGGAAGTAATGCAAGTAGTGTATTCAGTCCAACGTAGCTCCATCAGTTTGAGCACCACATTAGTTTTAGTGCACAGCCACAGCATGCATGGTTCAGCCATTTGTAGTCTCAGTCTTTTGGTAAGCATTACTTTAGCATCAGCCCAAAGGTCAGCTCAACAATAGTCATCACTGACTGACAAATAACTAATGCGACTATGGCGGCGTGAGAAAAAGCTCTAACAGGAAGAAAAGGGAAGCAGGCAGAAGTTCAGTTTCACTTTTCTTTTCCGGTGGAGTTCTTACATCGGTGCTCGACGGGAGAGAGGGTCACACAACACGGTAAAAGGCTGGTTTATTAAATAAATGATCACAAGCAATCAAGTGCAAGACTACGAACCAGCCGCAAAGACCCAAGTCAAACTCACAGCATTAAACCAACACGATACAGAACAAACAAAAACTATTGTACAGTTACTTAGTAAATGAAAAATTGTGAACTAGTTCATTTTAATCTGTGAACTCTCTGCGGGTGAACTTGCGTAACACTGGTTTGAACTGTGGCATGATGACAAATACATGTGGTAGGAAAACAGTCTCAGGAGCAGACTTCAAGGAAAAGCACTCGAAGGCAGAAAAATCTCAATAAATAAAAATGTCTTTGACGCCACGGTGAAATTTTTCACTAAGCCAAGGAGGATGAAGTGCAGCGATGAATCACACTTGTGATGTGCTTATGTTTGGAAAGGTCATAGGTTAGTTACACAGTTCATTTTTATTCAATCTGCTCCTTCTGATAACTTCAAATTGCAGACCCGTTGCTGCATCGCATCAACAACATGCCGTCCCACACGCCTCGTCTTACGTACCACCCAGCCCTGACCTAACTCCTGAGCCAAACACTGATTTGTGGGAAAATGGTGACAAAGATGGAAAACACATCCTTGATATTTTGGGCCAGCCAAGCGAGGCAACCAAACATGTATGCATGCCAGTTATTATAATCAGAGGCAGCAGAGCGATGAGCAGAATGTGTGTGAGAATACTTACTAGCACCAGTGAATCCAGGGGCTGCCGATGCTTGCATAGCCTCCCTTCTGTAGTCCCTGTCTTTGGGGAAACTGTTGACAACCGCAGTCTTTGTTGCCTCTTTTTGCCTCTGTTCTCTGTGAAACGCAGATACAAGCATGCACCACAGATATCAGGCAGGTATCCAACCTTTACACGGCGCTGATTAAAATGAAGTGCGGACAATCGTGCCGTTTGGGTGAAGGGGTTATAGTTACCTCTCGAGCCATTCTTTGGGCTTCTCCCATTGGGACACCTCTGTCCTGCAGTTGTAATAGTATTTCTTTCCAGACGAGCTGATGTGCTCCGACCAGTCGTCACCAGGTTCGTAAGGCTGAGATAAAGAGGGAGTATTTAGGAACATGAGGCCAGGCAGACAGAAACCAATTGTATGTGTGCGTTTGTGTGTGTGTGTGTGTGTGTGTGTGTGTGTGATGAAGAGATCTGATGCAAGAGCTTGTAATGTAATCTGAAAAGAGACAGAGATACGGGGGATGGCAGATAGCTATAGCTGGGCTGTTTTCACAGAAGCTTTCAAAGAGTGGGAGGAGAGGTTTATTTCAGAGACAGCTCAGGACTGTTAAGGGTACCAAAGTGAAAAAGTTTGCCATTAAAAAAAACAAAAAACAGCCATTGTGCTGTGACTGCTGATTTCTGCTCATTTCCACCATTCTCTTGCCATATTACACCATCACCCAGAGCCTCCGTCACATTGGAACACTCCGCTTTCTTTGTGTTTAGGTCAATATTGTGCAGCAGAAACAGAAGGAGACAGAGCCGAGCCATTACTGAAGCAAAGGCAGGCTGGAAATTTACATTTAGCAGACACTCTCATCCAAAGAGACTAACAAATAGGGAAACAATCAAGGTACAGTGTGACAAGGACATGTTAGTGCAGCACTAAGGACTGTGACAGAATGAGAGGGGGGATAGATTTAACATGTCCAGTTGTTGGTAGTGTTCTCTGAAGAGCTGCGCCTTCAGGAGCATTAACCATGAACATCATACGTTTCAGGGCATGCTGCTACTCCATGGTTACATTTAGACATTTACTGGGTCAAAGGTTAATATATTGAGTATTATAGACCTGCGCTACGTAATGTAGTTCCCTTCTAGGTGGTAACAGGCCATTTAAACTTAAACTTTTACCTCAGGAACTCAATCCTATGTGTGTTTGCTGACTTAATGAGACTAACACTTCATGGTGAGTTTTGTCTTAAGCATGTCAGAACAGAACATTAAAGGACAGGAAACTAACTTCAATGATGGCAGAATAACATAACAAAAACATTTTGGTTAATTAGGGAGGAAATGAGAAGACGGCGATGTAAGCGTGCTGATTTTCTGACAGTTTTTCTTTGACAGTTTCGGTGTGTTTAAGCTTTTTCTTTACATCACGAGTACAAAACAAAACCTCAATCATCAAAGCCGTGAAACTACAGAACAGCAGCTACAGCCAAGAAACAGTTCAGACTGTTTCACTGGAAACATTTAGTCCTTGAGAAGACGGAGGCAACACTTACTGTGTCTGAGGTCTTGCTGGGGTTAGAATGTGAGTTGGAGCTATGAAGGGAACTGTGGTTGTGAGAGTTTTCTTGTGGAGAATAACTGGTCCCTGAAACAGAACACAAGCAGAGGGAAAGACACCGTCAGTAACAGCCAATAACAACATCGTGCCAAGTCCATGGACGTAAGTGTGAAAAGCCCAGCTGAGAGGTGCGCGCAGCACGACGCCATGAACGCTCGCTGCTGCCGCGGAAAAACACACAAATGAGAAAAGGCGGTCACGTATTCGATCCTGAACTTTTAGATGTATTCTCAGCAACAATAAATACGCCTGTGCCAAGGGAGGAGGAGACAGTCAGCCAGGTCTGTCGTGACCAGAGAGACGTGGATGAAGTTTCTGCAAAGCGAGCAAGCTAACGCAGAATTAAAGGAGCTTTATTCTGCATATTCCAACTAAAAGGTCACATTGTGGGGTTTGGTCCTAAATTTAAGATCATTTTATTTTTATTTGTCCATTTGTTTACAATTCCGATGAAACCTGTTCCGAGTCTATCCAGGATCACTGGACTGACCAAACGTTTCACCAGATTCTTCTGATTTAGGATTCTTTAAATTCACATTAACAAGTGTGTTGCCAGCATTGTTATACATTTGCCACTGTACTTTGGGAGTGCTATTAAAGAGCAGAGTTGTGCCACATAATCATTATTCTTTCATGAAAACTAATACATCTGCTTAACTGTAGCTAAACCATCAACATATGCATATTTTAAGGTCATCAATAAAACAGCATTACATAAACTTGTTGCTGCACCTGTTCGTCTGTCTCAGTGCTAAGCGTCTTCCTGATGATTCCGATCTGAAAACACTGTCAAGACCACAGCAGGTACGAGAACAAGTGTAGCATTCAAATGACAAGACCCAACATGCTTCTGCTCATCCTATCGTCTCAGCTCTACCCGACTATTATTAGATGCTACAAGTGTAAGCACTGCAGGATATTTTGACATTTGTAACATTTTTTAAATTGCTTTGGGGGTATAATTATATGTCAGCGAGGCGAACCACAGCAGGGAAGGCTTGAATGCTGGAAATAAAAGACCTCTGGTGACATTCAGCGGAAGGTGAGGAGGGATGCGCTGAACACCATCGATCTGTGTGCCCATACACAGCAGTCCATGACAATCTGTACACTTACAGAATGTGCAACTATCTGAGGCGTGTCCATTAGTGTCAAGGAAATGCTCCAGCGTGTAAACTGTGGTGTTTAATATGGTATTTGACTGGCAGCAGAGCCATACTGGCTGAAAGTTATGTTAGGCAGGTGTGTCTAGAATCACCGTGGTACCTGTCAGCTGAACATTTGTGAAACAAATCCAACACTTGTCCCCCAGGTGCAGAACGAATCTCACAACTTTGCACTGATGACTTCAGTTAGTTGTTCTCATCATCTGAAACCAAGTGTGCACAGCACAATCCAACATCTGGTCATTCAGCAGCTGTCAGCTCCAAACTGTTGTTTCCAAACTGTAAAGGTCACTGCTGAGATAGGGTTGATGTGCTGGGTGTTTATGTCATCATTTTGATTCATCCGGTCACCTTTTTGTTGCATTTAATCTTACTGACCTTTCATATTTTTATCTGCTGGTTTAACAGATCACATTAGCTCCACTGTGCTCCATGTAATATGCCTTTCACACCAAGGATGTGTGCTGAGCTCACAGTTGCAAGAGAGGGTGAGCTAAAGTGGCAGATATAACCAGAATTGGTTTTGACCCCCCAGAATGACGACAACTTACTTTTCAAGTTTTGAAGTTTCTTAACTTAGTAATGAACTACTCGTATACTTTGGTTAGATGATCACAGCTTAAGACCATCAGCTGAGTCACTTTAATGACAGGGAATTACATAACAAGCGTTGTCCTATCAGAACAATCCGGGCTGTTTTTGAAGGATTGTTATTTGCTATAAAAAGCCCCGCCGCATTTCTTCTCATGTTTTTCTGTGTGGGTGTGTGCGCCATCTGTCAAAAACTGTGCACTACGTTCCATTTAAACACTGCAGCCGCAAAGTGCAGCAAGTGACCCACAAGTGAACCACCGTGCACACAAAAGCAACAGCAGCCAGGCGTTTTAAATACTGATGCCAGCGTGCGTCAAACGATGCAAAAAGAGCATCGCTGGGATTAAGAAACGATTTCATTTCAGCAGCGTTTGTCAGGAGAACCTGCTGCTAAACACATCTGAACTTCAGAAAAGGGAGGCTCTTCAAATCATGTCCAAAACTGATCCACAGTATCATTTGTCTCTCTATCGACTATGTTATCTATACACCGAATTGTACAGGGCATGGCTGCGATGGGTTCCCGCAGTGCAGCGGCTGGTGAAACTGATCATGGCCGTGCTAGACAATGTTTGTGATCCCGCCAGAAGCACAGCAGCACGTTACAGAAGCGTCCAAGAAGAGGCTCTTCGCTCTGCTCCGGAGAATACACAGCTGTTCTATTTTTGACGAAGCAGCAGCACAGAGCAGATCGAGCTGGCCGCAAGTCAGACACAGAAATGGCATTGAGATTCCGGTCATTTCTCAACATAAATCAACCTGTGCAGACTCCTGCTCCTAAAAACCAACAAAAGGGAAAGAACTGAACTACGTAGCTTACTTAATCACAGTAGAAGCACAGAAACAAAGGAAAAATGACCAAATGTAAACAAAGCAAAACACGCTTCTGAAACTGAGAAACTGAGGTGGAGAATGAAGCCGTGCGGAGAACTGACCAAAACAGCACTGCGGTCAGAGCCGTACCCGGTGAAATTTAACGATGTTTCCTCGTTAAATTGACTTGACATGTTCATAATACTGGAGATCCAGATAGAAAACTGTAAAGTTCATGTGCAGTATGTTGCAGTAAGTATCAATATGATATGAAGAAATGTTTAGCCGGTAGATTCTTCGGAAATTGTGATGAGCTCGGCGATTTCTCAAGAAAAGAGTCACTGCTGTTGGTCACAACGTCACCGCACACTGGTGTTAAAGAGTGAAGGATCTTATCACTCACCACGAGCCTTTAACAGAAAGCACATCAACATGACAGCCGCCAAAAGTCTCCCATTAGCCATTACAGAGTCAACTTCAATATGATGATCTGTGGCTGGTGAAAGCGACATTCAGGGCCAGCGAGAAATGAGAGACCTGCTACCTGAAGAGTTCTCTTGGCTGATACTAAACGAGCAACAAGAGATCAATCAGCAGAGATTCATTAGTGTGTGAGTCCAGGCATTTTACCAACCAGTGAATTAAACTCAATGAGAAACCCATCCTGTCAATGTAGCTATTAGAGGACAGCTTAACTATTTAGACCTCTACAGAATTATTCCTGTTCTATTAATCTAATAACTTTGGGATAACACTCAGACATCTTTAGTTACTAAATAGTTACAGCTGGCTTGAGGAACTTGAGTATTATGGTCAAACATGGATGCAGCATGTTCCATGTGCACCACGGCCACCGGAGCTCACCGTGGCGGTTGTAGCCAATGTTTCAAACCCCACCAGAGGCACCGCGGTCCATTTCAGAAGCATCCCAGAAACAGCTCTCCGCTCGACGGAGCTGAGAATATGTAGCTGTTCTATTTTTGACGGATGCTGTGAGCTGCCCGTGTCTATCTGCACAGAGCAGCTCGAGCCGCTCAGACATAGAAACTGCATAGAGAATCCTAGAGTCAAACTATGGAGCATATTTACACATTTAGACGCACATAAGCCAGGAAAAAATGACCAAATATCTGCAATATCTGATGGGCAAACACTCAGCTTCTGAAACGCTGCTGGCGTGGTTTGAAGTTGTGTGGAGAACGGAACATACGGCGTTACGGCCACAATGTTTATGCATACATTTATGAATAAGAGGAGAAAAGCTGCAGTTATGTTTTGGAATTCAACAACTACTCTCACACTGTCAGCCAAACACCCTTTCACAGCCTGTCGTGGCACAGTGTCACCACAGCTGCTGCAGAATCATAAAGAATACATGATTACATCAGCGACGACACAGATGGTATATCTGCAGGTGTGAAATTACAAGACTGCACATTCTGCAGCCGAGATCAGAAATCAGTTCTACGATGGAAGCCAACAACTTATAAAGACGTCTCACCTGAATCAGACCATCTAATGAGTTCCTGTGACGGTGAATGGTTTTCACACTGAACAATGTACAGAGTGGGCAACAGGAAAAAGAGCTCTACAGGGCAGAACACATTACGCTACATTCCCATGGATTCATGTTAGTGGATGAAAGCCGGACAGTGTAATTAGGTGAGGTTGGCGGAGAATATCATCAATGCTAAACGGCACACAGCATCGCCATCCTCCGTGATTTACGTAGCTCCCTCACACCAGGAGATGAGTTGGGCCAGCATTAGTGGTGTATGATGCGTCACAAGAACAACATCCATTGTTTTCTATGGCAGCCTGCACGCTGACCTCATCTATCGTGCGTCAACGCATCAGAATACACCGTAGTCCTGTTCTCAATTCATGTTCATGCACATTCTGGCTAACATGTGTGTGACGTGTCAAATGATGCTGGCCATGTGTGACACTGAGCTTAAAGAGTTCAGTTTCTCATATCCTTAAATCCCAAACGATTAACCTTGAGACATCTTAAAGTGCTTCAAGAACAAGACTCAACAATAAGAGCGTCTAATGCCAGAGGAGGGAGAGGAACGTCACTCTTCAATTTCAAATCCCTTATCAAATATAATTTTAGGTGAGTTAACATCTGTCATCAGCTTTCAGCTGAGATCACAAACATTGTGCAACGTGTAGGTGTACCCTGAAAATGAGATGAGCGGCTTTGGTTGACAGCACTCCTCAACGAGCTCAACTTCACACACATTTCAACAGCTGACAGCTTCTCAAACGGCCACATTAGTTATCCTTGTTTACACGTTTTGCAGACACAGAGCAACATCAGCTTTATTTGGAGTTGTGTTTCTGGCCACCTGATACATATATGCCCAATAAATATATGCCAGATAACAGTCTGATTTCAGCTTTGTTTTAGTCTGCACCAGCTCAGCTGGGTCTTGTGATGCTAAATATTTGGTAGCGGGCAGTGTGTTTGGTGTGAGCAGCAGCAGCTGGAAACAGGACTGAACCAAAACAATAAAGACGAGGACCAGAAAAGCAAAACACTGAGCATGATGATGCAGAAACCATTTGTAAGGGTGAAGGGGATTTTCAACACTTTACAGTCATTTAGCCTATTGTACAGACACAAGAACTGTTTATGCAAATTTAAGTTTCTATCCATTCTCACTTTAAAATACTGAAGATGTGGAAACTACATGTTGCAAACAGGAACCAATGCATCATCTGTTTACACCTTTGTCTCAGCTAATACGTTACCTTTGGCTAAGTCACTGAATCCATGTGTTTTGCTACATGCAGTTATCATATCAACTACTGCCCAACGTGTACATCAATTAGCCAGTAATCAGTTGATATGGCCCTGTAGTGAAGACCAGTATGAGCGCTTGTTTCTGATACATGACCATTTAAAATGTGTTTATTTTCGGTACATTAGTGCTGCTATTATTAACATAGTGAGAACCAACACCAAGTCATAGAGATAAGAAGCGACTTTCCATAATGTGAAAGAAAGCAGGTGCCACCTCACTAATGGCTCTAACTAAGAACGCATTCTAAGTACAAACAGCGTCAGTTCAGCTTTAGGCAGGCCATAACGGGCTGTGTGGTCTGTCCACGTTGCTACAATACTGTCAGTAGAACGCAGTGAGCGGCATAACTGAGCAGAGTCAAAGTGTAATCTTCACGGTAAGATGTTAACTAGTTCTTGAAACACAGTTTTGGAAGGCTAATGAACAACAAGCTTCTATTTTCCATTTTCAATATGTCCAACATGAGTCTGTCCCTGACAGAAATCACATCGCTCATGCTTATCACATCTGTTTCCTAAGTTAGCGAGGTAGCCAGGCAGCTACAGTCCATCGTTACAGTCAACAGAACGCAGCAGCTTGGAAGGTAAACTTCAGAGCATCATTCTGTAGCACAACAGTGCAGTGGTTTGAGTCTGTCCAGTGTTGACTTCACACGACTTTGTTACCTTGTTGGTGAGATGTAGTGCTGTTAAGTGAGTACATAACATCCCCATATTTTACTCCACACAGTCACAGGAGAGTCTCAGAAGTCTGTTTCCCACCAGATAACATTACATTGAAAGCTTAAAGCAGAGACACTGTTCACGTCCATTACACAGAGTAATGGTAGGCTACCTGTACTTTACTTGAAGATTTCCACTCTCACTGACTATATTTCACTGTACATTGTATGTTATAAACGACTTTACACTTTATTCATTATTATATCACTGCTCATTTCTAGGATTGGGTAACAATTTCTATATTCAATTATGTAACATGTTAAAAACACATAGGTTACATATTGTTTATAAAGTATTAAAGTTATTTGTTTAAAAGAGCTTCTTCTAAGTACCTCTGCATAAACTCCAGGCACAATCCAGAATCTAGGATTTTGTCAAAGATTCATGATGATGGCCAGCATATCATCAGTCAGTGAATTTCCCCCTCTATAATCAGTCTCCCTCATTGTTCAGGCTCAAACGTCAGCACCACTTATGATGTCCTGGTCTTCAGAGACCGTCCACGATTAATATTCATTGAGTATAAAAGACCATTTTCCTATTTTGGCCTTGATACATGAAAATATACATTTCATTTTAACGAATGATCACTTCTTGTATAATAACCACCTGACCTGCAATGATATGATACTTTAAAGAGACCTTGATAGGTCTAACCGACAAAGTACTCAGTTTACTGGCTACAGTCGATCCCGGACTGGCTCCACATAATAGCCTGACTGCTGAAATGATGAAAGGTCTAACTGTGGCGTCACTGTCTGAGTCTAAAGACTCAGTCACAAGTTCTAGTTCAAATTCCAAACATCAAAATAAAAGGCAACTCTGCATCTCTGATAGAAAACTTTGCTTATTTGGGGGTCATAAAGTAGCACTTGCAAATGAACAATTATATACTACCTGAGCACACTGCCTGCACCTAGAAAAGTCCCCGGTGTTGTTTGAATTACAGGTTGTACCCATTTATAATCCCTGCATCCACGGATCGAGGGAGGGGTGGCCCACGCATCTCTGATCAAACCATCAAACTAGGCAGTCATGCTCAAATATGACTCAAGATTTCAAAAACATAATTTAGCACACTGTTTGGTGTCATGAAAAGGTTGGTGACCAGGCAGCCATTATTTCCTGGACGAGTCAAAACCATGCACAGCCCACCTCACAGTCACCTACGAGCCAACGCGTTTGGTGGTCAGTTGCAGCTCAGTGTGTCCTGGTTGATGTGTTTTCTACCTTTTGAGCCAAAGTGAAAGCCACAGCTCTTTATCTTTGGAAGGTGGCACAAAACATGAGGTTTGCAAACTCGACTCTAGCAGCTCAAGCTCAGCGTTGCAATTAAGCTTTCTCATGAACCAAAATATGAGGAGGAGGGTTTGTTTTCCTGTCTTATGTTTGTTATCTTTGAAAGAATATGAAACATACAAAACTAACTCTACAGCAAGATTTAAAAACTGCACTCATACAATTTTCCACTTTCCATCAGTAAACATCCACTCTTTTACCTCGTCAGTGAAACTGGTCAGCTACTGAACAAATTCAGATGCAACCTCTAAACCACAAAAACACATTATTCCCCTTTACAACAGATTTCCTTCAACACCAATATAGAAACCACAGAGTTCAACCAACTGCTGAGGTTCGCTGGTTAAAATTAAATGCTTCATGCTTAAAGAGAAACTGGGTATATTGCTAATAAGATGCATCAGTTTTATTGATGCTTGTTTCATTCAAAAATACCACGTGAATACCTTCTACTAATTCATCTAAACATACTTCTGTCTGAAGGTAAAGTCTTATGTGGAAACATTATCCGTAGCCACTAAAGCACACAGCTTGTTTTGAATCTAAACCCGTTTTGTACTCAATAACCACAGTGTCTCACCTCCATCCCTGTCTCTGGCCCGGTGTGTGTGGACAGCCTTTGCTCTGCCGTGCCCCGTGCCGTCGATGTGTTTGTTTTCAGGGCTGTCAGACCTCCTGAGCATTTTGCAGGGAGGAGTGACATCTGAGGAGTCTCGCATCTTTTCATGTCGGTGGTCCCCTCCTGGATGGCTCTTGGATGAGTATTTGAGAGTCTGTGGACAGAGAGGAGACACCTCACTACAATCTATCATCCTGTGCTTACAGTGCTTTCATACTTTAATCATCATCATCATATGGGTCTCTCAAACCAGCGTCAGCTTCTTGTTAAACTCCTCGCTGAGCCGTTCAAAGTAGGTGTGCATCAAAGTTTTAATATTTCAGGAATTAATTTGCAGAGCTAATCTCCATTCATGCACCTGATTTATTTATGAAGGCAGCAGAGTTATCTCTGTCGTTTCTTTGAAGTGCCACATTAAATACACGCAGCTATGCTGGTATGACTCTATGGTAGTTTCTCACTTGGTAACAATGTGTTTATGAACACTGACACATTTATAATCTCTGATAATGACGAAGTAAACACAACATTTAACCGACAAACTAGTATTAGCCTTCGCTGTGGCTTATTACTACATTTTGAATTTAATTACTAGTACGTTGTTTTGCTGTGTAAATCTGAAGTACTTTTGTGTTTCAGGAGCTTAGCTAGCTGTATCGTTAAAATGACAGATTGCGGTCAGGCCCTAATCGGACTGGCTAGCAGGCGAGCTAACAGTAACAGGCTATCATTAGCTTTGAGCTGTAATAAAACTCGCCTGTATCTTCAGCAAAACAGCTCAATTCGACGAATACATTCAGTCTGTGTCGTCTTTATCTGACAACATTTGCGTTCGGTAACATTTACAGCGCCCAGACCGCAATTTCAAACAAAACAATTCACTTTTCACGTTATTTTCCGCACTGACTGAGGCCTACTGTGCTCCCCAGAAGCCTGAACTAGAGTGTCCATTTTAATCTTATTTGCTTGCTACCCGAGGTAGCAGGCTACGGTTAGCCAACAAGTACCTGATAGGGCTGAGAATCTCTTCGGTCGCACCTGCAAACATAAAGAAAACTGTTTGTGAATATAAAGCTTCAAATGTCAACGTTGAGAAACAGTCGAAAGTGCCGCAACAAGCTGAACGTGCAAGTTTCCAGACACTTATTTTGATTTCAATAAAAATGGCGGATTGTCAAAGCGTAGCTACGAGGAAAAGCAACATCTGAATAAGTAACGTTAAAAAAGATGTTTACCCATCGCCGAGTCTCGGTTGTTTCCTTGCATACATTACCATCAATGCCGTGTTAGTGTGTTTGGAGTGGGATGTGAAAGACTGATAAACGGTACTGTATTTTTCTTGTTGATTCGGCGACCCCGAAAATGGTACAATTATTTCAGCCTAGCTTGTGGGTATTTCAATGCTATCGGCAGCACTGGTCGAAAGAGCGCCCTCACTCAGTCCATCTCCCACTCAGACACACACACATAGCCGAGTCTCTATCTGCCGAGGAGACGTAGCAGTGGAGCTGCGCGCAGGGTTGCCAGATATTAGCCGTTCACCAGCACGGGAAAACCTTAATAAGTCAACGACACTGAAGGAAAGTGCGGTGTAATCATGTGAGTCTTATACCGCACATTAAGCTCTGCTGCTTGTTTGTATATATGTATATTTTTAGTTTAGTCAACTACTGCTTACACTGAAATATTTGCACATTTGCAAAATGAGCGCCGTATTTGTAACACGCACATTTATATGGGATTTAATATGACAAAGTCAAGTGAGCTAAAGTGTAAGGATTACATTTTTGGCAATGGCGCCTACACGAATTTGATTATTTCATAAATTCCCATCAAATATAATTGACAAATGTAGGTACTGAACAAATCTGGCAACCCGGACTGCAACCCCCATCCTCCACCTCCCCTTCCCGATGGCAACATCCGGGACACACGCTGGCTGGAGTCGAGTAGACTCCAAAACTTGTCAACTCTTTTGTTTGTGCTGGTGGATAAAGAGTTATTTTCTGTCCATAGTTATAATTTTAACTATCACATTAATTTAGGCGGATAGCACATATGCAATAAAGTGCTGTAGGTGTAATGTTTTATAGGCTGTTACAGGCCTGTATTGAGCAGTGGCTTGTTCTCTTCTGACATCTAGAGGTTATGCTTTGACATTACAGGTTTATCTAGAAATCAAAATAATAAATCCCTGCAAAGCTAATTTTGACTTTTATTTTAGTTGGAAAAATGTTCTGCACACAACAACATGGTTAAAGACAACAGCAATATTGTAATATAGACATAGCAATGTAACATAAAACATAAATATAGTCTATCTAAGAAGAAGCATTACAGAGTAGAAGTACAACTATGGATGCAACAAGTCACTTGGATAAACTCTAAGACTATATCATTTACACTAAGGTCTTTGAAATGAATCAGTTTGTGCACATTTTGTGGCTTGGAGCAGTTTTTTATCAATGCTTCACAGTGAGTATCTGTCAGAAGAGGGCTGCTGGGCTCCATTGTTCCCAGACAATATATCCCACATCATATCCCAGGCAGAGGACAAAAGAACCTGCGGTTCAGCGTTCTGGCACACAAAACACTTTAATGTGGGGACAAGGGAGCACAAAAAGGGGGTTCTTCCATTGTTAGGACATTTCTAGAATTTGGTCACACACACACACACACACACACACACACACAGGTTTTATGCCTGTATCCTTAATCTTACAATAAGGTGAAATGCTTTCTTCAGGTGTTCACTTATTTGTTTGCTTGTTTGCTTTGCTTTGTTTAATAAGAAAGTCCATGAATGTGGGATTTCACAGGATCAGTGGTCAGCTGGATCACTCACTCACACACACACACACACACACACACACACACACACACACACACACACACATCTGTGATTTAAAAAAGAAAACACGGATCTAATTTTAAGATAAATTAATTGATACACTTTTGTAATTTATATATATATATATATATATATATATATATATATATATATATATATATATATATATATATATATATATATATATATATATATATATATATAATCTTTAGTCATAATCAGCTCACATCCTGCACAATGACTACTTGTTGCTTTGAATTTGAACATGTCCTGTAGGGGGCGGTATCAACCCACCTTTGTGTCTCTACGATTAAGCAACAAAACTCACCTAAGTGAAGCCCAGTTACTTGACTGTGCCTTAGTAATAAATAAAATACAATCAATAAAAAAGGCAGTCAAGTTTAAGTTAACTTATATTAAACTATTAAAAAACATCTGAATATACTGTTGTTTCACACTGGACCAGAAAACATAAAAAAGAGCAAAAAAAAAAAAAAAAGAGCAATCAAAACAAAACATTAAAAATTATTAAACCACCAGTGTAGGATTTAGTGGCAGTCTAATTCCTGACTTCTAACTACAGTGGTATAAAGTCCTATATAGGGTCAGTTAGTTTGTCCATTCTGGGCTACTAAAATGTTCAACATGGCAGACTGCTTGGAGGAGGACCCGTGGCATCTGTACATAGAAAAGGCTGATTCCAGGGTAACACGAAGTATAAAGTATACACTAATAAAAAGTAGTTGAAATAAGTAGTTATAAATATTATATTCAAGTTCTGTCACATCTCTGACCAAAGGATGACAGATACGCCAACATATGTGTAACTGTAATTATAAGTGCTCTTTGAAATTATGGACTGTCTAGCCTGACAGATGTAAAATCAATACATAATAATTTGACACATCTCATCTTGCAATTGACTGGTTTCACTTGTAATGGCAAACAACCCTTCTTTTAGAATAAAAATCAATAATTACCCTATTTTTGTAAATAAGAGTTTGTTTTAAATATTTATATGTCTATAGGCACTTTTTCCTCAAAGAAATATGCAGTCTAAGTGCAAATGTTATGTTTGTTTTGGCCTGGCTGTGAGTATTAGTAGTCTGCTGATGATTGACAATACAATAAGCCAATAAAAAAACAGCACCGAAACTGTGCCCCGGACACGCCTTAATAGTAGAACTGGCCAATGGACGGACAGACTGGGCGGACTCTGCGTGAAAGCCCTGCACGCTGCAGATCTCAGAACAGCTCTGTGTCGTCACACATCCACACAGCTAACGTCGAGTCTAAACAAACAAACCGTTCCTGAGTCAGCGCTCCGACGGAGCACTTTATCTGCCTTCAGAGAGTGGCACGGCCGAGGCGTAACATTTTGAAAGGTTGTGTTCAGTGGGTATCCACAGAGAGTGGGGATGAGATAAGGAGGTTTGAAGGAGCAAATCACGGTTTGTGGAGAAGGAAAATAAAACAAGTGAAAAGTTTGTTATCGAAGGAGCCATTGGAGTACAGTGCGAGCAACAAGAAGCCATTCAACCCACCTCCGATGCAAAGTGAGTACCAACATATTGTATCTAGCTAAAAACTTCACAACTGTCAAGCCGATAAAACAAGAGGAAATTTCAAAATAAAATAGTTGATATGTCGTTATGGCTTTAGGAGAGCATAGAGAACATATGTGTGTTTTTTTCCATGACTACTCACACAATGACAGCAAAATGACCAGACTTTGTGTGGTGTGTGTGTGTGTGTGTGTGGTACTCGGGCTGTGAAGTAACCTAACAACGAACTTCTTGTTGTTGCTAACCTATAAGCTAGGTGCGTGATATTAAAGTAACCTTTTGGCAACCTAGCCACGAGCTAAAACTGTCTTTACTTAACAGAAACACCGTACGCTCTCTCTAAGTATTTATCCACGGGTAAATGTTTAATCAATTGCTAATACGACCATTTGGTGGTGTTTGTTTCAATGAAACTTCACCTGACACCTTCTCCTGCGGAATGTTTCCGTGGGAAAGTGAATGTAGCATTACACCGGGCTAACGCAGCGTCTCCTAATTACAATGGTAAGGTGTAGTAGTAGTGTCGGTAAAACCTCATAGCTTAGCCCGGAGAATAAAACAAACGGTAGTCTATGTGTGCTCACATATGCACAAACCATAATGACAAAATTTCCCCGTGACACAACCGCCTACTTCCACAAAACACAAACACACACACGCACACCCTAAACACACGGAGTTCCTAGTCCCCAGGAAGTACAGTGTGCCGTGTAGCCCGGTCTGAGGGAATACAGAGCCCTTGTGCCCTGCAGAGTCAAGTGTGGTGACACGGAGCTTGTCACTGGCTGACAGCACCAAGCGTCTGAGCTGGCAGCCCACCGGGACAGACTCAGCACTTGGCCAGCTTCCATCATATTCTTAACTCAGCCATTTGTTCTGCATACTTAAAATTAGTTTATTACAGGCTTAATGATAGGGGACACCATGTGTTTTGTCTTACACCATTCTTTCAAAACCATCACTGCCTTGAGGGTATGCCACAGTATGAATGGGCCCTTGTCACATGATACACTTTAGACCCTCATGTGTCTCCGCTTCAAAAATCCAAAACCCACAATATCATCGATTTCTTGATGTGGTGAAACATTCACAGAGACCCGAGGCTTCTGTAGTAATTTCTTCAAAATGGAAATGCTATTATTTTTGCATTCCACTGAGTCATTTGTTCCCCTCAACAGAGTCTGCATACTTCTTGAATGCACACATAGCCGTCGTTGAACTGAAGTGCAGTACTTGCTGGGGGAAAAAAAAAGTCGTTTAGATGTTGTAGCTTGTTTCAGTAAGGTTAGAGGAGCGTCTTTACAGGTAACATGAATCACCCGAGAGGCCGCAGAGCTGGATTCATTGTGCAGCAGATTAGTGTATAATAGTCTGTCCTTAATCTGAAACCTCACTGTTCACTTCCTCGCCAGGTCCAGCGTCTGCATCATGACCCTTCATTCATTAACGTTGTTTCTCGTTGGCTTCTGAATCGCAGTCCTGGTGGTCTGGCTGTGAGAAAATGAGAAACGCAGTAAGATAGGATGACCTTTTTTTCCTGGGATTTGAATGCCACTGAGGGGATTCTCCAGAGAGCCGGCATTTCTCTGTGTAAACTCTGAAACCTCGGTGGTTAGTCTGCAGTTTTGGCCGGCCCCTTGCGCTCTCACTGGGAGTAGCCTAGTTCTTCTTTTAAATCTTGCCTAGAAAAAGGTGGGAGGCCGTTTTAGTCTATATACCAGCTGGGTCTCTCTGGAGACTGTATTTTAGTACATTTCATTACTCTTGCTTGTGCTTTTTATGAGGCCAACAACTTAGCACCGTGACAAGTGTGCGATAGCCTCATTATGCCCTCGATTTACGTGGTAAACGGGTTCACAGAGGAATAAATTGAAGGCTATGAGGAAATGGTGTCTGTGAGAGCTGCCACCAGGAAATTGTCTGGCCTGGTCTGGCTTCAATCTGAAAGCAGATTCTTGTTTTTTTACTATTTGTGCCCACAGTGATTGTGTACATGGAGGCGGCCGAGGTCAGGGCGGGGTCGGATGCAGCCCCTCAGACGAAGCCCAGAGACGGAGACTTATCCCCGTGTTGGTTGTCTGAACAGGTGTCTCGGAGCTGCAGCTCTGCATAGCTCACATTCCCAAGGTTTTTGTTCCTGCCGTGGAGGGTCACCGAATAAGGGGGGAAGAGAGGGAGGTGTGGGAACCAAGAATGCTATGTGCACAAAGGCTCAACTCCCAGAATTCATCCGAGCAACCTGCTGACTGAGACAATCGCTTCCTGTCATTGCAACAGCCCGGCTTGTGTTGATGAGAAACCTGTCAGCAGCCCATTGCGCTGTTCATGGCCAGGGACAAAGCTAAGAAGTTGGCTTCCATAACTGCTTGTCAGCAGCAAGGCTATTTTCCTTGGGCTTACGCTTGGGTAGGATACAGTGGTTTAAGACTCTTAATCCAGGCATTAGTTTAGATCACTATCAGCTCACGCCGAATCACAGGAAGCTGCCTTGTCTTGGTTGAAGAGTTGTTATTTTAAACCTCATCCTTATTTCCTTCACCTTTACTTCTAATCCAATCCCCCACGGATCATTTTTATTAAATGTCAGACACACTAAATGGATCCTAATTCACAGCCACCGGTCTCCTCGTGCTGCCTCGATTTCAGCTATGTGAAATCTCTGTTCCTGCAGGAATGCAGTCGTTCTGGTGCTGAAGAGGAGTAAAGGACTGAAGCAGCCAGACGACGTAAAGGGAGCTTGTCAGATAGTTTTGGCCTCTCGTAAAGCGGCTGTGCTTCAGCAGCATTTGCTTGCGGGAAGCTCTGAGCGCTGCCTCCTGACATTTTGAGGCGAACCTACTTTACTACCAGCCGTCGCTAAACTTGGCATCACATGAAATATGAATACAAGTGTGTTGTTGCTGTAGTAGCTTAATCCTGTTATATAAAGTGTGTGACGAGACTTATCGAAACACTTTTATACGGCATATGTCTGAGGTGTTAAATGTCATATTTTTCCATGAGTACACTTGTGGTCCGTGTTGTCAAGTTGACAGCTAAAATGTGAGATTGCGAAAGCAAAGCTTCAGGAAATATGAGAATAAATCTGCCGTCAGTGGAAGAGGACTGGGGGCTGCTAACTCATCAGTACGGTTCTGTTGAATTGAGCAGCACGTCATAACCCCTCCATTCATCCACCTCTTCTTTCATTCAACCATCTATTTTTCCCCCATTCCATTCATACACCCTTTATTTATCCATCCGTCCTGCTGTCCATGCGTAATCACCATCTCACTCCGTGGTATCACTAATCTCCGTTGCGAGTCCGTGGTGAACTTGCGAGCCTCCTGCTGCTCTGCTGATCCCAGACGGGAGAGATTAAAGTGACGTACTTGGGAGGGGGTGTAGCAGGGTCACGTCTGATGAACATCACCAGGAGTGATGCTGCGTTGCTTTACCCCAGCCTGGCCTACAGAGATGTACGGTTTCTCCAAGCGGCACCACCCACCTCACCCCCAAGCCTCTGCAGTGCTGTGCAGGAATGAGCCCACCCAGCAGATGCCAGCCATGAGACACCTGCTTTGACTTCCAGCTCCAGCGCTGTGCTCACCATGCAGGCATGCTGCCCTCCTGACTCACCGCGGACCACGTCTTTTGATGGAGAAAGCAGAGAGGCCGAGAGAGCGGCGGTCGCATTAATAAAAGTCCTGTGTTAGGGGAAAACTAGTCAGGCTGTGAACCCTTGGGGAGAAGGTTAAGCTATAATGTGTTACTGTATACAGGCCTAGACATGAGTGCTTTGAACTTTTGTCATGGGACGCTGTCTCATTCCTGTTTTACGGCTCACACTATTAAGAAATGCAAAGCTCTAGTTGCAAAATACAGTGGTCTTCTTTATTCGGCTACATCTGTAGGCTCACTCCTCAGTCAGCTTTTAAAGCAGGAACTTGCACCACAAGCCACTGCCGTGGGAATACTACACAACAAGCCTTGATCATAATCTGGACATTGTAGGTTCTGTAAGTCCATTGTCTCAGAGTAAAACATTGTCTAAAGACGAGTTTCTGCACAGACAGACAGAGCCGTACTGTAAGTCTGTAACCGCTTGTAACCAATTTGTCAGTAGCGGCTGAAGGCTATAGCCTTACATAGCGAGGCAGTGGGCTCACTTGACTGATGTCAAGCTTATTTGTCAAATGTTGGTTTATTTATGAGGGTTTTCATGCGTGGCCCCTGCCTAGCCTTACTACACCTATCCCCCTTATGGCAGCTGTGTGAATAATTCAACATAGTTGGAATGAAGAGAACTGAAATAGACCAAAGTGTATCTTTGTCGAGTAAATCACAGCAACCACGGAGGAACTGTGTAGTTGTAGTTACTATTTATTTGAGTACTGTAGACCTGGAGTCCTGGACTCAACATCCACTGTCTGTAATTGAAGTTCTTTTTTCATTTGCATAATATGTACAGTTTGATACCTTTGTTTCAGTTTCCTGTACTTATATCTGAATAAAGAAATCACCCTTGGTGTTTGGCCACAATCACTTTCAGCACCTTTCCCCCACAGTCTAAAACAGTTTGTCGCTAGTTGTGTTTTAGAAATAAAGTTGTTATAGCGGTCTGAAGAGTCAGTAAATCTAGCTAGAAAGTCACCAATTCGGCAACACTGGTCTGTTTGATTTCATGTGTGTGGGCTGGGTGTGACGTGACGTAGAGTTTGTGCTGGTGCCACCTCACATTTTTCACGGAACGTAACAATTGAATTTGTAATGACAAGTTTCTTTTCTGTCCTCGAATTGTCCCAGACATATTTTTTTTCAAGCACTGCTTAAAGATAAATTTGATGATAAAGCACTGGACAAAGTATCGCTTTCCATTTTTGCCACTAGACCTCAAAGTTCCAAGTTTGCACCATCAGCATGAGAAGATATGTTAAAGGACCATGAGGTTGCACTATTCATGTAGCTTGTGTTGATAGTTGGAGTGCCTGGGGGTGGGAGGTTGGGTGGATGGGTGGAGGGCTTGGTTACCATACACCGGTCCTGTGACATGTTTTCCTTCCTGGCCTCCCTCTCTGAAGATGACGGTGACGGTAACTTGATCGCGCAGCATAAGATACTGAGGCTGTAATTCACCTCGGGTTAATGAGAACGCAGCTATGTTGTAACGAAGACATTACACGCTGATGTCACCACCATCTGCTGCTCGCTTGTTGCTGTGGGAGACTTTGCTTACATCAAATGATGGCGGGAACGTAACCTTGTCTCTCGAGCCTAGTCAGTTTATTTGTGATCACAGGTTCTAGAGTGTAAAAGTAACATGAACTGAACCTTGCGCTCATGGTTTGCCTAAGTGATCCTACTGATATCAAACCTGATATAATAAGAGAAGGGACAGATGGTCCAGTGTGTGTCCTTACCTCTCTGATCATATTCTTGTAAATCTAATGTCATTTACCCACATTCATGCTTTAATTGAATGTTCCATTTCCTGGTGCCACTCAAGTTTCCACCATCAACATGGCTGCAGTCCAACCACTGATTTGATGGCTGGTAGAAGACGAAATAGGTTTGATTGACGGTGGCGGTGGGTGGGGTCACCCAGAGGCCCCAAGTCCTTCAAAAAATAATGCAGATTAGCCCGAGAGGGTTTTCTTTAGTCGTCTGTTTTCTCTTAGCTGGCAGGGGCTCTTTCCAGACACCAACACTGGTTTTCATGGGCTAAATCCCCCCTTTGTGTGTGTGGGGGGGCGTCTCAAGTAGTGTCAGCTGTAGCTCTGTACACTTGTTGCTGTGTCTCCTGCCACCTCCTTCTGGCTACAGGCCCCCCTCCCGCCCACTGAGGCTGAATTTTCATTTGCCTGCTAACGTCTCTGCCCCCCCCACTCGCCTCTCAACTACACTCCACACCATGTAAATGTTTGATCGGTAAAGGTCTGGGTCCGTGTGTGCGTGTGTGTGAATGCACGCTATTGTCTCTGGACTTGAAAGCTCATTCTGAAACCTCTGTGTGTGTGTGTGTGTGTCTGTGTATGTTTGTGTGTGCATGTTTCTGACAGCCATTCATTCTTCTTTAGTCCACTTGGCCCAGACTCTGTCTATTCCCATGTTGCTCATTGAGGGCAATTAGAGCAGTTTAGCTGTGAATGCCCCTTCACAACAGCCTATTAAAACCATTAACTATGCAATCTTCACTCTTTGATGGCTTGGCCCATGTGATTAAACTGTTCAGTTTGGATGGTGGCCTATCCAAACCAGAGGGACTCTGTTTGCTTTATACTCCATGGCCAGTAGTCCCATTACTCTCTGTTAACTGTTGTTAGCTGTTCATTATTACATGTACACTAACAGGCAGGTCTAGAGTCGAACTAATTTGGACATTTAGAAAAACAACTGGAAATAAGACAGAAGCTAATTCAGCAATGAACAGCGTTTCAAACACACGAGGCATTAGGAACACAAAGAAACACAAGCAATATCGACATGTGGCAACGCAGCAACATGACACAGCTCAGTGATGAAGCAGAAATTTCCATCTAACTCAAGGCGAGACTATGTGAAAGAAGAAATAACACTTCTCCATTTTAAAAAGGAGAAGTTCAATTGATGACTAATAAAGCTCACACCTCATCACTACACTCATCAGGGGGTTTGCCGCTACAATATTACTAGGTGTGGTGACTTATTGAATTTTAATGAATTTTAGCCAACTTAAGATAGATATTGCTTTGAAAGGGATATGTGCACGTCATCATATAAAGTCCGACACCAGAAATACTAGATAGTCTGTCACTAGTCAGTTATTAATATTTTATTTATGTGCAACCCTGGTTGACTGTTGCGTCTTTATGCAGCCACCTACAGTACCACTAGCCCCAGAAGACGTTCTCCTCTTCCACATACTAATGCCTCTGCTGGTCTTGTCCCACTCTAGAGGTTATAATCAGAACATTTAGTCACTGCCGTCTTGTTTGGGGTTCTACCAACTAACTTCTGACATTAACCCTATTTGAGGTGACACTATCCAGGGAAAAGAGCACAGTGGACCTGGTGGAGTGTGGTAAGGTATGACGTCATCATGTCAAGCATTGAAAACTAGTAATCACATTTTAAAAACTGACAGCCTCGCTGACCGATAGTCCTGCAGGTGTCATCCCACCTTGCATAAAGTAAAGACCTCGTATCATATTAGGTCTGCAAAGCATCTGTGGCATTGCCTCACACAGCAAACGCCATGAGGTGATTAGAGTCACAGTAGCACAGGTGTTACTAATTACATTAACGATGGCTCTGTGTCACGAGCGTATGAGAGACCTGCACACCGAAGCAGCTCCATGCAGTTCAGCCATAATTAACACCCAATGTGGCACGTCTGTTATCGTTAAAACCTTCATTGTTCCACCTCTGCTTAACCCCTAAACATTGTTTGTATGTTTTACAGCCTTAGTGAGAAATGGCTGACTTCAGCAAAATGCACATCTGGGTGTGTGCATGGGTCTCAGAAACATCTGCTGTGTTGTGTATGAGATTATGTATTCGCACCATGTTTCACATTGACGAGCAGGCCCACACGTTCCTTGCGTTGTCGTGTGCTTGCGTTTTATTCATTGACAGTGTTTGTTGTGTGTGTGTGTGTGACCTGTGTGGTCCATAGATTTTCCTTTTTCTTTTCATTTTATTTATCCGTGTGCATCAGGGCCGTGATCACATGGTGTTGAGCACAAACCGCTCTCTGCTTGGCTTCCTGCCTCTGCCATCTTAAGTTTGGGCGTGATGGGTTCTTCCAGCCACCGGCTCTGAACACTTGGCTAATATTCAGTTTTTATTGTGTGTTATTTTAGTTTCCTCCATGAAATGCTACCATGTAGTTTGCCAGTTTAATCAGCTTTGCCAAACTGGAAGTTTACCCAACATGTGTGGCTGCCATAATTTAAGCCTTACACTGCCACAAATGTAATTTGATATTCGCCTTTTATTTAAGAGGCATCGTAAGATTTGAACAGCTGTAATCATTCTCTGCTGCCTATCATATGGTCCCCTCATATCAAAGGACAGACTTCTCTGCTAACTTGGCTAACCACTAATTGCTGAGTAACCTTATGGAAATGCCTTTGAGTGGAGGTTTTTTGGCTGCGGTGCAATGAAAGTGTGATATTTATAGCTTGCTTTGGATTGTCGAGCACTGATAACAGAGTCTGTATGGCGTTCATGCAACAGTGTGTGTAGGGGCAGTTGACTTTGTCTGCAGCGACGCGGACTGCACCGTCGTGCAGTTTGTGGAGTAAGTTTAGATTTGTATAGAGTTTGAATAGATGGACTCCGCAGGGTGGAGAGGGTGGAGTTGAGGTTGATTTGTAGGTTCACTGGGTCACGGAGTTTGTTTATGGTGCACAGTACAATATGTAAAGAGAATTTCGGACTGATAACTCCAAACGTACAGCACCTATGATGGTTCATTTGTCCTCGTTTCAGCGTTCAGTTTGGAATGAAGTACCTGTGGTAGCATTCCTTACATGGTTGGAGCAGCAGTCTGTTGCTGAAGGAGCTGTTGGACAGTGTTGATACTGTTGAATACAGTATTCCTCAAACATTCTACAACATGTAATACCTCTCCAAATTCCACTATTATGAGAGACCTTAAAATAAAGTAACTTAGGCTGACATAATTCAGCTATGGACTGTTGGATCATTATTCTTGATTGTTGACTGTGTGAATCCTGAATAGAACCACAGCTAATTTGGTGGAAAGGTGTACTCCTGACTAGGGCTGGGTGAAATGGACCAAAAGTCATATCTCAATATTTTTAGCTGAATGGTGATACTCGAAATATATCGATATTTTTTCCGTGGCCAGATAATTTCATACGTCTGTTATTAATGGGCCGCCGGTAAATCGCACTTCCACCACTCATACCACAAATCCCACAATGCACTGCAACAGCTGACACGCACAGGTCAAGACCTGTACACCACCTCTAACCCTGCTGCTTCGGTTGTTTATTGACAATCAGTGGTCCAGTGTCGCTATATTTAGTGACTTTTTAGACCCTCCAGTGATTTGTTTTTTTCCCAAAAAGTGACTAGCGACAAATCTAGTGAATTTTTCTGGAGTTATTGGAGACTCTGATGTGACGATGTCAACGAGCAGCGGGAGACCTGGACAGAGGGAGAGGAGAAATAAAAGCGAACCGGCGGCTCAAGGGAAGAAATGTATAGTCATTTCAATGTGAAATAAACTATATTGACATGAACGATATGGTCTCCTGCTATATTGCGTTCGAAAATATATCAATATAGATAAAAATTGCTTACTTTTGCCTGCCTTTTTTAAATATGCCATGAAATGCAAAACCTATCCTTCATTTCATTAGAAATTTGTAATATTTTGATAGTAAAATCCGTCCATCCATCTGTTTTGCATGACTGCTTATCCTTATGAGTTGCGGGGAGGTTAGAGCTGATCCCAGCTGACATTGGGCAAAAGGTGAGGTACATCATGGACAAGTCACCAGTTCACCACATGGCTAACACAGAGAGATGACCATTCATTGTTACGTTAACACCTACAGGCAATTTAGAGTCACCAGTTAATCTGCATGACTTTGGACTATGGGAGGAAGTCAGACACAGACTTGAGCCAACAGTGCTGCCCTGACTGTATATTGTGTTTTTTATTTCATTTATTTCTTTTTGAAAAGTATTTGAGATTTCTCCAGGTGCCACCATAGTTTGAGAATTAGTGGGGTAATAGATTACACAGGAAGTTACTGTTGAAGTAATAGGCCACTGGTGTTGCATAAAGTAGTTGTAAATAAACCATGTCATATTGAAGGGGGCACATGCACCACATAATGACTATTCTTAGCCCTCCTCCTCCTCCTCCTCCAGGCTCTCTCAGTCCATCAGTGTAAAGGCTCTTGTAATGCCTTTTCTGCCCACACAGTTTCCTCTCTTACTTCCGGGGTCGTCGGCACCAGACGGAGACAAAGCAGCTCTTTCTTTGTCCGTTTTGAAGTCGTCCCTTCTGCGGGTGGATGCTAATCTGACTGACCATCAGCAGCTTCTGTCATGGTCAGGGAAAGACAGATACAGAGAGAAAAGACTGGGGACAGATAGAGGAGGAGGTGGGTGAAGAGGGGTGGCAATGGAGGGTGATGACTGGAGCATTTGGCATCCGGTGAACAGAGGAGTATTGTGTGCCAGCGGGCCGCTGTGGAACAGACCGCTTCTTTACGGGATGGAACTGCTGTTAAAGCTTCGGAAACATGTCGGAGATCTGCCAGGGAGACATTCACCCAACATCCACCTGAGAACAAACCACGTATCACACCTGCAGGCCAACAAATGTACAAGATGTACAACAAATTTGAAGGGCTGCTTCCATACTTCTTTTCTGTGGACCATTTACTTTGTACAGCAGCAAGGCTGATGCAAGGGTCAAAGGTCAAGGAGTTCTCCTAAACCTGGCTTCCGAGCTGTTTTATTGCGTTAGCTTACTTAACGGCGGTTCTCATGGAGCTTCTAGCTCTGAACACAGTGCGCATTTTATTACAAACAAACAGCAGCAGCTGATTTTTGCTGAGTAGCACAACTCCAGCAACAGGGAGGAACTAATAAACAGTGAGATCAGCTTCTGTGGTGTTTAGAGAGCCTGGGACACCAGAGCTCTGTTTGAGTGCTGCTGACATTTTGGCCCCGTATGCTCCATCCTCTGTATGTTGTTGTACAGTACCTCAGGTCGATCCTAACTTGAAAAGCCTAAGTGGCCAAGATTATCGTGCCAGGTGGAGCAGTGCACCAACTCACGTGATATGACGTGATTTCATGTGGAAACAGAATAAAATGGAGATTGATGTCGTGTGACAAGTCGCTTTATTAAGAGTGAGAAAAAAACAAAGGCAGAAGGCTGAATGATGAGAAACAGTTTGGGGAAACACAGTCCCAACGAGAACGTGAGGGCAGTTATAATCTCCATATCTGTTAGCAGATAATCTGGGCTGGACATTGGTACAGACCAAAGTCGCAGACCAGACTTCCCCTCTGATTGTCAGGAGGTTGAACTGAGGACAAATTGGACCAAAACTCCCGTAATCTGAGCCTGGCTTTAGTGAGTCACTCTTCCTGCAGGACTACAATGAAGTGCCGTCTCTTGTATGCTGGCACACGGATTCTCTTATTGCCAACAATCTAGCGTTGTATCTGCCTAGATTAATCCATACAGTATAATCCAAATGACACAGCCTGTCAGCCAACAGACAGGAAAGACAGGCTAGTGCCTACAAAGGAGAAACCAGTATGAGACAGAGATGATGAAGAGGAGTGTCCCATTGTCACTTCAGGTTAGTTCGTGGTAGCTTCAGGTTTTCTAAACACTGGGTAAATGGTTTCCATCCCTCTTCAGCTTTCAGTGTCTCTAGAAGATGAGTTGATTAGAAGCAGTGAGGGATGTTTCTGTGCTGTGGTAATGCACGTTTTGTAATGCAGATGGGAAAGATCTGATCTCAAAGCAACATTATTGCTGAGAGTATTGCTAACATTGTGATATGTGATATTTATTTGGCTTGGAACTGTGTGTATTTTGGGGTGTTAAGAAATGACACACATTCACATAATAATCTGATTAACGTGCCTCTACTTAGGGTGTGTTCGGCGCTCATAACGGGAGGCTTTTGTTTGTAGGTACCCGGCAGTTCTGGACTGAAAAGATAACCAAAGAGTATACAAGAGATAACCGCGTTTGTGGGCAGAAAAGAGATGGGAAAACATCTACAGAACTTTGAGATAACATACGTGTCTTTGTGAGTCTTGAGTCTTGAGTGGGCCCTTGTGATTGGGTCTCACTTCCCATCTCCACATGCAAATAAACAGCTGTGTTTCAGCTTTCAAGTTTCTCTATTAGTTCTCCAGTTTCTGTTGCACTGCCCAAATAAAAAATAGCCGGCATGTTTGGTGTGTGCTCCATCCTTTGCCCGTTTGTTTTGGCACACAAATGAGTACGTTCTGCTTACGCAGTTGTTGTGTAGGCGGTCCTTCATTGTAGCCCAGCACACGTCCACGTCCAGAATGCAGTCTGGGTGCTGACAGCTCAGTGAATCTTCAGTAGCGTTGGTTTGTCCAGTTATTCCGGTCCAGTTGTACAGGCTTAAATTGATTTAGTGTAAATGGACTGAGCCAGCATTTGTCACTGTGAACCGTTCTGTCAAATTGCACAGCTCTGTCTGCAGCACATGTAGCTTTAGCAGAGTAGCATCACAGCTGAACAGAAGGTGGTGCAGAGTTAACGGATCTTCTTGGTAAGTTGATGACTAGTTGGTGAAACACATTGTTAGAAACTTAACAAACACTCCCATCTTATCCCTTTTTAATATAACTCTAATATAACAATGTCCCTGACAACCAACATATCGCTTATGCTTATTACATCTCTTGTCGCAGTTGCTATGTTTGTGAAGTAACTAGTAACATTAAGCCACGGTGAAGGTGGTTTTCTTGTATCACACCATTCATTCATTTTTTTGCCACAAGTAGCACTACTTGACACTACTGACTTAGTTCCTTTGTTATTTCATGTGGTTGTGTTTAAGCACTCCCTAACAGGAGTTCCACACAGCAGCTCAGTGTCCGTTTATTTGGAAGAGAGATTATAACTGGGGAGACGTCCACCACAAATTACATTTGCATTCTCCAGCAGTAACATTTGCATCCCTGTAAAGGCGACATGAATGCGTTTGTGTCATAATGTGAAGTGTTTTATGTGATAACTAAATGATCCCTCATGGAAGTCGCTCCAGGCCGCTCTCGGCAAGGAAGTTAAAAACTCTTTCATTCAGGATGGAATTTAGAAAATTCCATCCCGAATGTGTTTTTCTTCTTATCTCAAAAGCTTAAAGGTGTAAAGAAAGACCTAATATTCTAGATAGGACTGGGTTAGACCTAATTAGAAGAAGACTTGACACCACTTCACACTGAACATCTAAGTTTACTGACACGGCTTGAAGTGGAAAGTTGGCTAACGCAAACGTTTTCAACAAACCAATGTGTCCAAGCAACTGTGACAGAAATGTTTGCTGCTCAGTATTCAGTGTGAATACAAGTCTGTGTGTGTATTGTGCACACCTGTGTGTATTTGCACAGTGTGTATGTGTCCTGCCAGGCACGTTAGGAGCATCCTTATGTACTCTAATGTTTATTGTAGGGCCTTGTTTTTAACCATGAAATGTATTTCTCCTTCAGGGATTAATAAAACACATCATGTCCAAGTTGGAGAGATTGTACTGCATTTTTTCCACCATTCATAATTTGACATTCCATATTGATGCACGTAATTTCACCCTGCATTTGTTTTAAGGTCGATAAAGCCTAATATGGCCTGGAAAATGCTCTAATAGCTCGGTGTGATTTAGACAGCTGCAAGTGTGAAGAGCAGAAGTGAATGAGTTGTTGCGTAACATGGCATTACAGTGTTTCAGTGTGGGACCCATTCACAGAAATAAGGATTATCACTGGTAGTGCTCACAATCCCAGTCACACCGCACACACAGGGAGTGTGTGTGTTGGGGTCACAGTTTAACTCTCTAAAGAATAGTTCGAGGCAGATTTGTGTGTGTTCATCAGTCACAGAGATGTTTTGCAGATTCCTTCATTTCTCAGCGCTGGCATTATCTCACTCTCACTGAAGGCAGAAGCCAAGTACTCCTCCACTGACTCACTAAAGAATATCTGGGCTTTCTCAGACAATGATGAAGTTATTTCCAAGACTATGTTATCCAAAAAAGAAGTATTTGCACTTGGAGATCAGGGAAATGTGGACTGGAAACATGTTTGTCAAGCGGCCGGTGTATTCATAGGGTAGCAACAGTTAGTCTCTGTCAATGGCTTGTTGTCTCCGTCTTGTGTGTTGGCCAGCTGATTAGTTCCAGTCTGGAAGAGTTGTTTATTTAGCATCTGCAAAGTTCATGAACCAGGCGGTTCCCTCTTGATTTGTACAGAGTCACCAGGTTCCCAAATAGACCCAGAAGTGGTTTAAGGAATGCAAGACTGCCCCAGATAAGGTCAGAAAAACAGTGACGCAGCAGCAAAGTTCAACCAACGTTTGGTTGTCGTGACCAGAATGACTTGTGATGCTTGACTGGAAGCCAGATGAGTCAAAGGCTGGTTTGCAACAACAAGCTGCACAGGTGTAGTTGGATCACGCATGATTCAGAATTTAACCTTCTACCTTTTGACTTAACTTGATTAAGCCTGTAACAGTGCTGGGAAAGTAGGAAATGCCGTCAAACGTTACTCATAGGATTTATTTTTTCATCTTTCAGAAGGTTTTATGTTTTATTCCAGGCTTATCAAGCTGACTCCCCGTGTCTCCGATTTCACTGACAAAGCAGCAGTGAGACGAGAGGGCAGGCTTTGGTAGAAAGCGATACCTCTCCGCTCGAGTGGAGGAGGAAGTGCTGGCTGTATGTCATTGTGTGTGTGTGTGTGTGTGTGTGTGTGTGTGTGTGTGTGTGTGTGCGCGTGCGTGCGTGTGTGTGGAATGTGGAGTAGAGTGGAGACGGGAGCGACGATGAAGGTGGGGAGGCAGGGAGAATCGATGGAGGTGTGTATGTGTATTACCAGGCTGCAGACAGGTGCTGCTTAGCCGCTTAGAAAAGGCTGTTGGAGACGACAGGGATCGTTACTGGCCGGGCAAAACGTTTTTTTTTCGGCTCACGCAGCGCACCAACATCTGCTGAAAGGAGCTGTGTGCCATCACCTCAATTACAGGAACGCTGAATAGAAAGTTTGAATGTTTAACTCGAGCTGAATCACACACGTTAGCGATGCATTCATCCACTGTGGTGTAAGATCCCTCGATGACCCTTTTCAGCGCATTGTTAGCCTGTCACTTAAAGACTTATGATATTTAAATGAGGTGAGTCACATTTAGGGTTTGGGGCACCCTCTGTGATACTCAATCGAGGCATTGTTCTTCATCCCTGCTCTCTATTCATGCCTACTCCCTTCTTCCTAGCAACCAGAGCCCCGTGCAAAATGATTAGAGGTACCGGGAACCCGAACCCTTGTTTTCAGTCCAATATGCCTGCTTACTGTACAGCAGGGTGGAGGAATGTGTTAATTGGTGCTGCTAACTGAGAGATAAAGGAGGAGGCCCTCTGATACAGTAACACAGCAGACAAGACACTTCATTTCCTGCCAGTGTTCCGCTCAATCATCCTGCTCTTTCCCCCCATTCCTCATGTGAATTCAGCACGCAAACACACTTTCTTAGCCGCAGCAGGAAGTAGTTAAGCTACTTTACTTCACATAAACCACGGCTGATGTCTCTGTAAATACCGCTGTTTGCCTTTGTCCCCTCGCGTGTAATAACTTGCCCCGTTGTTGGATTTGTTCTCGTTCTCAGAAGGGCAGAATTACCGGCACTTAGCGATTTGGTGCAAACACAGGACAGTAAGGACTAGTGATGAAGCAACGTTTTAGTCTGAAATGAACTAACTCCGAGTAAACAAACTCACTCCTTCAAGCGCACATTTCTGCTAGAAGATTTGTTTAAGGAATCGGGTTTACAACTGAAATGCCTTTAGCTTATCAGGCCATGAAGGGCAATATCTGAATGTTAATGAACTCTTTGGAACGCAGTGTCTGATGGCAGAAGTAGCCATAGCGTTTTTGAACGGCTCCGCATTGAGCGGGGCAAGATGACATAATGATTCAAAGCTTTTCTCACAGTCCGTCTTCAAAAGAATTCATGCAGTTTCTCTTGTTTAAACACACAAAGGAAGAAAGAAAGGGAAAACGGGCACTTGAAATGGAGGATCACACCCTGCATACTTTCTCACCTGGCCAATTGTTGGTTTGTCAGTTACGGAAAGTTACAAATCGGTCCAGTGTGGGGAAGGTGTGGATGGAGGGGGGGTAGTTTCAGGCACTGTTCAATGAAATAAGAAACATTTTAGTTGAAGCACATTGACCTCTTTTTCAGGTTTGGGTTTGTTTGGTTCTTGTCAAACTTATTAGTGGACAGTTTGTAGAATGATTGGCGGTTGACTTCAGTCATGTGGTGGGGAAAAGGATGGATTATTGAGGAACAAGGTGTATGCTGACTTCTTGACCAGACATTCTGCAGTTCCTCAGACGTCCACTTGAGATTGGCTCCACAACCCCCCCATGTTAAAATGTCCAACTTCCCAGCAGAAATAAACATGTTTACAGCCTGGTACAAACAACAGTTATATTAAGGCCCAAAGTTACACATAATTAACAGCATGGCCAATTGGACCAACAGGTGGGTGCTGTTACAGATGGCTTTTTTTGAGCACCCAGGCTTCATTCAGCCTGCCTTCGGTCCATTGATTTTTAGATTAGCCAGGAGGTGGAAGAGATTTTGAGCTTTGAAAGAGCTCTTTAGAGACCTGCGGGTGGCGTCACACATACAGCATCCATTCTTTATACTCAGTCAGTGGTTGTAGGCCACACTTTGACATTTGTTGCAGCTCAAATCCTTAGAAATGTTTTAACCAGAGCATCTGCAGATAAATTCCATATCCGATATGTTATGATTAACTCTGCGTGATCCACTGTGTGTGTGTTTTGATTAGCTTCAACACCATCTTCACTGAAAAGGAGCCTAATATCTATATCTAGAATAATAATTCAGCAGTAGATGTACAACCTGTAAAACAAGTGTCCCTTGTCATCTCATGTCTTTTCAACATCTACAAAGAATCTTTTTTTTTTTTTTTTTTCTCCCAGCAGGCACTGCAATTCACAACTGAAGCATACCTGTGGCCAATCGAAGCAGCTACACACAGGCCTGTTTTTACAAGCCATTACCTGAACTATGTTACTCTGTTTCCAAAATAAGATTACAAATTGATTTTTATCAAGCACACAAAACCTGCAGAAACAGACACGGGGGGATGTGACGCAACATCAACCGAGGCCTCTTGTCTGATCTTGAGTCGGAGTATGAAATCAAAGCCATCTAAAGTGCCATGGAGCTAAATAGATGTTCAGATCACGCTGTAATCCCTTTTTCCTGCTGCGACAGGCTCTGCCGAGCCCCCCGAGCGTCTAGGGTTACTGCTTAACACTCATCTAATCAAGAGCCAGGAGGGCAGGAATCTGTGACACACACAGCACCACTATCAAACCCCATCATCATTTTAGCTTACCCCCTTCACCCTGCAACCCGACTCTAAAGCTCCTCTGACTCTAAAAACAGACCAAAGCCTTACCACAGAGCCTCGTCTCGTCGCCTCCTCGATCCCTCTAATTGGAGAGAGATAACCTGGGACTCATTATGCTTCACTGCGGGACACGTTGGAGATCTGCCTCTCCCTTTTCTTTTCAAAACAGAAAATTCAACCCGAACTCGAGACAGCAGAGGAGAAGACGGACACGACAAGGATGGCACCAGGATTAGCGTGAGCTCCCGTTGCAGTTGGCATCACTTCATACAGTAATTGTGTACAAGCTGTCGAGTACAATGCCCCTCTAATCATGGGGAGAATCACAGAGTTTAGAGACTTTGTAATGGCTGCTGTGAAGCTCTCTATCAGGGCGAGCAATCAGCCTGAAGGGGATTTGCTAAGACGGAAGGCTTGGCACCCCATCTGCTTACCCTCCGCACACACACACACACACACATATGCAGTATTAGGCTGCAGGCTGACCTGTGTGTGTTGGTAATTTGGGAGGTGCTGATCACTGACACTCCACTCTATGGCTGCTGTCACCGTGCCCGGGGACAGCTATGATGATACTTCCATTCTGACAGCCTGTTTATGTGTGACACCACTCTCCGCTGTGGAAAGCGCTGCCTTGCAGTCTTCAAGGTCACGCTGTATATGTTATGACTCTGAATTGTCAGGATCGATTCTGATGATCCATCCCATCTGCTCGATGGCCTGTGTGTGTGTATGTGTGTGTGTCCACGTCCATCCTCCCGGGGGTAATAAAATCTTGACAAGGTGATGTGCTGGAAGGATTATCAGAAGCACTCACACCCACTCTCGCACACACTTAACCTCGGGGTGGGATGGTCTCATCCACTGTGTTGAGACAGTGCCACGAGGTCCCATTGACGAGTTCAGGGAGTGTACACGACACGTCTGCCAGGATGGATGGACGGTTTCTCATCAAGCAGTTCCGGTTAATTGTCATATATAGTCATACAGGTTTAATCATAATGAGATGTGCAGTGATTAGTGCTGTTACCGCACAGCAACAAGGTTCCTGGACCAAACCTCGAGCTGGCTGGGGCCTTTCTGTGTGGACTTCAGTGTTCTCTGTGTCAGTGTGGGTTCTCTCTGGGTACTCCAGCATCCTCCCACAGTCCAAAACATGCAGGTTAATCGGTGACTCTAAATTGCCCCTAGTGTGAATGGTTGCTTGTCTCTGTGTGCCCTGTGATGAACTGGTCACTGGCCTCAGTCCTCCACAGCCCTGATGAGGATTAACAGTTATGAACAACGATTTTGTTCAATTAAAAGTGGTGTAAAATATGGATATAAAGGCTGATATTTTCTTTAGGTATAAAGACACATTTTTTGCAGTGAAGTGGTTATCAACACCTGTGACAAAGATATATAATGGTGGCCAGTGCATTTTAAGAACTTTGATTGATTGATTGATTGCACTGACACAATAAACAACTAGAAATAAAAAACACGAATGAGTAAATTTGACAATAGTCAATAGTGTTATGAAGTGGGAAAAACTGCAGTTCAGCAAACACCCACTTGAGACAGTCTCCATAAGTCCCCATGTTAAAATGTCCAACTTCACAGCAGAAATAAACATGTTTACAGCCCGGTACAAAAAACAGTTTTGGTCTCTGTAGCTCATTTCCCCGTTCATGACAACTGTACTAAGCGTCAGGTAGCCCGCCACCTTTGTCCATTTTTAGTTTGGTGGGGAGCCAGCTGAGGCAGGACTGCCAAGATGGTGGCGGCCAGAGCTACCACAGTCTTTAGAAAACCTGTGAGTGACGTTACAGTGAACGTCCAGTCTGTGTAGTGTGTATGATTAGTGCATATCATACACATCGATACCAAAATATCTGTGAGAGTCTAATATCGAATAAGTAAAACGTCATCATAAGCTAAGTCAGTAATAATAATATCAGGAGTGAATAAGTAAGTGAAGGGAAGTGAAGGTGCAGTCTCATGCAGCAGGGTGTGTGTGTGTGTGTGTTTGCTCTGTCCATGGTTGGCAGCAGCTCTGCAGCCGTGCTGACTCCAGCAGCCTGACTAACAGTTGTCTCATACCCAGAGGAGCAGCTTCACTGCCCCCGTCAAAACTGCCCACACTCTATCTCAGCACCTTTCTCCATCTGCTCCGTCACTTTTTCTCCATCTGGTGGGAAATGAAGCACACAGAGCATCAACACAATTACTGATGACTGATGACAGACAGGTCTGTGTTTGGTTTCTTCAAACAGTTTGTGTAGCGCTGCACTGAGCGGGTTTCAGGTTGTACAGGTTAAACGGCACACTTTAAGCAAAGACACACACGGCTCACAGCAGCCTAAAACAGGACAGGAGAGCGCTCGATCCGGCAAAAACATAAAGCCTGGTTGCTCTAGCACTGAATATTTGGCTTTTAATGGCACCAAATTTATTTTGCAGGTGTCCTCGTGTAAAGAGAAAAAGTGCTGAAGTCAGCTTCGTGCTGGAATGTGAGGGGGAGAAAGACGCTACGTCACAGTTCAGCCGTACCTCACAAGTCTAACACAGAGCTTTCTCTCCTCATAGCTGCTGGTGAATTGATAATGATGTTTTTTTTTTGTTTTTTTTAACGCACATACACTTGTGTGTCACCGTAGACCTCTGCACCAGTGTCCAGTTTCACCTCATGATGCAATGCCCAAAGAACAATAATGCACAGAGCAGAGCTCAGCCTGCAGAGGCTGACTGCTCATCGACGCACGGCTGCAGTCGTCACATGAAAGCTCATGTAAATTTCTAAACGCATTTGCATCACTGCCATCTAAACGACGCCAGCCTCCAGCTCCTCTGTGCTGTGCACGCCTCCTTCCTGCTGTGGGATGTGTTGCATAATTGTCCATCACATGCCAGCAGTTCTCATGTAAGAGAAGACTTCCAGCCTCCTTTATGATGGAGTATCTGCCGTGTGATTTTTTGCTTACCGTGCATGTTGGGTACATATGCACACATCCACTTGAGCTCGCCCTTGTGTCGTTGGTCTCAGCGTGGGGCTCAGCTGCTGGCTGCTGCGGCCCATCTGTCTCTCTGTCTTGCGTGTCCTGGGTCAGGGTCAGGTCTGGGTCACCTTGAGGACTTGCTTCATTACTCCCTTGGGGATCATATGTCCGCACAGAGAGGGTAACGGACAAGTGGAGAGTAGGGGGACGAGCGGTTGCATCTGCTGGGTGTGAAGGAGAAAGGAAAGGTGGTTGTTTACTGGAGATGCTAGGACACCAAACCCTGGTCTGAACATAAATAATAATTATTTAATTATATTAAATTTCCTGTCTGTCTTCAGGTGTCCACCCTCACAAGTGGAAACCCATCCAGAGTTAGCACTGAGTCTAAAGTGCCTTCATTCAGCCACATCTCTGTGAAGCTACACTCTTCATCACTCCGTTAGCTCCACCATCTCATATGGGGGCGATCTTACATTCCCCATTGTAACAGACTGTACTCATGGTCTGTACTGTCCGCTCCTGGCACTTACATCCATCCGGCATCTCCGGTCTTACCACAGAGAGTATGCCAAGCGCTAACAGCTGTTCTTGAGAGTAAACAAGAGAGCCATGGCAAAAAGACAAATCACTAATCTCCGTAGTTCCAAGTCCATGTTTGCAAACAAAACAGATGGAGATGGGCGTAGAAAACAACACCAACTAAAGCCTTCACAAGTTGGTCGGAGTCGGATTGTCCCCGTCCAATACCACTGGTCTATTTTCATAAGCACGGAACCAAAGTCTTAACTACTAGAACGGAGAGAACAATGCGCCGATTGTGAGGGTTTATTTGGAACAAACCAGAGTTGGTGATTGTTGGTACACTGGAAAGACGAGACAAAACAAAACAGGCATCATTTTGTTTCTGTGGAGTGTGAATGAAGTGTGAGGATGGCGCGAGGTAAAAATACTGTATTTGTCAGGGGAGTCTGGTGGCTTTGAACACACTTACTGCTTAACAAAAAGTCTCTCTGCAGGGATCAGTGGCAAAAACACTTTTAGCGGACGTACTTTGACAGTGCGCAATTACCTGTGAGGATTACACTGTAGCCATTTAGTAGCCTTTAAGATGACTGACCTGGTTCCGTAAAGAGGCCGTCTCCTTGGAGGCACTATTGAACGCTCTACTTGTATCAAGCATTTCCTGAATCCCCTCTGGGAAATAAAAGTACTAAATAGCCAGCAACTGGGTTGCACTTCAACCCTTACCTCCTGCAAAATCTGCTGCTCAGACACTTTATGCCAGATACTGCCATCTTTCTAGATAATCTCCACCTCAGGTTGAGAAAGTTTCCACATGTTGCTTTCTTTTCAGACAGAACGAATGAACAGAATGTGTCACCATGACTTTCAAAAGCTGCTCTCCATCTGATTTAAAACGGCAACAATCAGAGTCCACAGTGTGGACAGTGCATCTTTGTGCACCCTGAGAAATGTTCCTCACCAAATAGTAGGAGTAGTTCAGAGCACTGGCAGCAGCACCGGGCCTGTTTTGCACTCTGTGGAATCTCCCTGGGCCAACATTGGTATTCAACCAAACTCTTTCTCTGTTTTCTTTTATAACTACTCCCTTATTCACAAGCACAGGCATCATTTAAACCTGCCCCTTTCATAACTGCTTCTTAAGAGGCCATGACTGTCTCCCAGCGCTGTGTGGGAGGGTGAGGGAGTGTGATTAAGGACGAGGCTGCATTGAGGATGCTCAGCGGTTTGGAATCCTCCCGCCCGACTGTTAACGCTCGCGGACGGGCGAGCCGTCACCGAGGCTGATTTACACGTGTGTTTGTGTCCCGGGCAGGACCGTGCCCCGTGTGTGTGCGTGTGGATTATGGGAGGACGTGGCTCCAGTGGGTGGCGAGGTGGTGGCCTCATAGACAGACAGAGAAAGTCAGATAATGGCAGGATTTGAGTAGTGGATGACAACTGTGGTATAAAAATGGCTGTTATTGTGCGGCTAAAACATATTTCATCTTGTTTTTCGAGGAGGTCGTGAATAGTTTGTCTTTGTCTCTTTGTGAGCGGAGCCACTTTCCAGTGGAAAAACCACAAACGCGGCACATGATTACATCCTTTCCTCTTCTGTCTGATGCATCTGACTTGTCTTTCATGAATGGATTTGTCTTACAAGCAAAAATAAAACGAATTGAGAGCGGAGTGAGTGATTCCAAGTCTTTCCTGTCTGAATGGACATATTGTCCAGGCTCTGGCACAGTGATGCCACCACCAGCTGGGTGGCATCCAGTAATTGTTTGTTTTCTATCATAAGCAGCTTAGCAGCAGGATTATCAGCCGCAACAAGTGATGTTTTCATGTCACATCAGGAGGGGACGTCTTCTTCTTTCATAACAACACGAAGGTTAGGTCTTGATTCCCTGTCACTCTCTGCTCTTGCTCCTCTCTCGGATCCGGCGGGAGCACCTGTGCTGCTGCTGCGAGAGCTGGGCGTGGCTCTTTTTGGATTTATTGTCCCAAAGGACAAAAGAGAGCCTCGGTGCGGTTCAAACACCTGTGCGGAGCAGGTGAGCCGCAGAGACTGGAGGACAGAGACAGAACAGGACACTGTCGTGGTTTGGAGTCCCAATCAGTGTGTTAGGCTGTAGTTTATCTTTAAAAACAACAAGACTGCAAGGCAGATCGCTGATTCAGTTTACTGGATACCGAAGGATGCAATGTGATCCCATCACATTTGGATCGCAGCCTGAATAGTTCAGGATATGTTTTGCATCAGGACAGTCGGACTAAAAAGCCACCTCTCTGAGGATTAACCAAATAAAAGCCCTATTTTTAGCGTGTTCTTTCGCAGTGAGGAGGTAGATTTGTAATCTAGTAGCTGATCCAGATAAATGTCTACCTGCTTACAGGGCTGATGGTAACACACTTTGGCTTTAGCTAGAACCGACTCTCCTGAATTCATCTCAACCTCACAGTCACTTCCTGATCAGATGAGAGGCCGTGTTAGCAGCTCATGTCTCAAACTGACGTTTAAATGTTTATCCTTCCATCTCCGGAGTGTGAGCACGTATACTCAGGTCTTCATTGGTGTAACTTAACCACGTGTCCGACTTTGACCCTCTGTCTGTGCTGAGATACCTGCTCTGCCATCTGAGCTCACATCAACTCCCCCGTTCCCTATTTTGTCCAGAACCGAGCCCTGCTCTTGACCGTGCTGATCGAACTTCTAAACATTGTTTGAAACAGTCACAATAAGTCAAGTTAAAAAAAACAAAAAAACTCATGTAGTCCAGGGACAAAAAAAAAAAACACGCCTGCAGCATTTACCTGACTCCATGCAAATGTAGGTCGATGAGTTCTTCCATTTCTAAACGGTGGTCAGTGTTCAGGGTTTTTGCGTTTGCACCTGTGAATAACACTTCCTGCTGTGCACGATCTTTAAATAGCAAACGCTGCCGCCCGTGTTCCTGTTTATTTTAGTCTGGTTTGCTCATTTTTTAATTATATATTCACTTTTGTTTAAACAAAGATCTGTTTGCATTTAGGCAATATTTAACTAGACCCTGACCCGATATATATGGGCCAATATTGACAGATCTGAATTGGCATATGTTATCTGATGTGAGAACAGCTTTTTTTCCCAAAAACAAAACTGTGGCTGGACAGAGAATAGGTATTCTCTATGTGTTAACTGTTCAACGTGTTAAAGAAATTTAGTTGGATTTTAAGTGCAAGCTATTTGTGTAGGAAAGGAGCCCTCTGAGGTCATATTGTTGCAAAATCACTTCACAGTGCCATTTTAAGCAGCATCTGCCTCAAATATCCTGCACCATCAGGCTCGACATTTAACATTTGTTATAGCTGGAGAGTTCATAGAAGTTTGGTTCTGTTTATTAAGCAACACACTCGGGTATCGTATCCTGCAGAGCCTGAACAGTTCTAGACTTGTAAAGCTGATATTTGAGAGCTGAAGAGATCAGATGTAGCTGCATAGGACTATCCGCATGGCCCTCTGACTGAAATATTTCAACAGCTATTGGATGGATTACCATGAAATGTGGTAACATGCACGTCTCCCTCGTGATGAATTGTTATTACTTTGTCTCTTTCCGTCACGTCAAATATTTCCTTTGTCCATCACTTTGGTTTGTGACCAAACACCTGCAAAACTTTAGCATCAGCTGCATTGTGTTTATTAAGTTCAGCCTCACAGAGCTGCTAGCATGGCTGCAGACTCTTTATCTCGTCGATGATGATCTCTTTGAAAGACTGCTACCAAGATGTGCACAGAGCAGGAGATTATGGCATTTCTATACAGCTGTTTCTTGTCAGTTATCGGCCTGCATGCAGCAATCTAATGTGGACTGCTGCCCCGGCTCGGGAGCTGGCCACATCTGGCCTGATGCGACCAGTTTGGTGCCTCGAGTCTACAGTTTTAACACAAATGCTTGTTGATGCTATGAGGGATTATTTTTAGTGGCTGTGATGAGTCATGCTAAAATTAGTTATTTTTGTTCCAAAGTAGGCCAGAGCGCAGAACAGATGGACTGATGGGAGTTAGTGACTTCTGCACTCTTTGTTCTGTCCTGAACTCTTTCACGCTCCTGATGTTCCAGCTTTCATTCTTTCTCTGCTGTTTCTCTCCATCTTTTCTTTTTCTTTCCCTCCTCTCTCACTCTCTTCTCCATCGACCGGCGTTATCTATTATGCATGCGTTAAAGGGCTCACTTCCACTTCCCGCTGAAGGCCGTAAACACACACGGCAGGTGCACATGCATGTGCATGCGTCAGGTCTGCACACTTTTGAACATTTACACCTCTTCTTTTTCATCTGTTTCATCCCGTCTGTCAAACCAGCTGCCTCTCTCTCTCCGTCCCCAAGTGTTTGTCCCTGCCCCCGCCCGACCGACCGCTCCAGGTACAGTAATTCATTCCAGTAATAACTGGTGAGGATGTAGGTTACCCAGCAACACTGGCATTTAGAAGGACTACCAGATTAGCGAGGCTTACGGGCCTACCTGCTGTTCACTCTCCGTCTCTCCAGGCCTCTCATTGCAGGTGCATTGCTATTTGCAGCGCGAATCACTCATCCGTCACCATCTAATTAATGTCAGCGGAAGGTGGAGTCGGAGCACATACTGTATATGTTTGTATAGAGGATTAATGCGGAGGCCTCCCTATAAATAAACACACTTTCATTCAGGCTCGTTGGCTCCTGCGGGGCTTAAGTAAAGCAATAAAGCACTCACGTCGATGATATTTTTTGATTAAGCAAAGTGTGTTTTGCTCCTCAGCTGCCTGCACCACCAACCCCAGGATAATTCATTCTGTCATTTCATATCTAGGATTAATTGGTCATTAACGGGTCCATATTGTGAATATATTTGTGTGTGTGTGTGTGTGCGCGAGTGAGACAGACAGTGGAATGTGTGAGTGGCGACTGATAGTGACTGTGGTCTCCTGTCCCTGTTAGTGGGTCAGAAAGAGACAAAGAGCTGTTGTGTCTGCATGGGAACCAGAGAGCAGAGATGGGAGGAGGACAAAGAGGTGGAAGAGGTGTTAAAAACAAGGAAGTAGTTGAGAGTCTGCCGCTAATGATTATTTATTTTCATTATGCATTCATTATTTTTAGGAGTGAGCCCAGGGCAACTCCTTCAAATTAGAGTTCACCAGGAGAGAGCTGGCAAAATCGGCATCACACGGTGAGTCTGTAACCCTCCCATATGACCTGAGGAAGAAGTAGACTTGACTATTTACCGCACTGTTATTTTCAGTGGGCCAATACTTGCAGCCAGTAATCAGCTGAGCAGCAGGGTGAATTGTTAATCCTCCATTTAAACGGCGGAATGGTGCAATTGGAAAGCTGGAATGGCGCTTATTAAAACATTTGCCATCAGTGAGAACACGGCTGACGCAGCTGTGGCGGTGCGTCGATGCGATAGAAACGTGCCGCAACATAGTTTTTATTCACTCAAAGCGCATTGTGTTACAGAAAAGAACAGGCCGCGGCGGGGATGTGCCAGCCTGCTGCCAGCCTGCTCTGCCCTTCCAGGTTAGGGTTTACGAACAATAATGGGACGTTGGCAGCCAGTAGATGGGATTACTGGTGCCCAACTTTACAGGCACCCTGAGGCACATCTGAGGTCATGATGAGGACAAACACACACACAGACAAAAGCAACCATGCAGACTTGCACTATCTGTAAGAGGGTTTTTGTACACACTGGGGATGTTTAGTGAGCTGATTGCACCATCTAGTGGCCATTTGTTGTCACTACATTTTGAAAGGAGGCTCTATATCTGGTTCAATAATAATTGTAATACTAACAAAAACAGTCACATTAATATTAAGGAGTGACATAAATAAATAAAAGAAGTATCCTTAAGGTGCAGTGTCCTCATTTAGGTTCCCTGTGATGGTAGCAGCTCTTCCTGAGCTTCTCACTGCTGCCCTAGTCTCTTTGGAACATTTTTCCTTGTTGCTCCATGGAGAGATGATTCTTATCCAGGTGGTTGGGATCTTTGAGTATTCTCCTATTCTTATTTTTGCAGCATTCAGTATGGATGTATTTCAGGCAGGATAGAGCACCACCTATTGTACGTTCAGCTGAACACACCTCTGCTTGCAGGGCCTCGCTGGACTTGTTCAGTGCTGTTTCCGTACCAGGCAGCGATGTTCCCTGTCGTGACGCTCTCAGCAGTGCAGAGTATAAATTCCACAGCATTTGAAGGAATACCAAGAATTTCCTCAAGCGTCTGAGGTGAAACAGTCTCTGGCGTTCTCAGCACGGAGTCAGTGTGCCTGATCTTGAGTGCTATTCCATAAAAGAAATAAAATGAGTAATAAATTATTCTGGAATGACGCTGTCGTAGATTTATACAAGAGGTGTCCTGGGGAAGTGAAGGGATTCTGCAATAAATAATCTAAAAAAGCATTGTTCAACATGTTCCCTGAGTTCATCAGATGGTGTGATAGAATCGATTTAAAGGCCCCATGTAGGAAAAGCCATGTCCGGTCAGATAGGAGCAGCACTTCTGGAGACCAGTGTGTAAGATTTAGAGACATCGAGCAGTGCAGATGCAGATTGCGACCCTATTTACTCACCCTCTTGCGAAACACACAGAACTAGTGTTTGGTTTGTCAGTCCTGGGCTACTGATTCTTATTTTCAGGTGATTATACACTAACAAAAACATCCTCAGAGGCCGCTAAATGGTCCACACAGACACCGGGAATTAAACCTACTTTCACATTTAGATTCTATAAGTTCCCTGGACGCTCATTCTTTTCTGTTTACAATTGAGCTGTTGTGCAAGGGGTAAAAAAGGGAGGGGGGGGGAGCATTGTGAGCCTTTAGGCAGGAAAAGGAACTAGAGTTTCAGGTCTGTTCAGGTGAGCCGACACACCTGATGGGCGGGTGTCTTCCTGTATGGGAGGATTTAGCCTGCGTGCACTGTTAATAGTACGGTGGGAGTGCCCCGCTGCTGCGCGTGAAGCTGTGTTTCTGTTGCAGGAAGAAAGTGTTCTGGTAAGTCCCTGCACAGCCTTTGTGCCTTTCTCTTTATGACCTGCTTTTATATATCTCGCTCTTATCTGCCCTACTCACTTGTAATTGGGCTTTTAACAGACGTTCTTCATTAGCAGTGCATAAATCTTTCTTTGGTCTCGTGCCTGTTGTAAGGACAAAGTGACTTTGACCCTCAGTTTCGTGTCGTTTTAGTACTGAGTAGCACCTTACAATGCTACACCTGTAAATAATGAGTCAATAACTCTGTTATTATTGGCTCATCTCAAGCGAAACCACGCAGCTAACCTGGAGGTGTGAGAATCGGAAGGTAGCTCAGGTGTAAAGCCTTAAAGCTAGTTTGACGCATCCAGCAGACATTCATTGTAGTATTCTGCAATAACTATCTGTTACACCAGAGGCTCATAGTGTCACCTTTAATTTTCTTTGAGTCCCCAGACTCTTATTCTTCCATATCAGTGAGCCCGGAGTTCCCCAAACATCTTTCCATTTCCCTTGTAAATTAGATGGATCTCTCTCTTTCTTTTACGTACGATGAAATGCATCAGTTGTGTGTTGAGGCGGCTGCAAGAGGAGAATGACTTCATGCCTCTGGAAAGACAGGTTGACCTAAACACAGATTTATATCTGTGTGTGTGTGTGTGTGTGTGTGTGTGTGCTAACAACACACATGTACATACACATAAGCAGATGTATTTTATGTGGAAAGACTGGACGCTTATGAGCAACACGTGGCAGAGTGCTGATTCTGAGCTGTCAGAAAATCCCACCTGAGCCCAGGAGAAGAGAGCTCGCTTTCCCATTTCTTTGCTAACCTCTCACGCCTGTTGATGTGTGCTTTTTTTTTTCTTTGTCACGGGTTAATGGTGTTCACTGATATTCCACATTTGCTACCCTAATCTCTTTCCATATGCTTTCTAGTTGAATGCATATGCTTCTTCCTATTGCTCATCGTTACTGCTGCTCCTCCACAGCAGTCAGTCATTCCAGGAACATCAAGCCCTGCCAGGTACCGCTGAGTCTTAATTTAAGCAGCCCCAATCCCTCGTAAAGCTAACGGCTATTAACGAGAAGTCGTATGGCACACGACTGAAAAACACAGCCCCGTCCTGCCAGCGCCACGCGCCTCACGCTTAATAGGAATCGACGTGGTGACATTTTGGCAGCGCCGCGCAAGAGGCAGGAGAAAGACATTATTCAACAATGTGTTTTTCCACAGAAGAAACAGAAAAGGCAAAGGGGCTGCCTATGCGGCGCTGGCATCGGGAGGATTTTCGATTTTCTTTTTCTTTTTTCTGGAAACATTATAATTTCAGAATGTCATGTGGATGAACATTCCCCTCGACCACGGTTTAATACACTGCAATTATGCGCAGCCCATTGAAATGTAGTTCCACTGTGTGCCTGTGTGTAAATGAATGTTCGCCTTTACCACAGTTGGATACACTGCAATTATACTCTTATGACTGTGTCATGTATGGTTGTGTGCATGTGGCTGTAACTCTATCTACTTCTGTCTGTCTGACTTTGCACTTTGTGGTTCCTACAAGCCAATATGATGTAGAGTAGCTGAAATACAAATTGATTTTACATCCAATCTGTCTTCACAACTACCCCATACCAATACCCTGGAGTTGAAACTCACCAATGGGGCGTGAAGTAAAAGAACACAGTTTTCCAGAAAAGGAACAATTTCTTTTTCTTTGAAATTGACTTCTTCTTCTTCTTCTTCTTCTTCTTCTTCTTCTTCTTCTTCTTCTTCTTCTGTCTCATCAGCCATGTTAAACTCTTCCTCTGTCTTTCTAAACAGCAACACAGAACAAATATTTGGAAGCCTCTTTTATGAGCTGGAAGGTTGTGTGTAGAGGTTGACTGATTCATCGCTTCAGCCAATACATCTTTTTACAAACCATCGTTAACGGCTCCGTGTGGCCGATGCACACACAAGTCAACACGGAATATCTGTGCTGGTGTTGGAGTGGATTTACTCACCGGTCCATCCTGAGAGTGACCTTCGGTTAGGGCGGCAGCTAGTTCAAACGTCCTGAAAACAAGTCAGAGAGACTGTGTGTTCATCATCAGATTATTCTCCAACGCTGCTTCTTCTACTCCGCATCACATTTGCTGGCAGTTCCCTGCAGCCGACAACAAGCACGCTGGCCAAACAGTTTTACAGATTTGTTAGATGCTCCCAGTTACCATCATTTAGGTAAACCTAAAAAGTGATGGTTTGATATCACTACTGAAACTCAGGTATTGCATCAGCACCACACAGAGGTTACAAAGTGTGACTTTTGACAGACTGGGGATGGCGAAGTATCTCGTTGCAGCGAGTGGAGATTAGAGAGATTCATGATGACAAAAGCAGCAGCGCACTGGATAATAAAACATGATCTCCCTCATTTTACAAAAGACTTAAGATAAGTGTAGAACCAAAGCCTCGGGCTGTTGCAACAGTATTGGTAACCTGAGCAGGTGTTACACTGGCTGCCAGATAGATCTGCTATCATCTCACCAAAGAGCCGTGTAGATAAACTCATCAGATTGAAGCGGATCAGCAGACGTGTAAGCTGGTGTATAGCTTCGGAGCAAACGGGTCCTTTGAGCTGTAACCGGAGCAGGTGTGACAGGGGTGGCTTCGGATGGAGGTCTGTCATGCGACGGCGAGGATCAGTGTCGTTCACGGTGGCCCGGTAAAAACCTCAGCCAGTAGCCTGCCTTCCTGTCACTCGACGTGGGACAGTCCAGCACAGAAAAACTTAACACCCCAGATTTAACACCGGGGAGGATTCATTAATGTTGAATAGCAAAGTTGTCCTCTGCCGTGCCCTGTTGTAGTGCTTCATGTCCGAGTCCAGATGGAGGCAGCATGAATTCACCCAGTGAACCCTGCAAACTCTTCGGAGCATGACGCGTTTTTCTACTTGTTTCTTTTCCTGATGAGGGTCTTGTCGTCTTTTGGCCGGATTGCTTTGATCCAGGATCTTTCCATAGTCGGGAAAGAAGGGCAGACGCAAAACATTAAATAGTAAAGCTGATATTAAAGTTTCAAACTCAAACCATACGTTCAAAAGGTAGATCGGCCCTTGCAGTCACAGGTCTTACAGTGTTTTTCACTGTCAGTCATTTACCTCCTCATACTGTTATTCCTCTCACTAACTCACTCAGCATCCAGCTGAGAGTCAGAGGGCTCCACCCGTGACCCCCGCCTCAACTCTCTCCAAATACTGCCCCGACCTAAGGTTTCACGTTCCCGACACGACTAAGCAGACACAGACAGCACAGATTCACTCACCCGGCTGGGTTATCAGGGTGAATACTCTCTGTAGAGGTAAAAGTCACCACTAGATGGTGCCAGAACCATTTGAAGACGTCAGGCCTCAAAGCTGTGGAGGGAGGAATATCTTGTTGCAATTAAGCGTATCCCATCTCTTGTCCACATGGCAAAGTGTCCCTTTACTCCCTCCACGACCATCTGATATTGTGTGATCTGAGCAGACATAGTTAGAGCTTTCTGACAGTGGGGAATGTTTCTTTAAATCTGTCTGTTATTATCCTTTTGGGCCTTTTAAAAAGTCCCAGGTGTTCCCGGCTGTGCGACATGCTTCCTGGCCCTCGGTAAGCTCCTCAAATGGAAAGATGGATCCTTAGTCAGATTGGGGAATATGTGGTCATTCCCCTTTGGAGGCAACAAAAGGCAAATGACTGATATTACAGCACGGCATACCTTAAGAGTATTCATGTCCCTTGTCTTTCCTTGAGTCTGTCATTCCAATCACAAAGTCTTATGACAAAACCGTGCTGTAGCCCTCTCTGTGAAACACTGAACTGATTTAGCATGGGTCAGTTCTCTTGGCACGAGCTCAGTGGCTGTTAGGTTGAGTCCCCTGTTCAAACCCGGCCTGCTGGAGAGATTTTGTGGTCACTGCTCGAGGCGCCGTTGCCCTTCTCTGCTGGTCCTTTTAACCTATTTTATTGAAGTATGCAAAGGGTTGAACAGAACTGAACTCACCAGGTTTTTCGTTTGTACTTTATGCTCATGCAAAGCTCATGCAAACGACTGACAAATCTGGCCTACAAATTGGTGCTGGCGTGACATAGTAGCAGGGTTTTGAATCCGTCTCCCAGATCTCCTCTCGTTGGAAAATCGATCCTTTCTTAAGTGCTGTTTGATGAATGCACCATATTTTGTACATCTCAATCCAGAAGAAAAATATTCTTCTTCTGATACGCTCTCAGTGGCTTGCTTACCTGCTCACTCAGGCATCTTCTGGACTGTATTGTCTAGATGCTTTTTCCACAAGGGTCCACCTGGGGTCTGCCGGGCCCTGAGGTGAGTTCACATCACAGTATGTCAGACAGGCGTGGTAGCATTTTTGCTACGTGGGCTGACGTCTTGGCAGGTTCGAGCCTCATCCTCTGCGTGTGTTTGTACACACGTGCGAGGCAAAACGCCAGGAAATAGTCACTTGTGTGCAGCTGTCACTGCGGGGGCTGAGTGAGTGATTCTTTACAGAAAACACATTTGTAATGAATTTCCGGTCTACTTTTCGGCCCACTGAGATGGAGGTGAAGTCACAGCATTTGAAAGTGCAAGTGTGTGTGGCCGACCGCACCTAACCATCGACGGGGGTCCCAATGAGCAGGAAGGTCGCAGGTTTCTTGGCTGTCGCTGTCTCCGGTCAAGTGGTTCTGAGTCAGCCATAGCGTGCTGTGACTTATTGTCCACCCAGAGCCATTTTTTACAACACTTATCAACAGGGGAGACACATAATGTAGCTTATCTCACTGGCTGTGTTTATTTTGAGCATTTTCTTCCAGTGAAGTGAACTACTAACAGTACCCCAAGGCTCTACAGTTCAGTTAGACTGGGCCACAGCGCATGGGAGCCGACATATAATGGGTCATTAAGCTGCATGCTGTAAAGAACCAAAGGCTCGAACCTAATTGTTTTCCATTCTCCCTCTTGTAGATAAAGCATCTGTGCCGGTGGCAGGTCTTAGCTGGACTCGGAGACATTTTTTTGGGGTCCTTTTTGGAAGAGGATGTCATAATTTGGAAGAGTTGAGGATGTTCAAGGTTCAATAAGATGTACTTCATGCCTGGAGTCAAGGCCAGGGATGGGTGGATGGTCTGGGGCCTGTGGGCGTCCACTGAGACCCCTAAACAACTCATACACAGATTTCAGCTTTCTGTCCACCCTACAGTGACAGCACATTCTAAAAGGCTGTAGACAAGACCAGAACATGGTCCCTTTGGAGGATGAAACAAACACAAATTTCATGGCTGACGCTTTGACAAGTTCAAAGGCGTGTTTGTGACCTGATCAAAATCTCATGAGGCAAGTCTAAGTCCAGTCCTACTAAGCAAGTTGAGTTGCAAGTCTTTCATTAAACTGGCACTGCTTTCTGCTTTGAAAACCTTCAGTGTTTTTTACATAACTGAGTCAGATCAAGTCTTTTCAGAGCCAAATAAGTTTAATTTTTAAATACAGATCCTGGGTGTTTATGGAGGCTCTACCTAATTACGTTTGTGCTCTGGAGATTTACCAAATTTAAGACTTGAATTAAAGTCTTATATAAAATTGTTCGGCTAATAAAAGTCAGCTCTATTATCAGGCTGTCTTGTTTAAATAAATGCATTATTTTTCCTCCGGTTGTGTTTATTGTACGCTACTGTTTGAGTCCAACATGTTCGTCCACTGTGAGCTGCAGATTTTTTTTTTTTTTTCGTGGTCTACATCCCTCTGTCCTCCTGCTGCTGCTCTATCTGGCTTTCCAGTTGAGTGCCGTTATTTACGAAGCGATGCCTTTCCACGCCTGTTTGATTTTTCACAGGTCTGTTGCATTCGCTCGGTTGCTTGCTTACCCTTAGCGGATAAAGTTTCCCTTGTTTCCTCTGGATGCTGAATAAAGTGTGGGATAGCTGCGTGTGTGTTGCATCTGTGTCTCTGAGTTAATGTGTATACATGGGCGCCGAGTGAGGTGATATTGGCTCATGCACAAAGCAGGATGTTCAGCAGCTTAGGAAAAAAGTGTTGGGTTGTAAACACCCTGAGTCAACTGTGAATGTACTGTCAACACACACACACACATAAACACACTTAGTGAGTCATTCACTGTCCGTCATTGGCTTACCTACAGACAAATACATAGATTTTCTCATATAGTAGATATTCATATCCATGGCTACCGGTAGCTGCGAAATCCCATACACTCAAACATACCCACACACACACACACACAACACAGTAGCTGACTGACACACACGTGCGTGCGGCCATTCCTGCCGTTTGACAAGCAGGCTCTAAAATCTTGTTCTCTTGCAGGACTCCATGGCATAAAGCCTGTCCTCAGATTCAGCTGGTCCCTGGCGAGAGCTGCAGAGGAGATCACTACTCTGACGCCCCGCTGCCATTTTCCACAGCCTGAGGGGAACCAGGAAGCAGCCGGCAGGAATCATGCCTGCCCTGGCCACCGGAGCCGGCCACGAGCCAGGTACAAGACCCCGAGGGCAGGAACACAAGATCAGAAATGCAAAACACAAAATCATTCAAATGCACTCATGAAATGTGACTATTCCAGCAAAAATTCCAAATAGCGTTTAGCTGCTTTGATTCACATTTTTACATCCATTATCAGTGTAGAAGCAGAAGGAAACGACTGCATACCTGCACACGAAAATTCATTTAATCGTCATCAGAGCTTGGTCGTGTGCCCACCACTTTAAGTGGTACAAAAACATCATTTCAGATTAGAAATGAATTACTCTTTAACTTTTCTAAAGCTGCTTTATCCACTGTGGAGTGGACCTTCTGAAGCTGTGGTTGGAAAATAAACCAAAGTCCATTTTCACATCATTTTATGCCAAATCAAGACAAGACACACTATTGTAAATGTGCATACCATGCAAATTTACTGATTAACAACAGGGAGCAGAATAACATCAAAATATGTGTGCCGTGCTCTATCTTTTCGTCTTTCCACTCTGTTCTGAGGAGTGTGTGTTTGTGCAAAAGTGTGTGTGACCGTGTGATGTCAGAGTGAGGCACACGTCAAGCTTGTCAACGCCAAGACAGCTGCCAGAAATCGCCACCTCTCCCCTCAGGAACACTATCCTCCTCTCAGTCTGGCTTAATGGCCAGCTACATTATTACACATATAGACACACACTCACACACACACATACACAGGACTCAGCCCCAACAAGAGCAGGATAGCAAAAGGACAAAAGGAGGACAGACATTAAGTCCCGCTCTGATGGATAAAGAGTGTGTGCCTTTCCACGTCCAGACTTTTAACAGAGTTACCGTAGCCCCCGTCATCCTGGAAATTTGTGCAGACAAAGTAGAAAGCCAGACCGTCAATTACGATTAGAGTCATTTTGGGCAATTACCGGCGAAGGCTCAGGTTTCCAAATAAAACACGTAAAGACTCCTCCGGCCCATCTCCTCTGCTTCCCCCTTGATGGTCCTGTGAAGTTGTGTGCGCAGGTGAAACATGATGAACATTATGGATGAACGTTAGGTCACTGATCTCCAGGCCTGGTGATGTCACAAATACTTGTGGTTGGCCTGGCAGAGTTTACGTACAATACTGGTACTGCTGGTATCATATTGATGATGCTGATTGTTGAGATAAAGCTCCATCAGGATGATGGAAAATCTGCCGGATCTACGGCGTGCTACAGGAGACAAACCTTGTCAGCTGCATCTGTTCTTGAGACTTTAGATATTGTGATAAAGAAAGCAACACGCTGAAAATATATGAACGGATGATTGATGAATGGTAGAGGGTGACCTGGTGTGATGAATCACAACTTCTTTTACATCGTGTGGTTGGTTGGGTGAGTCGTCTTACCTGGAGAACACTTGGCAACAGGATGCTTTGGGTAATGTCCTGCTAGGAAGTCCTGGGTCCTGCCATTTATATGGATGTTACTTTGACATGTACCACCTATGCAGACCATGTACCACGCTCTCGTGAAAATGGTAATCTCTGGTGGCAGTGGAATGGTTTTTGAGGAACACAACAACAAGGCCAAGGTGTTGACTTTGCCTCCAAATTCCCCTGATGTCAGTCTAATCGAGCATCCCTGGGATGTGCTGGACAATCAAATCCGATCCATGGAGGTCCAACCTTTAACTGACAGGACTTAAAGGATGTCCTGCTAACGTCTTGGTGCCAGATACCACAGCACACCTTCACAGGTCTAGGGGAGTCTATGCCTCGACTAGTCAGGGCCGTTCTGATAACAAAACGGGGGCCTACGCAGTATTAGGTAGGTGGTCATAATGTTATGACTGATGACTGTATTATATTTGATCTTTTTTCAGAGTCTTCTTGTGTCCTCTTCTGAAAGCACCAGCAGTCGCTCACATTTAAAATAACACCTTTGATCATAAATAATGTCATAACAGTATTCAGTGTGGCCCTTTTCTGATCTATTACACTTGAGGAATGGGACATAAAGCAGTAAATAAAAGTGTAAATGGACATTTAGAGAATGAAGGAATGTCTGCTAAACAGAACTTCAGACATTAAACAAACGGCCAATTGCAGTAATTCAGAGAAATAAAAGCTGATTAAGCAGAGTTTTTTTTAAGAAGTGATGGAGAGGGGAGCTTCATGTACTTAAAGCCTGGATCCTTTCCACTGCGGCCAATGTTTGATTCAGACGCCTGGCCATTCGCTGCATGTCATCCAGGCAGAATGACACGTTCTCCCTTTTACAGTCTGTCTTCAGCCGCACTGTCCAACAAAAAGGCAAAAGCGCACCCCAAGAACAATACCAATAATTAAAAAAGACAAGAAAATGAGGCTGAAGTGAGGCGTCAAAATACAAGACGCCCCTGATTTAAATGCAAATGTGTGACATCTAAAGGCTGATCCCAAATCCCTCCAATTAATAACACTTATCTTTTGTCTCTGCTATTCTTCACATACCATGAAAGTTCAAAGCGTTATCTATTTGAAAAGCACACGCTTATGAATCTTCCTCTTCATGTCTCTTTTTTGTCTCTTAGCAGACGAAATGGCTTTTTTGAGGAGGGGGTGTAGCTCTATACTCCAGCAGCACAGCAAACAACAGCACAAAGTGAGAGACTTATTAGAGTTATTGACTTGAGTTCAGAAGGGCCCGAGAGCTTGACGGTGCCACATTGTTAAGATTACAGCACCCTGTTGCCCACATAAAATAGCAACCTCTTAAAACATGTAATCGTCTTGGTAGAAAGCAGAAATCTCAGACATATTACATAAGAAATGTTTGCCTCTTTATGTCGCTCAATACTGATTCGTGCATAGTATAGGCCTGGTCTGGAAAACTAAAATATCAAATTACTATTTTTATTTATGGCAGAGGATTTGAGCTGACATGCAGTTTCAGACAGTGTAGCTTTGGCATGTCGGGGGCAACACCTCAGTAGACGAGCATAAATCCGCAGAGACAAACAATTACATTCTCCGCATGCGCTGCCTGCCAGTAATTACACAGACATTAACGGTATCTGTGCCAGTACCTTCTTTTCTTTAGCAGCTTTGCCATCTGCAGACCCCTCAACACCAGCCTCACCATCGAAGATGGAGTACTGTGCTCTGGCTTTTAACATAATGGGGAAAATATTATCATTAATAGAGCTATTCTTTAGTAGCAGCTCTCCTATTTCATTACCAGATTTGGGCAGGACACTTGAAGTGTGTATGTGCAGGTCTTATTAAAATGCTCATTATAAAAGTGTTTGGAGAGCAAACACATGGGCAGATGAATGGAGAGCGCGTGTAAGATCATACCATCTCTCTCTCTCTTTCTCCCACTCCGTTTCAGCCCAAATAAACAACAGACCTCTGTATGAATTAGACACTAATAAATGAAACCAAAAAGTAAGAAAATAAACTTGAAAAACAATAAAAGGTTGGAAAACTGGCCTTAAAATATGACCGAGGGGAGTGCTGGAGAGGCTGTCCTGGTGATTGGGTTACTGCGGACTCATTCCGCCGTGTGACTTTTAGGTTTTTCTTAAATGCTTTTGGAGCAGATTAATGACGGGGCTTTGGTTGGTGATGCCGGCATATCCAACCCTCTACACTCCATCTTTCTGCATCAGTAAAAAGCCCTGTCCCATGCTTCTGGATGTTATGTGACAATCTGTTGGCTACTCTTGGGATCTAATACACTAACACACATTAATTCACATTCTAACAAGGCGGCCAACAAGAGACAGAAAATTAGCTTTTAATTGTACAAACATAAGACAGGGCTGCTCCGCTGAGACGTCCAGGCGATAAGTCAACCCCCCCCCCCCAACAAAGCTACGCAGCTGCTCTCCAGGTCTTTTTTCTCCTCCAGATAGCTGCTGTTTAGTCATTTCTCCTCCTGTTCAGCCACGATGGAGTTTTGTTGTGGGCTCAGTCGGGGACAGATAACTGTTACGCCTCCGCTCAGTTTGGCTCGGCTCATCTCGGTTTATTTCAGCTCCCACTCAGGGATCTGCAGACAGACAAACTCAGCCCACTCCTCTGTGCAACACACCATTTATCTCCCTGCTGAACTCCGTTCGCTGCAAGGTTGAGTTTCGAGAAATATGTTCTTTTTTACACAGTGTGGGTGTTTGTGTTTTGATGCATTTATATTGTGGCCTACCAATCAAACCTATCAAATCTCTATGTACCCCTACAGCGTTACAGGATGTGCAATAAACTTCAGTGGCAAAGGGCCACCTCCATGCTGAAGAGACTCGTAAACATGTACAGATACGATAACACTGATCTAGAAAATAGGACTGCTTCTGCTTCTGGTTCTAATGTGACTGTTTCACTCCACTGTATTTTTATACACATCTGTTGGAAGAAGCCTGATATCCAAGAATTTCATCGCCAGCAACCTCTTCACTGTAACTGATGTGCATATGACAATAAAGAACTCGAACTTGAGGAATGAATGTTTCGTTTCAAAATAAAAAATAAAGGACGGGACAATTAGATTTACCGTCTACCACACGTGTTCCACTGCGTGCACTGATGTGTGGCGTTTGGAGTCAGTTCAGTAATAACTGGCCCCATCACTTGATGAGGTTTGTACAGTAATGGCAGCTCACTGTCTGCAGATGAGGAGCTTTCTCAGTTGCTCCCAACATCTCCGGTCTCCCATCAGAGACCTTCAGACAACATCTGGTTTATGCCATTCAGAGGTCAGTGAGCCTCCTGGAGTGAGAGTGGGTGTTTGCTCCTTGTAGCCCCATTTCCTTCCTGCTTCTGGAGTTATATGATTGCAGTTATGTGGTAGTATGGTTCATTCGTGGGGGAGAGGTAGGATGGGGTGATGTAGCTGGATATGGAACGCCTAGACTGAAATCTCTCTTGGATAATATTGGGTGATTAATTTGACATGAGTCTGTATGTAAGATTTGCTTACATTGTTGGCTGCAGTTCTCCCAAAAGTCAGATTTGAAGAAATTCATGTTAGTTCATGTAGTTAATGGAATTCAACTCATTTAATGTATGTAACCCACACCCCCAACGGTCAACGAGTGTCTTACATTTCTATGTATTCTATATATTTCCTTGGTGCCATACAACTGCACTGTGTCTTGAGATTATGGCACAACTTGCAATTTCATATCATGGCTCCAGTTCTGTCATTATCTACAATGTAATACAATGTAGAACTTGAAATACTACAATACTTCTCAGATGCTTTGGTGCCTCGATTATCTGATTAGCTTGTTTTTTTATTAGCTTAATTTACTGATAGGTCAATAGGGCATGCCAAAGTTCTGAATTTTAAATGGACCCTCTGCTAGATTGCAAGGCAAACTACTTCAAATGATCTGTTGCACTGCGGTTTAAATATTTTTATTTTTTCCCCAAGATCAAAGAAGCCAGAGATCCTAGCCGTGCAGATATATATCGGCCAAGAAGAAGAATTTGCAGAATTGAAATGAGATATCTTTGAGGTCATTCGCGCAGTGATGCCATTGCATGGTTTGTCTCTCTTACAAATGTTTATTTTCCAGCTCTAAAATGTCTTTCTGGGTACGTATTTTGGTCACAGTTAAGTGAAAAAGAAGTCAGATCAGCCGGAGAAAAAGAACTCTCCTTTTCAACAATGTTTGTTTATATCATAAGATTTCACAAATTCTCAAAAATCCACATTGTTGCCAGTCTGAAATATCAAGTATTTGTTGGACTATAAGAAAATCAACATTCATTTTGATGATCTAAACTGACTAACATCTACATGAAATGTAGGTTACTAATTGGATTGCATATGTAAAATCGTGCCCGGTGCTTCTTTTGTTCCCTCTTCTTTGTCCAAGAATGAGACCCTCATTGGTGTGATTAATTATCTGGTCATGGTTTGAAATAATGACCTTGCCCAATAGTGCTCTTGAGTCAGCTGCTTGCCTACAATCCCTCCATGAGCCATTTCCGTCACTGCATGGTGCTCCTTAAACCAAACACCCGGGACCAGCCTGAATCCTTACGCACACTCTCAAAGAGGCACTTCTAAAGACCCCGATGCCCTTTTATTAACCTTATTAAAGTTAACTGTGTTATTCCAAGCTGTACCTGCGTGTTCTATCAAGGTTTACGGCCCCCGCACAGCATTTAAAGATAAGGGTGGTTCAGCCATGCACAGCTGCAGAGGAGGTGGGCGACACTCGCATGAAAGACTACACATGGAAATCTTTCGATGGGACAACGCTTTTACCAGATACACTAATAACTTACTGGCTGCATGTGTGCATGTTTGTGCGGGAGCAATAGATGAGCGATTCCAGCCATCTGATCCTCTCCAATCTTGAACACCCCCTGTTGGAGAAGGTGATGGCTCTGTAATGATACTGAGTGATGAGATGCAGATATTCCTATGGTGAAGCACGTTGTGTGACTTCATTGCATTATTGCTTCCACATACATATAATTCAGTGTAGAACAAATGCATACATAGAGGCACAAATCTCTGAATAATATGAACGATATGATAAGAATATGGTCGTATTGTTTTTTTCTCTGTCAAGGTAGCAGTAAATTTTTCCATCCTGATGTCAAGAATCCAGAGCATCTGGCCTTGGACCGTTTCAACTCGTGGGAGACACTGGGGAGGGTTGGGGGAGAACTTTGCCTGTGTCCGGGGGGTGGGAGTAGAGGGGGGTTGAGGGGTAGTGTTCCTCTGGGAGCCTCTAGCCATTTGTCGTGGTCCCTGGCCAGTAGCCAGCACTGTGCCGCGGTGATACAGTACCGAAACACAAGGATTTGTTGCCACTGGAAGAGCTCCCTGTTTCCAGTTACATCAGAACTAAAATTTCCACATCATTTTAGCAAAAAAATAAAAACACAGTCAAAGGAAGCAGATGTAAAAGAAAGAAATCAAGTGAGTGCGACTCGAGAGTGAGGAATGATGACTTTTATTTGTTTGAATACGAAGAATTCTTTTACTTTTTGTTGAGGTAGGACGACATCCTTGGCTGTTTCCTTCCAAAGCACACAGGGCACTAAATCGGTCATTGGCGGGCAGGACATGCTCACTTGCATTAGAAAGAAGCTGAAAACAGCTTTACAGACCATGTGCTCTGTTTGACAACCAGGCAACGGGATCTTGAATAATAGCCTGCAACTTTGAGACTGAGAGAGAGCGAAAGATTTAGTGTAAATTGAAAGCACAAATTTTCATAAGTGCTGCTATTAATGTATGATCAAAAAGAAACCTTTCAGGTGGGATTGGCACGAGCTCCTCTGATATCCCTGGAAGACTTGCTAGAAATAAGTATCTGGCCACGGCTTTGGACAGAACATGCAGGCCCGTGCCAGAAAGTCTGCTGCTGTTCCATTGCCACAATAAGCAGAGGTGGCAGGTCATTTGGATCTGGCCGGGTTGCTGTGGCTTCTGTGTTTTGTCGACCATGTTAGAGCGAATCTAAGCTTAGCCGACTTTAGACTGGGCCAAACAGCGGCCTTTTAATCTTCATCTTGGGAAAGAGAAGTCCGGCATGGCCAAACTCTTTCGCCTTCCCACAGACTTGAGGACCTTCCATCCCAGCATGCAGCAAACACTAAACGGGCACTCTACTATATTCTTCATTCTCCACGTCTCATATTTCTGTCTTCCATGATGCTGTCATCATCTTTTTGTCTGCACAGATATTCCTGAACTCTGGTCTTTTCTCCATGTTTAATTTCTCTCCCTCTCTGTCTTTCCTTACATTACCATTTGAGTTTTCAGGAAGTGGGGCTGAAGTGAACTTTAATTACGTAGACCTGGACAAAAGACCAAGTTCACCATTACTTCACTTCGGCCCTGTTGCAGGTGCTTCCACTCAAGCCTCACTTGTCCGCAGTGTGATTGTTTAAGCTGTTGTAGCTGAAAACACTACTTGCTCTTCAGGTTGCTGACAGATCGTGCAGACTATATGCATTCAATTATGTTGATTAGACTTGTACTTTTGTCCTGAGCTCTGTTTTCAATGTGCTGACAGCCCTTTGAAGTGTAAAGGTGTGACGAAGCATGAAGCAGAGGATATGCGAGGCACTTACTACGTGATATTTGATGGCATCTTGAAAATAAGATGAAATAAAGTAAATCCTTTTTGAAAGGCTTGGCCTGACCTGGCTCTGAAAGGATACTCACTCTGATAAGGTCCCCCCGAATGAGGCATGATCTCAGCAAGGGCCACGGATTCTTTGTAGCCCCTGAAATGACATACATCCAGAGTTCAGCCTGCGGTAGTGAAACAGTCGATATATGATCGGAGTGACGGTTGATTGCACCTGGACTGGCCCACTGTACTTGCTGAAGTCATTTTTCCATGCCGTGGAACCCTAACTAACATCTTGCAAAAGCCACTCTCTCTCTCTCTTTTTTTTTCTTCTCCGAAACGATGGAGTTATTCAGAGACCGTGACACAGAAATATCATCGAAGATGCTATTGGAAGGGCTCAGTCCCGTGACCTTTTTTAATGTGGAGAAGTGGTTTGGTCTTTGGAGCTGGTAATGGGAGGCTTGTGGGCTCGAATGGAGCGGAGACTCCTGCTGTTATGTTCATGAGTGAGCCTTATGTATTACCTCTCTCCACGCTCTTCCACAGTCCACCACTGTTATATCCCAAAGAGAACGCTGCTGGACTCATTGTAAGTTATGTTTAAAGATCACAGCGTCTGCTCAGTTAATACATCTTGTAATACTATATAATTTTATGTCTGGTAGGTGATGCCGCACCAGTCGAGTGGCCACTTAATCCAGCCAACAGTTGCTTCCTTTGCTGTTCCATGCTCCTGCGTGGTACTTCAGTGGTAGTTTAATAGTTTCTTAAAGAGGTCAGGCTCTGGTTGTCTTCCGGACTGAACAGAAGCTGCCTGGGGGCAGTGGGCCGGTGACATATGCTCTCCTGTCCTGTGTTGGCTGTGAACAAGGGGCCCTAAACACTTCTCCTTTTGTTTGGCACCTGACTCGTGCTAAATCCGTCTTCCCACACACTGTCTGTCTAGCATTACTGTCTTTGGACACAAATGTGTTTACATTGCTGCAGGAATCGTCATCACGGTAATTGTTATTTCTTGCTGTTGCGGAAAGCCATCACTCCCCGGCCATTTCATGGCGTTTCTCCTCATCTTTGTCTTCAGGCAGCGTCATCGGTCTTCTTCTGTCTGCACACACGCTTTAATCAGATGTTCTTTATATCAGCGTGTATCTCAGGTGTTTTGTTTCTTCACTGACTCATGCTTCAACTAATTTTTCTCCATGTCCCTGTCTTCCTTCGCTTCGCATGAGGAAACCTTTCCTCCTCTTTCAGATGGAGTAAATCAAGCCTTGAGTGGATTAGGCTGCAAAGTCGGCAGCTGCTTTTTTTTCCCCCTTTTCTTTTTGCTGCCACCCGTCTGCCACCGTATTTCTGTACAGATGACCCTCGTTCATGTTCACGAGGCAGCGTTGAAATCGTGACCCACTCAGAAAGCTTCCACATTCCCGTCACAACCCACCCCCCTCCAGCCACCCCCACAGTCTCAGCAGTCTGGCGAGCCTCATGAACATTGTGCTCTCTATATGTTCCTGAAAGATATATGAGGGAGGTCAATAACTCATTCAGCACCAGGGAGAAAGTGCAGGAGGGAGGAAATTTAGTTGAAACCCAACATTCATTTCCTGTGTTCGAACAAGTTCATTTTCACCAGACACTTTGTCTTTCCGTACGTAGTTCACTTACAACATGGAAGTGGGGTCCCTTATCATCTGTGCTGTACGGTCCTACGCCTAAGTTATGGACGGACTGATAAATTTGTCTCACAGCAGCTTGTGTGGCGTGTAAGTAAACAGCGCAGAAGTTATCATGGCGACGGTCGTATTTTACACCCATTAAAACTCTGTGTTGTCAGATTAGTTCCTGTAATTTCCTCCTCTAGAAAAACCCCCGAGGTCTTTGACCTACGGTAAGTGAGTAGTAATTTGATGCGTATCATGTTTAACGCATTTCATTGTCTGGGCTCTCTTTTTTTTCTTGTTTTACATAAAAGGGATCTGTGCAAAACACTGTTATTTTCTTTAACTGCTGTGGAGGTGTGGGCGTGAGAGGGGAAGTGCCGTTTGGCAGTTAAAGTGGTCACTTCCTCCGTACGGGAAGCTTCGGAGGGCCTCTCCGCTTTGTCTGAAGACCGTTTCGGCCATCCTGCGCAACATCATGCCGGTCCTCAGGACCACTGGGCTGGTCCAGCACTTAGCCACAACAGAACCTAGTGGTCTAACTACAAGACACTGCCAGGTCCGCTGCGCGCAGACCGCCGCACGAGAGGGTCCAGAATAGTCTGGCCAAAACAAATCAAATGAAGCCAGACCAGCCCTGTGAGAAACAAGTCCACCCTTTAGTGGTGGAGGTTTGGCGCAAAGAAGCAGCTTTCTTTCTTCTCCTTTCCCCCCTCTCTCATTTTGTCTCTCACTGTCTGTGCTGGACAGGATTTCTGATGTTATAGATGTATACATGTGTCCATACATCTGGGCCTGGATTTATTTCACTCTCCACTTTTTATAGTGTCCACACACAGTGATTTTTACCACCGCTGTGGTTGTTTTCTTGGCTCATTTCCTCTCTCTCTCTCTTTCTGCCTCCATTTCTCCCCAGCGCTTGTCCACCCATACATTCTTATATTTAATTTCAGCTTTGCAGAGTCCTTGTTTAGCTCTTGGCTCCTCTACATTTCTCTCTGTTGTTGTTTGAAACTCTAGTTCACAGGGTTCAGCCTGACACAGTGACCTCCGGAGTGCGAGTGCAGTGACAGATTTTTTTTGTCAGATATTTTTTCCCCATTGCGTTTTATTTTTCTGATCAGCTAATGGAGCTGATGTGTTTACCATAACGTGTCACTGGCACACATCGCACAGCGTGGACGGGGAGGAATTGTTGTCAGAAGGAATAAAGGATTGAATCTCTGAGAGTGTAGACAGGAGGGGAGACTTCGCACCTGGGGAGAAGAACGCTCTGGGACTCTCCCCCCCTTCATCTCCTCCTACCAGTATCTCAGCTCTGCCAATAGTAATGACATTACCATATCTCCACCCCCAACCCTTTCACCCCGACTCTCAACGCCCTTCCTACACCTCTCACCTCATCCCGTGTCTCTTTAAATCTTTTGTTTAATATATTATGTGAGATGTTCTGCTGGGAGTTCCAAGTTGTAAAAGATTGAGCGGGCCAGCTGCCCTCGGGCAGGTTTGTGTTAGCTAAAGAGCTAGAAAGTTTGCGGTGATGAGGACCGCAGAACCAGGCATCGGATGATCACATACCAGGGACAATATCACACACCAGGCTTGAGTAAAACCACAGGGTGGCTGTAATGACTGGTGCACATGTGTTGTGTGTAAAAAGCTCTCTCTTGTTCACTGCCTTTCTCTTTCTCTTTGTTAGACGTTCCTCACCACAGAACCTTTTGTAGCAGTGAGGTATGAGGAGCGAACACTGCGCAGAATACCGGAGAACAGGGCAGGATATGATCTTGATGTATATCCTGTGTGTCTGCTCAAAGATCTCCGACGAGGCGAAAGCCCCAAATCGCCTCCAAATGGAAAGCAGAGATTTAAGAGTGGCAGATGACACTCCATCTATCTGACTGCCCAGCGGCAGCAGCAGCAGCAGCGAGTTAGTCAGCCGGGCCTCCTCTACCGCCAAATGTCTGAGCTGCCAGCGCGCACACTCGCTCTAACCCAGTCAGAGATCCCACCGGTTCAGTCAGTCAGTCATTCATGCAGCCAAACGACGTCAACCATTGTTTTCAATCAATCATCTTCAGCTGCGAATTACTCCGGTTTGCGTCTGTGGTGCTCTTTTTCTTTTTTCTTCCGCTCTGTCTGCTGATGAAAGACGCTCTCAGAGAGGTAGCCAAGCCGCTCCAGTTTGTTTTGACGTTTCGATGGCTCCGCTGTGAATGTGTTTAGAGTTTCTTCACATGATCACATGTTGCTTCAAAGAGTCTCGAGCACCCTGCAGTCATGTCGGGTGGGGGGGAGTTTGAATCTGGGGGGCCCCGTTTCTCATAAAAAAAAAAGGGGGGAGGGGGGGTCTTTGATGCATATAACCTGGCGCAACTGCGCTCTGCCTGGGCCTGACCATGCATCCACTAGGTGTAGTGGATCACGGCCACTCTGAAGACCAGAGCAACAAATAAGTATCTGCTACTACTCTCCATCACTCGTGCTCCAGGACTCTGTCTCTGTTGTGTTTGGAAGGAAACCTCGCTCGCTCGCTGCTTTTCTGCTCTCTCCCCCTTCAAGCGCTTCGCCTCCCTTCTGCTTAATCTTGAAACCATCAGCTCCCCAGTCTGTTTCCCTGTTAATTGAATTTGAAATATTCATTCCCTTTTATAAGCTGAAAAACCCCCGAAAGGCCTTGCAGAATTTAGCGTGCGTCACTCCGAAGGGATTCAGATTGAGCTGTGGGACTGCGGCGATGACCCGCAGGTCACACGCGGGCCAGTGTGCACGCTAAAGTTCAGTGTACCTGTGAGCTAATCACCTCAGCTGGTACAGGGCCGAGCCTGTTCACTTCACTTACCTCAAATCCACTTCTTCTAAGTGCAAAAGGTTATTTCAGCACAGTTCCACTCCATTTTTCGGTTTTCAGTCTAAAAAACACTGACATAACCAGCACAACAGCCACACAGAATTTATCCTGACGTCTGTTTAGCAAACACACGTGCACTTTACTCCAGAAATTGATTGTTTGCAGACAAGAAAGATGTGCGGATGGAAATCCTCCCAAGGCATGTGTGCCATCTGTTTGTCTGAAAAAAAAGAAAAAAGGGAAGAAGAAGAACTTCAAACTTTTCAATTGATTAAAAAGTGGAATGTCTAACTGGCTGGTATTATGTTTCTGGAATGGTTTGATTGGGGACAGCAGTGTTCCTCAAACAACAGGAAAGGCTGAGACAATAGTGGGAAGTAGTGGCCCAGTGGGTGTTTTATTGCCTGTTTCCTTTTCCTTTCAGTGACAGGCAGAAGAGCAGAGAGGAGCTTGTAGTATTTTTGAGTCAGAGAAATAGAGTATCCATAGATAAAAGTGTGAAACACGCCTATAAAAGCGTTGTTATATACTGTGTGTTTACGAATGCATGTGTTGTCTTGTCTGTCTCTTGACTGCACTGCACACAGGCAGCACTTCTCTTCTCTCATGTATTATCATTATTAAAGCACAGATGTGTGCACATCTGTGTCCATGCGTGTGTTTTTTTGCGTGCGTCACACCTCCCACTCCCCGGTACCGACCCTCGTGTTTCCTCTTCCCCCGTCTGCAGGCCTGTACGAGCTGCTGGCGGCTCTGCCCTCCCAGCTGCAGCCCCATGTCAGCCGCCCAGAGGACAACACCTTCCTCCAGGACATGTTTGGAGAGAGGAGCCTTCACTCGCTGATCAAGGTAAATCGGAAAAAAACCCCAAAAAACAACAACCTCTTTCTTTCATGTGTTGAAGTTATTTTTGATTTTTAATACCCACGCTGCTATTGTCAGAGCACGGCACATCCCCGTGGCTCCCACCCCTTAGCCGACCTCTCCAACTCACATAAAAACGCACGTTTGCACCTTTGCTCCACACTGCTTTATTCACCCTCCCTCCTCACACTCTCATTCATACATTACTAAGTTTATTGTCATTCCAACGGTCTACCCACCCAGATCTCCTAACTCCCTCCCTGCCAGCGAGAATGGACCTGTGGTCTGGTTACTGCCTGTTAAACTAGCTATAGCTGCAGACTTTGGGGAGAAGATGAGCACACTTGATATCTTTATACGCAAGCAGACAGACAGAGGTAATGAATGTAACACACACTGTCTGTCTTCCCTAACCTCGTCTTCACTTGGGATTCTTTGCAATCCACAGCCAGTCTCCCTCCTGCTACTGGAACGGCAGCGGTGGGGTTTTTGTACAGTAATTTAGCTTGTTTGTCAGTCACCATTCAGCCTGTAAATATATCCAACACTTCAGTTGTTTCTCTAGTAACTGGGGATTCTTTATTAGTCAGTTTACTAAGAAAACGTCTGTAATTGTTAGAGCTACATTGGACTGTATTGGACTGTATCCTTTGTATATGGTCTCCTTTTTTGAAACAATGCCCAACAGTGTTTTCATCTGCTGGCATGATATATTTCCCCCCTTTGGTGGTCTGTCTTCCTCTCCAGCCAGAATCATTATGTCACAGAGACGATTGAGAGAGAAAAATCGACATAATTTTCATCTCCTCCCTTTAAAGAAATCTTTTTCTGCGTAAGCATGTTTGTTCAGGATCCAGGGTTGTAACGCGCCAATGTGAGCGTGTAAAAGTGCCTGAATTATGGCATACCTCAGACGCTGAAGTTAAAACCCTGATGTCGGGACTTGAGGAAACCAGAAGGGTTTCATTTGATGCCTGGATTGTTATGAATGGCCAAAGAAAAAAGGCATCTTGAACATGGATAATGACGGGCAGGTTTGGGCTCTCGTTCTCTCCTGCCCCAAAGAAAACACTGCATAGTGTGGGGCGGGAGAGAATGATGCTAATGAAGGTGGCATTATGTTTCTGTGATATTTAGCCAGGCATAAGGGTGGAGCTCCCAGAATTCACCTAGCCCTCTAACCACCCCTGATTATATCTAACTCAACTCAAGAGGACCTCAGAGGGGAGAGAGAGTGTCAGTTATGTTCAAAGAGAAGGGTCCTCACAGGCTCTTTACCTGGAGTGCAGAAAGCTTTGCACCATTATTAATCTGTCAACAAAGTAGATGATTTTCTATCACTGCGGTATCACTATACCCCAAAAATTCTATAAAAGAATCTGAATGGAAAATGGTTGGTAATACAAAAAGTGAGTGGCTTTAGGGGATTGTAAAAATCAGTTGTGGTGAAGAGGGAGCACGCAGGGGAAGTTCGCGATTTGTAAATGAGTCTTTTAGATTTTAGAACAAAATGTTGTTTTCTCTGCATGGTGTTTTTGAGCTCGCCTTTCGGGATAAGGTCATAAGCTGGAACTGCTATTCTTATGTTGAAAAGTGCCAGATGAGGCTTTTCATGTATCCTAATTGGATGATCCCTGGATCCCTCCCTGTAGAGGCATTTCAGGCACGTCCATTTAGAAGCTAGCAGGGTAGAAGGGAGTTGGTTTGCATGGCCTCCTAACCAGATAAGTGGCGATGGATGGATACATGTCTCTGCTCTAGCATACCAGACCATTTAAACTGCTACCAAAGGGAAGCCCAATAAATGTCTATGTATGCATGAAAGAGGGGTTGAAGGATATAGTGAACTTACCATGTTGTACATGTCCCAGAAAGATAGTTAGTGGCTCTCGTGTCAGTGTAAGGTTTAGGTCTGAGCTAATGGGACCCAATTCATAATTGCTACAGTAGCAGAATAAATGCCCCCAATGCAGCCACTAAATACATCAGTACAACATCAGAGAACCTCGTTATTTCTTCACCAAAACAAGCCTGTTCCACCTATTTTCCTATTCCTTTTTTTTTTCAATGGAGAGTAACTGAGCCGCTTTTAGCGTCTCTTATCATTAACGTGGAGGCATAAGTGGAAACTGTCCCGCTCCAGACAAGCAGAACTATGTGTTTCCTCTCCTTTCTACTTGGTACTGAGATGTGAGCCAGCCTGTCAGCCAGTGAGCCAAATGGACAGCCAGGCCGACTTTGAAACTCGCAGGAGTACAGAACAAACCATCTCGGCTTACAGCAGCGCTCAGACGCAACATTCAGGTGAACATGGCTAATGTCAGTGGCACGCCATTAATAAATCCTTAATTGTCCCCTTCCTCTAAAGCCCCACCACCAAATCTCCACAGATTTCACCTTTTATTCCACGAGGTTGTGAAAGGGATACTTCGGGAATGGCTAAACAGCAGAGAGAAAACACACACATCATGTTAATCTGACAGGCTCGACAACCCAGGTCGCTCATATGGAAACGCTCAAGCCTCACCTGGGTAATTATGGAACATCAGTTACTGGTCAGTCTGTCTGGAGGGAGAGAGAAGGACCAGGGGAAGACGTGTCAAAGATGGAAAGAGAGACGCGAAAGAAGAGAGAATTCAGACCTCCATGAAGACTTGAACCAGAGTTAGGATTCTGCTGTCTCTCCTCACCTGCCCTCATGTCCCTCCTAATCCTATTATGTCACCAAGATGATACAAATATTGTTTTCAATATCTTTCAGCAGGGACCGGGGGGGTTCACAAGTTAGCCTATTTTTGCAGACCTTTTCAGCGGTACAGTATCGGAGCTGACATGAAATGTGAGCGCTTGGCGTATACAGCTAGCATACTGTAGCTAAAACGACGCAGACAGTTCCCCTCTTGTCAATTAGAGGGGGTTACTCAAGTGTGCCTTCTATAAATTCCACCACACTCACTGTTCTACTGCCAAGTTCCAGCTCCACAAAAAGCCACAGGAAATATAATACAATATTCAATTTCCACCTGCCTCAGGTGGGGCTCTCCTTTAAGACCAAATTTCTGTCAGCAGGCCTTTAGCCAGGCCCTGAGATCCCTCATTTTGTGGTCAGTCAGTTTTCCCTTAAATTCTGCTCCTGTTAGTTGCTAATAGGCTTGGCACTTGCATCACTGTTACACAGCAATATTGATGTGGGCTTGCCAGTTTGTTCTTCAGTGCTACAGGACTTTAATGACATGTAAAGGTGCTGCAGCTGACGCTTGTACCCAAATGGAAAGTTTCAGTTATTTTTGATGAATGAGCTCATTCTCAGACAAACTGGACAGTATTCCTTGAGTACCAGACTTGGTATCCCATGAATAACTGGATCGAGCTCTAGGTAGCCCTCCAAGTTTTATGACTCACCCTGTAATGTCCATCATCTACTCCTTGACAGCAACAATAGACTTGCCCTTTTGGCACGCATCTTATCCTTTACACAGCACACTCACGGTCCCCATTACCAGGGAAGATCACAAAAAAGGAAATTGTTCTAAACCTCTCACCCTTCTGCAATAGCTGTCTGTGAGCCCCACACCCCGTACGCGGCAATAAAACTTGTCTAATCGTCTCTGGTTCAGGACTCAGCCTGTAAACCTATACCACCTTAGAGATCCACTCATACTATCTGTGGTCAGCATGTCCTGTGCACTGGTCGCCTCTGAGGTCTGTATTTATTATTTTGGGGGTAACAGGAACCCTCATGGGGAGTTAAGCAAATACCTGGAGGCTGCTTTGCAGAATGGAGCTTCCATCTTTAAAAAGAGATGACCTTTATGTTCATCTAGCCTCCTGAGCGACTGAGTTTGTCAACTCTGTGTAAATTCTTGTTTTTCTATTGGAAAAATCTTGAGGCTTTCAGAATGGTTGTGACTGTAAATTAGGGAACTTTGCACAGACTTTGGTTACAGTGCTTCAACTTGTCATTTTCTGCTAGAAAGTATTCTTTCTGACACGAGCCGGGTGGTTATTTACGGTTTGAAAACCTCACTTGAATCCAAAATAAATCCCCTTCTTTGCAATGTTATACTCTACGCTTAGGCTACCTTCCAAATATTTTCATAGGAGTTTAATGGTCGACTACAGCATGAAGGCGAAAGATCATGCTCAATGTCCACAAATAAGCGCCTCAGAATTGAGCCAGAAGTGCTAGACGGATAGACAATGGAGGAAGCCAAAGGCAAGGTTGTGATAGGGACAAGAGAGAGGAGGAGGGAATAGCCTGTTCCTGAATAACATTAAAACTCATTGACTTGAACCATGTCTAGAGCACTGGGGGGGACAGTGAAGATGAAGAGAGGCCTACAGATCCACCAGTCCCCATTCTATCAGTCAAACGTCTGTATTGGTAATCAAGGAAATCTCTGGAGTGATCCCACAACCATTATTCCAGGTCACTTTTGTTGACCCCGATTTTGTATTCCTCAGGAAAAAAAAGGACTCAAAGTGAAACCAGAAGGTCTACACAATACGAAGCCAATCTTAATAGGACATAGAGCATAGGAGCAATACACAAAATATGGAAAATGAGATTCATGGTGCCATATAGTGTATTTATGGCTCCCTCGAGGCCCAAGAACTGCCTGCAGACATCATGGGCTCACCTGGAGCTTTTAAATATAGTCTTAACAAATTTTTACGTTGAATTTACTGCCTCAAAAATACTTAAATCAATCTGTTTGAGTAAGTCAGTACATTTGTCCTGGCTTCATGCCCTCATATGAATAAGTTGTTGGATAAATATATGCCACTTTCCTTCCCTTCCCCTTGTTTCTGGTGAGGATGTTTTTGCTGGAGATGTCTGAGCAAAAGCAGACGCTTAAACACAACCAGAAAACTTGCAGTGAGGATTTTAGCTGTGTCACAAGACAGTTGTCATTTATATAGTGTGACTGTGTCCTTCACATAATACATGCCGTCTATGGAAGTGTGTCAGGGGCCTCCAAAAGCTTGGGAGGAAACGTATCCCCTATCTAAATGATGTGGCTGTCATCATTGTTGGCCCACTGCCCTGGTCTCGCTCTGTCTCGTCCATGGGATCTACTGCTAGTTCTTAATTTGCTGTCACACTCTCCAGGCCTTTTCCACAACAAATTAGAGTCGAAGTCAGGCACCAGACCACTCTGTATGGGGTCTTGGTCAAGGAAACAACAATGTGAGAATATACAAAAGCAATCATTGGCATATATTCATCAAGACTCTCAATTCCCTGTTGTGCCGTCCAGAACAAGAAGAATTTTAATTGTCTTGACAATTAAAAATTATAGAAAGTGAAACAAGGTTTGTCAAACCCTCACTGACAGGATCATTAAGTCTTGCCCTGGAGAAATAGGTATTGGCAGAAAAGTTATCTGAAAGCCTTGGCAGACCTTCCCAACAGCATTGCTGGTGTGTTCTTCTTATTTCCAAATAAAATTCTACATTTTAATAGATCAACCACCACAGAGGATTGTCTGAGACCATTTATTTGGGATGGTAGTTCCATGATGAAAGATGTGTAAACGCTGTCATTTCTAAAATCTACACGTGTTGAGTTTGATTTTGGTCGGTGTAAACTTAAGTGAACCCTCAACAGACTGATAGAAAATGGTTCATCTGCAGGATTGTTAATGAACCACAGTACAATGTCCATGACGTGATGTCATGTCAAGATGAAAGCCAACACTTTGTAACAGAAGAAAAACCAAATCTCAACTTTTGTCCTGTTCCTTGAGTAAACATATCATTTAACAGTTATTCCAGTTGCAAGTCTGTACATCTGTCTGTAACCTCCCCCACCCTCTTTCCCCAACTTGATCTAGTCAACCAGGCCACAGAGCCTTGACAAGGTGTTCTGGATCAGACCGAGTGATCGGACCGGGTGGATTAACGGAGGCCTGATACTGGATCCACTCCGGTGGGTAGATATAGAAACAGCAGTGGGAGAAAGACTGTCAACCCGAACCAGTCCGACTGTTCTGGGAAGCGGACATTAACCAGAGGCCTTGAGCCTCTTCGCAGGACTCGGAAACAGAAACACTATCCAGCCCTGTGATCTCCAGACCTCTCTTTCTCCTCCCATCAGCACACTTCTCCATCTATCAAGCTTTCGCTCTCCTGCACGCTCTCCCCTTCGGTCTGCGCCAGACTTCGCTTGCTCTACTGTGTCTGGATTAGTGTTTGCAAGACATTCTTTTTCCTCGACCATACCTCCACATTGACAATCAAGGCTTCAGACGGTCATTGTTCTGTACTGTTGCGTGTGTTTTGGTCTTGGAGAGAACATAAATTCAGTCTGAGTTGCTGGATTTTATTACTTAAGGTTTCTTGAGAGATCTCAAAGGTGTCTGACCTTTAACCTCAACAGTGATCCTTTGCAGTTGTGAGTTGTTGAGTTCTTGTCTGAAGAAGATGAAGATTGATCTTATGTTTTTGTTTCAATCCTTCCATGTTGGAATATTTTCACATCAGCTCTTACCCGTGTTAGTGTTTTTCTTCATATTTTTTTCTCCATATGTGTATTTTAAGCCCGCAGGGTATTTCTGGAAGCAAACACAACTTAGCTGAGGTCTCTGTGGAGACGGGACACACACTGCTCCTTTTGTAGCATTTTTTTAAAGCTTTCAGTGAAGGTGCACATTCACTGAAACTCTCAGCCTTTACTTCGGGGAGCTTTCCTCCTTAGGTTTTCGGCATTTTGAGCTCATTTCCTATGCCTTCTTTTACATAGAAATAGCACTACATTTCTCATCGGAGAGGCTTCAGGATACCAGGCTCTGATTCGCATGAGTGTCCAGCAGTCGCGCTCTGGTTTGGGCTAAGCCCACTTTGGCTGCAGCACACTGTCTCTCACTGTTTTTTTTTTTTTATTCCACCAGGCCACCTCTCTTGTTTGCCAGGAGCACTGCTGCCTCACCAATGGGACAGAGAATGCAAAAAAGGGGGGTAATGACTTTAAAATACATTACTGCGTCATGGACAGGCACTTGGAAGGCGTCCTGAACTGTAAATAAAAGCATTTCAATCTCGCATTTGCTCACCGAGCAGAGGAGAAATTCCACAGTAACTAAGTAAGCTGAGGTGGTGGAGCAACAACTACCTAAGCAGATGTCACTAGGACTGTGGTATGTTGGAGCGCTGAAGACACTGGCAACCTCTCTCATTTATTTCATCTGTTTTCTTACAAAGATGATCAGGACAGGAGAAGTAACCGGAGCTGCCTGCCCGTCCTTTTACGGCCTTCTACTGTAGAAGAACAGACAGGAGTCAGAGCACAGGGTGGAGTTGTTGGGACTTCATGAACAGTAAAAAGTAACTCTTCAAATATGACCTGGCTGTGTGAAATTAAACAGATGAGGATGAAAATTTCCAGGAATTGCCCTAGAGTGGCAGTCTTAAATGTGATGCCATAAAACATGGAACACACTGACAACAGTTCAGCTCAGTGCCACCTCAGCAGTGGAGGCTTAGGTTATCACCACTTCAAGCTTGTACTCATTTTTACCTCTGTCCTTGCCTCTCCAGGCCATCGCAAACCAACTGCACTGCCCGCTCTTTGCAGCGCCATTTGTCTGCCTTGTTATGGGGTACTCGAGTCATAGCTCCTTATACTGTACAGTTGAGCCGAACAACCATCTGCCTCCCTCCGGCCTTCAACAGATTACCTCCACGACACGCCTAATGCACCATGTTTTATAGCCGAGTAATGTCGGCTTTACACAGGGATTTGAACCTCTAAGCTGACCTTGAAACATGGCTGCTCTGTTGGCTAAGACAGTCCTAACAGGTCATGATTTATCACGGGAGACTGCGCGGATAAGTGGAGCTAAAATGGCTGTACCTGTTTAAGGCCAACGGTTTAGCCGGAATTTTTCATGGGCAGAGAGGGGCACGCACGTGCAAGGACATTTAACACGTAGCTTTGTTGCATTTTTCTCACCAGAAAGTCGTAAAAGCAGCATTGGAATGCTGCCGTCAGTGTCTTAGTATCTTAGTGGACTTTTTTCCTTTCTTTCCATCTTTCTCTGATGGTTATCAAAGACAGATGAGAATTTGAAAAGATTCAAATGAACTCATCTACACATGTTGAATGTCTCTTTGCTTATCAGAGCCCCCCCCCCCCCCCCCCCTCCTCCCTCCACCCTAAATTTCTAGTCTGGGGGCCAAAACACTGGAAAAAACATATCCGAGGGGAATGTCATTAGCAGGGACAGATCCCGTCCCGTGATTGTGTCATCTCACAACATTCAACTGTCTCCAATAAGCATTCGCAGCATCCGTCGTGCTGTTACTGTAGATTGCTGTCTCGTTGGTTTGTGTAGCGAGGAGGAAATATTATGTCTAACAGGCTAAAACAGATGTTTTAATTGCACACAACATCTGTAGCTGCTCACGTTGTGACAGCAAACAAACTGCTTTTTCTTGTCCTACTGAGTGATTCTCTGTCGCAAATTTGTGCGCGTACGCACCCACATGTGTGGATTTGGCCTCTGCAGATACCAAGTTGGCCCAGGGAGATTCACTGTCACTCTCATCCCAGCCAGAGGGACTTCTATTCCGCCATCGTGCTGGAATGCTTTCTGAGACATCCAGCTGGATGCTCCAGGACCGGGGCCCAGCTATCAGTCATTAACGTGGCCCAGCTCCCCTTCACCATGCTGGGCTGAGAAGAGACGCGGGGAGTGGCTGTTAGGAGGATCGTCCTCGCTGTCTGTTCTCTGATGGGACCTGACAGCAGCCTGTAGGCTGTCAACACATTCCTGCACAGCTGCACTTAAATCACAAATGGGATGACTGCAGTGTTTTTCATGTGTGTCTGTGTGCGCGTGGGCTGGAGCACAAGTGTAGAACTGTGTGTTTGACTGCATGTGCGTGGGTGCGAGCGTGTGGCCCGTGTGTATAAATTATTCCTTCCTATGCTCCACATATCAGTTTTTGAGTGATGAAGTGTTTTTGTGTGTGTAAATGAGTAAATGTTAACACACGAGTCGGGCCTACTTTCCATTTTAGCAGGCCTCCAGAGATAGAGCTTTGTCTCAACATTGTGCAGTTGCAGTGTTGAGGCTGATAAGGAAATGTTTAGCCAATTTAACCAGACTGTTGAAGTGATTTGGACTCCTCACCAGGCCACTGGGGCATATCGAATGCATGGTGGAAAACTGGATTGTTTGTACAGTGGATAAGCAAGCTGAAATGCTTAGAAGCAGTCTGTTGTGCTCAGTCGAGGGAGTCTTGTGTGAAAGAGCCGTGTGTCTGTGTCTCGGAGTGTGTGATCGCTTGTCGTTTTCATCTGCTGTGAGTGTGCTCGAGCGTGCGGTGTGCTGCGGCGTGGACGGAGGCTGTACATGTTTTCATACATGCCGTGCACATGGGTTTTTGTGTGCACACATTGCGGCTCACACGTGCGCGTGTTTGCTCAGGGAGGTCTCGCTGTGGCCTCTGCAGCCCAACACTGACCTCCTTGCTGTCACTCGCTTTACTAATGAACACAATCTGTCCTTTCAGATCCATGAGCGGCTGCAGCACTACGAAGAGAGCAAACCCGTCCCTGTCCTGGACAGCGCTGCTCCTCTGGCCCATGAAGTAAGTTCTCATTCGTGGAAAGGCTTCATTTTCTTTGGTAGAACAAACAGATGTGTTACAAAAAATGGGAAAAGAAACATAAAGTGTTTTATATGTTGTGTGGTGTTGGGCCCCCATGTGCCTCCAAAACAGTTCCAATAATAAATCAACCAGATTTAGCAGCAATGGTCGACATCACTGTGGTGGACAGCACAGTGGAGAGAGATGTTTGGTCACCAAATTACATCAGATGAAGGTGGCCTGTGTTATTCAGTCTCAAAGCATTAATCTAAAACTGGTTATGACACAGCCTTTTACACTATGTGCCGCTTCTGTCCGACTTCCATAGCCTGGATATGAAAGTTCTGCGTGGAGGAGCTGATTAAACCCAGCAGGAATTACTATCATACTACTATACTATCATGAATTGCTATCAAACTCTAGGAATCCTTGCTTTGTAGTTAGAAGACTTGTACCACTGCGGAAACATTTCGTCTGGAAAACGCAGTAAATTACCACGCTAGCAAGAGATGTGCAGCTCGCCATCAGCCCTGTGTAACGAGATCGTCTTTAGGTCATCGGTCCTTTGTCGACAAGCTCATGAAGTGATTGAAACACAAGGATTTAATAACGCTGGAGATTTAAGCAAGTAAAATTGATTTCTTGGAGTAGAGAACTGTGGTTGAAACTTTCCATTTTTCTGAAACTCTCTGTTGCTGGATCAGCTAAGAACAGAACAGAACAGAGAAGAAGCTAGAGAGGTCACAAAGAACGATTATAGCCGAAGATTATAACCTGCAGAAACTCTCACAGATTTAAAATCATGAAATTTGCTTAAAATAAAGTAATGATTGTTTGTCACTTTCAACTTGCAACCAGAATTTGCCTATTGGTGTTCAATTGGGTCGAGTTGCTGTGCCTATGAAGGCCAGAGCGTACGAGTTGCACTGAGTTCATACCAGGGATGTAACAATTATAGATTTTGATGGTACGATTTAGTCTGAGGAAATTGAAAACATCTCTCATGTGGTGTCCTTTAGGGATTACAAGCCTTTTTGGTGAGTGTTAAATTTGTAAAGAGGGCATTGCTCTTTTTTTCAGCATTGTTGCCATTGGTTATAACTCACACACAACTCAAGTGGCAGAAACACTCTTTAGCTGAGCCTTCATAGTTACAGAAGCATTTTGAAATGCAGTAGACGCCACGTTCAGTCGCTGCATCCCTAGTTCATACTCATCAAACTGCTCTTTGCGTGCTCATGTCTGTATGACTCTGCTTTTGTTATGTTTCTCTGCTGACTGATTTAGGTTTTTCCTTTAATTTGTCACCGGCCTACACACACGTCATATCTTTTCTGTCTTGCACGCCCTGTCTCACTGTTTGACTTTGAAAAACCAAGCAAACATGATTTGCTTATACTCAAATCCAGGGAGACTTTGCATGAGCAGGTAGGTTTGTCCTGTTCTGCATTACAACACTGCGATCACAAGTGCCAAGTTCCTGTTCAACACGTATCTGCAACACAAGCATGGGGTCAACCGCTAGTAGCATGCAAGAGCTTCGGCAACGTTTGTCCTCTTTGACCTCTTACCCTGAATGTTGAACTGTCCCCTTCTCAGTTTGGTTTTCTAGACGCTCTCTGTTACAATAACATTACACTGTCCCTACTCTACACCCACCGCCTACCCTCCCGCTCCCTCCCGCCCACTCTCTGCCCAAACGTCTCGCCATACACCGCGAAATCTAAAATCCAGTTCTGCAAAGACAGACCGATCATTTTCCAAGGGCAGAAACCGGATAGGAAGGCCACTCAATGAGAGAAAAGTTGAAGATGGATGGGCACGCTGTGACAAATGATGGCAGCCGACAAACTACACACGATTGTGGAGAGAAGGAGTTGCGTCATATAAACAGAAGTCAGCGCAGGAGAGAGCACATTAAACATTCAGATTCTGAGAGAGGAAGCACTGCAGCAGCATCACCTACGGAGCGCAGTCCCTCTTCATTACTTAACCTGTTAATGAGAAGTCATCACACAGACAATAATAGCAGGACCGCCGATGATGACTTTCTTCCGTTGGCGCTGCTGCTCTCGTCAAGCTGTGAAAGATATTAAATGTGATTTATTGAGTAAACGTCCAGTGTCTCGACATTTGTTACCGTATTGTTCATCTGCGATATTTATTGAAAGCCACGTGTGCACATAAGCATGCGAGTGCCCCGCTCACATCCACATGTGCGCACACACACACACACACACACACACACACACTCGCACACACCTGTGTAAACCCAAGAACCAGCCTGGCATGGTGAACAGAGAGGAGGAAAAGCCCTTGGTGTGTGGTTTTGTTTGAAATCCCCAGCTCTGTTTATTGTAATCAAAGTGCCTCCGACTATTCCACCCCTTCTAAAGAGCCCACAGCCATACATCATCCTAATTAGTACTGAGTCAAGGGAAAGACGAGAGAAAGAGGGGCTGAAATTCTTATAGTCGGTCGGGGTAAAGACAGAGGAGGAGAGAGTCCAGAGTGTCCTGAGACTGTCACGAAAGAAAGGCCGTCTTGTGGTCTAGAGTGGTTTTCCTGACCTTACAGGCCACAAGTGTCAGTGGAGGAGCCAGAATGTTCCATCCTGGACGGTTCACATGCACCAGCACAGATGGCAGGAAGTCCAAAACTATCCAGGACCCTAAACAAAACCAGGATGGTCTAGTCTGAATCGGCAAGGACAATATTCTCAAATAGAAATTTTATTGCTCCATTTCTGTCTGTGTGTTTGTCCAACCCTGCTGTTAGTCCTGGCAAAGGACGCGGCTAACCAGATAACACCAGAACAAGAATTCCACCAGATCCAAGCAGCCAGCGGACTGTGAGGGATCGGTTCTGTTTCTCTTTCCTAAGTCTTCGCTCCATCTCCCTCGGGTTGTGGCACGAGGCCATATACTGTTCAAGAGTCCCCCCAACTATCAGCCTCCATCTTCCCTCTCCCTTACAGATTTTCTTTCTCATTCTTTTTGTCAAATTACAGACTTTCAGATTTATGCTTCCTGGTAAATGCCCCGCAAAGTGTCTCCCCGGGATTATCAGGTATCGGAATAAAGCACAGAGATGGTGTATCAAAGCGTCTCACAGCATACCACAATCCTGAGTCCCCCTTCCTTGGCTAGTCAAAAAAGAAAAAAGAAAAGCTCCTAACCCGGAGCGTTGCAGTGTATTTTTAAAGCGGATTGTTTTTCACCCGTGTCACCGCTCCAAATGAATGCTATTGAAGTGGTGTATGAGGGCTAAAGTGCAACAGGAGAAGATCTACAGTTAGATGAAATTCATTTCGGGCTTGGGTTTCGGGTAATGGAGGCTTAATTTATTGCCTAACATAAAATGACACTTCAACCCCCGTCTGCCCCTGGCTGCACTGTCTAGCACACACAGCAGGTGACTGCCACTGCTCAAACAAACTATCACCGCCAACGCCGCCTGAAACACAATCGATCCTGGGCCCAGGGAATGGGTGCCGTATTACATACATATAAAGACGTGCCGGTGGGTGACTGCACACACACTTTTATGGATGTACATACACGTACACGTTTATTGCTGCACACAAGGCTTCTCTGCAGCCCTCATTAAGACTGAAATAGAAGCACTCTTGCCTCATTCTGGAATGTAAAATACCACATTACATTAATCAAAAGGGGCAAATCAGCCTCACACGTGAACCGGCTCGATGTACTGTAAGTTCCAGCCCGTCCAAGCAATCAGTCTCTATCAATCCTGTTGAGAGGCGAACACGCCACTTCAACAGCCGAGCCGAGTGCCAGCCCCTTGTTCCAGATCAGCGTCCATCGCTTGAACCGAGACTGTATGTCCTGCTGGATGACTCGATCCATCTCCTCTGGACGGCACCTTTTCCTTCTCTGGCCCAATTCCCAACATCTTTATGCTCACGCAAATACCTGTTGTTACTTGGGAAGCCCACTGGGTGCCATCAGAGAGCACTGGTCTGCAGTCAAAACCTAGAACTGGTAATTGGAAAGAGCCAGACAAACAGAGAGAGGGGAGGAAAGGGGGGCTTTGTCAATGTCTGATGGCTCCTCATTGTCAGTTTTTGCTGTACAGCAAATCTTGGCTCCACAAGCTTTGGCGAATCCAGTCCCTTAAAGATATAAATGAAAAATCAGACCAGAAGAAATCATCTATTTCATCTAAAAATGTAGTAATGTCACTATAAAACAGGTGTTTTAATAAGTAGGAAGTAAGAAAGTTTCAGGACTCATTATGGAAAATTTGGTAATATTGCTCTTTCAGTTTTAAAATTGAAGAGGACATTAAAGGCTAATCTTTTTACTTTTTAATCTTTTTGACTGACCAGAATATTATTATATTAAACACATTAGGCACATTTTCCAGACATTCGTCATCTTCTTTTAAGTGCTAACAGACAGCAATACAGTTAATGTAGATTCATATATTCAGGCCAGTGCCTGTGGCCTGATTATACTTGCAGTCTACCCCAGTTATTAGAAAAAGCTACACATCATTGGATCTAATTATTAGCTGAAAGTCCATTATTGGAAGAATACAAACTAATTTTCCTTTTTGGGTCATAAATTGGCCACTGACTTATCACAAATCGCTGGTATTAAGGTCAAATATTCAAGATACAGACTCCTGATTCACATAAAAACAAAAAATAATAAAAGATGGCCTTAGATGGCCCTTTTATTTCACTTTATTCTCTTTTTCACACGTGTGATTTTTGAGTTTATTTTTGACAAAAACAAGTCATTACTGCTTAAAATAGTTGAATTATTGCATGAAAACTGTATGCATCGTAAGAATACATTTGGATTGAAGTCACTTTTAGAAAGGTGTTTTTTCTCCTGAAATTTGATTACGTGCATGAGAAAAATTCATGTATTCATTATTTCCTTTTTAATTTTATTTTTCTTAGAGTGTGAAAGCCAGTATTTAGACCGTGAGACGTTAAAAGTTTTATTGAAAGCTATAAAATATAATAATAGGAAAACATCTTTGTGCATGACCGTATAAAATTGAATCAAAATGCTGTATGAGAATGAACTTAGGACCATTTCTTACTGTAGTCAACCGATGTATTATTGATCAGTTACACAGCAAATCAAGCCAAAGTGCGTTTAATCCATCATATGAAATGGCTGATGCTGCTTGGCTGAGATTGTGTTTTTTTAAATGAAATCTTTTAATATGTTTTAATAAAACAACTTTAACATAAGGTCAGCGTGATATATTGGCAGCTATATATCAAAGCAGGGAGCCCTTTACCGTTCAGGGTCAAGAGAGACCTATAAACTGACATGCTGGGATCAAACTTATCTAAACACTGCAGCGCTGGCCATGACATTTAACAAATGAAATAAACACAGTCTCAAAGGAGACCAGCATCATTTTTTTGCCCCCTCCCTCATTCTCTGTGAAGGTCTGAGGATGGAAAATATGACTCTAACATGGAGGCATGAAGGTAGCGAGCAGAGCGTGTTGTCAAACATGTCCTCCATCTGTCCTCCACGCTGAGTTATGGGACAAGGTGCTTTAATAGGACAATATGAGGGACTGGAAATTTACAGTTCTCTGTCTGTCTTTGCTTCTCTCCTTCACTGTAAACAGCTTGGCAATGACATGATGGATGTCGGTGTATCAGAGCAAGAGATTTTCCCTCACTAAAGACCCTGACCCCGACTCCCCTCTGTCTCTACCTTGCTAGCTTCCTCCATTTTTCTCTCAGCTCCTCTGTTTTTCTTCTTTCTTCTTTGATCATCTCCTTTTTGCTCCTGTCTTTCCTCTGACCTTACACTTTAAGATTCTATTTTTTATTGATTTTTTTTTTTTTTGTATATTTGCTTAGGTGAAGTAATGCAGGGTTGACTGAGGTTCAGTCAGGGTAACCTTGACCACTGCGACTATTCATTAGAGTGGTCTCTCTCCCGTGGGGGGGTCAAAGCTAATGGAAATAATGAAAAATCCCCCACCCACCTCCACCACCCGCAGCTAAAAGCACATGTTCCTGTCTTCGGGTAAAGTGACATAGCATCCTCCCTAACCCCAGCCTAACCCTCGGCCCCCTGCTCTTACCTCTGCCTCACCTCTGCTGCCTTATTCCTGCACCGCAGGGGTCGTTACTCAAACAAACTCTAGGTTTTCTCAACCTCTGTCATCGTCTGCCTTAAAGGAGCACGCTGCGTTTTTGGTGGGACTTCCCTGTTCTGCTCAAACTTTGTGTTAATATGGAAGTAGTATTTTCTCATAGAGAACTGACCTTCTTGTGAAGAATGTTTATTTTTATTACTTCACTTTTTAGTCACCAGCTACATTTTCTGACATTAAACATCTGTTTCACGACTATGGCTGACACAAATGTGACTTGGAATGGTCACAGTAATAAGGCCACCGCACGGTTTGGTTGATATTTCACATCAGGCAACAGATGGAAAAGTCATGACCTGCATCATTCTGCCTCCGATTGACTTACCCCGATGTTCCACACAAGGCAAGAATTATTAGCCAGTCAGCATCTTGAAATGCCACACCTGTCAGGATGGGTGGATTACGTCCTCACTAACACAGATTTTTAACAAATTTGTGAACAAAACTTGAGAGAAATAAAGATTGTGTATGCTGAGAAGAAATCTCAGACTTGTTACTGAACCTGATGGAAAATAAAATGGAGCAGTGTCTTTTTCTATTTTTGTTGAGTGCACATGATTTACTCTTTTTCAGCTTTTGTTTTGTTATTATATCAACTATTTTATTTGTACAGCTCAAAACCACAAATATTGTCAAAGAAGATTTTATATTCTGCACAAAATATGATGTCCTAAGGACAAGGAGTCTCTGTGAGGGCAGGGAGTACTCAGACAGACAAACAGGATGACATTTAAGTTCTATTATTGTCTAGGACTAGACAGATAAATTGCCTCGGATTATAACATATTGCACATGTATGTAGGCTGACATGTAAAATACAGAAGAACAGAAGACACCATGGACATTTTGTGTTTTTAAAAAAAGGAAAAAAAAGTGGAGAAAAGAAAAGAAAGTAGACTACCAGCTGATAATCATTATGTTAAACTCTCAAATCTTAATAGAAGTATTGGCCTTCAAAGTCCAGTATCAGTCAGGCTTTAACGTGAAATATGTTCATTGGCCCTAGTTGTGTAGTCGACATCAGCTTCTGATCCCAGTTCAGTACAAGCAGGTTTTTGTGTGTGACGGCTCGCCTCTCCTCTCCACACTCAGACCACGTCCAGGAGGATCGTTCATAAATCAGAGTGCAGACGGAGAAGCGTGGCCTGGGCTTTAGAAGCAGAGTCACTCGTCTCAGAGCTATCAGACATTCATCATGAACGGGGTCCAGCTCAGTCCCACTGCTCTGAGATGCTCTCGCAGCCTCCATTGTTTCCAAGAGGAATGAACTGTTTTATTTCGTTACCGAGAGTGAAGAGTGGTGGATTTAATCAAGACAAAGGTAGCAGCAAGTGTGAATTAGAGGCCCCGTGAAGAGGTGTGAAGTTGACATGCAATGGGCCCCTGTTGCTTGGAGCTGCCTGAACGTACCCTCGAGTATACAACTATAGTTTTTCCATGTGCTTTTGAGGATTCACTTCACTGCTACACACTCCTTTACTGGGTGTAGTTAGATCGCGCTCTGTTGATCTTCACAAGCAATTACGAATTATTGATTAACTTGTCAGCAGTTGAAGGCTTGAAAAATCAGTTTGACTGCACGGGATGATGTGGATTAAAAACAAATGAAAGATTCCACTATTCCAACTTTACAGCAGCACAGAAGTCACTTTAGAGCAGTCCAGAACAGAAAGATGCATTTGATTTGTTTAAAAACCTTTCGGAAGTCATGGTAGTCATATCCCTGGACCTGCATGGATAATCTGGGTGGGGGAAAGACTTGAACCTCCAGCTGTTGTGGTTGTGCCGTACTGTTTAGACTCAGTTGCCTTCTCCTTTTCAGTGTCATACGTCTTTGCACAAGCTCTTCTGAAATACCTCAGCTCACTGCAATCATTGCCCTCCATGCCAGAAAATGGAAGCTTGTGACACAGCAACTGTACAGCAATTCTATGCATTACTTAGTAATTAGTAGTAATAGTAGTAATGAAGTTAGTCCTGCATGAAATGAGTGAAAGAATGTAAACCTTTATAATTAAACTACAGTATTGCCTGATGATGTACAATGTGAGGTGACATCGATGGCTGAAATGCAATGCAGAACTATATATCTACAGCAAACCTACTCTGTTATCAGGGCATTGGAAGTCGTGTGAGGGGCTACATAATTTTAATTGTTCAATAAATAACCATCAAAACACACACATAGATACACAGTGGGGTTTTTCCTTTCAGCAGATTTAATATCCTTCCCATATTCTAAATCTATATGTGTGACCAATCTGTGTCTCCTTCTCTTTAGTTATCCAAGGAGCTGGAAGGGAAATCGGCCAATGCAGAAATCAAAGAACTTCTTCAGATACTGTCCAAACCCCACGTGAAGGTGAGTTTGGATCCTGTTCCTTCCTCTGGGAATGTTAACGATTACTATCAACGCTAAAAAATCTAAAACCCAGGCAGTTCTGGATATCACAAAGGTGGGCCAAACATAAACTTGGGCTTGTATCCTTACAGATGTCGTAATGTAAATAGCGCTGGCATTGAACTAATGTGATCATTGCTGCTGTACATAAAATAGTATGGCGGCTTAGGTTCAGGCCGTGCTCTTTCTTGTCTTCTTGGCTTCGGTCACTGGCCTCGTTAGCCAGCCTCAGACAGCTACAAAGTGAATTTACACGTTTTTATTTTCAAATGCATAACTCTGGCCATCCATCAGGTCCTCCAGGTGTCTCGGCCAGACAGAGCTGCCTTCCCGATGGCGGGATAGAAGCAGAGCTGGACGGGATCCTTTTTTAATGCTCTGTCGTCATGCTTATTTGGCCTCTGCCAGAAACAACAGCTCAGTATGAAGTCCTCCCCCACCACAATACACACACACACACATACTTACAGTGCAGTGCATCCAAAAATTCAATACCCCTCAGTGTCAAGGGTTGTGAAAAGACAAGGGGTTCCCAAAAGGATCAGGCTTACAAGTCAGATCAACATGTCCATGCTAGTGATGTAATAATTAATTCCTTAAATTAAAACAATACAGTTAGAGAAACAGATATGTAGAGTTCATAGTAAGCGAAGAAGTACTCATAGTAAGAGAAAGTGGGGCCTTTTGTTATTTAGTTCATGGCACATAACCAGCAATCAACACATGCAATCCTACATAGACATATGATGGATACATAGTCAAACACACATTTCGCACAGCTACTATCCTAAAGACAAATGGTCTCAATCTATCACGGCCTTGCTCTCCTACTATGCTACGTGGGGACGTTGAAATCTCTTTTGTCTCTGTCAGACCTGAAGCGGAACGCGCCGGCAAATGATCACTGCGCTCGCCACGAAGCATGCCTGTGTCAGGAATCCAGCGTTTTATTATTTTAATTACGCCTACAGCAAAGGTATTTGGCGTGGCAAGGGTCAATCCATCAAAACACAGAACTCGTGAAGGTCATTGATCAGGAAACTTCTATGGATGAGGTGAGGAGAGGTAAAGGCAGGAGACACGACTGTGAGCCAGGTGTACAGATGCAGTCTAATACCATATCCTGCCTTCTCATGTCCGTGTCAGGTGTTTAGGTCTTTAGAATACTTCTTAGGAAGTCAAAAAGGAAATTCATTCATTCCTAGAAGTGGACAGTGTTTGTGTGTCCAAGAAAAATGGACTAGTTTCTTTTTCTTTACAGAAGTAAATGGGAAGCCAATGTGCCTCTTTTCAATATTCAAGAAAAATAATATTAAACGTTACTATCAGACTCATCATGGTAAAAAATTACAAAAACTTATGAGAACAATTGAGAACAGAGAAGATGAATGAATAGTTGGCAGGTTTGAAGAAACGGCAGTCTGTTTTTAGTCGTAGCCGAGAGATCAGTAATGCAGCTGTGAAAGCTAGCTACCTTATTGCTAACGAACAGATTTCAGATGTTGCTGGAGATCTGGAGCCAAATTAAACACAAAGTTGAGTCATTTTACGGATATTACAGATGTTGCTCAACTGGCCATATTCATTTGCAGTGTTGATGAGCCTCTGACTATCACCGAGGTGCTCCTTGAGGTGGTGCCAGGCTTCAGGAGCAAGTTAAACTGGGAGTGATTCAGAGGCTTATCTACCCAGATCAGAACAGAGTTGTCTGAAAAAACAACTTATTGTGGCCAATTTGAAAGATGTTGAACATCGTTTATGGATGGTTCATTAATTGTTACATTTTTCAGAATTTACTTACCAAATATGGAAAAACCGACTCTGGAGACATATTGTTGAAACTGCACAGATTTTTCTTCTGATTTGCCGGATTGTACTTCCTTACACTATACGAAGAAGAAAAATTTGAACTTGTCGTTATTTATAGGTTATTATGTAATGGTTTTACTAGTCTGGTTCACTAGATTAATTGGGCTGTATATGACCCTTGAACTAATGAGATTGACACCCCTGGTCTAAATCATTAAATATGGCTCCACTTTATAGGTGTGTCCCTCCCCCTTTGAATTTATGTGATGCATGGATTGTAATATTTTCATATCTGTTTGGGGTCACATTCATCTGTGGAAATAAATCCAATGAGAATCAAGTATTGCCAGTTGGAATTTGATCTAAACAAACAGACAATTTCATGCTATTGCCATTTTCTTGGAGTGCCTGTACCTTTCCTCCTCTCACTTACTGTAACAAAAGCTATGGCCACAGCCGACTCTTCAGCCAAAGAGTCTACCTCGGAGTCCTTACCCCGACCCCGGCTGACTTTCCAGTTTGAATTAGTGTGTCTTGTTTGCGTCCATCACCGATTGAAGTTTGGCAATACTCATCGAATAAATGATTGACATATTAATCAATAATGGAAAATAATACATACAATAAATAAAACCTGTTACAGTTATGATAAATAAATATGACTTGTGACAGTTTGAACAATGCCACCTCTGCACTGATAGAAAATCCTCTGCAACTTCAGCTCTGTTCACTCAGGAAGAGGCTTACCATTATTTACTTCTTGTAACTTTTTGTCTATTTGCTTTCTTCTATTCACTGCTGACGCTCTGTTCTCCCACCGCCTCCACATGCTTCTCAGCCGACCTCCACTCCAGTGCAGAACGAGGTCAGCCAAACAATTCCACACCAAACAATGGAAAATATTCGGCTACTGCTTCCTTTACTGTTGGCCAACAGACACTGTCAGAAGCACAGAAACAGCTGAGGCCAAGGATTGCGACCTGCAGTGTAATAGCATTTTATCATTGAACTATGTTACATCAAACTGTTTTTCTACCATTTCATGGATTTGAAATGCCACAAAAAAAATACAACACAGCCGAGCACTGTCCGATCTGTTCATCGAAACATAAAACAAAAGCTGGACTCGAAATTCGTGGATCTTCTGCAATTGCATCCTGTGTTTGCATGCCCAAATTATCCTGCCACTGAATGTTATCGGCCAATAAAAATATGTGATCAGGAGATCGGAATTAAGCTTTCCAGTCGCTGATTAATGATGCACATGTTTACAAGAGGATCTTAACCTCTCCAATACGCCGAATAGTATTTATTAATCTCGGAATGTGTCTGATGCTGTGTTACAATCCACTTGACAATTATAAAGCATCGGGTATGTAATTAATCTGTAGACGCTCCGGTTCATGTCGAGACCAAATTTTCTCTGGATCAGTTTTTCATCCACAATAAAGGTCAAAATAAAAGCCTACAAGAGACTAGGTAAGCCTTGTTTTTAGTTGTTGATCACTAGTGGCTCCTACTGTCCGCTTAGGAGGACTGAGGTTTCAGCAGTCCGTATAAAACAGAGCAGTCAAAAGCCAGTCACTATAAAAATCAGTTTCCAGCCATGCTGTATTAAATTACAGCATTCTCTTGGCGTATTTAGATTTCATTAACAGGCTCATCAAGGCAAGAAAGAAAGGAGAGTTGGTGACGAGTCGGAATGATAATACTTGATGAACAATCTTGTTGTCAAAATATCACATGGAGTTATATATTATTATTATTAGGTATATTGAAATTTCAAGGACTGCTTAAGCACTTTGTTTAAAAAAGGACTGTTTTAACATGTTTCATTGCTAGTTTTTTGTTACTGCCATAACAAAACAGGACGTGTATGTGTCTCAGACAATCGGCAACTGGAAACTGCAGCAAAAGAACATGATGGGAGCATGCAGAGTCTTTGCATGAACATTGCTTTAAATCATTTTAAAATGACTTTAAAATGACAAAATGAAAATTTTTCAACTTTAGTGAAGTTACCACAAACTGCAGTGTGTCCTTTTCATGAAGGAAAGTATTGTACCTGGTGTTGTCAAGTTGAATCATTAACATCTGCATGTGTTCCTCCTTCATGATCTACTTCATGACCTCCACTCTTGCGTGTTGGTCCGAGTCCATCGCTGAGTTTTGAGTTCCTGGGCCTTAAACCGCCAGGCTAAACTCTCCCCCAGTGGGAACGCTCGGTCAACAATAGATTAGTTCCAGCATCTTGGTTTGGAGTTTTCACTGTAATATACTGAGGATGGAGGCTCTTGGCGTTTTTCTGTCATTGTGTCTCAAACCGTAGGCAGCATGTGGGCTTCAAGAATCAAGTATAGCTTTGCTCTGTTTCTGTCTCCATCTGTCCTCCAGGGCACTTGATACCATACCAGCCAGCCCCAGTGTAAATCACAGGGCTGGGGGTGTAAAACACAAGCAGATGGCTGCTGCCTTTGAATGGCGTCTCTGTGCGATAGTAACTGTATCACTCTTAATTATGGCTGAAATGATCCATTCCTGGGGTGGGGATATAAATCAGGCTCTTTAAAACTCCCCTCACTCTTTCTCTTTCTTGCCTTCTCTGCCTCAAACTTTCTCTTTTTTACGATTTGCACATGAAAAAACAACTTTCACCCATATTAGGCCCCCTCAGCAAGACTAATATTGACAGTGATGAAAGTGCCAATTATGATGGCCGGCTGTTTCCGCCGATGTGTATGGAGGTAGGCGCGTGTGTGTGTGTGTGTATACAGGCTTGTAGAATGTCTTTGACTTGGGGTGGTACACACTGAGGTTCAAGGCTTAGAGAGGGTGGCCATGAGTGTCAAATCCCAGCTGGCCTACAGCAGCGTCTCCGAGGCTGAACGCTCACAGCAGGGTTCCCTCCCGCCCGGAGAGAGCAGTTAGCCTGCGCTGATCCAGCAACGCCAGCTGAAAAACGAGTGGGCCGGTGACAGGACCGGGGGGCTTTAATGAGAGGCCAGTGCCAGGAATGTACGAGCGGGTTTATTTAGTCAAGCTCAGTGATCTGTTTTTCTAGGATCCCTATTATGCCTAATGAACACAAACACGCGAACCGAGAAAGGACGGGATGCCTGGAAAACAAGGGTGGTTTCGCTTCTCTTCATCTTTCTCTCAGTCTCTCGCTCTCGTTTCCCCTCTCCTCCTCAGGCCTCAGCTTCAGGGCCTAAACAAGGATATAACTCTAGATTTGATTAGGCGGGTAATCCACCGACACCGAGGCATAACAAGACCTACTAACTCATATCAACCCAGGAAGAAAGCTGCCATACAGAGACCTGTGTGTGGTTGTGTGAGTGCATATGTAAAACATTTGTACCTGTGTAGTTGTACTCAAGTCAATGGTCACCAGCCAGGGCATGTACCATGTGCTATCTATTAACATACAGCTGTTATTGCTACTTCCTAGAAAGTTTTTACAAGGAATTAGCTGTGGCTCTGTTACGGGTTGTTAGGCACGGCCGTGGGGAGAATGTGGGGTGGGGAGCAATGCCAGATTTGAGGAAGTGCCATCGATGAGAGGACACTCACAGGTCAGGATATTAGGCCTGATGGATAGAGTTTGGGGGGAAACCACAACTGGCAGGTTAGTGGAGGAAAGGTTGAGGTGAGCATGAGAAGGAAATGTGGACAGTCCGAACAGTAAAGTTTTCTTTGGAGGTTTGATAAACTTTTTACTAAATACTACAACAACCAAGTTTCCTTGAAATCTAAATCAAACTGTGACAAACATAGAGTCTATAAAACTCTCCTGAGTTGACAACTTTACGTTTCTCATTTGTTCAACCAATAGTCCATAATCCAAAGTTTTTATGTTTACTGTGATAGTAAACAGAGAAAAGCAGCAAATCCACATTCGACAAGCTGGATCCAGCAAATATTTGACATTTAAATGGTAGTTGTGCTCAATTTATGAGTTAAACCGCTGAGTTCATGTTGAGTTTATGTTTTATTTATTTGTACACGTTAAATCAAACAAAGGACTTGCAATAGCAATGGAAAACAATTTGCAAAATTCAATTGACCCATGGATTGATTGGCAAATTGTTTCAGCACTGCTCTAATCTCTTTCTATGGGAATTCATGCTGCACAGCATCTGCAAAACACTGTACTTCTGCTTCCTCTGGCAGCAGGCCCGCATGGGTGTCCCACCCTGCCGAGAAGCTGATGGATGCCTGGCTGACCCACATGTTGTCGTGACCCATATCAGGTGCTGTGACTGACAGTCAGACACCATAAAGAGAGCCACAGCTCCGCATGCATCTAACCTCAAACTCAAAAATTCCTCCTTTTACTCTGGGTTTGCTGTCACGGCACGGGCCGGCTTTCACCAAAGGCTGTTTTCGGAAAACTTGAGCAGTTTGATACAGCGCCAAATTAAAGTTGGTTTTCTTATACCCCATGTGGGAGAAAAATCAGAAAAGGAGATGGTGGCCACAATGTCAGAAACGTTCTTCTCTAAGTCTGCGATTTCATTTGTGTTACTTCTATTCACTGGCTACTAAGTTGTGTATGGTGCTCAGAGTCTTGAAATGCAACATTACTGATCTCATCACAACACCGGAAACTGCCAACTCTCCATCCACGTCTTGACATGGTGCTATGAACACAATATATTACATGCAGCACAGGTTTGAGATCACATTCCTTTTCAGGTTTCTTTTATTGTCCTCATCTGCAAACAGTTTTTGTTTCCAGCGTTCCAAGAAAATATTTCAATACCATAATGACAGCATCCCCAGACATACAATATAACACAAAGTGTGTGTTTATGTGTGGCGCAGATGAAAGCCAAGAACGTATCGTTAGCCCTGTTCTGAGAAATGAACTAACTAATGCCGGGAACATTTTGGGGAAAATACATGAAAGATAAAACTGTGGAAGAGTAAACAAGGAGAAGACAGTGGATTAATGGCATTTGAGAGAAGCTTGGACAGGAGGACCAAAGAAGAGAAGACATTAAGGGAAGAAAGATGAGAAAGACAAAAAATATGGAATTAAAAGTGTATTTGTTTTGTCTGGACTGCTTCGGTGGGCTATTTTTGACTTTTATGACCTTACGTAAGGTTAGTATTAAGTTTAGGTTTGGGGTAAGAGTTGAAGTCGGGCATTAAGTAAGGTAACTTAAAGGAAGATTCCGGTTTGTGACAACTAAGATCTTACTATTGAGGTGTTTGGCCAATCGCTACTATTGCCTATAACGTTGTACTCATTAGGTTAATTGCTAAAATCTAAAAGTCAGAGGATCAGACAGGTTTATCTTGATTATCAAACCACTTCATGTAGACGTGAAAGTCAAACTTAGTGCACTGTAAGTATGGTAGGTCAAAATTCAACCAAGATGTTCTTCGATGTTTACAATGGACACTTTCCCTTAGTTTATCTGTTGTAAATTAGTGTGACTAACCGAGGCTTTGTTTAAAACCTGTATGATTGTTTGACCACTCATGTTTCTTGCTCCAATTGACTTGTTTTTAGTGACGTTGCCACGTTGTTACATCTCGGCAATCCACTTGTTTTTGGGGGGATTTTATGTCTGTATTACAGATTGGACAGGACAGGGATGACAGCAAACTGGAGGAGAGAAAGATGGAGGATGACAAGATCCACAGCCAGACATGACGGGCACACACAACCCCCCTAAACCTAACCTCAACCAGTGGGGTGTCCCATGACTAGAATGTTAATAATGTGTATAGGAAAAAATTAGACCCAAGTTGAAGTAAAGCAGAACCATTTCAGTCTAGTGTAAGACTAAGGGAATAAATAGAACCAAGTCTTTACAAGTGTACAGCACTAACTGTGTGTTCATTTGTATGTGTGTTGGTCAGCTTGTCTCTCAATGGATCCTGGCCACAGAGCTCCGGTTGTGTCTCCTCCTCTCATCTGCTCCCAGTTAGCAACATCTTGAACACTGTACTGCAGCATGCTCCCATGTCATAAAACACACTGCTCCTCTTCTCACCATATCCTTCTCCCTGCCTCACTTTCTCTCTCTCTTTCTACTTTTGTCTGGCACACGGGGTGGAAGATGTTTTTCTCACTTTTCTCTCCCCTCCTCAACCACGGAAAAAGCAGCACGCGTCCAGCTGCATCTTGGTCCGGACATGGAGTCGTTAAATACTTTGAAAAATGAATGTCTCAATGGCATCATTTTTGTCTGCGTCCCGTCTCTTTTTTATGTCTGCTCGTGAACGTGTGAAATATCTGAGCCGACTGAGAACTTCATTACTTTGAGCCTGCCGCCGAAACAGTGCAGAGAAGTCGCTTCGCCAAGTATTCACCACCTTGCCCTGGAAAGCATCGGCACTGAATGCTGGTGGCCAAGGTTTACCACCCCCCACCCCAACCCCCACCGCTTCACTCACAGTCCCTGGTGAGCGCTGGTCCAGAGCGGTTGCTGGTTGCCTTTAATCAGAGAGATGTATGGAGGGAGAGTATGGGCCTAATGACAATTAACGCATGTAGCTTCAAGTTTTGGCTCCGAATGCTTTCAAATCCATCACCCAGCACTTGAGGGAGACACCCCAATTCATAACCATCCTCCCTGTGGTCTGCATTTTCTCCATACTGCTTAAAGAAAGAAATGATTGATTGAGCTCTTAATAGTACATATTGCTATACTTTATTTGGCTAATTAGACCGAGGTAAAACTAAGGCCTTCATGGTTTGACTGATAACCCTTGCCTCTTGTTTCTTTCCCCCCATCCATCCTTCTATCCATCTCCTTCCTCTAGAGCCTTCTGTCGGTCCATGATACTGTCGCTCAGAAGAGTTACGACCCTGAACTACCTCCACTGCCGGAAGACATCGATGATGATGAGGATTCAGTGAAAATCATAAGACTGGTCAAAAACAAGGAACCTCTTGTAAGTAACCTTGTCAGTTATCTCAAGAAATTATGTGTTCGATTTGTTCAAAGTGGATCACAGCAACTTCCAGAAGTTTAAACGATGGTTTTGGGAGTTAACAGATTGTAAAAAATGATCTAGGTGTTAAGGCCACAGCATCCTAGATCAAGTTGCATGTCGTTTCCCATCTCTCTTCTGCTGTTAGCTTTCAATAAGGGTATTAAAATACTTGAATCAAGTAGTCTCCAACATAGATTTATCATCAGGTGCTTCTGTGGTTAATATCTCGCTGTCATAAAAATCTGCTATCTAGGCTTTGTTCACAAATCCCTGAATGTCTTGTATCAAAGCAGTATCCACACCACAAGTCAAGCCAATAATGTACATGTCTTTGAGATACTTGCCTGTGGAAATCCAACCCACAACCTTGAAGTTGTAAGCACACCAAAACCGACCACAATTACCCTGCTCTTGGCCATGAGTATTTTCAGCCAGTCTAGGCTCTGTGTCTGCGAACGGCTCTATCCTGGTCAGTGTTGCTCTCTCATTGTAACATGCTTCTCACGTCCATGCTGTTCAGACATGGTCCCAGACGTCAACAACCTCCTCGACTGTCTCGACCTCGGGGGCCCCAACTGTACGGCAGCGACATCTTGGCTGGCGTTCTCGTTTTCCCTCCACCCCACGACATCCTGGGTGTCTGAACGTGTTGTCTGAAGGCTGGTGTTCCACGCATTCCCTTTGGTCTTGTCAGCTTTCGAGGCACATTTAGGAATGGTCTTCTGTAACCCCACCAAACCTAATTGGCATTGGTTTTGGCTGCACCGCAAACATTTATTTCTCAGCTTTGCTTTCAGATTATCGTTGTTTTTCCATCGATGCGATTTCCTCCATTCTCTTGAATGACCTCAGTGTCCTGCAACACATAAACACCCCTCGATCCATCTGTCACCGTAGTACTTTGTTGTGTGCTGAGACCCCGCCCATCTTTGATCTGTACCGGACATGTCCTGGCCTCGGCCGCCTCTATTTTCACTTTGTGGTTTTCGCCTTGACCACCATCTTGGCTCCAGGCCGGCGCAATCCTCTCACCACACCCCGGGGGGAAGTAGCACACACCTAAGCCATTTTTGGGTCCCTGCCTGTTGCATGTTCTGCGGAGCTGCTGAACGTAATAATGTGGCTTGCAGGAATTCTCGCTTTCTCTCTCTCAACGTGCAATGTCGCGGGCGCTTCCTGCTCCGGCCTCTCCCGAGTCTGATGTTGGATCACATTCCCCGAAACCATAATGTGATTTACACCCGCCCCAGTCCGCTTAATCATCTGGCTGGTGTTATTCCATTACACGACTTCATTCTTTTTTGTCTCAGTGATTTGGCTCCTGTGAGCATCTGAACACACATTTACGACGTGTGATATTGTGTATTATTGTACAGCATTCAAGGTGTTAATTATGTAGAATATATTATTGTAGTAATATAGTGGCTCGGTTTTACTTTATAGGTAAGGTGTGCACACTGGTTATTGTGTGTTTCAAAATGACTGGATCTAAATGGAGAAGGTGCTGCGCCTCCAGGGTTCCTGTGGGGGTCAACGGTGGGTCAGTTTTATAAATACTCCGATTTAAAAGAGCTTTCATTTAATGTGGCTCTTTGAATTCAGTATATCATCCGTACCACCGCAATATTGTTGCAATGGCAGCTGAGTTTTCTACCAGAATATTTAATTATGTTCACTCCCCGCAGGCTTTCATGCATAACAGGCTACAGAATTAGATTTATAGTAGGAAATCGAGTCACGATAACTTCCAACTTGCGTTTGACAATACATTTTATCCATAAATGTAACGGCAAGTCCACTAAATTTGACTTTAAAACATAATGCGGCGGCGAGAAAACCAAATCCGACTATACACTGACATCCTACACGCTGCAGTAATGGGAAGAAAGTTTTAACACGTCGCTGTGGAGCAGTTTCTCTCTTGTAAGCGTCTCTCTTACCGCCCTTAGGACCCACAGGGCACAACTGCTGCCCATAATCTCCTGCGGCTATAATTTAGGCCTGGCCGTGGTGTGGGCAACAGTGGGATTCTACTGCAGGGCATAGTTTGTTTTTCAGTGTGTGCTTGAAAGAAAACAATGAAGGGCTGCTATTGTGGCAGAAAGCTATCTCAAAAATGTCATGTGTGGTGGTCTTTATATTTGTACTGGGGGCACAAAGAGAGAACCTGGATCACCTTAGAAGATTAGAGCGAGTCAGTCTGGCCTCATTTTGGGTTTGCAACCTCGGAGAAAGACTTAATCATCTATCAGCGTTCACACACCTTCGGTCAGAACCTGATTCTTCTCTGTCTTGTGGCCACAAAAGAATTAATATGTCCAGAGAGAGTAAGACTTGGATTCATCAAACAGTTCTTGTAGAAATGGAAAAAGTGGTGTAGTAACATACTTGGAGTGGGACTCCTACAGTGGATACTACTACTGTGTAGCTAAAGGCCTTTTCACACTAAATTTATGCTCTGCAATTTGTCATTTTTATGCACATTAACCTTTCACACCTAGTCAGCTGCAAATATTTCGAAACAAGATTTGCAGGGAAACCCGTGAACACACTTTATTCTTTGAAATCCACAGCTTTTATTTATCTCTTTTTCGCTGCTGCCATTTAGCATCACGTAGCTCTCTTTTTTCCCCCCCGATGAACGTGTCATAAAGGTTTATCCTCGATATTTTACCTCATCCAGTGCAAAAAAAAAGCTTTGGAAATGTTGGACAGCATTTTAGACTAAAGTTATAACTCAAGAAAGAAACGTGCACCAGCACCATCATTCTCCCCAAGTTTTTGAAAACCTTTGCTCCATATGTTCTCTTCTGAACCTGCTTGTCATACAACTTTTAGACAATAAAAATATTGTTTGTGTTGGATACATCCTGGAATTGGCCGATTCGCAAATGAATCCAATTTTATATTGCTCATTAAGGGTTTTAACACAAGAACAACATAAAAATTGAGCTGGCTGGCTCTGAATACAAGTCTAATTCAGCGTTCCAGCACAGCAGCTCTTTACTCTGTAACAACACATACGTACAAGAATGTGCTGACATGCGTCAAAAATATGCACTTGGTATGAAATGGCCTAAAAAAAAGTTGATTTTCTGACCTTCTGATTTGACAGTAAATTTGGAGGTTCTGCGTCTACCTCTGGCCCCTTTGACAGTTGCATCCTGTACATCTTTAAAGGGAAACTGACCCTAATGAACAGTCACATCGTACATTAAAGAAACAGCCAGCAGGTCAGGTCCTCATGAAGTCACAGCCATTCCACTAAGCAATAAAAAAACCCTCTAATTGTGCAGGCTCCTCATTCACTGCCGCACCAAATTGATTTGGATGTGCCCTTTAACTCGCAATTTCATATAATCAGCCTGAAATCCTCAAACTTGACATCATAACAATGGCGGCTGCACAGTATCTAATTTCCTTTCCGTCTCTCCTGACTTTGTTCTCGGTTATTTTTCCCCGTTCACTTTTTCCCCGTGCGTCTTTGTCTCGTTCTGTAGTCCTTCTCGACGTTGTGGGGACTGGGCTGCAGTTAGCACGCAGGCCCCTTTACTCGTGACTCATCCATTAAGTTAATTGTGATTAGTTGAGTGGATTGTATTCAGTAGCTGTGATTAATTGCTATCATTTCTCAGAGCGTGACTTCATGCCACATTTCAGTGAAACTGTAAAAACTCTATCTTGCAGGACAACCTCCTCCTACTTCTTCTTCTTCTTCTTCTTCTTCCCCCTTTTTCTGTTGCACTCCCTGCTCTCCCACCGCTCTCCCGGTCGGCCTGATTTATTAGCTCAAGTGTCGGGACAGTGAAATAATTGGGGTTCGGAGAGCGGCGTAAACATGTGCGCGTATACAGAAACATAAGCTCAGCCATGTCTTTATTGAAAGAATGTGTTATTTTGGATAAGGTTTCCGAACAGTTTTGGTGGGGGTCTAAGTTTGGACGTCAGGGGGGTCACGTCATGGCTGCGTATGTGGCGGTGTAGCTGAAATACGGGTGAAGTTTGCCTCCGGTGATAAAGGGTTTGAGTGCAGACTGACTAATAGGAGAACTGTAGACAAAAAGTTGGAGGAAACTAGAATGCTCCGGGTGTTACACAACCCGTGTGCCCCGGCCAAAAAAACTTGGAGGATCGAGAGAGGCCTAAAACATGGGCTACAAAAATGTCCACCTTAAAAAGTTATAAAGTGTTACAGGTTTTATTTTTATTAATGAAACATTTAAGCACCAGATTTAAGTGTCATTTTCTTGGTACTAGTGCCACATTTCGACTATTTGTAATGGTTGTTGTATGATTTACTGGTTAGAGAAGTAGTTAAGTGACATTTTGTCCAAAATCCAAATCCCCACACACACAAAATGCGTTAAGTAGCAAAAGACGACTCTGAACGCCCACAGGAGGGTACACCACAGTCGCCCGGGCTGACCATCGCTATGATGTGAGAACATTAGAGGCTGACAAGCCTGCTGTGGCCTGCTCTGTTCCCCTCATCTGGATGTTCTCGAAGTCCAGTGAGGCAGATGCGAATAACAGACTCGGAGATGCTCGCCGCAAAATGCCCCGCTGCTTCGGCGTTCGTTTTATACATCACTTGTCGGCTCGATCAATGCCACTCAGTCGGTGCCGGCTCACATCGCCGTCAGTGGCGTTCATTCACTTCTCCCACTCAGTTCATCTTTAGCCATCCTCCTGCTGAAGCGCCAGCTTTCTCAGAGTTTCAATTCATGTCTTTCGTCTGGTTTTGCGATCAGGCCTCATCTCTCTGGTCATTCTTGTGTATTTCAATTTTCGGTAACACATTTTGTCCGAGGTGATGTAAAGGCATTTGCGCCTTTTTAAAGAGGTGACAACTCAATTAGAAGGCATTTCATTAAGCTTCAAGCAAAGCCCTTCTTCCTCCTCTGCTGTGTCCATGAACACCTGCTCAGGAGATTTTGGCGCAACTTTCTGCACATTCCTGTTACGCGTCTTTGCATATTTGTCATTACCAGCGAAAAATCAACGCTCTATCTATCCCTCTCTCTTGATTCTTCCATCCCAGGTTTCCTTAAAGCCCCTGCTGCAAGAAATGTGACAGGATCATTGTCGGGGCTCTGTTCCTCTCCTCTTACCTTTTTCCTCCCTGCTCTGTCTTGTTGCACACGCAGGATTGGTTTTCCTATCATGACTGTGTGTCACTGGGTGCAACTAAATGGAAACTGTAGACTGCGGGGTCTGTGCCATCCAGTTGGCAATGCCAACCCTGGCACTAGCTAGCACCAATCAATACAGCTGTACCACTACTGGGGCCCGGCCACCCTGCCGCCCCTGTCACCGGATACCAGTGGATCGGCTGGACTTCTCATTATAGACCCACAGCTTCAGAGCTATAGTAGTTACTGCGCATACAAATGTAGATGACATGTCCAACGTTACTATTGTAAGAGGTCCAACTGCATGATTGATGTCGGTGGATTTTCTTTACTTAATAAGGGAGTTGATAATTACGACGAGACAGGAAAGTCTTGTGATCGATTTGGTTTGTGACGACGTCAGTTTTCCATGAATGGCAGTCGCTGGTATGAGCTATTGGCAATTTGACATGCCATGCTTTTCTCATCTGCAGCAGGCCCTCTCTCTCTCTCTCTCTCTCGCTCCTCTCTTGACACAAGTAGGACGGTCGGATCGCGGCGGCTCTGATTCCACTTGTCTGGAAGCCCTCACAAACGCATTCATTCAGATAGTTGCAGTCAGCGTCCTTCTCGACCGAGCCGCCCACATTATTACCTCTTTAAACGGCGCTGCTGCGAACGTATACAAACGCTGGTTTACACGAGTGTGTGAGACCTCACAGAGACGCTTCTGATTTAGACGGTTATCAAAGGAAGAGACTAAATAGATGCATGAGGTACATTTTTTAAAAAGTGACTCGTCTATTGTCTGTTTACACCAGGATGTGGAAAGCAAGGGGAAAATAATGACACTGGCTGGGAATTAATGGAGCAGCTAATGAGATTAGAGCAGACAGCACACATGTTAGTGTTTTACAGATAGGCGTATGTGCTTTAAAAGCAATACATCTTTCACTTGATGGATTGAGGCCGCAGTGTCTTGGGAGCGCCGCAGAGGAAGATGGAGCACCGTGTTCTAGAATATGAGGACAAGTGGAGAGCACTCACTCACTGTGTCGTCGTGTGTGTGCGCGCGCGTGTGCATACACAGTGTTAGGTTCAACTGCCCACTATTTGCGATTATCGCATGAGTTACTGTGTGTTTATATCAGAGGTGTCAATCTCACATTAGTTCACAAGCCATATACAGTCTAATTTGATTTAAAAAAAATACCTGGAATTAACATCACCTCCACGTTGTTCCCATCCCGTTTCTTGAGATGATGAACAGCCTGGGATGTCTTAAGAAAAATAAGTGCAGTTTCAACAATATGTCTCAGTTTTTCCACATTTAGTCACTTTTACTTTTCCAATTTGATTTCCTCTTTTGTTCGGTGGACCAATCAGGAACAGCGGCATGTTTTATCAATCAATCGAATCAATGCAAAGTTGTCCAGTCGGCCGCGTTTGATAATTTGGTTGGCTGGTTCTTTGCCCACCAGCGGTATGTTTGAAAGCCCTGGTTTATTTGAATGTTTGGTCGACGTTATAATGTTTCTGTACTTTCCGTTTCCACTGCTTCCACCCATAGACTGATTTTGTTGTGCTGAGGGTGGCAAAAACCTCGTCAATTTTCCTCTATACATCCTGTGTGCCTACAGAACGTAGATACATTACACACAACATACCTGTGTTGTAATTAGTGCGCTTCTGAATTAAGAACTGCTGTAACAGACACTCATACTGTAAAGTAGCTCACACAAATGGATCATTTGTGCTCTAAATGAAGTCAAACGGGCTGATGTTAACTAGACACAAGTCAACAAAGAAATATTAAAATTGTACCATTAAAAAAACTATTTCTCATTATGGACCCACAACTTCAGAGCTATAGTAGCTGCTGCAAATACAAATGTAGAGGACATGCTTGTAAAAGCTGTCAAGCAAGTCAACACAGAGATATTAAAATAAGAAATATCCTGTAAATATGCAGATCTAGCTGACTTTTGAAATATTTTTTCACGAGTGTTACTGATAGAAATCCCAGCCTGCACACAGCACGCATTCACTCCACAGTTATTGGTAGAAATCAGTCACATTTGTAAACGACACATATTTACAAACGTCCATATTAATTTAGACTTTTCCGTGGAGTCCCGCCGAGAGCAGCGCTCTGTTTTTTTGTTATACCTTGAAGTCACGGGGGCCAACTCTCTAACCTTTCGGCTACTTGCCAACTGTTAGCTGTAGTCGGAGCCAGAGATGTGTCAGAAACTCAAGCAGGGAGTAGAAGGACGATTTGGAGCGTACTTCTGACAGAGATACTTGCTGAAAGGATGATGTATGAATTTCTAAGTCATTTATTGAAAGCTAATGGACATCAGTAAAATACGTAGTTAAACAGTAACAGAGTGCAGGTTGGATTAGAGAAAACACCACACACACAAATAAATATTCTTAAAATATCAACAGGGAGCATCAAATTGTATTTTAACCTTGACTATCATTATGAATTGATTAGAGGTTATCATTGGGCAGCTTTGTGTGGTCCTGCTGCAACTTGTAGTGACTGAGTGTATATATGTGAATGTTTACAGTGCACTGTATATGTAATCATATAAAAATTGAGTTTATATGAGTATAATACTGAATACATTTCCAGCCAGTCTGGATTGCCGGCAGCTGACTGCCAACCTGGTATAACAGTTCATTCCAATCAGATAAAGGCCTGTCATGGACCAGCCAGCTACTCTAGGTGGCTGCATCTGTATATACACTAAGTGTGCCAAACGTATCTATGGATACAATAACCTGCCTTTTATCTAATGCCTCCCATACTTGGCTTTGTCTTCACCTCGATGCAAAGGTGCTTAAAAAACTGAAAATATTGCAGACACGGAAAACCGCCGTGCTTGTTCGTACGTGTGCTTGTACAACACCCCGTCCTGTTACACCACCCTCGCAGCCTGTTGAGTTGTGAATGTGAAAACACGCGCGGCTTCCAAAGCCACATCTGAAGCATTCCCAGATCCTAATCTCACGGCCCCCTTAAATAAAACGTCTTCCTCCCATCATGTGTAATCATAAACGTGGACACACATCCCCGGCACTCCTGCTCTTTTCCGCTCGACGTTCCGTGAGCCAGGGTAGCTCAGAGAGCTCCGAGGCTGAATGCGGCCATTGTTGCCCGTCGGGCCGGGTGCTCCTCAGCGGCCCTGCTTCCCAGCCCACTTTGGAAATGAGAAGTGACATGTGAAAAGTGCTGTTTTCTTTACTCAGGATAACGACAGGGAAAACACTAAACAATCCCAGAGCAGTGATAGACCTCTCTCCGCGACACAACTGTCTCTTTGTATGCGCTCATACAGCTCATGCAGGGCTCTCAGACAAGACACACATACAGTACATCATGACTAAATATCTGGCACTGTCCGGCTTATAGCGGAGAGACGGCGATTCCACTCAGTCTACATGGTGATTCATGCGGACAGTATGGAAACAAATACACACATTCGGTGAGATAGCCGCGCAGATTCACACACCCACATCCACCAGCACCTGTCTGGAAGTGCTGAGGTGGGCCGTTAAGTGTGTTTTCATAGCAACCGGGTAATGACTTGCGCTAACATTAAGGTTTAAAGAGGCAGAGGAGGAAAAGGAAAGAGGGGGTGGAGGAAGACAAATGAAGGTAAGCCGCCCTCCATCACAGGGCAGAGGGCCCTCTGCAGTACATTAACTGGCAGCCTCTCCTGGACTCTCTCCTGCTCACCGTAATTATCATAATAATGACATGCAATTTTCCTTTTTCTCAGCATACCTGTTAATTACAACTGGAAGGTCAAGACCGAGGTTAAGGAAATAAAAAGGGAAACCGGAGCCTGGTTTAGTGCGAGAAAAGGAGACTAGGCGTGAGGGAGGCAAGAGTTGGAGGTGGAGGGAGTAGGTTTTATTAGTTGCAATCACAAGTCATTTACTAAAACAGGTGGAAAGGCATGCAACGGGTCACCCAGAGGGGATTGGCCGACAGCGCCGGCGGCTCTGTTGCATCAGCTAGAAAAATCATTTGACATAAAACCCCAGCTCTCTTACGTTTTTCTCCTTCTCTTCAGAACCAATGCAGATTTTTCATCTGGGCTCCTGCTAATTCTTTACAGCGCTGTATTAATCTTTATAGGTGACCATAACAATAAATGGATGTTCTGATCATGACTGAATATACTAATATTACATGATTGTACTCCTTTCAGAGCAGCGCCGCAGTCTGCTGCCTTTAAGGAAGTATGTAAGAACTCGTAAATAGGCTGGCCCCGGTCATGTGTGTTTTGTGCGCGGGGCTCTATGCCATGTCAGTGAGGTAAGATGAAATGACACACTCAGAACACCAGATATGATTGGAGGTATTTGTATTTTAATGTCCAAGAGGCCCATTCCCACTTTTGTATTTGGTTTTTCCATGGTCGACATCTGGCGCGGGGAACGCCAGCATGTGTTTTCACTACACTTGTATTTATACCTCTAAACATAGCAGTCAACACAGCAGTCGGCAGGAGTTTATTGTCATTGTTACACTTTTTGCTGTTAAGTGACATCATGTCAAAACACGTCGGCCTCTCTGCCCGGGCCACTCGTGTTTGTTTTCCCTTGTCGCTCTCAATTTGGAGGGAGAAATAATGTTTGTCAAATGCTACAGTGCTCCGTTCGGTTCACGGGGCGATGTTTTGAGTGGTCGTTACGGGCCGAGGGCCGTGTGTCTGAAATGGAGCACCGTGCTTGTTTTCCCTGGCGGGTTAGGATCGGTGGAGTGGCCTCAGTTGTGGCCATGGCGAAGTTAAAGAGATCCTTAAAGATCCCTCTCTTTTTTTCCACTGTGGCACTTGCTAGACAGGCCACACATAGACCAAGAGACGCGTGATGATGATAGAGGCCAAGACAACTAGCCAGCCTTCTCGTCATCCATACAACCAAGAGTACAAGCCGGCCAGCTTCCATCATGTCATCACGCCATCCATCCACCCCATCAGCCAGAGGGCACTGTAATTGCCCCCATAAAGACTCAGCTTGCCAAGCTAACGTGATGAGACATCCAACATTCAGCTTGTCTTACTCCTCTTATCTGCTGAGGTTTCATGGCACTGGTGTGCGCCGACAGCTCTCTGGACAATCTCGCCTCCATTCCATTCAGTCTAATAAACATACTCTGATACATGACGGGATCCAAATTTCAATTCTTTCTCTCCCTCTTTTTTTTTTTTTTCCCTCTGCGCTGTATGAGGTGTGAGCCATTTGTCATCACATACTTAATGTGGCTGCCATGTCAGCATGTGTGCTCCAGTGCATGCGCTTGGGAGGGGGAGGAGGCGAGGGGCGTGCAATGGCTTGATACGGACAAGCGTCGCTCCAGTTCTCCTCATCACACAGCAGAGACTGAGCCGTTGCGTTTTGGCCGGCCCAACAATAACAATCAGAGGCATTTATGTGTTAGAAATGGAGGGATGGAGCTCGAAGCAGCAGCTGCATATGGAGCTGATCACGTTAGGAGTGGAGGCTTCGGATCACCTTACTGATGACTAATTGACCGCAGCTAGAAGGCCCTCCTCAGTCCAAGATGACCCCCCTCTCGTCTCTATTTCTGACTGTGTATTTTGGTGCCTTCTGCCCTTCAATTTCTGGAGACTTTCTCTTTTGGGTCTATTTTTAAACTCATCTAAAGAGCAAACTGCAGCAACGGTTGACAGCAGGAAGAAGAGAATCAGTCCAAACAACATAGAAACGTTTTCTTCACCGTCCTAGGGAGCGCGCCATGCTATCTTTTTCCGTGCAAACAGCGCAGTTGAGCCACTTGATGGTTAAGTGGCGCCTCGTCTCTAATTGCTAACATAGCGTAGCCCATTCATCAGGCTTAGCGACTGTCCAGCATCAATCATCCAGTCTTTTGAGGTTTCTCTCGGGTCTGTTTGGCCTGACTTCAGGTAGAAGCCCACGGCTGCACTCTGGTAGAAACACACACGCAGACATGCTTCCATTCACACAAAAAACACACCTACACATGCTGTCACTCATGCGTGTATGTGCTTTGACAGACGTAGACGTTCGCCTTCTGACTTCCTGCTCTGTTTCCATGCACAAGTATGAAATGGCTTCCATGTGCCAGTAGGCGTTGAAGGTTCGGTATAAACCTAGCCATCAGTTCGTGCTAATGCTTAGCTGCTACACCAGGAAGCCCATCCCGGTGCTTGAGGGTCTTTACCTACTGTGTTTCTTCCTTACGTATGCCCCCCTTACACGCACACACACATCATGCAGCTTATTTAGGCTCGAGCCTGACTGTTTATGTATTTGTTTAATAGAGTAAGGACTCCTCATTAGTGGCCACGCATGGCTGGACCCTGATGATAGCACCCATAGGCTATCGAGGCACAGGGGGAGGTGATGCCGAGTTCAGGAGGTTGACTTTGCCCCCCTCTCGTTCCAGCTGCCTCTCAGTGCTTCCAAGGCATTCGTCAGGCCTCCAGGAGAGGCTGATGTACCCCTAGAGGATTGACAGAATGAAGGCTGACTCTAGGTTGTAATGAGGTGGAGGGGGGTCGGGGGGTGGCGCACTTGAAATAATCAAGGATCGGAGGGAAAAATGTCTCACAGAACCTGGGAATGACGAAAGAAAAGCGTGAAAACGTGAATATGTGAAGTGTCCTTTTCATTTACGCTCCTCTTTTCGTACTGCGCGTGGACTTCTCTGAACCTTTCTGCTTCTACTCTTTCTCTTCTAACATCTGTAATACAAGAGCAAAGGACTTGTTGAGATGGATATTAGTTCCAGTAAAAATCTATGTCCAAACAATGCCATTATTCTTGTCTCTCCCTCTCTTTCTTTGTTGCTCTCGGCTCCCCTCCTCCCTTTTCTTACTTTTGATCTTAATCTGTCATCATATCCATTTAATTTATGTTTTTTTTTCTTTCTCATTCATTCACTCACTAAGTCGCTCACTCTTACTTTAAATCTCGACCCCCCTCCGCTCATTTACCCACCTCCCTCCCAGTCAACTTGTCAGTCCTGACTCTCCTCTGGTCTTCCACTTACCCTCCAGTCTGGCTCGCTCGCATTGCCACTGGAGCGTTTTGGCCTCTCTTAGCTTTTCTTATCAGACAGACCTCATTTGGCTACCGTACCAAGGGCTGAGTTCAGACTGGGGCTGGCCAGATTATGAAGGGAAGCTCCCCCTCCTTTCATAAATCCCCAACTCCCTTGCTGCTGGCTTGGCTGGCCTATAGAGGCCCATCACGTTGAAGGGCAGTAGGTCAGATGAGAATCGCAAAAGAATAAAGACTTTAAAATGATCGCAGCTTCAAATAGCTCTCACAGAGAGGCAGTGAAGTGTAAAGGGGAAATGAGCGTGGGCAAATGTGCCCTCCGATACCTGCTTTTGTTTCTCTACTGGCGTACAAACACATAAAGCGTGGTGGTGGTTTCACTGGGGATAAAATGGTCTCCTTGCTTCCCAGGGTTTTGGGTTCACGACCCCATCCTTTTGTGTTTGCATGCTAAATGTGCTTCTCTATAATCACCATTGCCACTTGCATTTAAAGTCGTAAAAGTGGTGTTTCTAAATGGCATCATGGTTTCAACATGTGATTTAAGCCATATGTGTCAAAACACGATTTCTATCTACACACCATATGTGCGCAGATTCCATAGTGAGCCATGGATGTGGTGTGGAGCGCAGACAGCCTATTGTCGCTGCAGTCTCGCAGTCCAAGGCTGCCTCTCTGGTGTTTAGTCAGCCTTTAGACTGCCACCAGCCACCAGGGACCCCAGGGGACACAATAAAAACATCCATCACACCACACTGGCCATCAGCCAGCTCGAAAAAAGGAGAATCAGACAGAAAAAGTAGAGAGAAAGTTAATGACCACATGTCTGAACACTCCTGTGAGATTTCCTGCAGACTCCCCAGCTCACCCTGTTGTCTGTCACAGTCTCTTTTCCTGCAGCTCTCGATTCTTTCAGACACACAAAAGGCCTCTCTGTCCATCTGGGGGCCATTGCATCACAGACAGCTGCTTTAAGTCACACCGAGGGGTTATGTGTGACCCTGACACCGCGGTCTGACAGTGCCTTCCCCTCTAACTGACCCGCTCCACTCGCTTTTCTCTTGCTGCAACCTCTCAGGTTTCTTTAATTAACCCAATTATTCTATTAGGTCAGCTCTTTGTAGAGTCTACCACTGTCTTTTCCTGATGTCCTTCCCTGTTTCCATCCACACCCTAAAGGCCTTGAGGAAACCATTATCTAGGAGGAAAACCATTAGGTGTGAAGAAGTCATGAAAACAACCAAGATGACATGCTAATAGCATAAACGAAGTGGCACAAACCAGAGGCTGCTTTGGTCTTTGAGGAGATGTTTTTCTTTTTAATATCTCCTCCTGTGCTTGCCATCGATGGTAGTAGCCAGAACTACTTTGGGCCTGTCAGAGGAAGGCAAACAAGAAAATGACACAACCTGGAGTGACATGACACATGGTGAGCTGTTGCTGCGCTCATCCCAGGCGGCAATGGATCAGGACAGCTGAAATAAAGCATGGCTGAAGCGGGATGAGGAAGGCTCCAAGTCTCTGCCTCTTTTTTTTTGCAACAGAAATAAAAACAATCTTCAGGGATGATGGGAATAGCAGTTAGGAGAGGGTGGAAGGATGAGTTGCAGCCCCGACAAACGACGCGACGACTAGACGAAGCCTCTGTCTGGTTTGGGTCGTCGGGCCTAAGCGAGGGTGACGCCACACATTTGGTTTGCAGTCCACTCTTCTGTTCCATCCTAAATACCAGGCAGGCTGGTGCCTAAATGGTGTTTGTGGGAGGGCCTGTGTGACAGGTTGGCACCCATTTAGTTCATTGTTTTATTGTAAAGGGAAGAGGCTATTTGGGTTTACTGGTAAATGCATCACCGCCAAACACTGTCATTTCAAATAAGGGAGGTGAAACACTATCCTCTGCTCCCCGTGTCTCTTTTGGCTGAGCACCAAGCCCATAAAGAGGACATGGAAGGCTTGAGAAACTATGTGTGTTTGTGTGTGCGTGTGTGTTTTAAGTCTACTACCTTAGAGTCTGGTACCTGCTTGGCCCTCACGCCTCTCTGTCTGGTCCGACTGTTTTTGTAAAGACATCAATTCCTCCCGGTACTGCTACCGCAGCGACAGACCATTCAGTAACAAAAACTGTTACTGTCCTCCGTCCTGTTAGACCACTGAATGTGCAGATGTTGGATAACTTGAATTAGAATGCTCAGTCTGTCATTATTGTCGATGCAATTAAATGGACCATAGATGTTTCATCCTTTCTCCTCTTTGCTGTTATTCCATTGAAAGTCAGTCCCAGCAAACTCTTCGAGGCGTCTATATTTATATTGGAGCAAAGAAGTGGAAATGCCATGTCATTGTGTTTTAAAGGTCTAGTTTTATTGTTGATTTGTGCTAAGTAATGGCCTGCCAAACCTATTAAGTATTCATTTTTTCCCTTATTTATAATGTTTATTTTTCATGAAATGAATAGTTTGTAGGGGTACCAGTTAGCGTGTGCGAGTGTGCCCATCCATAAAGGCTCAGTCCTTGTCACAGCAGCCCAGGGTTCCACCCCGACCTGTGGCCCCTTGCCACATGGCAACGCCTCTCTCCCTCCCCACCTTCCTGTCAGTCCTCAGCTGTCTCGATTGGATGAAGCCCAAAAAAGTCTTCTTCTTCTTCTTCTGCTTTTACCTGTGTCATAATTTTTTATATAACAGTAATTAGAATTCACCAGAAACTCTTCCACCCCCATCAGAAATCAGCCATTTTGCCCTTGAAATCTGACCTCTTACTGTACTTTTGGACTGTCATCATTTGGAATTTGAACACTGACAATGCTTCTCTTTGCTTTGCAGGGAGCAACGATAAGACGTGACGAGCACACTGGAGCCATCCTCGTGGCCCGGATCATGAGAGGAGGGGCAGCCGACAGAAGCGGTCAGTTCTACTTATTTTTCTATGCATTTAAAACTGCCAACACATTTGTATGCAGCGTGTAGTCGAGTATGAAATCTATCTGTATTACAACATGATTACATACCATATGGAACAAAGAAGGGATATATTCAGGAATTATCCCTGCACCTGAATCTGATGGTTCTGTGCCATGACTTCTCCTTGTTCCACCCTGTAAATGTGAGTGACGTGTGTTACTGTGAAGCTCTCTGCTCGTTGCCCACATGTTTTCTGTTTGATTCTGTATTCATTGTGTCCAGTCTGTTTCAGCCCTGCCACAGTGAAGCCAAAGGCAAATTTCCACATGTGTCGATAATGATGTTTTGATTCTTTTCCAATCTGAAATGCCACCATGACGATAAACATTAATCTGGTTTACTGTACACATCTCCAGGCTGTGTGAGAGCCGGACTTTTACACAGTAGCCCATTTATATTTGGACATTAGAATAATGGAATTTCGGAGTGATTGTAGACATCCAAGCTTTGTGTTTGTGTGTGGTAGGACTGATTCATGTAGGAGATGAACTGAAAGAAGTCAATGGAATCCCTGTGGAGGACAAGAAACCAGAGGAAATCATTCGTATTCTGGTAAGCCTTGTGCGTCTGTGTGCATGACTGCATTCTGCCCCGTGTGTGTGTCTGTGTGTGTGCGTGTGCTGTCCAAGGGTTTCTCCGGTGTTTCAGCTTCACTCCCTTGGCGAGAATAACATTCCTTGTTTGTGATGGCAAAAACCTCCCGTAACTCATCCAGGACCCCATGCCTCCCATCGCTGTGCTGAAAACCAAACACTGGCCTTTCTTTACAAGTCTTTCCTGGCCTTTAGACCACATGCATTGAGCCACACGGTCCCCCTGGATGAGATTGATGCTCAGTAGTTTCTCCAAGCATGCTCCGCCACAGGCCTCAAATAAGCTTCGTCATGGGCCTGAACTCTGCCAGTGGGGACAGTTGGAGAGGAAAGAGAGAGTCTCTTACTCCGGAGGCCTTCACAGACATAAAGGCCTCTAAAGCAGATGATAGCTCTCAACACTCCTCCTTTTACCCCCACACACACTCTGATCCCTGCCAAGCAGAGTCATCCAATCCTAATAACCCTTCCATTGTTGAAAAATCAAACAGCGCTTTGCATTTTGTGACTTTCATTGGATTAGGTGCTTGGTGAAATATTTGCAGGACAGATGACTGGCTTTTCCACCGCTCCATTTGTACCTAAACTACTGTGTGTATCTTCTCTTTCTTTATATTCAGGCCCAGTCACAAGGAGCCATTACCTTTAAAGTTGTCCCCGGTGTCAAAGAGGACGCTCCAGCCAAGGAGCCAAAGGTAGGTCCTGTCCTGGCTTAATCAGTATGTTGATTGGGTTACACTCATCAACTTAAAAAAAAGAAAGAGACAGAAAGAGAGTATTTCTCTGTTCCATCATGACTGATGACCTTTTTGTTGGATAATGAACATTGTTTTGGGGCCACAGTGAATATATATATATATATGTACAAGGACTGAATAGAGCTGTACTGAGAAGGGGGAATATAAAAGAAACGCTCCTGACTTTCGCTACCGATAACAGTAACTGTAAGCTGCAGTAACTTACTAAAGAATGTACTTCTTCTATGTATACTGTGGCAAATAAACACACTTTGGATTCAATCTTTTTCATAGGATGAGATGAAAAGCAGAGACAGTGACTTCAAAATTGATTCTACCACCTTCAGCTAACAGCCCTAGACAGTGTTTCAGAGCCACACTTGTTTGAAAGACTGCTAGCTTCGTGAGAGTGACTGAATAGAGGCTGGGAATAAGGGTGCAAATGATGTAAATTTTCCTCAAACACAGTAACATTGATTGACGCAGGAGAAGAAGTAGAATTTTGGTACCTTCACCCAGCGAGTTAATGGTGCCCGGCAATGTGAACCGTTGGAAGCAGGATGCAACTTCACAGCTTTGCCTACTGGCTACCTTTGATCTTAGTGGACTAAGATTTGAAACACTTTGCAAAACAACTGGCCAACTATTTCAATGTGTTAAACTCCCCATTAGTGTGGGAATGACAACAATAACTTCTGAACTAGCAATCTTCACAGTGAAAAAAATCCACTAACCAAGTCCCACATCCAAACAAGCTAGCACAAATTACCTTTTCTTTTTTGGTTTCAGCATGCAGCTTGCATGGTTGGCTTGTCTCGCTATGTGCAAATGTTCCGCCAAAACAAGTGGTGATATTTTGCAGGACGATTGTGATAAGTTCAAAGAAATACAAACAAGACAGAGCATTTTTTCCCCTTTACCAGAATGATAATAGGTGCTGCCAGACCATTCTTCAGCACTGACAGCCCTCGAGGCTGGCTATCCGAGACTAGCAACATGATGAATATACTATCTCAAGTTTTTCCAAGTAGTATGATAAAAGCTGTCCCAGATCAGATAATCAGACTTTAAGCTTCACTCAGACATCAGACGCTGATGCGCCAAAACTGTTTCTCTTCGTTGTCCCGTCTGTTCTCTGATGATGAAGAGGTGTGTAATTCAGGGAACTCAGATATCTGTAAAACTGTATTGTTCCCTTCACTTTAGTTTCTGTGACTGTGTCAGCGAGTTGAAGACGTTGAAGTATCATAAATTCCGAATGCAGCATCAGATAGCTGCGCTGCCTCCCTCCACTTCCCGCTGACCTCAGCCTCACCACGACTGCTGTCGTGTTTACATTGAAAACAATGGAGGTGGTTGCAACCGCTCATCGTCTGAAAGTCTTGGGTTACTTTTTAAATGGTGTCTGAAGTTGTGTAGTCATACAAGACCGTTGACTTTGCAGGAGACTGAATCTGTCCAGACATTCCACGCCAGCTTTCAGTACTCGACAGTTTTCAGCGCTTGGGACACATTTCCGTTCATACCAAAGAAGTACTGTGGTTTGATTCCTAGCCACATGTAAGACAACATCATCTTCATCCACGTGGACTGCACCAGTACACAGTAGCTTGCAGCCATTCATTTTAAGGGTGGTTCGACTGTCATTCGAACCAGTAAACCATCATTTTCACCCACTGAGGTGCTGATACACCATTTCTCACACGCTCATCTATCAGTAGCAGACAGAGGCTGGATCCACTCACCGGGTTTAAGCTTCAGGGTCGAAGGCGGTTTATCATTATTCACAGCGCAGCCTACCCCCCCGCATGTGTAAAAAGTGGTGCACAGGACAGGGTGGGCCACTTACATCCTTTGTCAACGTGTAATGCTTGAAACTGTCTGGCCGTTTAAGGAATCCATCTGAAAAATAGTCTGCCAGTGCCAAACACTCAGCCACTCCTTCATGAAAATAGCCTGTGCGCTTACATCAGGTAGTGTAAATGCAGCAAAAGGGCAGCTAAGTGGCTGAACATGTACAGGCCAAAAGCACTGAGCCAAGGGAAGAAAAGCTGCGGATCTCAGTGTGTAGATGTATGAGTGTATTCTGCTGGTGCCTTTAGCAGCCAAAGCAGCTGTTATGACCCAAACAAAACATCTCTGTCTGAAACATAATTTTTCTACATGGCACAAAGCACTCTTTAAATCAATAGGACATAGAAAAATTTAATCTCTCCCTCCCCCTCCCTTGTTTTCACTCTCTTTCACACTTTCCTTCCCTCTCTTTTCTCTTTCCACATGTACCGAGGTGTCTTAGGAGTGCTAACTCATCGTGACAGAACTCAATTTGGACAGTAGAGACGCAGCAAGGTGCTTTAGGTTGCAGCTTGACGCCCGCAACTGGAAAAGATGTCGGATATTTTTCCACTATAAGGTCCAACCTCCTTTGTGTTGATGAGGTGTGTCTCACCCCCAATGCCAAATCAAATTAGACCAAGTCCTTAAAGAAAGAAAACATTTTTTTTTTTCTGTATCGGTTTGTTCCTTAATGTGGAAAGATTCCTGATATTAGTTTGTGTTTAGAATTCGTCAGCGGGTGGAACTCAGCACTTCCAACTGGAGTCTCTGACTCAGGAGATGTTAAGTCACACCACACTTGGAAGACATTGACAAGGCTTAGTCCATTCTAAGTGCTGACAGAACGACACAGAGAGACTGACTTGGCGAGCAGTTGCAGGTTTCAACTTCTGATTGCAATGACCTTTCTGGAATAAGCACCCTGAGCGTTGGTGAAGCACCTCATGTGTTTGTCGCGGTGGCTTTCCTTTAGAGTTCACACTCTACGCAATGGAGGGAAATGTAATTTTACAGTCAGCCGTTGCTTTTTCCTGTTGTGCCCTCAATCAGGCTCTTTGTTTTCTTCCTTTCCCCTCCTCCGCTCTACGTCCAGGTGTTTGTGAGGGCACTCTTTGACTACGACCCAAAAGAGGACAAAGCCATCCCATGTAAGGAGGCTGGACTGGCCTTCAAGAAGGGTTCCATACTTCAGATTATGAGCCAAGATGATGCAACCTGGTGGCAAGCCAAACACGAAGGGGACGCCAATCCTCGTGCCGGCTTAATCCCATCCAAACAGTTCCAGGAAAGGTAAGAAATAACTCTTGCTAGATCAGCCTGTCCTGTCTACCGATGACTCTTAACAAGGCCGGCCCAACTGTCTTTTCTGCTGTCACAGTCGCACGAGTTTCACTCTCTTTCTCTCCCTCTTTCCTCTATTTTTTTCTTCTTCTTCTTCTTCTTCTTGCTTCACACTGCCAAAATAGTCTGGATTTCCGCACAATGTCTGGCCCGAAATGAGTAATGACAGAAAATGATAGCGCTGGTACCGATCCACTTTGGACGGCAAGTGGATGGAAAATCGCACATCAGTGTGCGCTCGGACGGCCGCACTTGATGTGCAACACAGAGCTCAGGAGGCCGGGGCAGTTTCTTGGCATCATCCAAGAGCACCCGAGGAGGAAAAAAAAAAACACACACACACACACACACACACAAAGTAGGAGGGAGGAGAGCAGAAGAAGAGACAACATTTCACAAACATTCATATTTAACCCTGCAGTTTTGTCAACAGCAAGTGTGTTTTTCCTTAACCTCCTCACTCCTTCATCTCGTTTCTTTTCTTTCGCCGGTCTCAGCTGACAGAGTGAAACTGGTGGATATTGAAGAGTGGGGTCTCTGTAGCGTAGCAGGGAGTGTTTATTATTCCCTAAGCGGTCATGAAAACTGATGGTTTTATTGTGCCTTTTCTTTCTCTTTTCCTCTCTTTCTTTAACCTGCTCCAGGAGGTTTGCACTGCCCCGACCTGCTGCGACTCTCCAATTCCAGAGGACCTCCAGCCGACGATCATGTAAGCATACAGTTGCTGTGGTAGGCCCTAACGAACCAGAACATGACCCATTGCAACAGGTCGGCGGGTTTAGGAGAGGTAATGCAGAGGAAGGGATGGTAACAGTGACAGTTGGGATGGTGCTTAGTTCTGTGCACTTGGAGCTAAAGCCTGCTATACCGTTGCACCGCTTCACACCTGTCATCAGAGGAAGTGTTGTGTCTGGATTTACCTTCCTGCGTATTTTCCTGTCTGCTCCATGTTTCACTCTCTTGCCAGACTCTCTTGCCTCTGTACCCCTCTGCCTTTCCATGTGTTGATGTGGTCTAAGTCATGCAGGAGCTTTAATGTGAAGAAGGAGGCGGTTTGCCCTCTGGAAAACCTCTCTGAGCCTTTACACCTTCCAGCCAAAACACCAGCCAGGCCTACCCATCCAGCTCACCTCTCCACATCGCAGAGAACCTAATGACGGATTAATGATCTGATACTAGACCTACAGATGTGACGGAGGCTCAACACTGCTCTCTGGAGTGCATTAATGAACCTTATGATGCAAGCCTGTACAGTAACCTCATCCACGACCAGGCAGAGCAGAGCAAAGCAAAGGAAGAAGGCATCAGCAGGAGTACTTAACAGAAAAGTGCTATAACAAGCCTGGAGGCAGTGCACAGGAAATGGAGGGATTATAGTGAAATTACACTTATAAATCAAAGATTGTTGATTGGCTCATAATGAAGACATAAAGCATGACACACTAGAAAATGACAGCAGCAGAAACAATTAGAGATGGCCTGCAGATGGAATTTAGGTTTAAGACTAGAAAAGAAGTTCATACTGTAGTCACTATAGTTTTTAGTGTTTTAGTGTTTTACAACTAGTCTGATCTCTAAAGAAGGCAGGACTTTGGTATGGTACTGACGTGAATGAACTGGTTTAGAATCATCAAGGTCACGGTTTAAAGACTGGTGCTACTGGTAACAGAGTAGGGTTTGGTTTATTGTTTGACGTTGACTCTCCCTGTGCTGTTCGATGACTCGCACAGTTTGAGAAAGAGAGAAGGCAGCGCACAGGCCATCGCAGTCAACCAGATAACCCCTCACTGAGTGAAGCATCACCACATAGAAGAGAATGGGGTGGAAAAAAAGAGAGGGGTAAGGTTTAGGTGAGAAGCCTGAGTGGTTAAGGTTAGGATAACTGTCCAATGTTCAGTTTACAGAAGCAGCTATATAGACAAGGCTCTGTGGTCCGCCCTAAGACTAGGTGGTGTGAGCCAAAGTGGTTAGGATACCCTTCTGGAAGGGCATTGAGGAATATCCAAGGTCCAAAGGCAGACCTTGCAAGAGGTGTTAGGGTTTGGATTAAGCCAGAGACTAAGTGTTTGGGCCAGAAATGAACCCTAAGTGGTTAGGGTTAGATAATAAAATTGCCTTCTTGCCATAGACCTCATTGACTTTGTGCCTTTTCATTGTAAAATCTTGGCAACATTTGGGGAGCAAATAATCAGTCAAATCCAATATCCATGATTGTCTCCAAATAGAATCCTGCAGCTACTCAGTCAACAGGAATTTTGATCTAACAACAATTTTTGAATGAAGACATAAATATTTTCACCATTTCCACTCCCACCAGAAAGAAACATATGCCCGAGGAGTGTGTGGGCCTGCACAGCGCTGGCTTTTTAAGACCAGCCCCCCAACTGCTTCTGTTTATGCCACAACCATTTGCGCCCACAGCAGGACTTTGCTCTCGCCACCTGACTGAAAAGCTCTATGAGTGATTCCCCGTCATGCACTCTCAGAATGACAAAGACATTAGCTATGATTTACAAACAGTTGCCAAATAGCAATTTGGTTTGTATATGGTGAGCTACGGTGCATGAATGGAAGACTATCCAGCTGGCATCGTGACCGTGCATTACAATATTACTGCGTGTGCCTGCCTGTAGCTACGGAGGAAGAAAACATGCTGCCAATATCTGCTGTGGGTCTTGAAGAACTTGTGGGCCAGCTTGCTCGCCCCACACAGTCTGCATCCATACTGTGCACTTTACGGGATTTTTTTTTTTCATCTTTGAAACTGAAAAAAAAATGCATCCAAAGTTGTCCTTTATGCAACTTGGGACTGCAAAAGTTTTTGTTTTTTTGTGCAAGCAATATGAAATAAATTATCCACGTCATAGTTTTTATTACAAGTTATACAACTGCCTCTCCGTGCTTTTCATCAGCTACAAACTTATTTGCGAGGAACTCTGCACACCTTTCCTGTCCACCCTCCTTGCATCAATCAGTGTGAATATTATATCTTTTCTTCCAGCTTCATTTTCATAACCACATAATTCAGTCTGATGGGAGCACATTATATGTACAGCTCGTCTCCCTCCTTTCATTCTGCATTTCCAAAACATATAAACCCTCTGAAAAAAAAACACTACACTTGTACTTGGCTTTATATGCCTGCTCTGGTCTCACAATGACCCCATTGAACCAAAAGCGAGTTCTCATTGGCCGTATTTTTCACTGTAGATTACCGCTTTGAGACGGACGTGTCCATTTGACTACTTGTTGCCCTCAACATAGCGGTGAGCCTTTAATGTAACGTGACTCTTTCAATATGTAGCCTCTGAAATAACCGACAGAGCTACACTGACCACCTCTAAACTTAGCATTAGGCTCGTTTACCTCAGATTCAAGCCCTCGGGTGAATTATGGATGTTGTCATTTCCTGGTTATGTTCAACCGCATACTGGCATACATGGTGCAGGATGGCCAAAAATAGCCTGCTGAAAAGTTAAAGACAGACAGTGCTGTACTGTTCCCTTACTATTTCATTTTAATGGCCCAGTTCCTCTTATGAGTTATGGGATTTGTAAACCCCTCCCGCCCCTCTATGCACAGAGGGCAGGTGTAAAATGTAGTAGAGTTCGCTGTGGCCCCTAGCAAAGAAACATAAGTCTCCTTTTGACTGTAGCAATACTTTCTTCCTAATGTCATACATACTATGAGGATTAGTTGTGTGTGCAGAGGCAGTAGTAGGAAGTCCCTTGACATGGCCCCGTTAGGACTAGATGAATAACTGGGGAATGATAACAGTTCACTCTGTGTTCTTGCACAGACGCACGCATACATTAATTTCCCAGCGTTCAAAATAAAAAAACTACGTATGAGAAAAATGTTGGATCCAGTCGGAGCGTTAGGAACCAGTTCAGTGACTAAAAGTGAAGGTTGTACAAGAAAATCCAAACTGAAAAGAGGAGACAGAGAATAGACGGAGAGTGAGGCAGCTGAGGGGTCAGATTCGGTAGCAGATGTGGCCCTGTGGATTGGTGGTGGCTGGGTCAGGAGAGATGGAGGGAGTCGAAGCTTGGATCCCGGCCCCATCCATGCTGGACCGGCTGGGCCCCGAGGCCATAAACTACAACCTAATTGAAGGATACTGTGGAGACCCCGCTGTTACCAAGCAGAGGACGGAGGTGGTGATTGAGGAGGGGGTCCCTTTCTCTCTCTCGCTCTTTCTCCCTTTCCAGCCCGGGAGCTCCGTCGGCTGCAACAATATTGGTCTTGGCGAGGCGCTGCGGCGAGCATTGCTTAACCGTGTCCATTTACGCCTAATATTTGCAAGATATAAATAATCCCTTTCCTCACTGTTGCTCCCTGCGCTTTTGCGGATGCATTCCTCGGTTATGAAACTGATGTTTAAAGTGCCATCAGTTGCCACGTTTAAGCCAGGTTACAGGGGTTAGATCAACTATTTTACATAGTTGTCAACCTGGCCTACCTGCCTCCTCCCTTCTTACCCCCCAGCTCCCTTCCATCGATACCTGGCACTCCTCCAGCTTCCCCATCTGTTCTCTCTGAACATACTAACGTCTCTCTGGGCTTTCTTACAACATGTCTGTTCCTCTGTCTGACATGCAAAACTCTCTACTGTCTGATTGTTTGGTTTGGTTCGCAGTCTGCCAAACACGTGGACGCACTTATCGCTCACCTTGGGGTCTTTCTACATCTCTCTCCATACATTACAACGCTCTCCCTCTTACTCTCACTCCCTCTCTCACTCGCTCTCTCCAGTGAGCGACTGAACCATTTTGAAATGGCGCCCGAGATTGGTCTTAAGTGGCCCTGAACCTGGCCCTGTGTTCAATTTATCCGTCCATTTCATTTTTCAACTTAAACGCTTACAGACACAGGAGTAGATTTAGAAGTGCAGTGGGTGCAGGAGAAAAGTTCCATTTTATTCTCAAAGGTTAGTGCCAGATAACCCCATAGAGACCACCCTTAAAGTTTTCTAGATCAGGTTGTTATTTTTTCCCTTCACATTAAAGCTCCCAGCATATTGGTTTATTGTCAGTACCCCAGTCCTGAATTCCATGTAACTTTTTTTCTGTGTATATACAGTATATATAGCTTTTAAATGCAGACCCGCTCTGCTCTTCACTTCCTTATCTTGACTTTTAAAAATCACTTTACAGTTGAAGGCCAAAAGATGCATGACAGAGATCTCATTCCGTGTCATCTGGAAAATTCTACTGGTCTCATGTTGGTTTTTTGAAAAAGAGAGAGATATAGTGAGCAAGAGCGAAAGTGACAGCGTCCAGTTTGTTCAAGGAGAAGGCCATCTGTATGCTGGCTGGACGAGAGGGTGACATCAGCTCATAACTCAGGGCCATTTACAGGGTGCTGACTAGGGGTCAGTCCTTTGTCTCTTCCTCCCTCGTAAGGAGATAGCTGAAAGATTTTCAAGCAGTCGTGCAGATTGACTATGCCAGATATAATTCCTAGAGCTCCAAGGATAATCCAAAGAGTGAAGATACCGCCAACATTCTTGGGGTGTTGATGAGAAGGACAATCCCTGCTTGACTTCATATCACACCAGGAGCATTTCAGAAGCAGAGTAGTTGCCCACCAGCCAGATTTGATAGTTATTTAGTCGGATCTAGGGGTACAAAGGATGGATTTGATGAGGACCTATGATTCATTGCTGAGGATCACTCTAATCCCTGACTCCAAAAGCCAACTAATTCGTGAGAAAATCAAAGACAAATGGTAAAATTATTACCCAAACTATTTCTCAACTAAAACTCAAAGTGACTGTTCAGCTAAGACCTATTCTTGGAACCATAATTATGATGGTCTCTTGGATTAAATTTCAGTTTTGGGTGTCCTCTGTCTCCTTGGTTTTACTTTAAAACAAATTGGTTTGAGTTGAGCTTGCTGAACTGTTGTTTTGTCTAATTTTCTGACAGGTTGACCTTCTTTCCGTATTGTGCTGTAGTCATGTCTCCAGATCTTAGTGATTTATAATGAGTACAGATATTTAAAATAACAAGGAACAAAACTACAAATATTGAGGACTCAAGTTCTACTGAACTGGAAGTATCCTTTAACAAACCGTCCATCGCTACCCTCATGTCACCCCTTCTGTCATCCTCTGTGGTAAATCTTTGGCATGCGGCCGACATGTGACATACCCCCAACCGTGCGTCCCTTCCCAGTCGGACCTGAAGCATCCAGCCAGACTGGTGAGCTGACTGGTGGTAGACTGAATGACTGCACACTTAGAATGTCTGCAAAGGTCCGTAGCCGCAATCTGGGCGGCCGTGGCTCCTTGTGCTTAGTAAATGATAGGCTTGGCTGCCACCATCACTGCAGGCCCGGCCGTCCACATATACTCACTTCAGATCATGACTTCAGCTCGTTCTCACCGCTCTCAAAACCTTTCTATGGGCAGGCGGGTGAAATGCACTCTCAGAAGAGGCAAAGGACACTTTCCATCATTTAAGCATTCCCTGATAGGCCATGTCCCGTCGATTTACATTCTGCAGTGTTATCGCACAGTGTTTCATTATAGGAATGTTGGTGTACAAGGCTATGAGGCCATTAGGAATTGTAGACCATTCCTGTGGCAGATAGGCACCAGATGAAAGCCTTTCAGAGTGTAATAAGGGCAGCTCTTGGAAGGATTTTAGATATCTTTATCATTCTCATATTGTACTTGTTTCCTCTTTCAAGTTTCCCTCTGTCTTTCCCTCTGCAATTACCTCTCATCCTACTCAAAATGTGGTTTAGGTGCTGGTTCAATTTAAAGTGTCACATTACGAAGAGTGGAGGGCAACATCAGTAGGAACATTGCCGTGAACACTAACATGTGAAACAAGATGTCCGATAAAGGCAGACCCATTTGGCTCCACACTTCAAAACTGTCACCGCCCTCAGGCCTAATGTTTCTAGCACGAAACAACCTTTTTCTGTGATCGGTCCTGACTGCTGTTTTGGCTAGTCATTAACTCCGGGTGTGACGTAACACCTCCCCGAGCTGCAGTGCGCTCTGGGAAATGAACATGGTGCTGTAAGGCGAGCTCCATACTGTGGTAGACGGTGTTATGTATGTTTTGATTTAACCTTGTTTGGTCAAAACGGGAACACGTGAAGGGAAGGAAGCATCTATAAATGCCTCCAAATGTTCACAGCATCTTAGACCAAACACACACACACACACACACACACACCATGCTACCATTTTGAAACCATCATGTTATAGCTGTTTGGAAGCCAATCTTACACATCTGGTTTCAAATGCTACCTTACGTTATAACATAACCCTGTTTGAAAATTCTAGGTAAGAATGGTCTCCTTAATATTTTATTTGAACTGCAGAGCCATGCATCAGTATTAGGGAGCTTTTTAATCTAAACATGTTTCTTTCTGTGAAGTCACAGTGAATGCAGCAGAAACCTGTTCCACAGGCTGTATTTCACTAGGTAACCATGGATACAAATGTCTTCCATCACAATAGAAACAATAGACATGTTATTTAGCAGTGCATTCTTGTAGTTCATTAGAATGGTTTGCTAATAAAAAGAAAAAACTAAACTCAAGGTCCATTTACCAGACTTTTTTCTACGATTTCAACTGTAGCCGTAACCTGAGTGGAACTTTGGTTTGGGGTTACAATCTCCCTCCCTCCTTGCTTTGTCGGTGTGATAACAACTGAGCACTCAATCTGACAACTGAGGGAATGTCCTGGTAGCATACCTGATAAAGTGTGCGTGTACATGTACAAAGGCTCAGTCCTTGCTGCAGTGGCCCAGGGTTCGATTCCGACCTCTGGCCCTTTGCTGCATGTCCTCCCCATGCCCCCTCTCTCTCTCCTGTCATTCTTCAGCTGCTACTTTCAAATAAAAGTTTTCTTCTCCCTCTGATATTAAAGCTTTGGAAAAGGCAAAAGTATGTGGACCTTGAGGGTATTTTTTGTTTATCTGTTTGTTTTGTCAAATTAATATAGTGTAGCATAATAACTTTATAATATAGTGATAAGGTTTAGAGTAATTAAGCTGAGCATTTTTCACAAACTTTACAAAATGAAATAGATTCATGAGCTATTTCAGTTTTGTATGAGAAATGACTCACACAAAAGTATCGTGTACTATTGAACACAATACTTTGTTAGACTGTAGCTGAAATAAGAGTTTTCCACGTCTGGATTTAAGATGTTAACTCTTCTTTTTGTCATTTCTGTGTCGTTTGTTTTGCTTTTCTAAGATGATGTGGCTGTAGAGTTTGGTAGGTTTCCTCTTCTTATTCTTTCATCTCGTTCCCTCAACTTATTTTTTTTTTATGTTGCAAAATCTTCCCTAACTATGAGTCATTTCCATCCCCTGCTTCTGTTGCATTCACAGCCGAGGAGATCGAAGGTACCACTTTGTCTGACATTGAACAGGACTTTACTGATGGGTCATTTACTGATACAAAAACGGTGCAACCATTTGTGATTGGTCCCCCCTTTCTAATTTTTGTGTGTAATGAAAGGTTTACCTCTCACCTCTGCTCTCCATCCTTCTTGTTTTCATTTGGCCCATCCTCTCACGTCAAAGCTAATTGCTCTGAGAGGGGAACATCAGACGTCACTGTCATTTCTCCTCTCAAAAACAGTGGAGAGCTCGCAGGTTATTGGCTCTCGCAGTGTTTAAAGCCTCATATTTCACCAGCTAACTTATCATCTTCATTAGAGCAGACATCTTTTGGAGAATCATTCCTTCACCTCCAGTAATCCTGCGCCTGGCGCACTCACTCATAATACTAAATTATTCATAGACTTAGAAAAAGAACTATCCAAAGCAATGGCCAGAGATGTCGTGGATTGAAACCTGAATTTGTTTTAATTCTTTGAACAGGATTTATCCACATTTTGGGTAGTCAAAGTTTTGTTGAAGTTCATTATATTATTTTTATAGAATTAAGAAGAACGCTTTACATTGTATTAATGCTGGTACTCTTCGTATTTACCACGTCATCAATGGCTGTCACTCTGGACAAAGTAGACACAATTAACTAAAACTCAACCAACAATCTAATCTGATTTCTGTCTTGTTCACTTTTCTTGTATGTATATTTCTGTGGACTTTTCCCTTTCCAGTGTGGTATGAAGGTGGGTGCCTGTTGCTCTCATGTCTGACTTTTCTCTTTAACGTGATGTTGTGCCTCTCTTCTGGCTTCTCCTTTCTTTCTCTTCTCATCACCAGAGGACGCTGACTATAGTAGCGGATCCCACCTAGGTGAGAGATGTTGTCTTCTGCTCTTTCTTTTGTCCTCTGCCCTCTCGATGTGGCCATTTCATGTGGCCAAGACTGTTGGATTCATGTGTCCCCTTTCATTAATGCTGCCCTGTTCCTTCATAGATCACACTTTGTAGTCCGTGCCATGATACGCTGAGAAGTAGTTGCCCGTTTTTCATAATGTGTTTGACATATTCTTTTAAAGCCCAGAGTGTTTTCGGTCAAACCCGATTCAACTTGGACTCCTATGTAAAAACACAAAGAGTAGTTCTGTAGTGGTGCACTAGCCTACGGTGTGCTATTTCTGCTCCCTTGCTGACAGCATGAGTGCACTGGCAGATCATGTCATGGATTTGCAGAATGTAGTAGTTATCCTGTTCTGCCTCCGCTGTGGGTCTGAAGACATCTTTGAGAATGGTTCTGGATGGATTTGGGTTAAAAGGACGGCTTGTTTTCCATGCTTTGTTCTGGAGGTCCGGCCGAGGGCCGGTCTTGTTGATGTGGTCCCGGTCAGACTTAATGACAATTACCGTGGCCCGCTTTGGTTCTGCAGCCCTTTCCAGAGAGCTGCTTCCAATTCTCTGTCTTGTACAGAAAATGTTCCCCATCATGTTTTTATTACCACTGTCATTTTCCCAACAAATCATAAGGTATCGTCCCTCTGGAGGACCACAGGCCATACTAGCTGGATCATACACAAATCCTCTGTGTGTCCATCTCCCTTTTTATTTCATTTCTGACTCTTTATTTCTTTCTTCATCTCTCTCTCTCTTCCTCTCTTTATCCCGTAGTGTCTATATTCAGATGTTAAGGTCAAGAGGTGAACCGGCCTCAGAGCTCTCCTCGCACACTGCACCGTTTAGACTCCAGATTTCACAGGATATCCAGTGCATATGTGAGTTTATAAATACTGAGTTTGAGCCATGTCTGCCAAGCTCAATCAGGGTCACTTCCCGAGGCCGAACTATGCCAAACACCAGTCCATTTTTTCCACTCCTCTCTGTCCCCTTCAGGCTTGCCCTTACTGTCACCCTGCCTCCTCCATGAGGTCAATGACCTCAGCCTCTCCTCTTCCTCCTCGGTACCCAAACAACATCCAGCGCTCTAGCGGGTTAGCAGCATTTTTTGACTCCAGCAGCCCAGAACGAGGTTTAACTGAAATGAGAGAACCTCAGGAGGAGGAGAAGAAAAAAATTGTGAGTTATAATAACATCTTCTCTATGAGAGTACTTGCTGCATGGTTTTTCAGCCTGTTGGATGTGGTTGTATGATTTAGAGTTGGCCCGTCCCTAAAAGTTTGAAATCCTAGAACTTACAGATGCTTTTGCAATGCTACTGAGGTTGCATGGGGAAATAAAGGAGGCGGTGGGAGGGGGTAGGCAGTTGTTGTCCTTAGTTTTTGGTTTGTTTTCCCTTCATGCCTCTCTCAGTGATGCAACGTCTGTGAGGTCCTCTGCCAAAAGCGATCCTCGAGCATGAGGAGGAAAACTGCCTCCAATGATGCCTTCTTATCTGGCCTTTCTAGAAAGCACTGCTCAGAGACTCTCAGCTCTGTACAGAGGATTGAAGATTAGTTTGGACACCCAGGTCAGGTGATCCATGAGTGCACTGAGCTCAAGTCACAACTAGAAAGTCCATACATTCGCACTGTGATATGGATGCATTGGCACCGTGACGCTTTACATCACTAACGTAATCCCCAAAGTCACACACTGAACATCCAGAGACAGACGTATGGAGGACGAGCAAAGAAGCTCCAAAGCAGTTAAAGCAGAATGAGCAGAGGCTGGGATATCCATCATCCCTGCATAATCCAATTATGGAAAAAAATAAAAAAAAATGTTCTTAACTGAAAATGCTTCATTTCTAAAATGAGATGAGTTCATCAGGCTGCAGGTTCAATCGCTGTGGACGTGCAGGAGCCAGTACATTGGGGTTAGTGAGTTTTTCCCCCAATCTGGGTCCAAACAGGGAGGAGATGTACTTTATAGGGCCGACATGATGCACAGTTTAATAGATGTCTTACATTTGGATGCAATCAGAGCAGGTATATGCACCGGCTTGACAGGTGTGCTTTTATCAGCATCAGCACCCGACTGCTGCTCCAGCTGTTCAAAAAAAAGAGACACGGAATTCCCTCGACTGTGACTCTGTTGTAGCGCATCTCCGTTTGAACATCAGACTGCTGAGACAAACAGGAAAGCAGGCATTGCGCCTCAGTACTTTTGGCAATCAGAGGCCCCTTTTGGCATGTTGATAGTGGCTTCAAGGACTCCAGTAGAAGCAAAAGTACTTGTATGTGTGTGGAGTGTGTGTGTGTGTGTGTGCAGGTTTTTTTTTTTTTTGTTCTTGCCAACGCACAAGGCATCAGGCATCGTTTTGAGACGAGACATTCCTGAGCCCTAAGAGCTGTGGGATAAGATGGAGGGGAAAAACAAATAGCGCTCGACACAAATGGACCTCTTGCAGCCAAAGGTCTAGAGCCCTATTCCACCGTATAAGCCCGTAACACTTGGGTTGGGTACCACTTTCCAAATGCTTAGTGCGGGGGCTGTGGAAACTACTCCCAGAATGTGTTCTCCCCAGATAACGCTCTATAATGAGTTCACCACGGTGGACTTCTACACATACATACTTTCAAACGTCACACCAACGAACCTCACCTTTCACTTTCATTTGTGTTTATTAGTAGAGAAGCGGAGAACATCAACTTGGTTGAAATTTGACTTGAGACTTTGCTTTGTTAACGTCCCTAAAGTCCTGAGGATTGGGTCTGGTTCTGTACGTACATGCTGTTGTCCAGAAATAGACGTTTGATACAATCAAATATGCAAAGATCAGCCGCAGAGCCTGCTTTACTACTGTACCATAATCATTTTCACAGATGCCTGTTACTAGTTGTGTGGAGGGAGCATTTGAAGGACACATGCCTGTCTATCTGGATATGTCCACTTCCTTCTTTTCACTTGTCCTTTTAGCGTTCTCCCCTCCCCTTCAGATTCCTCTCATTTCCAACCCCAATTCTTCTCTTCTCAAGACCGTCTTCACGCAGCACATTATGTTGGCCCACAGTGACACAGCTCTTTACTTCTCTCTTTACCATAATGTCAGATCTCTATAAATCTGGGTATGTTTTGCATGCTTCCTTGCATTATGCAAGCAAAGTAAATTAGTGATAAATGGAGCAAAGCAGTCCTTCTGTTCGGCCCAGGCGTTTGTATTTTTGTCGTTATGAGCAGCAGTGCTCCTTTTCTTTTTATTCACCCTTGGGGTAATAATGGCTGACAGTGTGGAAAGCGTCCTCCACCTCCCTATGCTGCCTACCGTGAGCCTTCCTCATCCCTTCCAACCAGTTATGGGCACGCATAATGAATTCGAGAGAGCCAGTAATGCTTCCCACATTTGGTGCCCACGGACGAAGTGTTACAGCGTTAAACCGCAGCGTGTGGCACCAAGCCGAAAGCGTAATACTCACTTAATCCTCAGCTGCCATGCCTGCTTAATTCCATAGATGTCGTCTCCATTAGTCCAGAGGAGAGAGGGCCCCCGCCACCGGTACAGCCAGGATGGCACTGGAGCTGTCAGCACGGGTCTCCTGTAGTTAGGCCACGGGCCCTAGACAGAGGCCCTCACTGCACCGGAGTCTTGCAACAGGTGGTTTCACTATGAGCACTTTCCTCTCAGCTTCACCGCACTTTTCCCTCTCTGCAGAAAATGAAGTTTGATTGGAGGGAAAATGGCAGTCATTTTTTTTTTTTTTTTATTCTTCTCCGTGTTGTCATCTCGCTGATCGCCTACGCGTGATGTCTGGAAGACCTGATGCATGTATTGTTCTCAGGCTTCTCTCCTTTCACACACCCTTTGGCAAATACAGGACTCGAGTCTTTTTGAGTCATCTGTTATTTTTTTATGAACATTTGACTTGAGTGCATTAAAGCTTTCCTTTCTTCTCTTACAGTTGTAGCCATTTCTTTTACAGGTGCGGCTTTGTAGCTATCCACAGGATGTTAGCGTCCGAGTGGGCAGTTTGTAGTCACAGTTTGCAGAGGCCTCCGAGCGCTTTCTTTACGCACATGCTGAATTTCCTACGTGGCTGTTAGATATTATCATTCTGGAAAATGGGCTTGCAGGACTGCTGGCGACTTCCAAGCAATTGTGTATGTGTGTATCTGCGTATGTGTGTGTGTGTGTGTGCGTGTGTGTAGTCACAGCTTGTGTTTACACTGTGTTAAATGTGCTCATCTTTTTTTCCTCCACTTTTTTCATGTTTCTGTTTTACTGAAAGGAATCAAAGTGTCTGTGTGTGTGTGTTTATGTGTACGTGTATGTGTGTGTGAGAGAGAAAGAGAGAGTGAGAGATGGTGTGTGCGCGCGTACACTCGAGTGTTCAGTTGCAGTTTTGGCAATTACCCAGTCACAGCCTGGTGCACACCATTAGGAGGTGCGTGTGTGTGTGTGGGACCTAAGCAAGGAAACTTTAACTTCATACCGCAAAGACACACAACACTCTTGCAGAAAAACACACCAGGACACTGCCACTACTCAGCTCTCATTCCAGGGAAATTCAAAACAGAACTATTGTCAACAAATTTGATTTGACCTGTCAAACCACTGAAAGAGCTATTGGATCTCGGTGCCACACATATCATGCATTCCTTTTCGGGCTAGTAAGCCTTGTGCTCGGATCATCCTGTGACAAACATGTTGGTGTTCCAACAAACCCAAGGCTTTCATGACAAACAGGCAGGCTTTCTTCATTTAAACTGGACTTGAATCTTTCCTTAATTCTGGATCTAATTAATTTCAATCCCCTCTGTCTAATTCAGTCTCCGTCAGCGCAGAAGATGAGATGGTTGTTTGGGGTTTTTCGCTGAGGGATGGGGTGCTGCTCGCCGCTGCACAAGGCTTTAATTTATTAACCCTTAGACAGAGCCGGAGGGGAGGGCAGGAGGAATCTCCCGATCGCTTGGATCGAGCTATCTAGAAAGGCTTAAGTGATTTAGAGGAGGTACTAGTTTACTGAGAGCACCACTCAGATGAGAGACGGCAATTTATATTAACTCTCCAGCCTCGTAATGAAACCCTGTGCACCTGCCTACCCTGTGGAAAACAGTGCAGATTGCCTTTACCCTGAAGCCAAGGAGATGGCAGCTTGTCGCACTCTAAGGCAGATAGAATTAATGACTTTCATAGTATTACTTAAAGCCTAATTAGTCAGTAGTGTGTACACATGGTGATAAATGACTGACCAGAGTCGGTTTTTGGGGTTTGAACTCTCCGAAATTGACTGCTCGCTTTCAGTAGGATATCGTTAACATTATACTTTTAATGTTTATTGTAATGATGTCAACCCTTGTGGATATTGGTTACAGTCTGATGTCTTTACAGAAGAAATGCAGATGAGCGGTGTGTGTTTTCCACTGTGTGGCAGAGGCTAATACTCCCCGGGTGGGGGCAGAGGTGGAGGGGGGGGCGGGGGTGCTGAATGAGTAGATTAACCACAGGAGAAATGGCACAGACAACGTAAGCCGCAACTTGCCCACAGTGGAACAAAGTCTGCCCTCAATGTTCAGTGTAACACTATATTCAGCGCTCGGGCACATGTGTATGTTCATACGTATACACAAGCCCATGCAAAAACATTATTATTCTGCTCCAGTGACTTACAGTGTGTTTCATTTGTAACTCAGCATAGGTCCACAGCTCCATCTCTTATTAAGGGACTGTTTGGAAAAAGAACAAGCTGAGAAGAATGCAGACTCTTTCTCTTCGCTGCATGTCTGCACAGCCCCACAGTGGTTTGAAAATGTTGTGGAAAGTATTAAGGGGGCGGGTATCAGGAGCTGTTTCAACTCTCGATTCTTCTCTTAGTCCACAATCTTCATGCTGCCTTAAATCTTACATTTGCGTCATATTTTTGACTTCATTAATTACTGATTAAAACTTGAAATAATGAAAGAGAAGGAAAAACAACCCATGACCGAAAGCAGAAATAGGATATTAGACATGCTCGGTTTGGGAGATTTTTTTTTTTTTTTTTTTTTTTTTACCTCTTTTTAGATTCAACATCTGCAGCTTTTTTTTTTCTTTTTTTTTTTTTGCGGCCAGCCAAAGAACACTAAATGACATGCCCAAACAGTACACAGACACACACATATCTCATATATCTAAAATTGCAACTTGACTAGCAGTCAACATCTAGCTTCTTCCATTTCACACGATGAATTCTTGGCAGGAATCTGACTGTAAAGAGCACAAGATTCAAGACAAATATAAAAAACAAGGATGAATCCCTTTGCTACCTTAATTAAAGATGAAATATGGTTCATGATAAATCCTCCGGTGATGTTTTATATAGCTTTTCACAAACGTAAAAAGCCTTAAAACCCCACCACGTATCAAGAGATGTGTGTGCACAGAAGAAGAAAATTAAAATCCTACTACATGTCACCAGGGGAAAATGTGAATCAAGTGTTTGAGGGCGATATCCAGAGGAATTATTTGGACAAGTGTTGCGCTGTTCTTCTTTCACCTACAGCAAAGATAGCTGTCATAAAACTGAGCTGCACACTACAATATGAGGTATTGGACATCGAGCTGTGGAGGTGTTTGCCAAAACGCTCGAACGACCATAAATCCAATCGCACAGCTGCGGGCTTATGTGTGCGTACAGCTGTGTCGCGATTTAAGCACTATCATAGACACGCGTACTGACACGAACACTTTTTTTTTCTGGATATTATTGATTAATTTATTTCTCTCTGTCTCCTTTTTTGTCCCGTGTCGTTCCGTCCTGACCTCCAGCCGGGTTCAGAAGAAGTTTCCGTCTCAGCAGGAGGGACAAGAAGACCAACAAGTCCATGTACGAGTGCAAGAAGAGCGAAATGTACGACATGGCTGACGTTCCCACGTACGAGGAGGTCATGCCGTACCGCAGGCAGAGTGGAGCTAAACACAGGCTGGTGGTCCTAGTAGGTGAGTAGAGAGCCGAAAAAGAAAAAAAAAACACCGTTGTCAGCTCTGATGTCAAACTTGGCAACGTAGATTTTAATAAAAATCTTCACCTCCCAGCATGGTGACACTTACAGATCACAGAAAGTGTGACTCAGAGTTGTGCAGCTCCAGAAGCCCCAGGTGGCCCGGCCTTACCCTCCCACGACCCTCAACCCAGAAATGAGCTTCCCAACGCGGGGACTCATGCACAGTCATCCTGGGCCTCCTTAATTTAGACTTTTAGCACTCAGTGGAATCGACGGAGCAGACCTCATATTAATCAGTCACATTTAGTACTTTCATTTACGGCACCTCACTCTCAATGTCCTTTCAATTTTTCGAGCCGATGGAATTGTTAACACTTGCCTCAAGGAGCGGGTGTTACAGAGCCCTCCAAAGAGCTTTATAACGTGCCAAGGTCTTGAAATGAATTTAGCGGTTTCTCATTCTGTGTTTGCGGTTGGAAGACGAGTGTTGCCAGTGAATGGTGGAACAATACGCTAAGCCAGGTGCAACAGTAAAGACTTAAATCTTTCTCAGGACCAACTGTACCATCAGTGAGTTCTAGGCTTTTCCACATTTTCCTTTTTAGGTTTGTTACTTGGAACAAAAAATGACAAGAATGTCCCAGACACAGATGGAACAAAACATTCCTCAAATTTTCAGTGTGATTCCTTCCAATCTGTTTCCATTCATCAAGGGAAGAGATGCACTCAAGGAATGAGCACTGGCGCATCTGTCCCAGTCCTCATCTTTTCACTTCAGATATTCCAACAGCAGTTTTTAAACATTTGTGAGGTTAATCTAGAAATGAACACCACTGGCAACAAGGTCTCGAGGCCCTTTTTTTTCTGTCACGCATGCTCTCTGCAGAGGTGTGTGCTCCTAGCCTGATTTAGCAGGCCTTGGTTCACTTAAATGAGCCACACGGAGCATGGACTTCATCACACTTTCTAATTAGCAAGCCCATTTTCCTGCCTGCATGTCACAGCTTTAGACAGAGGATGCCGAACCTCTCCCACCTGTCAAGCTAATGTAAATATTTTCAATTAACTTCCATAATTTGGAGGACAACCTATGGACAATTTCACACATAACGAAGCGGAGGGCCATGGAAACATCTGCTTTATGTTTCTCTGCCCCCCTCTCTTTCTTCCTCTCTGCAGAGTCTTGATTTTTCTTATAAAAAATTCCCTGTAACTGCTCTGTCCTTTTCTGTTCGGAGGTGTGACACTTTATTTCCCCAACATAAGGACATGGGTTAACCCTAATCCTACCACCAATAGTATCTGCTCATCAATTAATCTATAAAAACAAGTCGACGAGTCCTAGCCAGTATCCTTTTCCAGCATCAGACATTTTGTCAAACCCAACAATTAACCATGTACAGCGCATATTCTGTTTACAGTATTTATGGAAGAATTAAGACTCAAAACATTTAAAATTCTTAATAGTTTTAAAAACAATGGGCCCTTGAAGTAGACAGAAGCAGGTTTTGCATTTCCAGCCACTAATAATTAATTCTGACGCCTGAAACAGGCAGATTTTTAGCTAGCTAGCTAGATAATGAAGCTAACATTAAGTGCATGAGCTGGTTGAAACAATGTTATAGACGCTGCAAAAATAATTTTATTCCTCTATTACCCTGTTTGGATACTTAGTTTACATACTTTTTAAATGTTACATAACAGAGGTGCTAGCTTTAGACTAGACTAGAGTAAACTCTGCTAGCATCCAGCACTGCTTTCACACAGTTAGATACACAATGCATGTGTTGGTGGCGAAAAGTTTTTATAAAAACTTTTCGCCAAAAGTTTAATAGTTTTTCTACGTCTGTAAATCTGTAACCCTACATAATAGCATAGTTAGCTCATGATTCCTGGCATCTGAAGTGGCTTATTTACGACATAAGTAGACATAAGTAGAAAGCTAGTTAGCCAGAAACGCTAACGACTGCAGATAAACACACTGTTTAATGCTTTTCTTACATTCCTGCATTTATGTTTTTGATTTGAAAAGGTCAAAATGACTTTCCAATTCTTTAAACTGCAAATATTGTTCTTACTACATCCCACTGACAGCCGTTAACATGTGCAGAAATGTTTTCAGGAATGCCTCAAGGCATTTCTTACTTAATGAACATGCACAGGTCCACAGTACCCGCTAATGAATGACCTGTTGCCCAACTCTTGTACTTAAATAAAGCACAGAGTCTGAGATCCATTTCAAAGACAAATCAAGATGCTTATCTGAGGTTTTATACATTTAAAATCAGACAGCCAATAAAAATATATTTTTACATACTGCATGCATATTTTGACTGAACCACTGATGGTTTTGAAAGAAATCTGATTATTTGACCTGACAAAATGGTGTGCTGATTTCCACATTTCCTTGTAACTTGACACACTGAACTTACAGTAAGACTTTGATGAATTGAAGTTTGGGGTTAAGCTCTAACATATTCCAAATACACTGATGTAAGTGAAAGTTTATGTGGTGGAACTATTTGAAGACTTCTCTCCTGTAGTGTAGTAGTCGTGCATTGTAAATGGTCTGTTGTTACCACATTGCACCTCTGTTATCCTTTAAATGTGGTAGCAGCGAAGCCAGCGCTGTGTGGAGTACTGTAATATACCCTGCCCTGGATGTGAGGCAAGCTGGGAGGTTTGAGGCCGGGTCGGGGCTCTGGGGTCCGGAGCCGGGTTTTGTCGGGCCTGGCCTCGGCCCTGTCGACACAAACTGCATGCGATGTGCTCCGCGCTTGGCCTGGAAGTTATTAAGCTTGCGATATTAAAGGCAAACTTCTCTAATGAGTGCGGTAATGAAGTCTGACACTTTTACTGGTACAGCAATCTGCAAGGCCAGAACACCACAAGAGGACCAGCGAGAGAAATGGAGGGAGAGAAAAACACATAAACACAATGTAAATACTGCAGCACAGTCCAGACAATTTGGAAGAGTTATGCCTCTTTTTATTGTGGCATTCAGATTTATAATGTTGCTGTTGTATCGGGGCATTGTTTGAAACAAACAATGCACAAAGAGGTGGCGTGTTTAAGGTCAGACGATGGAACAGGACCACAGGGCACTGCTTTTGCTTGTAAAAGACCTGGTGGTGGGCCTGTTGGTCCCCTTTGGCAGGCGGTGGTACAGCTGGAATAAGCTTTAATCGCCATCTGAGGTATTCTGATGAAGGCCTGCTGCCATGCATCATTGATATCACAAGTGGCAAGCGAGGGAGCGATGTTGTGTGAAAATGTTTTTTACGAGCGAGCAGAAGTAGGTCGTTAGGGTCGTTGTTGGTCCCCTGTGCCCAGGCGCTGATAGCGACGTTCAGACCCAAGCGGGCGAGCTTGTTGTGGAGGTTTGTGGCCTGCTGGGAGGACTCTCTGCACCACTGTGATAGGGCTCATAAAGAGCCTCTATTACCACGCTCTGCCACCTTCAGCACCTACAACAACATTGGTCCACAGTCTTGTTCAAACAGCGCCGCTGCATTCCTCCCGCGCTACCCAAAACAAATTCAAAATGAACTCCATTTCCTCATCTTAATAAATCACCCCAGCTCTCAACCCCCAGGTTCGCTGACTTTTTTTTTTTTTTCCTCACGAAAAACTCCCTCTCCCCAGCTAAGATTGATTGCTGTCTTGAGTTGGCCATGTGCTTGTTTATGCGAGGCGGCAACCACAGAATGCCTCACGCCGTCAGTCTGAAGAGGGTCAGGGTATTTTCTTTTTTTCTCTCTCTCTCTCTTTGAATACACAGCAGAGTGTGTGAGTGTGCTGAGGAAACAGCTTTTATCACTTACAGCAGTCGCACAATAGGACCCAAACCATGTGTGGCTGGGTGCAGAGGTAAAGGGGAAAGCATGGGGTGTGAATTTGTCTGTGTGTGAAGGCTGCCAGTGTTCAGAGATTAAGCTTAAAAGAGCCTTGTTGTCCACACCTATTTATCAGGTTGTGGATCACTCACACACACCTTCCTGCTTCACACCAGACGAAATGTTGAGCGGCGCAGATAGCACGAGAGGAAACAGGAGCTCTCTTTCTCCTAGAAATACGGGGCATTTTTTTTCTCTCTCCCTCCTTCTCCCGCTCGCTCTCTTTCCACCTAATCCACATCGCTGAGTGAACTCATTGTCCGTTTGTTTTAGAGGAGCGGCCTGCTAAACACATTTGCCTGGAGAAACGAATTTCCAATAGGGTTTGATGCGATTGTAGTGCCTGCCCAGAACGTCAGGCATGCGAGGAATCTCAAGCCCAGATCAAGCGCTGTCTCTAACTGTCCACACACTGCGGAGCTGTGGTAAAACACTGAAACGCAGAGCCGTGCACTTGTAACTGATTTCTTGTCCAGTTCAGCGAAGACATTGATGCCAGTCAGTTCAAATTAGGATGATGCAGCGCCCTGGTAACAAGCACCAAAATACTGGAGAAGTGGCTTTCAGTGACGGAGAAGAAAAAAAAAAGAGACCAGGGGAAAATTGTAAAAGACGGGAGAACATTTGGATATTGATTCAGTGACCGAACCCAAACCAGTGTAAACAAGGTTCTTCGGTGAAAAAACACAAAAGAAAAGCTGCATTTTTGTGTGAAGTCAGGACAAAAATAATGTCTGTTTATGATACCTGTTCAAAACAGAACAAGCTGCCATATTTTTTGTTACTTAATATCGAAATTAAATTGAGCTTTACTATCTCCACATGTTGGAGAGGTGGCCATTAAAAGCTGGAGAGATGCTCAGCTTTTGGAGCCACAGATGAATCAATAGACTGTTGACTATTGATTCATGTACAATCCAGTCTCCAAATAGTCTCTCCCGTCTTCCTCCAACTCATTGCCTCAGTTTTCCCACTTGGGATGTGATTGAAAATCCAGCTGACTCACGACAATAAGGAAAAAAGGCTTCCTTACCTCGACTGCGTACGTATATAGGAGGTTGAATGTTCTGCCAGGAACTATTTAAGCAGTAACTGTAACTGTAGAATTCCTGTATCTCTGTCATATTAAATCAATTATCCCTGCTCGAAAAATCTTGATTGTGTTTTAATAGAATATGAAATTAAATTCACACTGTGGTAAATTGATTTAACGTTACATAACGGAAACGCTGAAAGAGTTTTCCCCTTCCTTGGAGAAAAAACAGTGACACCGGGCTGGAAGCTCGGCACACGCAGTCACTGTATCAGAAAAGTGGAGAAAAGATAAAGACGAAATAAAACTTTATTGATCCCAGAAGGAAAATTCATGTTACAGCCGCACAGAGACAGGAAAGAGGTAAGAAAACAGATAAGGAACTATTTCAATCAAAGAATTCATATGAGATCATGTGACACTGAAATCAATAGAAGCTGACGTGAAGGGTAGGTACGGTTAATAAGCATGATATAGATAATAACATATTAAAGAAATCGTGAGTTACATAATGCGGTGCATTAAGAATCACTCCACCATACTGCACATGAAGTTCAGCTGTGAATATATAACTGTTCCTCAGGAGCTTTCTGACGATGTCATCAGGGTCACTGTATAATGACTCAGGCTCCAGGCTACATATTTATAACAGAGAGCCTCTGTTACAAACCAAGGTCCTGGAGTTTGGAAGATGTGGGTGTTCGCCAGGCAAGAAGGTCTAATGAAAGACGCTATCAAGTTGCATTATGGGAAATGGAGCTGGACCTATACTAAGGGCTAAACGTCAGGATGTCTCGGCCTCTGCTGCTTCAATTTTGACCACACTCCTCTCTTAGCTGTAGAAAATGAGTCTTTTGCTTTAATTTGTCAGACTGTGATCATTCTCATGATGATAAATCTGAGCTGGGAGTTTAATACATTTGATTGTAATTTCAGAAAAGCACGATGGTTCATCTCTCTTGTTCGCTTGCGGGCTGATTCTGCCGTTCTCATGCCGTGCTTGCTTCTTTGTGTTTGTGCAGGAGCCACAGGTGTCGGCTTGAACGAGCTGAAGAGGAAACTCTTGATCTCGGACCCCCAGCACTTCAGTGTGACCATTCCACGTAAGTTCACCCAGGATGAGTCGAGCTCCGTCTGTTTCGTCTGTCTTCTCCGTGCGTAGCTGTTTGTCTTATACGTGTGAATGTGTTTTATGCATTGTGTCCACTGTGAGCCTTTTACCAGACCTGCTTTTATATCAGCTTATAAGAAATCCAGGTGGACTGCAGGACATGAGAACACCACAGCTGCACTACAGTAATTCTGTTCAACCTACAGAAGGAAAAGTCTTCAGATTACATTGTGTGATCACGACATATTCAAAATGTTCATTAAGGTACATTTTGTAGAATGAGAATTAAAATGTGTCTTTTTCTATGTTCTATGTATGTAAAGTGGACGAACTAAAATAGATGACATTTTAAATGAACTGCATCTTATGAATAGAGTTTTTCGGGGACATTTTTGCTTTTATTTTCATCATGATGGTCAGGAAACAGGTACATGCAAGAATGATCTCTAACCATGAGGCCACCAGGACGTCTGAGTAAAATCTTTTATCACCGAGCTTTATTTCTATATCCTGGAAGTGAAGTTTGGTTTGTTCTGCCACTGAAAACAAACACATCTTGCTGTGAGCGAGCTCTCGGTGTAACTGATGTGACTTCACGACAAATTACTGTAAATATCAAGATGCTCCCGAAGATGAAATAAGCAAACAAGACAAAGCTTTTCAGGATTTCTCCAGTGCTGGTGCTGCTCTGGAGGAAAGACCCTCCTCAAACGTATTAGCACACACACTTACAGCTGTGTTGCCATGGGGATAAGTTGCCTCTGGACCAGTTTGTGTTTGAGTTTGAATGTACATCTGTCCACGGCGACAAACACATTGAAAAAACATTCTCGGAGAAGCGTATGTGCTCGAGATGCCAGATCAAATTCCGAGTGCACAGCCGCCGGTGCACCCTGTGAGTTTTTAGCAACAAATCATCATAATCACTTTAGGTGAAGGATGTTTAGCTTTCTTGTTCCAGTTTAGTTTTCACAGCGTGTGAGAGTGTTTGGGCTGTTTGAGCGATGAAGGTCCAGTCTGACACACACACACACACACACACAAAGGGAGCTGTCTGGCAGTGACTAACACCCAGAGCAGCTCTCAGGCAGCACGGCTGGTCCTCTCAAGGCCCAGGCAGTTGTTTCTCCTCCTGTGTAATTGTCAGCTTTTCACAGTCCGCCTGACAAGCTCCGAATGATGAAGGAAACTGCGTTTTTCTACCTCCTGATGACATGCCATTCCACTGCTTCACGAATTGGCACCGAGCTACCCGCTCGCCTTTCTTTCTCAGTTTATTTCTCACTTTCTTTCCATCTTTTTCTGTCTCTTTTCCCCTCGCTGCCTCCACCCCTTTCTCTCCTTTTAAGGACCTAACGACAGCGTGCCATAATTCTGAACACCATCCAGCTCTGCTGCAAACGTCTGGCTCTCCGAGCCTTGCAAGTTTTTTTTTTTTTTTTTTTTTTTTTGCAGTGCTGATGTCCCAAAGGCAGCGTGTTGGGACAAATAAATCTTTTTGATTTATACATTTAAGCAATAGCATTAGTAATTGCGTCGTTACCATCTGGGACTTGGAGAGAAACTGTGACACCAGTTTGAGGAAATATGAGGTCCACTGATATTAATTGCTGTGTTTGTTACATGCCGTGTGGCATAATGGATGTGTCCCAGTCGAGGTCTGACACTTGAAATGTCCCTGGTATTAAAATCTCATCGGTGGGGCCTTTTCTTTTCCTCACTTGGCATGTTAATTGTTCTCAAATGTGACCTGTGATGCCGTGTTTAATAGAGCCCAGACAGCCTGATTCTGACCCATATAGAAAGACGTATGGCACAAGTCCTGGCTCTCATTGAGAGGAAAGAGACTCGGAAAGTATCTCGTCTCCCTTGTTTGATTGCTGCCAATGGACACATGGATGTGTTTAACACTTGCTGTTGTTTCGGATTAAGCCCGAAAGCGTTACTCCTTTTTTGTTAATTTGAAAACCGGAGCTTTGGAGTTGGAGACCACCGGCTTGTAGCCCGGGTTAAGATTTTTTTTTTTTTTTCCCTCTTCATTCTCTCGCTCTGCTTGTCGCTGTAAAATGTAAACCAGCCTTCCCAGAAACACAAGGAGCGTTGCAATAAGCCATTAGAGCAGGGGGGTTAAACATTTTGATTCCAGTCCAAGTTTACTGATATTTTCCGTGATTTGGGATCGAACGGATGCGCATTCTTTTGTTGCACTATAATTATTTTCTGCGCCACAAAACAGATGCCAAAATAACGCATGGTGGATGGTGTTGGTCTAACTACCGAAGGGCTGTTTGGCACTGTGTCTTACACATTTCTGAATGGGAGGTATAAGTATATGTTATCTTATGACAAGCCTGTTTTTGGCCTTCCCGTTGTGTTTTTCCTACTGTTGTCAGAGGCCGATGACAGAAAATCATTGATCTTCCTCTGTGTCTTTTCGACCACAGTTGGATTTATGGCTGTCTTGCCTTGTCAAGCGAGTGACACATTGTATAAATCACCCCATTGGTTTTCCATGAACCCTGTTCATCAGTCTGGACCGTATAAAGGGAAAGGCTTTGGTCGACTAGCAGGGTACAGCCTCAACACATGCTCACGAAAAGAACAACTCCGAGGAGAGTAAAGGGAGGACTTGGCAGTTTTGGTCACAAGTGATAAAAGTTTAATAGTTTGTTTTGGAGCTGGTCGGAGTGTCTGACGAGTGCACGACTCTCCCCTCTGACCTTTGAAGCGCTCCTAAAACGAGCCGTGAGTGTGAGTCGACCCCTCGACCCTTACAAATCCACCAGCGCTGTCTGCTCACGTTCCCTCCGCGTGCCGCCCCCACCGCTCATTTTACAGCAAGGCTTTATGGTTTATGGCCAAGTAAATGTAGCAACTTGATGTTAATGAGAGCTCCCAAACTCAATTACCTTACAGCGGCTAACACTGGTGGCTAACGCTCCGGCTTCTGTTTCTACAGGCACTGTAGCCACATTACAAGAGACAAATTTAATAAGACACAGTAAACCTCTGCTGAATGTCAGTTAAGTGTCTGAGTTTAGTGCTGCAGCATTACAGGTTGTGTATTTTATGGTGCTATTACACAATAATATATACAAGGGTTGGCATGGCCCAGCATGCTGTGTTTCAGACTTCCAGCGATGTTAATAAGGGGCTCAGTTCAGATGCTTTCAGCCCCAACAGTGAGTCAGACAGTCTGGGTTTGAGGTAATCACTGCTACTCTCTCTCTCTCTCAGACACCAGTCGGGCCAAGAAGAACCAGGAGAGCGACGGCGTGGAGTATCACTTCATCTCCAAACACCTCTTTGACACGGACATCCACAACAACAAGTATGTACAACTGTGTGTGGTATAAGTAAAGAGAACACACCGTTCGACTTTCAGATTCTAACTTTGCACAACAGACACAGACCATAGATATTTGCCACTTTAGAAAACCTGCCTCTGCTGGTTGTGTGTAACACATTTCCAATTAAGACAGCAAGATTTAAACAAGGTCGCAAAACTCTTCTTCCATATTCTGTGGTTATTTCACTTCACTGCGAATAAGTAAAGAAGGATTTAGTATCACTTATTGAGCCATCTTTGCTTGAAACAAATGAAAAAATGATCTATTTATGTATTTATGGTTAATACTATACTAATACTTTTGTAGGAAAGCCAGACTTTTAGGAATCAATAATAGACAGACGTGACTCTAAGTGACCAGTGCAAGGGGGAAAAGCAAAGTTTATGAGAATAAAATCTTAATATTTTCATTAAAAAGTCAGAAAAAATGCCAAACCAAATCTTCAGGTCACCTCCATTCCATCTACCTTCATTTGATGCCTATATGTTTACTGAGATGGAAGAAATATCTCGTGGCATTACAGCATTATTCACAAAATAAAATATATATAAAACTCTTGTTTCTACCTTTTCATGTAAAAAAAAAAAGAAAAAAAAATTTCAATCACATGTATGGATGTTGAATGTGATTTCTTTTAGCTGTTTCAAAGTTGAACAAAAATATCTGTGTTCAGAATGTGAAATCTGACCCTCCTCATCCTGATGAAACTCTCTGCTCTGGACCGGTAAGAGGCAGTGCAACAGTCTGACTGGTCCAGCACTTGCTGCCACTGTTCAAACATCCACCCTCCCTGCTGTCGTCTGTGTGTCTCTGTAACTGACTGTGAGCTGGTGTTGACAGGGCTGGGCCCTGTGTTGGTAACGAATCTCCAGACAGTGGCCCCAAGGTCTCCTGTCTCTGCTTCCTCCTTCCCTTAGGCGCTCTCTCTGAATCCAGCCACACCGCGGCCCGCCTTGACATTTGTGGCCTACAAATTGAAATGCAAGTTGTAATAGTCATAAGAATGATTGATGCTTTTCTGCTGGTCTCACACGAGCTGGAAGGGTGGGGGGGGTTGGGGGAGATACAGGGTGCACATGCAAAACATTTATGCACGCAAACACACACGTACAGGACTTACGACATAGAGGGAAGCCTGTGGTGGTGAGTGCATATAGAGTGTCAGAGCATGCAGGGAGAAGCAGGGAAAAGGGGGGCTGTATATTTAGGCCGTGTTGCGGTGTAGGTCGAGGCATGCAATGTTTTTCAGGGAGTCGGAGGGGTGATTGACAGAGCTGTGATGTGGGGTGGATGCGTGGGACACTCCACGCTGAAATTACAAGGCAGCAAAGTAGACGAGGAGTGAGATGAACTTGTTTGCGTTATGCCTCATTGCATGCAGCAGAAACAATGCGCTGGGCGCACAAATAAAAGGTCTCTGAGTCGGGGCCACAACAACGTGCATTTAGCCTGAACAACTTTCCCAAGGGACGTCCTGTTCTGTGTCAAATGGCAAAAATCCACGCTCTCAATAGCCGAACCTCCACTGGCGTGCCTTCCTGTAATCTATATACCTTCTCCTCTGACGACAAACAGCGCAGCATGCTGCAAAGTGTGAGTTTTTTAAACACAGGCTACTGTAAGCTCTTAAATGAATTTCCCATAACCGAATATGAGGTTTGTTCGAGACTTAGGTCTACCTTCTTTTTCAAAGAAACGCTGAGTAAAACTTTCTTACATGGGCAATTACCATAAAACTTTCTTTTTTACATGCCATCAGACACACTGAGGCAGTCATTCTGTCCGACACTCGTCATGAGCAGACTGCAAGCATACCACGCAGTCCTATTAGTTTCAAATTCTTTCCACGTCGTTACTCTCCACGCTGCCTTTTTTCCTTCTTGTTTTCAGCTAAAAATACACTGGTGGCTTCTTTTTTTTCTTTCTTTTTTTTCATGACAGTTGATTGGTGTGAAAGGGGGAAGATTATCTGGTGGAAAAGTGTTTGTTTGCTTGCTGGGCTAAAATCCTGATGGATTAAAGGAAGGGAAGGTTTTGGCATTCAGGGGCTTAGTGGGTCTTTCTGGAACAAACAGGTGTTACTGATTGAAAGGGTAGTGTAGGAGATTATATAAAAATGTGCTGGGCCAAAACGTCTGGTTTTTAAGTTCTGCTCGAGAACGCTATCTTCCGATCTGTCAGTGGTTGCAAGAGTAATCCTCCTGTCTCTGTGGATTTGTAGGGTGTTTTTTTTTTTATGTATCATTATTTCTAAGACGAATCTCGGGAGTGTGCTGACGCAGTCCGCCAGATTAGGACAAGACTCTAATGTTACTCCCAAAGGGACATTAGCGCAGCATTAGATACCAATCATGCCGCGAAAATGCAAAAGGTGCTTTCTTGCTCTACAACCTTCTCTCCTCTCTTTCCACCTCCCCTCTCAGGTTCATCGAGTATGGCGAGTACAAGGGGAATTACTACGGGACAAGTCTAGACTCGATCCGCTCCGTCCTCTCCAAGAACAAAGTGTGCTTATTGGATGTCCAGCCTCATGTGAGTGACACAAACCCTTCCTCTCCATCCCTAACCTTTCCACCATCCCTCTCCATCCCTGCGTTTTCAGCCCTTTGCCACCTCTGGCCCTGCCTATCTCGGAGGCAGATCTCTCTCTTCCCTGGCTTTCCTGAGGCCTTGGCTGCTTACTGGGTTACCAAAGCGGGTTTCAAAGGGGGCATTTTGAGGGCGCAATTACCGCTAATTTCCTCTATTTGAAGATTTCCTCTTTGGCTTATGTGTCTTGGGTCGTGGTGATCTGGCCCTACACAAATGGCCGGCTAGTCACTAAACCCCGACAAACCCATGAGTACAATTCCCATTAATCCAGGGCCAGGCCCGTATCGTCCGGCCTGCGCCCAGCCAGCTCCTGTTTGTTTTCGCTCAGTGGATAATGACACACAGGCACAAATACACCATTATATAGATTAGCCTGGCATGTTCTCAAACCACCCCAGGCTGAGCAGCAGTGCGAGTGAGCCTGAGAGCCGTTGGCTAAAGTGTGTGAGAAAGAGTCTGCGGAAGCTCATGTGGGTGTATGTACATTTAGGCATGTACTTTTTTGTTTTTTGGCATACATCTGTGAGGTTGTGTAAGCCAATAGTGAATTCTCCTTAACTTCACTACGAGCCCATTCTCCAACATGACTCATGGATCAGATCAGTGGCCGTGTCAAAGCATGTTATTGCTCCCATGCTGACTTGGTGAGCGGCAGAGGAAGGCTGTGATGAATACTTCCCAGTGGTTCTTCTCTTGCCCCTCCTTTGGGTTTTTATCCATCTTCCTATCAGTTGTGGGTTTGGACCAACTGCCTATTAACACAGCGAGGAGTCCTGATCACAGTGCCAGAACCAGGGGGAGAGCCCAAAGCCTGACGCCTGACGCCACCGCTAACCAACTCTGACCTCTCGTCAAACTCTCGAGAAGCAGATTGGTGGTGCTGTGCAGTTGCCACCAGAAAGATGACACAAAGAGGGCAGGCAGATGTGAACAAAAATGTATCCTCCGCTATCATAGAAAGACAGAAAGAACCACATGTGGTAGATAACCAGAGACCGCTTTCACCCACAAGTACATTAAAAAGCACTGGTTCCCTTTTTGGCCTGTGACCCCTTACAATGCGGCAACACATTGCCACGCGGCATGAGTTTTTTTTTTTTTTTTCTCAGATTGATTTGAACCTTAGAAGCCCCAAATCCACATGTTTTAATATATCAAGTTTATCAAAGTAGTATAGCTGATATAAACAAACAAGTGAATGTGGAGAACCTAGAGGCGCTCCAGCATGGACAGACTACAGGCTGAAGTGGTTCAGGCGTCTGATTAGGATGGCTTCCTTTGGAGGTGTTTGGCCACATCCGACTGGTGAGAGAACCCGGGGCAGACTGAGAGCCCACTGGAGGGACTGTGTAGCCTGTCTAGCCTGTGAATGCCTCGGGGATCCCTCAGGAAGAGCTGGAATCCGACCCCGGATAAGCTCAAAGCACTACCTGAGTCCAGACTCGTAGAGCAGTTAGCATGTCTGTAGACTCTTACTGTAGTCTTTTTTCTTGGTTCCATTCATCTCTTAACCTGTGACAACACCCAAGGGAGGACCAACCTCTAGTCTGGAATCCACTACCAATCTGTCACTTTTGCATTCTAGTTTTATCACTCTCCTCCCCTCTTGTTGCTCGATGGTGAAGCCTCACAGTCTATCTTTGCTTTTACATTCATATTTGTTTTCCCTTCTGTCTCTTCAGACGATAAAGCACCTGCGGACGGCAGAGTTTAAGCCCTTTGTAGTGTTTGTGAAGCCTCCTCCGATCGAGAGGTTGAGGGAGACCAGACAGAACGCCAAAATCATATCAGGCAAGGACGACAAAGGATCTGCGAAGCCGTTTACGGTAAGAGAACGTGATGAGAAAGTTTATTTCTCCCTGAATCAGACCAACATATGTTGTTCAGTTGTTATTTAAACAGCTTGAAGTAACAGATGAGTCAGATTTGCCTTGATTAAGACAATCACAGGAAATCAATTTAATATAATTTTCAGTGAGTAGCTTACACTCACTCCCATACTGGATGATATTTGTAAATGCTATTCAGATTAGATTAGGTTAAATGAAGGTTTAATGACCCCTCTGAGGAAATTGGATCAGTACAGCAGAAAACAACAGGATACAGCTAATAGGATATACATTAAGTACGGATAAAGAGGAGTAAATTCACAACAGCTTGGTCCAAACATAGTCAAACAGTATATGAGTGTATAAGATGTTGGCGTTTATATGTTGTAAGAAGATGAGTCACACGAAGGGTTTAGCTGGAGAAAACGCAGTCCGATGATGCGATGGTGCTGTTGCTGTAGAAACACACGGCTCTACACCTAACAGATTAGCAGCAGAAGGAATAACAGAAACGCCGCCTGGACGCTGTGTGTACAGTATGTGTGCGTGTGAGTGGTGAGATCATCCTTTACACACCTTTATCCAGCCCAACGGGGACGCAGATGAAACCAATTAGCTGGTGTTCGGTGCTGCTGTGAAGCTGCCGGGTGGTTGGAGGGGGGCCGGGAAGGGAGTTGGTGGTGGATGATGGTTTTCCCAGCCCCGCAGTGGCCCGGAGCTCGCTCGCTTGCTCGCGTGTCTCACTCGCCACAGGCAGTGTTAAGGCCAAGATCCTGGTCAGCAACACACCAGACACGTCATGAGGGGACGGTGAGAAACATGAGGAGAGACTGACTGACAGCAAACCGCCGCGAAGGATGAGCAAAGAAAGGGAACAATGGAGCATGTGATGGGGTGTGAACTGGGATGTGCAGGTGTAAATCCAACATGCTGGAGTTTTATTCATATTTTATGTACATCTTTATTGAAAACACATAGAAATGGCAGATTTTTTCACTTACTTTTTTAATATTCCCCACAGCTGACTTTCTTTTCCACTGTGTCCTTCAACTCCCACCCATGACCCAAAATGTGCCACATACATATTACTTAAAGTTTCCAAACTTCATTGACATAAATGACAAAAAACTCACAACTCACATGCAATTTAATATCGTATAAGCCAAATGTTGGTGAAAGATTTCTGAAAAACAAGTTTTCGTCACCAAATGACACAACCATTTAACATTTTAAGTTTTTCGTTTCACTGCTGTCAGGATTGTGAGCGCCCTAAAGACCTTACCCCACCAGCCCCAAAACAAACTCCTGAAAAACATCCTTCGTGGTGACCTCATGTTGCATGAACTAGTCCATTTCTTCTCGTTCTATCAAATCAAGCTGCCTTCCTAACATAACTAAACTCGGTTCACACTTGAGCGCAGAAACACGCCTAACGCGGTGAGCCGGATGGAGCTGTCGGCTCCCATTCTTCATGTTCTGTAGGGAGCAGCGAGGAGCATGATGTGATAGCCTGTGGTGAGAGAAAGGCCGGAAGTTCAAATACATGCACTCTCTGATCTCTGAGCTGGAAGACATTGAAAATAAGTCATATGTTCAACAAACTGTATTATGTCTGACAACACGATGGACCTGCTCAGGTGTGGAAGGTCCCAAAACAAAATGGACCCAAACCTGAATAAAAAGACCCAACGACAGTCAGACCAGATCCAAAATAATCATCACCATGAACACCCTTTATACCAAATAAAGAATCATTTAAATCCATATAAACCATCACGGGACATGAAAGGCCAACTGTAACAAGAGTAAAACTACAACTTCTCCATCTCACCATCATCTTTACATTCATAAGCTGACATCCTGTTTTTGTCCAGAGTCATAGTACAGTAGTAATTTATTATGATCAGCCCAACGGCAAAGTTCTGTGGGTTTCCCCAGGGCAAAGTCAGCTTGCATTAGTCACACAGCGAAATGTCATTTAGCCTCCGTCTGCTCCTCGTTTCTCAGCAGGGGTCCTGAGAACAATGAGCTTTAGTTGTCAGAAACAGGATGATTGCTAACAACCCACGTACTCACTGTCCCTTTATTCGTTTCTGCTATCCTCAAGTCACAGCAATGCATCTCTATAAAGCCGTGTGACAGGGAGGCATATTTCAGACAGGTGACAGACCAGGTTCTGTGTAAATGTTCATGTGTACTGACAGCACGCAAACCACCTCAGATCTGCTTTTACAGCCTCTGAAAGAGAAGCTGTTGTCGGGCTAGTCGTCTCAGACATATTTCTATCCATCGCCAGCTGTATTTCTCTCTGACAGAGACAGGTCTGCTTTAATGATAAAGGCCAAGGAACAGTCGTCTCATTGTTTCAGCAGAGCCCGAGTCTGACTTTAGTTCCATTGTTTGAGCTGGAGACGATTCAGAGTAGGTTTTCAAAAAAGAGAAAAAGAAAAAAAAGGAACAGAAGTGTGATGTAGAAACAAGCAAAAACAGACTGATATAATGCATAATTCAGCCTGTTATGTGGTTAGCGCAGAAAATGGCGCATTATCTTAAATGACCGCACTCGTTTCAAACCGGTTTGTAAAGATCAGTTTGGGGTTTTTTTCTACGCTCATTTAAATGGAGAGGACAGGTGTGTTTTATTGGGATCAATAAAGCAGGGTCCCCGTGTGTGGTGCTTTTAAAAGACGACACCTGACGCTCACACACACTGTTCCGTGTCACTAAAGTGTTGAAAAGGTTTATGGGCTCACTGGGCGATTTTCCTGAAACGGACACGGTAAAATCACAAATATAATAAAATACAGTACAAAGACAAGCCATCAAAAACATCATGTCGATTTCAAACCTGTAACACAGACAAACCAAACCAAGACAAACCGAGAGTCAATGGCCTCGTGTCGTGCAATGAAAAGTGCCATTTATCTATGCTAGAACAAAGTACTTAAACAGGCACAAGACGCTACATCATTTCATGTGGAAATTAAGCAATCTAATGGCAGTGGGGATAAATGAGTCCCCGCTGCTTTTCTTCTTGCGTTTGGCCCTCCAGAAGTGGCATCAGCTCAAACTGCCCTCCGAGGAGAGCGATCCAGCACGGATCAGTGGATGCCAAAGAATATCCACTCACTCCTACTTGCCCAGCTTTCCATTTGCCTCTTTCGCGTTCATTATTTTCATCTCCCTGCCCCTTTTATTTCATCCTGCATCTATCTTATTATTTTCTTCCTCTGTTTTTTGATTCTCTTTCCGTCTCTTTACCCAGCTCGCCGTCCCTTAGGCGGCTTCATGCTGTGATTAATGTTCTTTTACCTGGAATGGCCTAACTAGAGACAGACACAGAGACTCGTTGGTGGACATGGAAACATCACACACACAAAACAGCTTTCAGTCTCCCAGGTTTATTCAGCTGCCAGGACAGGTCAGAGGGGTTGTCTTCTTGGCGTCCTGGACCCAGTGGTCATCTGTGAGTTCTGGTCCAACAGTGGAAGTCCTGCTGGGGCTTCTGTCCAGATGACGAGAATATAGACCTGCTGTGGAACAGTTTTCTCCACAGACCAACAAACCCCCCCCTGCCCTCCCTGAGCTGCCTTTTCGTCTCGGCCCGTCCTCTTCCTGTCATCCTCGGAGTCACGGGCTGATAAAACCATCACACCTTCCACGCAAAAGACGACGGAGCATGAGAGGGCGTGTGTCGGATTTTACATACATGCGAGGCGGCAGAGCCAAAAAAAAAAAGCAGACGGGGTTTTTGCTGAGTGTCACAGCGAGTGAGCGTTTATATTTAGCTGCGCAGCTAATCCATTATGAAGCGGAAAACCACCAGAAACATTCTGAAGTAACTCCTGGCTGGAAGGAGCGTCTCTAGAAATTGAGCCGTTTAGAAGTTTTAAACTTTAACGAGGCCGTGTTTATGTGCGTACACATTGTAAGCACACACTCCGCTAGATCCTGCATGTTTGTGGGTGTGGGAGAGTGTGTGCGTGTGCGGCGTGCGTGTGCGAGTGTGTTTGATTTTCTTTGCATGAATGTGCATCTGTGTGTATTTATAATTGTGTGTTTGGCAGAGGGGTTCACTATAAAACCATATCTGTCCAGAAATCTAAAGTTGAGTGTTCCCAGTAAAAACATGAGGCTAAATCAGTGCAGCCACTTTAGCCGGTGCCGGTGCTCTGAGGCCGGGATCAGCCAGGGCCCACACAGCTGAAACCAGAAAGCCTCAGAGGGACCACCGTGGAGAGAGATACCTGGGCTCTCAGAATACTCTATCTATGAATACAGGAGCTTCAGATAGGCAATGTTTACCCCCGGCCTGATAAAAATATGTTATTTGCCTATTTCTCCCAGTTAGCACGTGGTTTTAGTCTTTACACTGGACAGCTGATTTGCATAAGGACTTGGAAAACTCTTCATCCCCTCAGAGGACCCCTGTTTGTTTGCTCAGCGTGCAGTGATTTGATGCAGCTCCCTCATCTCGTGCCTTTTTTTTTAACATTTTAATGGCTGTATCACAACCTTAAGTGCAGAATAATGAGATTAAGGCACCAAAGCTGCGGATAATGTTGTTTACGAGCTCATTAATTCACTCATCATTTAACATCCATCGCCCCTAAGCCCACTCAAGCCCACTTTGCACATCAGTTACCACAAAATCCACACATCAAGTCATTATGTGTAATAAAACATGTTTCCCAGCCTGAAATGTTGTTGATATTAGTTCCCTTGTTTGCCTCAGTTGCCATCTTTCTTGGATTAGAATATTACATTACAGCAGGAAAGAATGGGCATTACATTGTTTGACTTGAGTAGCAGTATGGTAGCAGTAATGACGGCGTCAGTGGGTGCAGCGCTTTGGTCCAGGTTTGTCCGTCATCATTATCTAATGACAGACAAACAGACAGACAGACAGACATGAGTATCTTGCTTTTATTGGCCCGACTATGAAGTTCATGTCAAGTCCTGAACTTCGTTCCAAGACCTCCAGAAGTCATTATACATGAAGTAATGAACCCTTTTTAAAATATGTATTTACTTTGCTATATTGCTCGTGCCTTCTGCTGTTGGTTTGTTTCAAAGTACATCCATTCTTTGAGAGTTAAAGAGTCGATTGGCTGCACTGTAAGCCCTTTACCCCCTGACGTCATGTTTCATCTTTGATCATGAGGAGGATCTCAAATCATTCCAAGTCGAAATGCTGAAGTTTATATAAAATTATGAGTCACTGGTGAGTTGCTTTTTGATCACATGAGTCTGAAGTCATCGGGTTCATGGTTTAAGTCTGACTGAAATCTGTCATGTGACTGGCGTTGACGCCTCTCTGCCCCTTTCACTTGAAAGTTCACAAAGATCATGTCCATTGTAGCCACTGTGCAAGCTGTGATTTCCCCAAGGCACATAAAATCCAGACGAGCAGTAATGTATGTTTTACATGTCTGTTTTCTGGAAATGATGGTTATGTTTTGTCCTCAGCTTATTTTGAGGATGTTTTATTTTCTTTGTGAATTGGATAACCTTGTGTATTCAGTGCAGGAAATTATGAAAATTCCTTGAGGTCAGTTTGTTGTATGGAGGTTTCAGGACGTGGTTTCAGGTTCATGTGTGTGTACCATGTCTCTGGAAAACTATAACAGGCTCTGTACAGGCCACTTCATGTTTATTTGCGTGTGTAATTTGTGTTTACAGTATATGAATTTATCGCCCCTCTTGTTTACTGTGGCCAGAGTTTTCTTTATCCAGCAGATAGACAGCCTGGAATTAACAATCTGGTCTTTGGTTTGTGCGTACATCTCTGCTTTATGTCTTTTTCACCTCTGTCTTCTTGTCTCCTCTCTGTTCCCACGCACACTGCAGGAGGAGGACTTTCAGGAGATGGTGAGAACTACGCAGCTGATGGAGACTCAGTATGGCCATCTGTTTGAGAAGGTCATAGTCAACGATGACCTCTCGGCCGCCTTCAGCGAGCTGCGGTTGGCGCTAAAGAAAGTGGAGACGGAGACTCACTGGGTTCCAGTCAGCTGGACTCACTCCTGAGATCCACACGGACTGTAAAAAGAGAAAAGGGAACGGCTTTGACAAAAATCTGCAGGTTTTTTATCTTTTTATGTCTGCTGTGGCTGGTGTTGGGAGGGAAAAACGGGAATAAAACAAGACAGCGCCAGACGGCTGTGTCGCCATACCTGAGCTGCACGGAGCTAAAAATAAGCTTTAGCTCGGGGATCAGGTTTGATTTAGACCTCAGCTGTGGTCTGGATGTGGATCACCAGGTCTGACCAGATCTGACAGGGTTGAGGTTAAGGGCGCCTGACCAGAATATGAGCTTTGGACATTGTTCTCGGTCTCAGTCTGGGTCACACAACCATGGCCATGAGTTTGAGCTCTTTGGTCCAAACCAGAATGTGGAACGAGACTGGACCATCACAGCACCAGCCGTCCTGCCAGCACATCAGCGACCGCGCCAACCAGAACTCCGTCTTTAGTGTGTTTATAACATTAGACCATTAGAAACCAAAGGGATTGACATATTTCTTCTCGGTGGACAACTTACATGTATAAGTCTGTAAAAGAACACGACCTCCGAGGGGAACGAGGGGAAAAGAAAACATATTTGCCTTCTGTCTTACTATATTACTGTGCTTCTATAATGCTTCCACGACTGTTACTCCAAACAAAACTTTGTCAGGTACACTCGCAGGAAAGGGCAGTAAGTGTAATTTTATTTAAGAGAAATTAATATATTTTCTAATAACCTCCAGTTGTTGTTTTTTTGCATACCTTTTTATATACATATCTTGAGTTTTAGAGGAACCTGATCTCAGCTGTAGCCACCTCTCTAACAGCTTTTTACACAGGAGGCGTCTCTTCTTTCATTCAACTGTTTTGATTTCATCAGCCTGGTCTAGTTTTCCCCCTACAAAGCACATAGAGAGCCGTTTTATTTAGGTGTTATATATTCCATTTAGGAGCATTTTGAAAAAGCCTCCCTTCATTTGAAGGTGCCCAGCATAACAGCTTTGCCATTTAAAGTCCCAGAACTGGACATGTTTGGCCGCCTGCTAGAAGAAAATGTTCACAATTGTGTTTTATTAGGGTGGAGTCTTTATTTTTATTCACATAAAAATGGCTTCAGCAAGGCTGCTAATAGAGGGTCCACAGCACACTTCCAGGATTTTAACTCAGAGAAATGCTAAGTAGCCGCTCCTGACTTTATGAGCATTAGATTTTTATTGCTAATTTGAGTCTCCCATTCCCTGTCCCAGTCTAACTAACTTGTTTTTTACTCAGTACTTTTCCTCTTTAAGCTTGTATCACAGAGATACTTAACCTTAAGTTCTGGTATACTGGTTTTAAAAAGCAGCTAGTTATTAATTCTGGCTGTGTTAGCGTCATTAACAGCCATGTTTCTTTGCTGCTAATATAGCAAGAGCCTGATTAAGAGCAATATTTTACACTTTAAATAAATAGTTTGCCCTCTTATGTGTTTTCTTGCTGAGAGTGAGATGAAAAAATGGACACCTCTGTCATGTCTACTTGTTATGTCTGTACCTAGAGGCTTATTTAGCTTAGCCTAGCATAAATGCTGGAAACAGGGAGCAGTTAGCCGCTATCTAAATTTTAAAATATATTAATAGCACCTCTAAAGTTGGTCCCTTTTATGAATTTGACTTTAAATTTCTTGTTTGTTCATTTGTAACTTTTAAAAGTAGCTGTTACTCCTTTTTTTAAACTTTGGGAAGAAAACCAGAATAGTTCTCCCCTGCTAAGCTAATTAGCTTTTGGCTCGAGCTTCATATTGAACATACAGACATAAGAGTGGTATATTTCTCTCTTGTCAAGACTACAATATTTCCCACAATGTCAAATTATTCCCATAATTATGTTTTGTTTTTACATATTTTAAACTATTGGCTGACATACTGTCCAAATCCTCTTTGATTTTTCTCTCATATACTAACTGTATGTCTAGCTCAGGTTGCATTGCCCATTTTTTCATGTTCATTTCTTTTACCTTTTCCACATACTATATATTTATATATTTGATTTTGTCCACTTAAGAAAGGGTAATATGTTTATATCGTTGAGTTATGATAAACAAATTTTAAAGGGACTTAAACACCCCTTCACTTTGCCCTTAGGTTTGTATTGATTTTAGTATCACTTTAATTTTTATATTATTTGACTTGTCCACATCTTCATATCTCACCCCTCTGTCATCTGTTTTATTAATCAGAATCAGATTTGTACAGTCTCCAGAAAATATTTTTTCCTGCTGTAAATGAAATGCTGTTTATGAGGCAAGTTGTATGAATTTACATTATTCTTGATAACTTCTACATTTTATATTAAAGAAAATCCAACTAAACTTGCATTTCCAAGTCGTTAAATTAATTCATGTCTTCAACTGGGCAACGATCGAGAGTAGTGATGTGTGAGGTGGAACGGTATTAGAAAAATATTCCAGTATTTCTGGGAGTTGTGCCCTTGAGTGCCATTTACATTTATCTTTGTTCAGTTTGGAGAAAAATATTCCAGCAACATCTTTCAGCTGTCCCAGAGGAGTTCACTCCAGAGTGCACAGTTGTGTAAACAGACCTTTCATCTTGTAAATGACAGCGCTAGAGGATATTAAAAGTCAATCACCGTCTGTTTCTCTCACCTATGGATCATTAGAGCTGAATTTAATTTTGACAATATCGGGTTCTTTTTGCCACGCTGCAATAGACTTTAATTAATGAATTTAAATTCTTATTTGGCTCTCTCATGTCTCACTTGATCTGTGTCTCTACAGTGTGACCCGCCAAATGAAGATGAAAAATCAGAAAACTGACCTTGAAGAAATAACTATTAATCTGTCACTGCAGATTCTTCATCGTCACAAGTACACTTGTCTTGTGCCAAGGTTCCATCTACATTCAAGACAAATCTTAAAGACATTTCCAGAGAATCTGAAAAAGAAAATGCAAATTTATATTCATTTCCATCCAATATTGTCATGCAAATATTAGCTGGGTGCTTTTAGATAAACACTTAGTGGCTGTAATTTTCCAGTTGTGGACTATTAATGTCAGAAGTGACCACAATGAGCTGATGATGCTGAAAATGGCGCCAGTCAAACTTCAAGTGAACATAAGCGATGTGATAGAAATATGACATTTATGTTTGTTTCATGTTATTTAAAAGGAGGTTTCAGCCTCATCGCTCCACACAGATCTGATGTGTTTGTCTGCTGCTATTTTTAAGTGTTGACAGTGTTGCCGAAATCCCAGTCGACGTTTAAGTACCATTCTTCATGACCATCAGGATTGTTTTTCTTTGCATTTTGCATACACCAAGGCCAGCCACATTTCTGATGTTTCCACTGTTTTTTTAAAATGCACAATTAAAAAAATGCATGTAGAAATAGGTGGAGTGTGAACTCCTACAAGAGGCACTTTGTTGGATCAAGACTGAAAGAAGGGGCCTGAAACCAGTGACTGCTGAAACCAGCAGAGCAGTGCATCCCAATTAAACCCCAGTGTCCTGCTACAGCCGTGTGCCAAATTACTAACTCAGATGTCACTGGACCTCTGAAAACAGTGGCTTTGTGAACAGGGGGGAGTCAGTGGGGGTGGTAAAAGGGACCGCTTGAGAAGTCCAGCCTCCAACCAGCAACCCACTGGAGGATTCTATAGGCCTCCGCTTGATGAAGTTCCAAAAAAAATCCCCCACCGGTCCAAATCAGGTCGTCTAACCTTCACATTTCCTCTTTTCCACAGTGCTCACTTTGATGGCTATGTGCAGCAAGGACGGGGGTTTTACAGCCAAGGCAGATTAGGATGCAGTGAAGTAGAGGAGGAGGTGGCAGGGAAGGTCAGAAGGAGGTAACAGCACTCACTCAGGCCGAAGGGAGGAACCGGTTATTCCACGTCTTGCTCTCTCTTCATGTCTTTCTCTCACTCTGTCTGTCTTCTTAATTAGGATAGCAGATTGACGGGGGTGGGGTATTTTACGTACAGAGACATGGCTTTGGCCCATCATGCCCTCTGAGCTAAGGCAGGTTGAGTGAGTGAGCAAGGTTTTCCCCTTCCAAGAGTCATCATGCTCAATGATCCATGTTTAACACAAGACAAATGCCACCTTGTATTGTCCTGGGTACATCAGCGGTTGGACAGGGACATGCTGGCATGATGTTCTGGAGGTTCTAAGTGAGTGGAAATTGACCCTCGTTTCCTCTCACATCGTAATGCCAAATGCGGACCAAGAATCTCATGAGTCAAGATGTCCCTGTCTCAGACTTGGAGGAGCCAATGTAGCTGGTACCACTTCTTCCCTTTCCAGTGCCTTGAGTTTTCTCCACGGGTCTATCCATCATCATGTCTTTGTTCACTTACTGTCTCATTCACTGCAGATTTTTCCATGTTTATTTGACTAAGTCTTCAATGTCAAGGGTTTCTGTATTTTGATCTCCATTGCTCTAGAAGGGAGTGACGCTCTCTCGACTCCTGAAACATTTATTCTGTAACAAACGATGAGTGCCTGATTCATTGTCATCAAAGGTAGTGACGGACATATTGTTTCGCTTCCTGGTTCCTTGAAGTGTCATCACCTTGCGCCTTAGAAGCCCACTCCATTGTCAGAGTGATGGGAGTGTTAAATCTTCTCGTGCCTCATTCGCTTTCAACTGCGGACGACAGAAACACGTGTTCGCAGATTAGGTTTCCGTTGACATGGATAACAAAGGGCCAGGAATGGGCCACATATGCCAAGGTACTTTAGATGACTGATGTTGTACTACTGAAAAATATTATGTGTGTACATTCGGGTCTGTGTATATGATCAAGAAACAGAACATTAAATGGCACTACCTTCGGTAAGTAGTAGCAAAGAGAGAGTTGCTTTCATAAATCTTCATATAGCTGTATAAAAGTCTCCTGCAGCTCTTGACTGATTTAAGATAACAAATCTCTCTTCCTCTTTATTCATCTTTCTCCATCATCCCTTGAAAAGTGAGCTGCCATGTGAGTAAAGGCCAAGCGATGGCTGCCTCAGCTCAGACATAAACACCGGCACACACCAAATCAAAGACCTGCTCTCCGTCTGTTCCCTTTTCGTTCCAAGGACTATAACAGTTTAAAAGAACACGTAGGGAATCTGAGGATTTATAGTAAGTAACGTTCATCTTTTATCTCAGATCCCAGAGATTAATGTTCACGTTGAGATTTCTCATCTTTTTCATAAGCGCTCATCTTTGAATGAGCCTTTCTTTCTCAGCCCCTCGCTCTCTTTCTCCAGCGTTCTGCTATCCTGCCTTTGCCCAGCCTTTCATGTGGTGACTCAGTCCATCACGGTGGGTTTACCGTAGGAGCCAGCCAGCGATGCCGCTCTGTTTTCCTCATCCCCGGGTAAATACCCTTGACCATAGGGAGTTCTGTAGACTAATGGGGCTTCAAGCCAGGACCTTCTGCCCACCCTGTCTCCTCAGTCTAATTAGCCTTACCATTACCTCATGTCTGTAGGCAAAGGTCTTTAGGGCATGTTACCTTGAGCTGTATTTCTCAATTACAGGACTTTAGGAACGGGAGGGTGGGGAGTGAGGAGTGAACAGGGGATGCCCTTCATTCTTCCCCAACCTGAGAACACCTTTTCACCCTGATGAGAATGTGTGGAAATCAAAACAACACACTCCGTCTAATAGCCGTAGCGCAGTTGGTCATTAATGTAGGGTGGCGTATGTATACACTGCCTGCTGGGGCTGTGCAGGTTAACTTGACTCTGTGTGTGCATGTTTGGAATTGAGACAAAGGGGTAAAAGTTCATCTGGAGGGTCCTCTGTGCTGAAATTTCCTCTGACACATGTGGAGCTAAAGCAGGGTACAGGGCCGAGGTTGCACAAAGGCATTGACTATGTTAGAGGAGTTCTGAGCTGTCCACCTGTATTTTCTTAAACTTTCTGTGCGGCTTTCCCCTGAGTCTTGTTGGCCTCTATCGAAGCAGTTTTAATTACACGGACTCTGAACTGTCATCTTTAAAGTTAGCACTCTGGAGGTCAAGTCCTTCCTTGCGTGTGCTACAAATTAGTCTCAACACTGCCATGATTTTCCAAGTTATGGTGAGTGAGAAAGGCAAAAAATATCATCTGCTTTCCAAATGTGTCTATTTTCATTGCAATGAAGCATTCTTTTAATAGTCTGTATTATCCTGATAGGTTTCCAGCAGCACTGTCATTTCAAAAACTTCGTGCAACTTTGTAAAACCCAATACATGCAAATGTAAGTAGCAAAACAGTGTTTCTCCATCTTCCAAATCATACACCACTGAAATGGAATGTAACAGTGCGTCCAGCTGGGGTATGAGAGCCCAGCAGCAGTAGCCATTCTGACCCTGTGTAATGACGGTAAGTGGATTACAAGGAGGCCCTGGTCACTGGTCATTAATACTGAGTCCGCTAAAGTTACCTCCATGTGGCAGGAGCTACACCACAGGGACTGAGCCCAGGACCTCCAAGATACCTGAGAACGCTCATTGCTCGGTGCAGTGCCTCAGATGAGCTGACAGCAGAAAGATCAAGAGAGATCACTGAGGATCATTTTCAGTTTTGGATGAATAGATTATTGTGTATAATATAGCGCTACCTGTGATGACCTCACCACTGTCAGTTCTCTGTTTTTTTTAACTCACATTTCTGGCATTTCCACATTTTAGACAAGAATAGAACCTTAAAAAGCACAACGGCCAACCCACAGGTTCGTCACACACACACACTGAAGGATTATCTGGCAAAATGAGTTAATTTCAACTGAATTGTTGTATCGGAATAAAGTAAGTAAAGTAAAGTAAAATAAATATGTGTTCTGAGTTTGTCAGACCAAAGGTGGAAGTGTTACTAACCACCCAGCCAAATTTGAATGATTAAAAATATCAATAAGTTTATGAAATTAGGTGTTAAAATTAGGTAAAAATGAATTCTCAGCTCCATGTTCCCAGTTAACTAGCCATTAGCCATTAGCTCACTAACTTCAGAAGTTCACCTACTAGCTCTGTGAATAATCACTAGGTCACCGGGATGTGCAGATTAACTTCTGAGTAACTTCCTGGTCCTTTCCTTTGTGTTCCTCAGAGCATATACCTGAACCTGCCTGTCAAAAAGTCAACAACTAGCAAACTTTAAGGTTTACATATTTCTATAGTAGGTTAGATCAACATGAGATTCTAGCACCTGTACATTATCCTGTGGTAATGGATGTTCTTATTCTCATCTGTCAGTGATGAGGATGAATAAATCATAACAAACATTGTATTTATATGTAATACCTGGTCCTCTGTGCAGGTGTGCAGCCTTTACGGCTTTTGCACGATACCGTTGATTGCCAAACACAACATGAGATACACATGTGCTCCTGACAGTTTAGAGGACATATGTGAGCTAATAGGAAAATGGATTCCTCCGAGATCTGTGAAGACGTAAGTTTGATAGTGTAGTTTCACAAGGCTGCACATCATCACATTATGAATCTGTGAGAAAAACGGAAACAAAAACAGAGGTGGACTACATTTAACAAGCCGTGTTCATGTAACAAGCACTCCCATGAAACCCTAGAGGTTGATAGAATGTATATCTTTTCGCTGACGGGAGCGCTCGCTGCACGCAAAGACCTTGTGGCCGAGATGTAGAAGTCACATTGTTATTGTCATGTTCTGAGAAACATGGTGACATGTTAGGAACTCTTGGCATCTCTGTATCAACACCATGTAGGACTGACAGGAGCTCAACCCTGATCTTGACAGTCGCAGATGTATCGCTCAGCTTGTTCCCAGAGCCTAAAAGCCAAGGCCCCTGAACCTACACACTCCACACACTGTGTGTTTGACACAATGTCATCCTTTTTTTCTTTTCTTTTTTTTTAAAATCTAGGCATGAGGAAGAGCACAAGGTGGTTCCATGCACATATGCCGCATGTTTGTGTTTCTAATCATGTGCTTGCCCAGCCTTGAAGTCCTACCCACCCATCTAGGAGGTATGATTGGAACTCGCATAATGCAAGGGACGGATAAAAACAAACAAAATCAAGGTAGTGGTCATTCAAATAGGACTGAATGAGAGGGTGGAGAGACTCCTCTTAGCAAAGGAAGAATAACAAGAAGCAGTGTGACTTTTGCAATGGGTCACGTCCCTTTATGAGGTGATGTAATTTCCAATAAAGAGCAATAGGTCCAGTGAGGGTGCCAACCTGGCGACCCGGTGGACATGGGACTGATCTGTGAAAAGGTCCACACAACACGTTAAACTGTCAAAGCGGTCATGACTCACATGAAAGAAACCATGTGACAGGGCCCTAAGACAAACAAACCATAAAGTGTTTCACCTCTGCCAACTAATAACAGTTAGTTTTAGACTTAAGTGTCATGACTTTCGGAACTCTGGCGCGTTTCTGAGGGAACACAGCGTGAGGTCAAAAAAAGTAATGGCAGCATTAAAGGAGTACTGACAAGCAGGGCGTCAGGAAAAGAAAGAGATGCTTAGTGCCTTGTTAGTGAAAATCCAGAGGCTTGGGAGCAGAAGGGAGTTCTTCCCAGCAGCTCGCTGGAGCCTGTGTGTCACGTGTTAGCAGGTGTTGATGGTGGGGAGTGGTGCTGCAGCGGCCCGGGGAGTAGTAGTTGAGGTTTTGGCTGCAGACAACAGGCCCTAATGAGTGATGCTCCACAGGGGCTGGTGTATAGCTAGCCAGAGGTTGAGTGAATGGAGCGCCCCTTTAACTAAAGCCACCTGAAAGCAGGAAATGCCCATAGTCCAAAGTCTGGCTGCCTGGCACTCTGACTGCACTCCAGCTCTCCAGAGAGGCTCCACCCGCCAGTCCAAACCTAAACCCCCACGGTTGTGCAGTGGAGATCACATGCAGGCCACAGACAGACTGATTAGTCCTCTGGGCTTTGTGATTAGACTACATTGTTACCATTGGAACAGCACTGACTCTGACTGCCTTTCCTTGGCTCGCTGAAAATTTAGAAACTTAGAAACATAATCTATTTCCAAATTTTTTAAGCTTCAAAGTGGGTAGCCGAATACTCTCTCAGTCCAGCTCTCCTGTTTCTTGGCTCAATGGAAAGGCTACTGTTTGGGATCAATGGGCAAGAGATAGCGATTACTTGATGCTCGAGCTATGCCTGCTGCAATAAATACCATCCAGCTTCTGCAATGACTCCCCCAGACTGTTGCTAAAGGCCTGGAAGCGGATGTGTCAGCCAAAATATTATACAAGGATTTTAATGGTGCTTAAAATATGGTGTCATACATAAATAGTGCTTAAATAGCTTATAGACTATGTGACGTTTAGTGCACGTTTTTATTAGTGTTACTTAAACTTCCACTAAATTCTATCTATCTACTAACTTGAGGAAGAAATACAATTAAACATGAAAGAAGAAAATACTGTATATTCTTTTCAGTTTCCATGTAAAACTCTTCCTGCACAGTAACACGCTCAGCTCCACAGAAATAAAACAAACATGATATTTTATATGTGTGCTCAGTGTATCTCTGCAGAAATGACTCAGGGGTCACCCATATACTTTTGATAGCCAACAGTCCTGTCCAGTGACAGTGCAGGCCACCCTGACAGCCACCGGATGCTGAACTACATATACATACTGAACATACTCCTGCTGTGGCTGCCTGTTAATCACGGCATGGGGTTGGCTGAAGGGGGTTGAATCATGAGGAAAAGACCGAGTGGCGGTCAGGCATGTTATGGAATCCAGCGTGGTGCAACTCAACTCAGTTGCCGACAGGTTTCATAGCGGTTCCCACACCTAAACATTCACACTCGACACAAATTTTCCTCCGCCTTGTAAAGCTGACACTCTACATACACACATCAGCTCTGCGTTGACTGATCAGTCCAGGATGGCAAAACTAACTGTAGATCTTATACAGTACATTCCACTCTCTGCTGCCATCGTTTGAGAGTCCACTGGTGTGTTAGGGTATGATCATTGAAGAAAAAAGACAAAAAAATATGGAAAATATAGTTTTAGTTTCTGTCAAAGACTAACAGAAAAAGGTTGATACTCTTATGTATGCAGTGAAGGCCGGGAAGCAGTTAGCTTAGCTTAGCATACAGCTAACCTGTCTTCTTCTTCTTCTTGACCAGCAAATAAATATAGAACATATGTAACATTTGAATTTTGAGGTATTCACCGTAACCACTTCATCTGCAGCAGCTCCCTCAGCCGGCATTTTCACAAGGCCGGCAGTCTCTTTGCTTCTGCTACGTAGCCAAAATGGCGACCGTTGAGAGCATGTCCAGTGCTCCACACTCATCTCTTTCTTTCATGACCATTCAAGTACTCACAGTCCACTGCATTTTGCCATAGCTGACAGTGTTAAAGCAGTTATGTTCTCAAAGTATAAAAGTATGGAAGGACGGAGACACAGCACTACTCTCCACTGCCTGGCAACCGTAACTCTGTAAAACTACATTTTTACAATTCAATTTATGCACAGATTAAATATACAAAGATACCACATGTAAGTTATAGCGAGTATAGAGGTTTTAGTAGACAGATTATTGAACTTTGGACTGTTTTGCTTTAGCTGCATCTAGTCTTTATGCCTTAAGCTCTATGTGAAGCACCTCCTAGCTCCAGCTGCACATTTGTAGTGCATACATGTACACAGATGTTGTGCTGGTCTTTTAATCTAACCGTGCACGAGAAAGCCCCCAAAATGTTGAACAGTTACTTTCAGTATGTTTTGTGAAATCATGTTCCTTTTCCCGTAAGCTATAATTTTATCTTTTCAGGCCTGTAAAAGTGAATGCATTGAAGCATGAGTCTTTGATTGAACTCAACTGAATTGAATTTGGGAACCACTGTTTCACATTATATCTTTATTACAGAACAAAACATGATGCAATTATAGTGTAAATACCACGGTCACTACTATCATGCCACTACTATAGCTAATACAATTACTAATGCAAAAAAAAGTGAAGAGAGTTGAAGGTTGAACTTTCTTCAATTGGATTTCTTAAGAATAACAAAAGGGATAACCAAGACTGTACAGAGCAAAGACAGAGGTGTACTGTTCTGTGCTCAAAATAAATGATGTGATGAACAACAGAGTTGTCTCCAGGCAAAGTCCCCTCTAAATTATATTTGTCTGTTCACAGCGAAGTCTCTCTTTCTTTTCATGCCTTTCACGGGGATGTCTCATTATTTCCAAAGAGCACTATTCCTCTCTCTTTCTTTTTTCTGATTGGCCCGGCGGCGCCAACGCTGGAGCTGCCCCAATGTAAAGGTCTCACGCAGCACCTCCTCTCTAATGATGGGAGGACAGGACACCGGCCTCCTCTCTCATTTACCTCTCACTACATTTAACAATTCACCCTCTTCGTCTGTTCTCACTCTCTCTTCCCTTCCCCACCTTTTCCATTTCCATCCTCCACTCAACATCTATCTTCATCTTTTTCATCCACGTGTTCTTCTTCACCCACTCTCCAAATAACAGCCCTACCACTCACTCCTCTGCCCTCCCTCCTCACTTTTTATTGCCTCTTGCTTTGCCCGCTCTCTCCTCTTTTCAGCTGCTACCTCAGCTCCCCCTCCATCCTGAGACAGGGGAGGGAAGGAACAAAGGGCCCCTGATGTCTTCCTGGAGAGGTTATAAAGCAAAAGTCAAATTGCATTAGAGCTCTCCGAGCATTAGTGAGTGAGGCAGTGCCAAACGTGGACGGCCTCTCAGACCGCACTTTCAAAATAATAATTACACTGTAAGAGATCGAGCAAGGGAAACAGAGGAGCAAGGAGGTGAAGGGAGGAGGAAAGAAAGAGAGGGAAGATCTGTGTTTTTTATTTAAGCGCACTGAACATCTCGAAAGAATAGAAACAGCTGTTATCTCCAGGCGAGGAGAAGGGGGAGCGGAGGCAACGCGATCAGTCTAGCAGAACAGATTTTGCCAGCTCAAGGGTATTTAGAGGCCTTTATCTGGTAAACAGGTCAAGGTAGGGCCAACATATCCTCACATGAACCAGACAAAAGACAGTTTCTACAGTTGCTTTTTTCAGTAATGGTTTGGGCGTTATTGCTTTTATTTTGATAGTGGACTGTCGAGAGGTGACAGGAAATGAGGAGCAGCAAAGGTCCTTGACTGAACTTGAACTAGGAATGCTTCTATTACTGTACATGGTCAGTGTCTAACCCCTCAAGGTTGGATTGCTAACCAGACAGTTAGGACCTGCCCTGGGGTCCAGACAGGAGCCTAAGAGCCCCCAACTCCCAGTTTCACTGTGAAACTGTGAAACTAGAAATCTAGTTTTAAAACGTTTATTCTCATCCTTTCAATTTGAAATGAAACCCGTACAGAAATGCCAAAAACTGCAGTTCCTCGAATGGCCACTCGAGGCTGGCAACAGAAGAGTCAGTCTCCATAAGTCACCATGTTAAAATGTAAACTTCACAGCAGAAATAAACATGTTTACAGCCTGGTACAAAAAACAGTTTTGGTCTCTATAGCTAATTTCCCCGTTCATGACACTGACTGACTGTACTAAGTCTGAATTTTTATAATATATTTATAGAATACATTTATATTATTCAAATATTCAAGGACTTAAAGATATGCCAACTTAACAGCTTTGATGCTTTGTTTGACAGGTTGGTGCTGTTACAAATGATTTGTTTGACCACCCTGGCGCCATTTGGCTCGCATCAGATTCACGTCTTCATTGATTTATCGATAGAGGCAGCACTACCAACATGGCGCAGACCAGAGCCATCACTCTGAGCTTCAAAACTGCTCTTCAGAAACCTGTACGTGACGTCACACACGCTGTCCATTCTTTATACTGTCGGTGGGTATGACATGTAAAAAACCTGCAGCCAGCTTATATTATTCCAACACAGACATACTGGTTGGTTTATGGGTCTTTTATGAAAGTGTGGGTGGGGGTCAGGAGGGGCCCAACAACAAATATTTTCCTGACGTCAGGTTAATCACTGTTGGCAGGACAGGTTTGCCAGTGTCTAAGATTCAGGGGGTCTATTTAAAGAACATGGCAAACATGTATATTACATGCATAACTTTCCACATGTTTCACGGCCACAACAGTGTGAGTATGAGGCGATGCCCTTAGATGCTACTAAATCCTACACACTGCTCCTATAGTACTCAAAGGGTAAAAATAAAATTTGGTGCTTTTGTTATAAACAATGCTCTTTTGCATTTAGAGAGAAACCTCAAAAAGATTTAAATATTACATTTGAACATAGTTTTTTTTTAAATAATCAAACAATTTCATCTTTCATTTGAACTTTTAACCTAACTGCTTCCTTTCCAGCAGCCATCTGCAGTCTGATGATTTCACTTTTGAATCACATCAGTGAATATCCGTATGCCTCATACACCAGTGATTTATATCTAATTTATATCTCCAACTTGTACACTGTTTCCTGCCGTGTGGTTCTCTAACTAACTCGTCTTCTCCACAGTATCTCCCCATAAAGTATCTACTGTATATTTTCTCTCTCTTGCTACATTAGCATGAGTAGACACCATGCATGACTGAACAAAGGAAAGAGTGCTTCTCACAAAAGAGGTCAAGGCGGACTACAGAGTTTCATTAAGAAACACCATCTTACAAATGAACATAATACTACTGCTCTTTCTGTTCTTTAAGGCAGGTGAAAGGGTCATTTACTCCACAACAAAATGGCTTCCCATTCGTCAATACAGAGATCTGATCTAGCCACTGAAAAGTGCTCACTAACATGTCTGACTTAAAACATGTTATCTAGTGTACAGTTAGGTGATTGAAGCACTAACACTGCAAAATACACAACCAGGTAGGCAACTAACATCATTTTTCATGTTAATAATAATTAAAATCATTACTATGGTAACTCACCTGGTAGTCTGTGCACCCCACCTACTAAATGTCCTTAGTGCAGTAGACCAGGTTTGATCCAGTCTTTTGCTGCATGTCTTCCTCTGTCTCTCCCTCCTGTACTGAAACACATAGCAATTCCAGGTTTTCTTGTTAACATGCAGCCATGTTTGTTCTTCTATTTTTACATTAAATGATAACCTGCAGATTTAAAGAAAACACTGTGTGAGCCCCCTCGGTATCAGCCTGGGAATACTCAAGTTTATGGTGATATGATTTTCTCTAAGATGTGTTTTGTGGTTACATGTGCTCATTCAGCATCTCTGGAAATACATAAAAGCTCTTGTAAAGTGCCTCGGTGATTTTCGCAAGAGGAGCCAAGTGTCGCCTTGCAGAATTTCAACCAAAATAAACAATGTGTTTTAACTTATATACATGAAGACTGTGTCATTGGTTTTCCCCAGAAGTCCTATGGCTATAAATCTTAAGTTACTTCTATATTTGACAAGCGTCCATCCACTCCAAAGAAAGCACTGGCACTACGCGATCGCCACTTGAAATACATACTGTACACAGTATTTGAAAGCCACAATTGCAGGTTTGTGTCCATGAGAAGCTCAAGCAATGATATTGTTGCAAAAAATATATATTCTCAACAGGTTCAGTTTGCTGAGACTCATTTAGAACAGATTTTGATTAATTTTCATGTAGTGATCCAACTTTGCTGTCATGCAGTGTGAGAATGCTCTTATTTTTATACGTAATACTATCATGTTCAGTTAAAAAGGAGATATTCTTCAGGCTGTTCTATTAGGAATAATTATGATCAGTTACCTTTGGCACTGCTGTCTTTGCTTCCATTAACGCTCTTTACAGTTTGAGCAGAACCTAATGCTTCTTTCCAATGGCCTCTTGTACAAGCGCCTATTTCAATGAATGATCTCATCGTCGTCTGTCGGATTAAAGAAAAAGGAAAGATAAGCTTGTTAGCAGTGATCCCTGCTACACTAAAAAGTACCAAATATGCGCCATAAAGTGCTCCTTGGAAAAAAGTTGTACAACGTGTCTCCAGAGTTCTTATCCGTCACAAGTCACCCATGCCGAATCCCATTTAAAGACACTTGTCCCTTACTCTCTGTGCCTAAAAACACAGAGGATTTTGGGAAATGACAGGCGCTATTCGGGAGCTTTTTTACAAGCAGGGGATGTGGTCACAGCCTCCTGTTAGAGTCCGTTTTACTGTTTTCTATTTCAGAACCTCACATGGACTAGTGCGACACATCTCACAGGTGCTCATTACAATGACCGGTGTTGCCCCTTTCCCTTCCTGCTTTAACCGTGTGGCCGTGAGCCATGCTCCACTGGATTTGACACGAAGCCTGTAAAAACATCAGGGCTCTTTGGAAAGCCGGGGTGGGGGAAACGCAGGAGACACGCTCTCTAGCTCCCTTCAAACCAGGAGCGGTAGCCTGCGCACATCCTCACCATCACTCTTGTTACTCACGCGCTGCTTTTGTGTATGTTTAATCTGAGTGTTAATGGAGTGTTGTGGAGGTTGGACACACTGTGAACGGATGCAATCATGATGTCCATGTGTACAGAGGCCCGGGCAGCAGTACCTTTCTGTGTGTCATCAGCGTGTTTCCATGCAGTTCAATCAGTGGCTGAAGTCAAGCATTGGAGAAATAGCATGGAGAGCAGTTGTGTTTATTATGCTGTATTAAGTTTTAGTCAAAGAACATCTAAGAGGGAGCAGGTGCTTTTGAGCTCTGAGCGTATTTGTTTTACTTTGTAAAAGACCCAGGCTGGGGAGAGCGTTTCATTTAATCCCTTTTAACAAACGGCAATTAGGCTCGCTAATGAGACCCTGGGTCAGATGTATTAAGACCCTAGTTTATCCTGCTTTTTTCCTCTTTCCGTTCTTTCTGTCTTCCATCCTTCTTTACTTTGTTTTTCCTCCCATACTGCCTCACAGTCAGGCAAACTCAGACACGCACACACACACACACACACACACTTTACGTCAGCTCTGTCTGAGTTCACTCACCGGTGTGTCTGAGCTCCATTGCCTTCAGTCCTCCACAGCTCCAGCACCCCGTTGCAGACTCTCAATGCTTCTTAATTTAGACAGCTTTCCCCATGTTCCAAATAAAATACCTGGAGGGGGAGGCAAACTCATAAATCCACTCTTCTAACAACAACAACATCCAGAATGATCTCTCTTGATACTAGAGATGAGCTACTACTTCTCCTCCCCCCCTGGGGTTCCCTGGTGATTGATTTACACACAGGCTCAGTCCAACTTATCCAAATAGTTTAGGAGACAAAGTAGTTCCACCTGCTGTGCCACCATGCACGCCAGGCTGAAAGGGATAGGTCTCTGCGCCACTGGCAGACAAGTGAGCCAAACAAGGCAAGTACCAGAGGAAATCAGTGGTTTCATTGGCCATGAGATACCCCTTCTCTAAGTCAGCCTTAGGACATCATGGGTGGGCAGCTGCCAAACAATAAGGGCACAAATTTGCTTTTTGTGTTTAATCACATCGAATGAAAACACGTCTGCACCCCATTTATGAATCATGTGTCTGGGAGCATGCATAAACCCATACAAGCTGCCTAATGCACTGTGGGGCCTGAAAGTAACGTTTTCTTTCTCTCTCCCAACACTTTTGAGCAACTGTGGTTTCAGTGTGTACAATAAAATGTCAAAAATAGGATTTTTCTGTAGTGCTTGTAAATTATTCTCGTTATTCTCGATATGCCTCCATGTAAAGTGGCTGTCGTGAACCACAAGTTGATATTGAGAAAAATTCTATGCAAAGACAGAGAGAGCAGATGCCGGTATGCACACTGGAAAGCACAATGTTGTATTGATTAGTGTCTTTTCCACTTGAAAAGAGTTTATTACCTTTGCACCTCCATGTCATGAATAAGGATACCTGTGTTGATTAGTTTATTAACTTTGAACTGAGTGAACCTGCGGTGTCTAAACAGAGAGTATCCACCCAAATAGACTGTTTTCACTAGCCAATGTTTGTCTGCAGGACAGTGCCAAACCAGTAGTGAGAGAGGAAATAGGCTCTCAAATATGCGGTCATGTGGACACGCTAAAAGGAAAGCATACAGGGATTTTATTATTGTGACAACATTTGACTTGTCATTTTAGAGTCCCTGATCATGCAAGTCACCGACATATCCAAAGATAGACTTTACAGCAGTAGATTGCAATTGCTGAGTGCACATTTATCTATATTTTTGTTCATTGTGTACATTATTTGCCCACATGCCTTTTTTGCCTCAAAATTTTCTGCATTTCACTTCCTGTATTATATAAGCACAAGACAAATACAATGTTTATAATAACGAAGCCTGAAGAGATCACATATTAATAGGCAGAGCTTCTGTGTAGTCATTACACCCCTGTGAGTCACAGGGCTCCTTCCACTTTGTGGTTTAGCCTGGTTTTATTTTGTCATTTTCAGTTTGGGTTTGGTGATTTTTGACCCAAGTCGCGTTCCGTTGTGTTTGACGGTATCATAGCAACCGGAGGCGAGCGGAGGGATATGGCTGAAGAGGTAGCGTGTGGTTTCCATGGAAACCATTGACTGCAAACCGTCGGTAAAAGTTTTGAAACGGTAGAGAAACTTGAACTACACGGTGAGTTTGCTCTCAAATACACACGTAGACGTGACAGATATTGATTTGAACGTGTGTTTTATTGATGAAGGGGAGCTGGGCATGGTTACACAAGCGTCGACGACAGCGTCAGTGAGCACGTTTAACGCTGTGTTCCGTTTAAACGTCGACATTAACCCGGCAAAAACGGAAAATTTACAAACTATTTCGTTTGAATAATCTACCATAAACCTCTATTCAGTAGTGAGTAAAAACACAACATGTGCGGACGGGTCTTTTATTTAATATTCACACTTTGAATGAGCGGTAACATACAGTATGTCCAGCTCCTCACAAACAGGTGTGCTGGAATAGTTTGATAAAGTTAGACCTCCAGTGTGTCTGCTGTTTGACAAAAGTTACTCTGAGCTTGAAATGAGGGAGTTTATAGCTAGTCAGGTTAAGGTCTGGAAGACTTAGGGCAAAGATGTTTTATGGTTTGTAAACTGCTTCAGGGCGGTTACACCTATTCTGAAGATCCCAGACATGTGAGGACCTTAACAATGTTTCCAGAGCTGTCAAATATTATATTTTTAAAGGCTTGGAGTGAGCTCCTAATGGATTAAGTATACATTCCACACATATAAAGCATAGTTGGTTTAATTATGATTGAAAATATATTAGGGCTGCAACTAGTAACTCTTTTTACGGTCAGTTAATCTGATAATTATGTTCTGAATTAATCGTTTTAGTTGTAATATATCAGAAAATAGTGCTGCTGTCTGAGCAGCAGTCCAAACCCAAATATTGGCTGTCATCACATAAGACAAAGATAAATTCTCTCACAGCTGAGAAGCTGCGATTAGGTCATATTTGGTATTAAATATTTAAAAATGACAATTAATATCTCAGCAAAGTAGTTAATTTTCTTTCAAGTTAATTAATTGTTTCAGCTCTGAAATGCACCTTTTCTTCAGATTTCCACATGTTGAACTTGATAACATGTCAGTTTGGATGAAGTGAAGTATCCATGCTGAACCGTTCTACTGTTTAACACTGTGTTTTTAATGTTTCAATGTTTTAATCTTTAGCCTCAGATGCTATGGGTGTATCACTGACCAAGGCAGTCCAGTGGACCACAGCCAGCTCTGGTACTGGCAAACTGGAGTTCACACCAATGAATGAGTCTTTGTTGAAAGAGATCCTGAGCTTTGTGGAGCAGTTCAACTCCCAACACCCACAGGAGGCAAAGCATGTGTTTGAGGAGCCGCTGCAGTGGAGTACCACTTTAGTGGCATCTGATTTCAAAACAGACTATGACATCAGGTTGGACTAATCATGAGGAAGGCAGCTGGCTGGCCAGTGCTTTCAGTATTACGTGTCTGTGCAGGATATGCTGTCACCATGGTGTCCAAATGTATTTTACCTTGGCTATACTCAAAGCAGTAGGCTATAATTAATTTGTTTTTCAGCTTCAGTTAGACTGAGTACATTCCATTTTATTTCATCAGAAGTTCTGGTCTACTTTCAGTGTGCGGTTAGCTTTGTATCTTGTAGCTGGGAAGCAAAAAAGAACAAAAACAAAAATACAGACTGATCTTTCTGAAGTGTATTGGCATTTATAATCTAATGCAAGTCATAACAGGGATAAAACTCAAATTTTAAAGTTGTTCTCTGTTTTCTTTTCTCCTTAGTGACTCAGATGTACAGTCCCATGAGAAAGACAGTGAAGGGCACCCATTGTTGCAGCTCTCCCCTCCTAATGTTTATGTACGCAGCTTCAGCCAGCTCTCTAAACTAATTCAGCTGGCCGATGATAAGAAGCTGGAGGAGGTTCGAGCGTGTCTAGAAGGTAAGCATGATGACCACAGGATGAGATTTGAATTGAATTTGCATCCCAAGTAGTCCAGCCACCAGCATACCTCCATAACCCACAGACTTAATTTGTTGGTCCTCCTAGTTACTCTCTACAACTATCCAATTATGCTGCCAATGGTAATTCTTTACAGATCTGTATTTACTTTAGGGCCCCTGCCAAAAAGAGATAAGGTATGTATTTGTCTGACAGAAGAATACATGATTTAGTTGGCTTAGTTTGTGAAAAAAAAAAAAAAAAAAAGATGTGCGTGCATAAAGAAAACACAGTACATGTGAGGCCTGCTGTATTGTTAGGTCAAAATGAACCCAACTGACATCAACGTTTTTGGAAACAGCCTCTGAATCTGAAGATTCGCTAAGCCTAACCTCCTCTATTGTTCAGGAAATAGAGACCCTGTGGTTAAGATTCTTGGTCCCAGCTTAGCCAGCGTCCTGGAGAAAGGAGGCACCCATACTGGAGTGAAAGAAAAAGATCAAGGCGAGGACTCGGAGGTCAAGGTCAAGCTGTTCCTATTGCTCCAAGATATGGATAACCAACTCCTCAACAAGTGCCTCAAAGAAATATCAGAGTAGGTGTTTCTTCTATTGCCAGCTCCCTCAGCATTGAGTCTGATTATCTGGCTATCTTCTTTCACTCAGACATACCTGTTTTACTGCAACATGTGGTCGTTTTTGATTGAGAAAGGCAAAGGGTTTAAGAGGAGCTTTGAATAAATTAGATTTTGTTATATCACTTTGTTTTTCATTTTACATTTTCATTACAGACAAGTCAGCCTCGACCCTGCTGCAGTGAAGAACGAGGTGGAGCTGTTGAAACGGCTCTGCAGTGAAGGAGAAAAGAGGGTGTTGAAGTCGGTTCGATACACATCAGGTTTGAATTATCTCCACATTTCGCTGGATTGCAAGCAAAGCAACTGCTATTAACACTAATGCTGGATATTGCAAAGTATAAAAAGTCTGCGTTCCGCCGCCACAAAAGACATGGAAGTCATTATATCTGTCAGTACGTGTTTTTTGCTTCACTGCAGTGTATTTATCATACGCCTGATTTGATTTGATTTGTCCCCTTTTCTCAGGTTGAATTGACACCTTCCATGAAAGTATTCTTCCAACCAGCATTAAAATATGATTGTCACTGTGTAGGGTGATTTATATTGCAAGTGAATCTATGGCTTTATCCTATCCTGTCTTCGACCTGAGCTGCTTGAAGTACTATGTCATCCTCTTTATCGTATCTCAGGCTCATGTGATGATTTCTCTTTCTGCTCCACTATTTCCTTCTCCCTCAGCAGATTCTTTATGCCCTTGTTTTCAGATTATGAATTCTCAAATGGCTGCCGCGCCCCTCCGTGGAGACAGGTGCATGGTGAGATTTGTTACCTTGTGATTGAGCCTTGTGACACTGAGACCCTCTACATCACCTGCAGCGCTGCCGGAGCTTTCCTCAATGGGGTAAGACAAGGAGGATGAAGCACCGTGGACTACATCAGCTGCAACAGTCAGCATGATATTCTTTCTCTGTGTGAGAAAATGTTCTGGGAGGTTATTTTCTGGCAAATCATTTCTGATAGAACAATTTTTCAGTCAAGTGACAGCAAATTCACCTCTGTATGTTGGGTATGTAATGCTCCAGTGATTTAGAAGAGATTTATTTACAAGTGGCTTCAGGACTTTTATCATCAATCTTGAGTGTAAGATGTAGACCTTACCAAATGTAGTCACTGTGTGTCTCCATCTCCCCAACAACTATAACATCATTGTTATATTGCTGTGTTGCTATGATTATTGCTCCATCTCCCGAACAACTGTCACAATACCAATCTGATACCAACATTCAGTTAAATTATCTCAATTATCCATCAACAGAATTCGTCGATCTGTTTATCTTACCAGAGTATCTATTTTCAGTGACTCATAAAATATCCGGACATGTATTCTCAGAAAAGCAGGGAAATGTGAAAGTGTCAGCACTGCAGCCATCTCTCAGGGTATTGATTTATCCAGATAAATGACTGAAGGAGCCACAAAACAGCATATCATTTAGTACTCATCAAACAGTATGAACCTCTCAAAGTGTATTAATCTCACGTCAATATTAAGTTTCAAAAAATACATTTAAAGTACAATCTGTGATTCAAATCTAAACAAATTCCAGACCACTGAAATTCAAAACACAAGAATCGAAGCAGCAGTCAGTCTCATTGATCGACAGGCATTTTTTCCATTTTCCAGTGTTTCTTTGTTTCCTTTGTTTAACCAGGTAAAAGTTTTGTTGAGATTCAAATCTCTTCCCTCGAGAGAGCTGGCAAAAAGGGCAAAAAAACACAATTACAGCCATAAATCAAACTGAGACAACTGTCTTATTGTACAAAATAGTATGCAGTTAAAAAGTATAACAGTTTTGAGTTTCCAAAACTATTAAAATAAAGTTAAAAACAATATACTTAGTAGGAAAGGCATCGACTGAGAGTGCTATTTTCCAGATGATTTAAAACTGACTTGAGTTCACCAAGAGTAATCGCTTCTGACATTTTTAAATCCCTCTGTAGGTTGTTCCAGCTGGAAGGGGCAGAGCCTTTAGTAGTACAGTGGTCTACAAGATAACCACACCCATTAATAAAACGTAGAGCACAGTGTATCCTGCATCCAACATCTTTAGACACTGGGCACGTGCAGTTCACCATAATCCAATAAAGGGTTATGGTTAGGTTTGTTTACAACATACAACAACAAAATCTTGTTACTATATTTTTTTTCTGACACACAGGTCTCCTAACGTAATAAATGTTTGTAGCATGAGTAAGACAGTTCTGTGTTTTAATTGTGATCAGGTCACAAAGTTCATGTGTTCATGAACGTACCTGAAAGCTGCGTGATGAAAAAAAAATCCAAATAGAGCTTTTAAAAGTTCAATGTTTGGCATTAAAAGATTTATTCTCTTTATTTTATCTTCTTCTGTCATCCACCATGTTGCACTGACTTCACTTCTACAGGAGCCCAGACAACAGACAAACTGATCCTTGGCTATATACTGTAGGCCCTTTTTGAGTTTTTGCAAACTACGTTGGCTGCTACACCCATAGGAAGTGAAGGGTGAGGTGAGCGGTACATAGGTGGTTGCAATTTGCAACCCCAACTCTACATGCTACTGATTCCTACACACTGGCTTCAGTCATAAAGATTAAGTGTTCTGTTGTAGTACTTCTAAATAGTTGCCAAATACCAGGGATCTCTCTGAATGTGTTTGCAATCATTTCTAAGATAGGATTTTGCACGCTGCAGCACCTTTCACTCCTGCTGACAAGCCAAAGGTTTCCTGCCTCTGTTTCTTCACCTGGCAGTGGTTCGGTCCAAGGTGAAAAAACTACAACCTTAAAGCGAATGGGTGACATTGATGCGAATGAAACCTCAAAGAGCAGTAGTGTCTTAAACCTAATTTAGCGGTTTACATGGTTTTACACTTCCTCTTTGAGGCTGCCTGGAGATACTCTGAGCTTTCTAACCTCAGCTATTCCAGCTGACATGTGGGTCACATTATAATTGTGGTTTTTAGAATTAATGAAGCTGTTATTCACTTTGTTTTCACAGGGTATAAAACAGGAGCAGGAGGAGAGTGGCTACGAGCGAACAAGTGATACATACAAAGACCTGGTAACACTTCTGACGAGCAGATCTCCACATTTCGCTGAGAACATAAACAAGCAGGTACAGTGGAATACAGGCAGATGCAATTATCATCAACACTTTAGGACCTCCTTTTCCTAGCCTTGAATTTCAGCTCTCGGGGCAGAGATGTGTGGGCGTTGAATTACCTCTTTGTCCCATGAACAGGGTCTTTCTCTCTAAATCTTGTATTTGATCCCTGATGCTGTGTGACTCACATTTGTAAACACAGTCAGAATTGTGTAATCAGTGTCTGTGCTGTTCCACGCTAGTGAGCTAGTGTCTGGTTGTCACTGTGTTGAAGAATTTTTGAAGCGACCTCCTCCATGTTCCGACATCAAAACAGCACAGCCCCATCCCACCCACCCTCCACATCTTCAACACACACACACAAACACACACATGTTCATTTCCAGACACACATACATGCTAATTTCCAGACACACACACACACACATGCTCATTCCAGACACTGAAAAATGCGTGATTTATTCAGTAGTGCTATTTCCTGCTTTTGTAATTTGACGACATAACAAATCGCCTCAATAATAGATTCCAGCTGCAACCAAAAATCTGTTAAACATTTAAAAATATGAAGTTTTTTTTTTTTCTGACTTACACTGATGTTTGTTGGAAAATGTGGCATCATCACAGGCTCATCAAAGCCTTGGACTACTCACCTTCTGCTTTGTGTGGTTCTGTTTCTCAAAAAAGGTGTACTGTTTTTAAAAAGAAGTAGTGTACAGTCATTCTCAGCTGAACAAAGTGTAAATTTAATTCAGAACCACATTGTTTACCCATAGTGCAAATCTTGCTGCCAAAAGAAGAAACAGAAATACATCTATCAGAGAATTAGCACTTACAACAAGGCCTGACATTTTCAAAACTTTTTGACCTCTGAAGAGCCAAATGATTTCACAAATCTATTCTGCATGTGAAGCACCTTTGGGACAAAAGACAACAGAAAAAAATATTACAAAACTTTATACTTATTGAATTGACCTAAGGGATTTTGTCTGTCAGTCAGCATTGTCCATTGCTATATCCATTAATGTGCAACCTTTTTTATTCAAACAGCAGCATGGCTCTATGGCGCGCAATGTAAGTCAGCTGGTCCGCCACTGATCCAGACATCCAAATTTCTCAACAACTATTGGCTGGATTGCCATACATTCTTTACAGACATTCATGGTAGGAGGCTGAATCTTTAGGACTTTGATGATATCCTGACTTTCATTTAGCACCATCAGGTCAAAATGCTCATTTGCCTAAGACTTTAGTTCATGAACAAATACTTTATGAACTAACTAAACATTCCCATCATACTCAGTTGTGTGTTGTGTGTAGTGCTAATCAGCAAATACTAACATGCTAGCAAGGTAAACAAAGTCAGTCAATGTGGTAGAATGTTATATCTACAAAACACATGGACACTGTAAAACATCGACATAGTATGTGTGACATCACCCATAGCTTTCAGAAGAGCCATTGAAAAGCCATGAAGATCAAATTGTTATGGCTCTGGCCACCACCATGTTGGCAGTCTGGCCTCCGCAGCCTTCTGGCTAATCTAAAAACGGGCAGAGAGGTGGATAGTGGGTGGAGCTGAGGCAGGATGAATAAAGAATCGCTACTCAAACAAGAACTGCAGTTTTTGGCACTTCTTCTGCATTGGCTTCACTTCACAGCCATGGAAGTTGTCGATTGGCTAAACATGAGCATGTTAGCATTGTGACATTAGCCCACAATGCAACGCTTCTCTGTGTGTAACTGTAAAGTGTCTCATAGCAGAGTAAACTATTGAGTGTGTAATCCTGTATATCAGAAGTAGTAATAAAGTTTATGAGGATGTGATTTTTGGACCCATCTTTGAAATTAAAATGAAATTATACAGCTGTCACAGCTGACTATGTGACATCTTTACAGTAGATGATAGATCTAAAGGTGCAATAGAACGCTGTAATTGGGTTAGTGAAAGACTTTAATAAACCAATGAGTAGTGCCAGGCTGAACCATATAAAAAAAAGACATCCAAGCTTTTATGTTTTATGACTCGTGTGTGAAGTGTGATGCCTTGAATCTGAGCAATCTAAAAATGATGGACAGCCGCAGTAAAAATTGCTGTGAAGCAGTGTGTGGAGGCACAAATCACTGTCAAGGTCTTTTTTTGCTGGATTCTTTAACTCCTTTGATATGTGCCTCGCAGTGTCCTGCAACTTTAGTTTCACTCTCTCATATTTTCTCTCTGCTGCTACTCGAGCTAATAACCTTCATATGATGGGGTCAATTTAAAAAATTGCTTTGAAATTAATTTGATTGATTGCTGACGACAGCAATCAAATGGTGCAATATGCATCCTATGTCTGAGATATTAAGTAATTGCAGTCATTTTTGTGGACATGATCCATTCCAGTTTTAATTTGAGAATAGCAGCGGCGTCCGTCAGAAATACAATCTCACGAAGCTCCGGCTCAGTTCCCTGATTGCAACGCCGAGAGCCCAATCTTGGAAGGCGATAGCCAAAGATAACAACACCTAATCTCCAAACATATCTGCTCGTTTCCAATGTGAGGAAGCAGGTCTTTTTTAACAGTTCTATTAGATTAGACAGCCTCAATCAATTGAGCAGAGGCAGCCAAAGGAGACGAGGGCTGCAACGCAGGGAGGAAGCAGACTCGCCTTCTCCGTTCAGTGTTGTGGATTCGTTTTGACATCACAGCATGATTGGAAATTGGACATGCTGTGTATTTGCATGCACAAGACGCTCAATGAAAAGCAAACTCCCTGGGTTGTTTTCGTTATTCACATCCTGAAATTAATATAGACTGCGTCACTGTCATAATCAGTCAGTAGAGTCTGCTTCTTGCCACTGACAGATGTTTTATGGCCAGTGCCTTCAGATTTGCTGCCCTGCAGATTTTCCATCAAAATGGATCAAGTAATTAGATACAAGTTTACCCCTCAACACATGTAAATAATTGGACTTTAGGTTTTAGCAGTGAAATTCTTGCAAAAACAGGACAAATGAAGAAATAGGAAAAGTGCTAATGATTGAAAATCACCTACTATTAAAAAAACTGCAGGCGTCAGCACTGCTTAACACAGTATCTGTCTGTTTTTAGATGCAGAAAGGCACCTGTAATATTACTTTTTACTGTGGCATGTCAAGGAATTTGGAGTGTTCCCTTCTGTGTAAGCACATGGACTTTGTCCATTTCACATATAATAGAATTAAAGAAGGTTGGTTAGCCTAATAAAGTCAGACTGTGGGTCTGTGGTTGAGTGAATTGACTTGTATGTTTCCAATAGCAGGTCACTTTGTGTTTTATGAAAAACAAGTCTTTGGAAAAGTGATTGGGCATGCTTGGCTCCGGTTTGTGCGTGAACACAAGCCATAGAAATACATCTTAATTCTTTTTCCCTGCCCTTAAAAATGTTGAGCCCCTAACAAACAATGACAGTCTGAGCTATTTCTGCAGAGCAGGTGTCTGTGATTAAAAACTCTCCTGCCTGCAAACCATTCATATGTCTTATTGGCATTCGTATATAGGTTGTAAAGTTTGGTATAAAGACCTTCAAAACTTCAAAAAAAAATAACCGAATAACAGTGACACAAAGGCGTTACTTTGTCTGTGCCAAGCTGCAAGGTCTTAAGTGGAGAAATGTACAGAAACAATAAACTTTTTGATATTGTTCAGCCAATTAACAGAGCAGGACCTCTTCTGTGTAAAGCACTGGCAAAGTGTTATTTTATTCCAATGCCTCAAGAAAGACTGAATTGTTATGCAGGTCTGCATATTGTTGAGAATGGGCTTTTATGTGAGTTTTATGTTTTTCATGTGTCACTGATGCTGTTCTGTAGCTTTTATATGGCTCTTTTCGGAGAGAAATGGCCAACACTTTGTCAGACATAAAAATGTAATGTCTCGAACCATGATGAGCGCGGCATCATGTCATGTGGTAGGTGGAAAAAATGGCGCACAACTCCACATCAGCACAAGTGCACATCAGAATGACTATTTTGTTTTAATAAGCGTCATTCAGGGAAAATTTACAACCAGAGCGTATACGCTCTTACAAAACCATATTTACTGTATATCTCACCACTAGAATTTTGGTGCGAATTGAAAGAGGTCTTTTTCCTCGCTTTCAAGTTTTTGTCTTTTTCCACTTACCAACAGGATTTTGCAGTTCAAGAACTTCCATCAACACAAAAGATCCAGCATGTGGAATCGGTTGATGCGGAGGAACAAGGCCAACCCCAGAGGTCTTACGAGCAACAGGAAAAGAATGTGCATGAGAAGGCGAGACAACAGCATGCACCGAACAAGGCAGGCGGCGAGAAGAAATATGAACCATGTCCGAGATGGAAGACTCTCGGTCTCATGCCTCCATGTGGGTATGTGATAACTCCTCTCGTTGTGGTGTCCTGAAATATCTTCAGGCTACCACGTAATGTGCACAGCAGGGATCCGCTGTTGACGAGATGAGCTTTAGATGACAGTGATGCCAAGCCTTGGTCTCATGTGCTCAGTGTGTCTGCCAGCAGTAACACATTATAAAGAGATGGTTATATGGTTTATAAATTTTAGGGCAAGTGCAAATATTACTGATTACACACATGATCTGAGTTAATGTACGTTCACAGTGTGGAAACCCTTTCTGCCCAATTACAGACAGAAATGTTGGGAAAAAGTCTTAGAAAAAATCCCAAAAAGATCTATCACATATGGTCTTTGATTGATAAATAGATCTAGCAAGGGCTGAGTTGTTGCAGCTGTACCTTGTGATAACTATACCCATTTGAGCAGAAACTGGCTCAAGATAAAAGTACCCCACTTGTTAAAAAAAAAAAAAGCCCACTGAACCCTTGTCTCGAATTGTTAAATAATGATTATGTTAGAAAAATAACCATTTTCAAAATAAAAGCAGGCATAATGACTCTTATTTCACATCATTATAGAAAAGCAGAGGAAAAGAAACCCAGTAAGAGGTCTGGAGAGGAGACGTCTGGTGAAATACAGAAGAAAAAACTGGGACCAGCAGCCAAGAGCAAGATGAAAGCAGAATTCTCTGTGTCCTCTTTACCAGGACGCCTGTCCTCCCAGAAAATGTAAGTGTCCCAAATTAGTTCTCCTTTGTCAGAGTCTGCAACCCCTATTCCAAAAAAGAAAAAGAGAAGCTGTGTAAAAAGTAAATTTAGCTCAAGGACATAACATCCATGATCTCCAAGAACAATTTGAAGTGTGGACTGATCAGACCGCACCTCACTTTTCCACTTTCTGTCAGTCTATCTCAGATGAGTTCAGAAGTCTGCAGGGTTTCTGGATGTCGTTGATAAATGTCTTTCTCTTTGCATGATACAGTCTTAAGCTGCATTTGTAGGTGCAGTGATGAGCTGTGTTTTTTGAAATGATCCAGAGCTCATGTAGTAACATCCTTTATGATCAAGCTGTTTTTGTGAGGGGTTGAAGGTCACAGGTATTCAGTGTTGGTTTTATATTATGGATTGTAGATGGTGAAAACATTTTTTTTGCAATTGCACTTTGGGAAATGTTATTTTTTACTGGTGGACCACTGGCCAGCACAGTTTTACCAAAGTGGTGAATTTCGCCCCATCCGTGCTTGTGAACCTTTCAAGGATTCCCCTTTCATACCCAGTCATGATGTTTTTGAGCTTTCCACAAATTTTACCATCTACTGTTGACCTTGTCGCAACTTTTGAAACACATTGCAGGGATATAATACAGAATAAGCATATATTTATGAAAATCAATGAAGTTTATAAGATAAAACTTTAAATATATTCATGTTTTCCTGTGTGTGTCAGTAGAATGAAGGTTGAAAATAATTTGCAAATCATTGCATTCTCTTGTTATTTATGTTTTACCCACTTTCCAACCTTTTAAGGAACTGGTGTTGTGCAATCTCTCCAGGTGGAGGAAATTACAAAAGACTTAGGAACTGATTATAGGAGCTAAATGCTGTTTTGCCAGTGAAATGTGTTGTGGAAAATATAACCTGAAAATATATCAGCCATTGTACTGAACAAAAACCTATGTAAAAATTGTTTCTTCCTCTGGCTCTTGGCAGCTATCTCTCCTCATCTGTCTCTGTACTTACATCTGCCAATGTACACAGACTGCTAGCACCATAAATTGACGCTAGCCACTGTTCACTGATAGCATTCTTTGCTGCTCATCAGTTAGTGTGCAGGCAATAAAGACTACAGGGTGCATTCACTCAATCACAGTCACGACATCTAGCAAGGGCTGAGCTGTAGCAGCTGTATCTTGTGATAACTATACCCATTTGAGCAGAAACTGGCTCAAAATAAAAGTTTCTCAATTGCAAAATAAAAAATAAAAAAATGCCCACTGAAACCGTGTCTTGCATTGTAAATTAATAATTATGTTAGAAAAATTACCATTTTCAAAATAGAAACAGGCATAATAACTCTTATTTCACATCATTATTGAAAAGCAGAGGAAAAGGAGCTCAGTAAGCCCTCTGGAGAGGAGCCGTCTGTTGGAATACAGAAGAAAAAGCTGGGACCAGCAGCCAAGAGCAAGATGAAAGCAGAATTCTCTGTGTCCTCTTTACCAGGACGCCTGTCCTCCCAGAAAAAGTTAGTGTCCCAAATTAGTTCTCCTTTGTCAGAGTCTGCAGCCCCTATTCCAAAAACATTGGGAAACTGTGTAAAATGTAAATTTAGCCCGCAGGACACAACATCCATGATTTCCAACAACAATCTGAAGTGTGGAGTCGTCCGACCACAGCTCACTTTTCCACTTTCCATCAGTCCATCTCAGATGAGTTCAGGAGTCCAGAGAAGTCTGCAGGGTTTCTGGATGTCGTTGATAAATGTCTTTCTCTTTGCATGATACAGTCTTAAGCTGCATTTGTAGATGCAGTGATGAGCTGTGTTTTCTAAAGTGTTCCAGAGCTCATGTAGTAACATCCTTTATGATCATGTTGGTTTTTAATGCAGTGCGGCCTGAAGAGTTGAAGCTCACAGGGATTCAGTGTTGGTTTTCAGCCTTAACCCTCACTTGCAGAGATTTCTCTGAATTACCTGAATCTTTTCATGATAGTATGGATTGTAGAACAAAATCTTGTTTTTAAACTGTTGAACCAAGGTAATGAACGTCCTTGCATCATTAAATATATTCATGTTTTCCTGTGTGTGTCAGTAGAATGAAGGTTTAAAATAACTTGCAAATCATTGCAATCTCTTTTTATTTATGTTTTAAATGCTGTCCAAACTTTTAAGGAACTGGTGTTGTACAATCTCTCCTGGTGAAGTAAATTACAAAAGACTTAGGAACTGATTATAGGAGCTAAATGCTGTTTTACCAAATGTGTAGTGGAAAATATAACCTGAAAATATATCAGCCATTGTACTGAACAAAAACCTATGTAAAAATTGTTTCTTCCTCTGGCTCTTGGCAGCTATCTCTCCTCAACTGTCTCTGTACTTACATCTGCCAATGTACACAGACTGCTAGCGCCATAAATTGCACTAGCCACTGTTCACTGATAGCATTCTTTGCTGCTCATCAGTTAGTGTGCAGGCAATAAAGACTACAGGGTGCATTCACTCAATCACAGTCATGGCTGCACACCACCCAGGACAGTGTGTAGGCCTGGCAGCTTCGTGATGGTCTTGTTCAGTGTTTATCGCGTTGCTTCCTGGTAAACACACCCTCATATCAGCTAGTTCCGTTTGATAATGCACTCCCCTGGCAATGCTATTTTGTATGTACATGGGAACTGTCTCTCAGAGGTCCCATTTGAATGCGTACCAAATTTCATTGCTCCACAGTGCCCAATTTTCATGATACAGTTATCCAAGTGGCCAGAGCAACTTTAAAAAGCCATCTGCGTTTCTGTTTGCATCAATAGCCTCGCAAGGGTCTTTGCTCTGTATATGATGAAGACTCCAGTCCTCCCATGACATTACTCCAATCTTCATTTTCCTGCTGCTCGGATTCTGAGGAAGTTCAAACTTGACACTTGAATTTCAGAATCCTTAATGGGTCTCCTTGTGTGGGATGACCAGGCTGTTTTCTCCATTTGAAACACAGGAAAAGAGATTTCATGATATTGTATTCCAATCCGTTTTTGTCTGGCTATGTATTGTCTCGTTGTATCACTATCCCACACCTTTTTGTATATTATCTCGGGGTCTAACGCGCTCTTATCTGCTCTGTGTTTGTTCAGTAAGACTTCAGCAGGAGCGGTGCCAGCGGACGCTTTCAGTGAGAGTTCATCTGAGAGCGAGGAAGAGGAAGAGCAGCCAGAGCGCCGTGCAGAGAGTAACACAGACCTGCCTTCTGAGTACTGGGAGATCCAAAAAGTGGTCAAGTTCCTCAAGGTACGGGAATGTTACTCTGCACACTATTTTTTCCTTCCTCTGATGGAACCCAAAATGATTTGTTCTTATATGATTACATGTGACAAATAAAGTCGAATGACTGATTGACTGAGTGATAGGAAACAACAAGTTCCTGCTCTTTTCGGTCTCCATCTGTACAAGAATTTTGATGCTGTCCTGAGTTCAGAATTGCAATGCATGGAAAATAATATCTAGTCATGAAGGCGCAGAGAAACTCAGGATAGCTGCTTCATATCAAAAAGGTAATTTTCCAGTCACATAATCCAACATGCCTGTTTTGCCTCAGTCATATCAAGGTGCCACTCAGTTAAAAAAAAGGAGCATGTCAGATGAAATAAACTGTATGTTGCTCCCATTTTAAGCGGCGCTTTGTAGGAAGATGCTTATTGAAGTGGTTGGCTCAGCTCGTGGATTCCTGGTTTCTGACACGGGCCTGTTTGGTTGCACATGTGAGCCAAGGCACAAGGGGAAAGAGCTGTCTGACGGCAGCAGCTGTACGCACTGTTTGCCCACACCGCAGAAGCATAAAAATGAAGCGCGCCTGTGATAGGTCTGACAGGGCATATGGTGAATATTAATGTGTCAAAACATGGAAGGAAAAGAAGAAGAGGATAGGAACACCAATGACCCAGACTGGCTGGGAATACCTCTGACCACTTGACTTCAGAGATTACCCTACCTCACTGAGTGGTCTCTATTATCTGTTTATCTGGACAGTATCACTCCGACAGATCATATTAGAACAGATTGCGTTTGCTATTCTTGACAGGAATCTGTTTTGTTGCAAACCTGTCCACATCTTTGTAACAGAAATACCTTAAATGTTGCGAGTTAATGTTATTTCAATGTGTAATAACAGTCTACGTGACAAAGTTTTCACAGAATGGGATTTCTTGATATTGACAACAGATTTGCGAGCTGTGGTTTGGTGCTAAATAAGATTCACATTGCAACAGAGTATATCTTTACTTCTGTAGAGTTCAACTCTCTGTAGATATTTTTAGCTTAGCAAAATAGAATATAATAGAAGGAAATTCCCACTCTAAACGCAGGCTCTTATTCCTTTCCAGAAAGGAAAAAATAAGATGTAAATGATATGAAGGAGGCAAATTCAGATTAAAAAAAAACCTCACTGGTTTGTATTTTATACTTTTCAGTGGGCTTGTGGCATGGGCTTTAGGGTTGTGTGTGTGTTCCCGCTTCAACAAGATGCAGCACTGCAGTAACCAACATGTCCCAGCTTTCTATCTGTCTGGAAACCACACAGCACAGTTATTTATGGGGTTTGTCCAGTAGTCATTTTATAATATCATTACCATCAGACGCTGAAACTTACCATGAGCCAAGTTAAATATCTGTTTTATTTTAGGAGGAGATCTTTTTTTCCCCCCTTTCCCTCGCTCTATAGACAGACGTTTGTACTCTACAAAGTTTAACACTTTCATAAAGCGACACATGGATGTTCTGTTTTGTGTTTTAATGATATTTATATAGGAATATTTGCCTAGGATCCCGACGTGTTTGTTTTTAGACTTGTATGACTGGAGATCTGTGCCTGTTAAATGCTTACATGGTCTCTCACAAAATCCAGCATGCAGATTTAATTCTGTGTTTAGAAAGCCTGGGTTTACATAGTATGTGTGTGTTTGTGACATGGAAAACGAGTTTTAACATAATTCACCTTCCTTAGTCCAGCCTGTAATGCTTCATTGCCACAGTATAAGCAGACATTTCATCGTATTTTATGCAGATATACTTGTAGGCTGTGCATATAGAGTTTTATGCACAACATAAAGGCCTTCAGCAAATTATGGAAACCAGATTGGAAACAAGACAAGCCGAGTAACAACTTTCCTAAAACGACTACAGAGTTGTTTTACCAGACAAGGCTGAACAAGCTCACATGGTGAGTTTAGCAGCTAAGCCATAGAATGCCATCAGAGTAGTTTGTGTCTGTTTAAATGAAGACAAAGTTCACCAGCTGCTATCTGTTAGGTTGGCCTGTGGCTTTATAAACACGAACAATTTTCATATTCTCACAGATCTAAATATTGTGTCTGACGTACAATATGTTACTGGTTAACAGATAAACATCTCAATATTGTTGTTGTAAACATTTTCATAATTTACGTTTTTACAATATTCATCATTTCTTTTCCTTTACCGAGCAGATGGCCTTAACTCATCCTGTCCTGAGCGGTCACACTGAAAGGATCATTCAGCAGACGGGTGTCACCGTCTCAGTGCAGCCTCTCTGCACAGCTTTAACATTTACTATAAGTTTCCCCTGAGTGTAAAAGTTGTGTAGATTAACAAGCTGAGCTGGGTCCTTGACACACATGGTATTGTGTTCAGCCCTCATTAAGGTTGCTCCCCCTCTGCTGGGCAGTCCCAGTACTACCACTCTGCTCCTCTCTCATGAGAACCATTCTGCTAATTGCCACGCTAAAACTAATCCTGTCTCCAGTGCGCAAGAGCCAGCATCAGCTCATTTTCTCAACAGAAGTGAATTTGAAGCCAATTCTGTTCTAAGCAGTTAAGCATTTTTGATGCTCTTTTAATAACTACAGCACTTAATTAAAACATTTAATTTTAAGTGGCTGTAATACATTTACAACATGTCTAATCTGGAGAATTTACTTTCAAGAATAATTGCATCATTTCAGACTCATGAGTTGAGCAACTTTTCAATTCAAAGGCCTGACTAGACGTTTGCTCAGCGAGCGCTGCACTCATTTTATGACAGCATGGCCTATTAAGTGATCAAGTTTTATGTTATAGGAGATCCTGTGTCAAATATGAAGCAAGAAACAACCAGTGATCATTCATTCTGTCCCTGCAGTACCTTTCCCATAATAGAGCAGGAGATTGGGTTTGTTCTTGTCATTAGTAGCCTTTCCTCAGTCTGCTGTAGACTGCAGAGAAGTATGAAACCTCATGCATCCTCTATGGCTCGACCTCTGCCAAGACCTGCTACTTCTCTCTTACACTAAGCTCTATGAAGCGCTGGCAGTGGCCCGAGTCCACCTGTCACCGGTCCAGCATTACAGACATACATTCTTATGTATCTCAGCACTTATACTCAATATGCAAGTTACCCCTGCTGGCATAAAGCCTAAAACACAAACACACACTCATGCACAAAATAATCACAACAAAATAAGAAAAGGGCCTGAGGTCAACAGGGTATCATTGACAGCCCTTTTAACCCCGTCCCCGCTCCCACATGCTGAGTGCTGTGATTTATAGGCATGGAGAGGCTCAGGCAGGGCAGTCTGTGTCTGCAGAATCCAGTCTGCTGCTCCAGAGGAACCAGACTCGAATAAGACCTCCATTCAGTAGTGTGAAGGAATCAGCTATTTAGTAGCTCGGGCTGAGACACCTGCAGTAAAGGAAGAGAGAAAATGCGTAAACAGGACTGATATCGAGTTCATCTTATGAATGGAACTTGATCCTTCATGCTGCTTAATCTCTACTGAATCCCTTTTTGATTATGTAATTTCATCAGACAAGGGTATAAAGCATAAAAGTAAAGATAAGGGTATTATCTACCTAAATAGCGTGTTGCAAATTCCAGAGTGCTGCTCCAAAAAATTCCCTTAATGGGATGTGTTATTGGAGAGGTGACTGGCTCACTTCTTTTTTTCTCAGTGTTTTGCATTATGATTTATATTTTTATTTTATCCACACCAGCTGCATGGCTTTACTAATATGTTGGTATGTCTGACTTTGGTCCAGAAACTGTATCTCAGTAACTTGAATATATACAATTTGGTGTAGACATTCTATTGATCCCAGAGGAGGAATCCAGCTGATTGACCCCTGCCCCTGACTTGTCCTCTTGCACCGCTATCACGTTGACATTTGTGGTTCAGACTGAAATATCTTGACAACTATTGGGTGGATTGCTGAAATATTTGCTGCAGATATTCAAGATCATAAGAGGAAAAATTTGAATGATTCCGGTGATTCTGCAGCTTTTCCTCCAGCACCACTGACAGTTCGGTGGTTTCACTTTTTCTCTGAAATAGTTTGACATCTGCTGTATGGATTAGCACACAAGTTATGTACAGTCATTCATCGTTTCCGTAGGAAGATTCCTAATTACCTATCCCCTGGTTTTTCCTCTGGTGCCACCATTAGGTTGGCATTTTTGGTCCAGAGTGAAATCTCTTGACAACATATCAGACCGGTTGCTGTCAAATCTCATACAAATTTAGATGTTCATGTTCTCCGCAGGATGAATCTTACTGACTTTGGTGATCCCCTGACTTACGTCAATTAGCCCTGTATTTTATTTATTCATTTACTTTGAAAAAGCTAGTGACACTACATCAGCCTCAGCTGCATTTGTTTGCATGCTAACAGGCTAAGCTAAGATTGCAAACCTTGTAAATATTACTAGCACATTAGCATTGTTACTGTGAACTTTGCATGCTGATCATAACGTTTATCTCAAACTGCTATCAGTCTCAAAGAGCTGTTAGCATAGCTGTAGACTCCATTGGGTGAAATTTACTGAGACATTGATCACTGCTGTTAGCAGTAGCAATTTTCTTATATTTACTGTACATATATGAAAAATATATATATAAAAATATATTCATACTGATTATTGAAACACCAAGCCAGGAGGTCATGGCATGCAGTCAGTGTATCGCCACCAAGACAGCACATAGATATGAAGCTACGTTTTGAATTTCTTGTTGTTGCCAAGGTCGAATAGTGGTTGAATTGGTTCCACTTTTAGCATCTGCCCCTATCATGCTCAGAAAGTCAAAGATCCTTCACCATAAAAGATTGTCAGATGTTGTCAATGTTTTAAAGAATGTCGACAATACTTCAAGACCAAAGCTAACAAAAATGAAAGCACATGATCTGTTTTCTGTTCTCCCGGCTATCACTCCTAAACATAGCATTTTTTTCGTTGTTTTTACAAGGTACCAACCTCGGCTGCTGAATCCTTTGAAGAGTGAGAACGGAGGAGACAAAGGAAGCAGTAGATCCACTGCTGTTAATGGGCAAATGGTTCACATTTAGGCTAGCATCATGATATGGAGAACACATGTGGCCGCTCTGCTTTGTCAGAGCACTGCTTTGTGAGGGAGATATGATCAAACACCGCTTGAGACTGTGGTATAGAGCTACACTGATGAGCCAGCCCCTCCAACAGCTGCATGAAACAGATTACTGCCCCAACTTTCTATAGAGTGGTAGGCTATTTTCTACTTATATGGGTAGCTGATAGCAGGACATGCAACATTCTTATGTTTAGTTGAAATAATCTGTTTAGGATGGTCCTGAAGTATCAGATTGTTTGCAAAGTGTGCAACTAATAAAGGCTCATGAATGTTGGAAGGATAGAGGCGACCTTGAATCCACTAGATGAGAATTGTATCTGTAGCACATTTAAACCACTGCAAAAAGAGAATAATATCTGATTGTTCACTTGCCAGGAGATTTTGGACTGGACGTCTCAGTGTCACATATCAAAGCCATGTAGCAGGTCTAGTATTACAACAGCTAACTGTTGCATTTTTGGTACCGTGAGCCTCTGTTGTATCTGACTACTGATTTTTTCCCCTCCTCATGATCAAAACCATTGCACGTCAACAAGGTTTGTTATGCAATTGCATGCAATTGCATACAAAAAACAGCATTGCTGCCTGTCTGGTTGGTATTTTAACTATCTCCGAGCACCAACCATAAGACTGGTATTTTGCTGCCATAACGCTGTCAACATCCATCCGCAAGTACGAAATTAAGCAAATTTATGCAGGGTGAGGAGAATCGGAAAAGAAGACAACAAGTATTTGGGCACTAAATTTAGGAGAAGTCAGGTTTTTGCCACTGCCACACATGTCATGATTTGACCACACACACCCATTTTAAAACCTCTGTATTGTTTACTTTTCAGTGAACACACTGTAGTTAAGTGGCTATAAAACCTAATCAGTTTTCTGCCCCACATATGTAAATCAAAGAACAGATTTTCCCCCCTAAAAGCACTTGTTGACTCAGTGGTGTTGTAGTTACTAAGATGCTAATCGCCGGGGTGCAGGACTGAAATGATATGTGTGTCTGTAGCAACTGTCAAAACATATCTCCCCTTAAAATGCTAACTCATCATTAGTGTCAGGGCTGCAGTGCTAACAGCACTCTTTTTCATCTTAGAGACAATCTGTAATGGTTTCTGCGCTTGGCCCTGTTGTCAGAACTCAGTGCTCTGTTAGCAAATAATTTCTCTCCATCAGTGTTTACCACCACAAAGCTAAACACTTAGCAGGCTGTGGTATAAACAAAATAACCCCAGCAGGAGTGATATTATGGGGGGAAACAGCGGAGGGAGGGTGAGGGTGTGTGGAAGGAGGTTTGTATCCTCCTCCCCTTTCCAAATGTCTGCTTAATGTTTAAACGTTTACCCCCCCCCTCCCTCTCTTCCTCGTTGTCTTCCTTTTTCATTCATTCATGTTTGGTATTATTATTACAGGGAGGCGACCAGACGGCCACTGTGCTCGCTCTGTGCGCAATGATGGACTTTAATTTGATGCAGGAGACGTGCCAACTGGCCATCCGGGATTTAGGTGGCCTTGAAGTCCTCATTAACTTGCTGGATACAGATGAAGTCAAATGCAAAGTGAGTAGCTGTGCCAAAGCTGGACCTGGATAGCCTGCAGGCATAAACAGAGCCGGCCATGTGTGCCAGCCTGTGTTTTAGTTACAGAAACACTAGCGCAGGGTAGAGAGCGTGCCTTTAAAGACACAGGGTAGCAATTATTCTCCAGTGTGCCTAATGACGTGTGGGTGCTTTATAACCCGATTTCATTACAGTGTTCTGTCTTGTCTATTTTTAGTGGAAATGTGGGTGAATGTTTGTCTACTAGGTATCACTGCATGTATGCGTCGTGCAGATGGAAGCCTTATGTTGCCATAAGACGTAACACTTTCTTTTCCATAAAACAAATCTACCATTTTTAAAAATATCTTATGAGCCTACTGAGAAAGTATGAAAGTTTATAGTGCATATGTCTGTTATTTCAGATTGGATCTCTGAAAATCCTGAGAAAGATTAGTCACAATGTGCAAATCCGTCGGGTCATTGTTGACATGGGAGGCCTGCATAGCATCGTGAAGATTCTGGACTCGTCTGTCACGGACCTCAAGGCTTTAGCTGCTGAGAACATTGCTAATGTGGCCAGGTTCCACAGAGCTAGGAGAACCGTCAGGCAGTACGGCGGTATCAAAAAACTGGTGGGTACAATTAAAGTAAGATGTAAGCATAAAAATGGATTAAGAAGTCTCAGTAATGTCAGCGTGAAGTGCAACAGGAGAGAAAACTGCACGCAAGAACTTGATCTCTCTCCCCTGGTGTTGATGTTATTTGCCACAGTGACAGATTTTCCTTTAAAACACTTAAATGTCTGCGTCTGCTAGTTTGTGATTTAGTACAAACGTTTTCGTATAAAAACCACAGACACCTTGGAACCTTTGGAAAAACAGGATGGTGCCTTATTCCGATGTGACCCACATACTACCATAACTACTCCATTTAACATGTAAAACACATAACCAGATTTTGTCAAACTACATTTTGATGCACAGTCGATCAGTCATCCGTTCATGCCCTTTTCACACTGTACACAGATGCCAGATAGTGGCCCATCCATCCTTTATCACCCAGTTTTTAAACAGCAGAATGGGTACTGGGGTAAAACAGATAGAATGTCCCCTACATCCTCTGACCTGCATTCATGTTTGTTGACAGAGGGACCTGTGATTAAAGCCTCCATGCCTTGTATATTTTCCTCAGCCCTAAATCGGATGTTCTCATGTGCAAGTCGCTCACGGAGGCAGATTAATTTCACGCTATGCTACAAGACCACCTTTGAACTGTGCTGTGTGTAATAGCTTTGCCTGCTCTGTCTCACTGGCCAGGAACTATGTATTAGAACACTGAATAATGGCCATAAACCGTCACACTGGGCTTTTCAGGCCTAACATCAACATCTATCCTGACAGTTTTCCACTCCTAGCATCTCTGGCTTTTTCATCCTCACAGACCCAGTGGTAATAGAATTTTAATTATACCCTTAATCACAGCCAACAACTTGCTATTCCCATCTGGAACCATCCATTATCGCCCCAATTCTGCAAGCAAACTTTCCATTTTTATGAATTGATGCGTGCATGGAGAGTTTTTGCTTTAACATGTGCACGTCTTCATTCGGTGGTTTGCATTCATTTTCATGTTTGTGTTGATTCTCTTGTTCTGTCTGCTCAGGTAAAGCTGCTGGAGGGGGATGTAGAGGTGGCTCGCTGTGGGGCTCTGGCATTGTGGAGCTGCAGCAAGAGTACCAAGAACAAGGAGGCCATCCGTAAGGCCGGGGGAATCCCTCTGCTGGGACACCTGCTCAAGTCTCCACATGAGAGCATGCTTATTCCTGTGGTGGGCACCCTGCAGGAGTGTGCCTCAGAGGTGAGGGGGGGCATACTGCATATTGTACTTATTGTGGCACACGTTTCAACCAGGTAGTGGCAGCCATTGTAGTTTCTACTTCATGCTATGAGCAAAAAAACGTTTTCTGGTGGCTGACGTACTGTGAGTTGGGTTGCACTTGGTTTTGAACAGGAGAAAATGGCGGCCTGCCTGATCACAAATGTTCTTGTGTTACAGCTAAACAGAAAACAGAACACTTTGAGAGAAATTGTAAGTGCAGTAACAGAATATTGAATCATATTTGATCAGCACTTTACTCTGAATGTGACCATAATTTTCAAAATGAACATGATGTTTTATGAAAGAAGACCTGAAACTAGCAACTGAAACCATAAACAGATGAGGAAACTGTTTACTGAGGTCAGAAATCAAGTGAAAAGTTGGCTCATTTTTACATAAGACTCAATACAATCGGATCTTATTGTTGCTGCCAATGGAGCTGCCCCTTAATGGACATTGGAAAGAATGCAGGTTTATAATGTTTTACCGTTTTACCGTTAGCTCACTTGGTAGAGCAGCCGCCCCATGTGCAAAGGCTCAGTCCTTTCAGTTGAAACCCAGGGTTTGAATCCGACCTGTGTCATTCCCCATCTCTCTCTGCATTCCTGTCACTCTTCAGCTATCTCTATCAAATAAAGCTTGAAAAAGGTTAAAAAAAAAAAAAAAGCTCCAGTAATTATATATTGTCAATGACTAGGAAAGAGTGTGTGAGGTATGAGGTTGTCATTACACTGCCATCTGATCCCACACTATTTAAGGGTAGAGAAAAAAAAATAGATATATATATCTAAATGTGGCATAATTATAGATCACTTTGTGTTGTTCATTTGTCTGTTTATTTTTGTGTCTTTACAGGAAAGCTTCAGGATTGTCATTCAGACTGAAGGGATGATCAAGGATTTAGTCAAAAACCTAAACAGTGAGAACGATGAGCTACAGATGCATTGTGCCAGTGCAATCTTCAAGGTATTTTCCACACTTCCGCCCTTGCCGTACACATAGTCTATGAAACAAATGAACAGAAGTGAAAAAAACTTTTGTCTCCTAATTAGCCCCTGGGTTTTAGAGGTATTAATGTAAATCTCAACCCTATTTTTGCTTTGCAGTGCGCAGAGGACAAACAAACACGTGACCTGGTGCGAAAGTACAAAGGTCTGAAGCCGCTGGTTTCACTGCTGAGCAAGGAGGACAACAAGGAGCTCCTAGCTGCTGCCACCGGAGCCATCTGGAAGTGTTCCATCAGTATGGAGAATGTGGATGAGTATGCCCGGAGTCTCACCTTAATCCCTTTCATTAACACATACATAAACGTAACATACCAGACATATAGAAACCCATTGTAGCCATATTTTTTAGGTTATATGACTATGTGTTTGTAATTAGTGGCAACAAATTATTATGACTTTGATAAATCACTCATTATACATCGGGACAGCAGTCTAATGAGCCTCTGTGTAAAAGTGGGTTAATAGCTATTAGGCTTTTCACCCACATGTGCCCATAACATTTGGAAAATATGTTTGCTCAGATGATGTGGTTAACAGCAGTATGTGAATACAGAACACCAGTCATAGGTTCAGCTGACTTGCGTGCATTATGGTCGTCATGCCATCATCACATATGTTACTTTTATTGGGGGCTCTTATTCACTCATGACCAGCTGTGTCACTTTTTCCACACACATGCTGTTGTCGTATCTCCTTCTCTTTTACCATTGTTCCCGGTGGAAGTGATTATTTGCGTAAAATGTAAAGTTTTTGCACAGATTCTATCAGCTCTGATCTTTTATGTGAGTGTTTGCTGCTAGAGTTCAGTCTTTTCCACCGTTAACAAAGGCTCAAGTAAACGTGCTGACTTTATAGACTTTAGTGATGTGTTAGTCAAGGCCTGTTAGTATTGTACCAAACAGTGGCATGCTGAAAGAATCAGCCTCAAGATGGTGATTTTCTTATGTCAGAAGACGTGGGCTGACAGAGCCTTTAATCATTTGTCATGTAAGGCAGAGGTTTATTTAAGTGTCGTTTCAGCGGTGACATTTCTGGACTGCTTTTTGAATTGTACTTTAGTGTCAGATGATTTTTAAGTCAGTAATTTTCCCTCTAAAATAAATAATGCCCAGAGACCGTGCCCTGGCAGTCCCATACATTCACACTTGTGCGCTCTTGAAAGAATGATTAGGTTGTATTTATTTTCTTAATCAGTGTGCGGCCTGGGACATAATATATGATCCACATGCAGTCATCTAATACCATGGTTACATATTCATCAATTCAAAATCTTTTCTCTCAAGTCTAGCTGCAAAACTGATAAGCCATTGTCTTTGAATCATTTTATGATAAAGCGCAGTTTTGGCTTTTCGCTGAGGTGAGATTATGTGAAAATGCTTTTCTTCTGACTCAGAACAGCTGTATAGTTGAAATTGCAGTGGAATTCTAAAAATAACAAGAAAAAGGAGCGGTAGCACTCACATGGATCTTTCTTCACTTCGTATATCATACCTGACACAATGATATCCTGCATTTAAAGTCTAAGTTAAGTCCTCCCAACTGGAACTGAGTGTCTGCTGCCACATCGAGTTAAAGCGAGGATTCCTTTACAGGAGCAGAAGCATCGACAATAACATTCTTTCAAAGCGAGGTGGACGGATCACGTCTCTGATACTTACGTCACAAAAGAAAATCATTTGGGGGAATTAAATTTATTTACGATTATGTTTATGATTATCATCATTAAATTATGAAAGATCGTGGCATGGTTGTAACTCTCCAGGCAGCTTTATTTTCACGGGATAAAATCACACTTTTAAACTGGCTTCATGATACTTTTTTAATTAAAAGAAAAACTGTCTTGGCTCAGACAGGAAGTCTTTTCACTGCAGCTTGGCTTGATGATAAAACAGGTTAACTGCACTGGCCATGAGTAATGTGGCAGCTTAATACACTCGCTGCCAGTACAGGCCCTCTGCCATATGTAATGGCTTGTCACACTGTTGCTATGTAAAATACTTATATTACTACTGATAATAACAATAATAGAAATAATTATAATTGTGCCATTAATCACATGTCAACCACATTTAGTGACACTTCATTTACAAACACAAAAAAACACATGAGTTGCCCTCACTCTAAATTTAGCATGTTCCAAAGGTGGGCCAAAATATGAATAGAGTTCTCATTTCATGCTTCCTTTCCTGCGTGTGTTATGCTTTATTTTGTTTTTTGGGCCGATGTGGGCAGTTTGGTGTTAATGAAGGTGAAATGGGGCTACCTCTTCAGGAGGAAACCAGCAGGATGCACAGCAAATGTTTTCAATGCGCACTTGAATGTGTAAGTGGATCTGTTTTTTCATCCTCTCTCAGGCTTATTTGAATCACTTAAAATGTCTGGGTCAGGCAAAAAGCTTGGAATGAAGTGACCGAGCCATTACTGTCAAAAAGGAAAGACTGCTAATGGTAACAAGGTTTTAGGGCCATGCGCTCATTTCAGAATCAATCACCAGCTGAGTGGTGCACTGAAATGAAAATCATTTTGGAATATATTTTGCTATAATGAGAGGCAGAGTGTGGAGTTTTTTCACTTTTCTTTCATTAAGTACATGGTCAAATGAAACAGACCCTGTGGCCCTTTGCAAACAACATGATTTTTTTCTTTTAAGTGACTGATGATTTGCATGGTCTGGACAGTATAGAGGTCGGAGGACCTCCACTCAAGACAAGTAGCAGCATGTGTAAGCCATTTTCTTGATTAATGATGCATCAAAATGAGAGATGATTGATGCCCCAAAATATAATTGCATTCATAACTTAAGTGTGTTTGTTTAAAGACCGCATAAGCATATGTTTTTTATAGGACTTCCAATGTTACAGGCAGGTCTTAACCAGGTCTGAGCTGGGAAAACGACTTTGTAAAAGTCCTGCTCGGAAACAGTGAAACATTATTTTTCTCAGATTTATGTATGCATCGATATGTGGCCCCTTGAGCCTGTATACTGAGGTGTTATGGACACACAAAAATGCTGTAAAAAACCCTAACAAAAGAGTGAGGGAATAACTTTGCAATGGAAAGTCACGACTGCCAAGTCTCAGACTGTATTTGCCAGTGCAGTAATGTTTAGGGTCAAGATTGTGGGGTTCGCTTCCAATTACTGACTACCCCTCCATCTTACCTCTGTTTCAGCCCTATGATGAGCACACCATAATTGCTCCTTCAAATGATACTTCTCCTTACCTCACAAAAGTTCTGTCCTCACCCAAGTTACTCACTGCTCTGCTGTTTCCTCTCAAATGAAATAGATCAATCTGTCAGTTTCAGGTTGAGTGGGCGGCTGTCTCTCTCCCTCTCTCCATGGTCATTGCTAAGCATCTCTGGGTCCGTGAAATGCCCTGCTTTCACTTGGACATTGCTAAAAACTCTAGTGAGGCAGCATTTAAGCTTTCTGCACTTAATTTAATGTATGACTTAAGTAGAAGAATGAGAAAAGTAAAAGGCAAGCAATCAATCATAAAATTCTGCTGCACAGAAGCCCCAGTGTGGTTCCTGTGTCTTCTGACAGGCTTTAATAAGCTTCCCGTTGTGTGGAGCCCAGTGTTTACAGTGGAAGCCGCTCCAGGCAGTCTTGTGTAATGTTACTCTTGCCATCACGTAATTACTTCAGCTGGGATTGGCTTAACAAAAATAGGCATGACTTACCATTCATTTATCAAAAGTTATGTCTGTGATTACAAGATAATTTTACTGTAGTCAATTGCAGATGACACTTCAGCGATGGCATGGGAAAAACCATTGTTTTTCTTTATGGTGAATTTCACTGAACTTAACTTTGGCAGTTCCTCTGTTCATTAGCAGTGTTTTCACTTGCAAGAATAGGCTGTGTGTCGGTGGACCCTGACCAAAACCAAATGACCTTGGCCATCTACAATAGCTTACGGACCATGATGCCAGCAACCGTAACTGTGAATAAAAACAGTCGTAGAACTTAACTGTACATCAGAGGTTTGTTGAGGTTTTTTGCAACCGCATTATATCCCTTTTAAATGTTTACTATAGTTTACCACTCTATAGCACTGGCAAACAAGGCAAAATCACAGCAAAAGAGGGAGGGAGAGTTTCCAAGCCGCAGCAAAGCTTTGGTTATGCAAAATACGTACAAGGGACAAGTTGGAGCAGTCGTGGGAAAACTGCCTGTACTGCCGGGTTACAGTAAGAGATCTATGCCCATGTAGCTCTGTCCACTGTAGCTGCTATCTGTCACTGAGATAACTAATAGCATTTTTAGCAGCACTAGTGGTGTGACTCAAGGGATGGCAACGTTATCGGCTTGTTGGTCTGCCAACCAGTCGGTCCACCACATTGGTCCAGCCTGAAATATTCTTTATTGCCATAAAGGTTTTTATAGATATTCATGGTCCCCAGATGGTAAATCATTATTATATATAATTATCATCACAATGACTTTCATGACGCTGATGGCCCTGACTTTAGTTTTCATTTTAGATTCACTAAATTTGGCGCTAAATTTGTTACTGACATTTGTGGTTTTGAGTGAAATTTCTCCTCCGCTATTGGTTAGATTGCCCTGCAGTGTGGTACGTTTGCATTCATGTCCTGAATTCTCTTGCACCATAATCAGGTTTTGGTCAGGCTTTCAAACACCTGCAAAACTAATGACATTCCCATTACTCAGAGCATTAGCATATAGTGTGCTAACACTTAAGATGTGTATGGATTTAGCAGCATTTAACACCGCTATCCCTAAATTAAGTACGTGAACAAGGTTACTTTGGAACTTTGTCTTGTTTCTTGCTCATTGATGAGTTGATGTAATACAAACAAGCCTCTTTATATGCCTTTCTTCTTCTTCTCCACCCTTGAAAGGTTACAGAAGTATCAAGCCCTGGAGACCCTGGTTCGCCTGCTGACTGATGAGCCTGAAGACGTGCTGGTGAATGTAGTGGGAGCCCTGGGAGAATTTGCCCAGATACCTGCTAACAAGGCCATCATCCGCAAGTGTGGAGGCATCGAGTCTCTAGTTAACTTGCTCACTGGAACAAACCAGGCATGTTGACTTTCCTACTGCTGCATAAATGATCATGTCACCATTTAAACATGCCCCTACATTGATTTATATGTTGTACTTTTTATTTTTTATTGAACCAGGCGCTGCTTGTGAATGTAACCAGGGCAGTGGGTGCCTGTGCCACAGATATGGAAAACATGGTGTAAGTCTCCCTCTCTTCCCGGGCGTCCAACCAGCTACGATGGCGTTTGACAGTTTAGAGTACAGTTTACACAAGGCAAACAAACCCGTGTGAGGTGTCTTTTAAAATGTGATCAGTGGCTTACTCACTGTCATTACTGAATTAGCTCAAAACACATATTCTTGGCCTGCTATTGATGTCATATGTTTTGAGAAGGGAATGACACCAATTCTAGGATCCAAACACAGTATCATTAACCTGTCATGGGCTGATGCTTAAAGCAATCTATGTTCTTTTAATTTGTAATTATGCAGGTAGTTTTTCTCTTTCATCCCCAGCTTAATGACAGTTTTTAAAAGCTTTGTTTATTGTACCTGCTGTGTTAAATATGGTTGTGGTTTAATTCCCAGTGTTTTACTATAACTTTGTGGTCACTGTCAGGACTTGAGCTGGTCAGACGAACATACCTAAAGCCCTACCCTGTCCAAGACTACATGGCTGGGAAAACACATTGAACCAGAGTCCAGAGCTGTCTTTGTTCTGCGTTCATTTAACCTCACCCTCAATACTGCAGAACATTGTGAAGCTTCCATCTGTGCCTCATTGCTTTTACAAGGCTGTTATGGACTACAAGACCTTTCTTAATTAGCACTGGACACAAATACAACTTAATGACTGAGTTTACATTGTTAGTTAGCTGTTAATGCTATCATATGAGTCTATTACAATTGTTTGGAGGAAAAAACCAAGTGGCTCCATAAAAAGAGAAGCGTGTCAAAATAAAGCCACTAACTGTAGTTAACTTCTCACAAGAGGAGTGTTTTGCGTTGGTTCATCATGTTCTCCATGTTTTCTCACGGGGTGTATATTTAGGCCAGCCATTTTTCAGCCCTCTGTAAACAGAAAGTTCTCAACGTTCGCTTCTTGTATGTTTTGTCGCGGTGGCTTATTTTAGAACATGTATGTGTACAGTAGTTTGCTAAGCAATTAACATAACTCACATTTGATTGCTGGTTAGCTAACAAACATGATGATGATTTATGCACGATACCGCACAGTTAGCTGCAATACTCTTGTCAGTTTACATGACTTAATTTTATCAACAGAAATGTTTGTTTTTTTCAAATCCCACCTTCTGTTGATCAGCACCATCATTCTCACATCATCATTCTGATTTAGGTCATCCATAACTACTGAAAGCCCAAAACAAACAGCGATCACTTTCAAGTTTTCCATGAAATACTCATATGTTTGTTTTTATTCTCAACCAGTAGGCAGTGTGTGGTTAATGACATAGCACTTCCTCCAATGAATCCTGTGTAGCTACAAGAGTGAACACACGTTGTTTAATGCCTCCAGGGTTTGTGGTCTCCTCGTCTAATCCATCACTGTCAGCTGCAACTTCATTGCTAATCTGTTTCATACCTGCTTCATGGGAAGACGGAGCTGTTTTGGCGGATGATATGACGCTTCACTTTTGTTTTTGGTCCGGATTTAAGAGGCCCTGCAGACTGGAATCTGATGTTATGATCCCTCTAGACTGATTTATGTGCAAACGGAAGACAGATGGCGCAGGGGACGTCCCTGATGAGTGTTCGCTCGTTGCCAGTCACGGAGATACTGTGATTAGGGAGTGTTTAAGTAATTATGACAGCATTCAATGTCGGCCTTGTTGGTGAAAGCACACATGGGGAACACGTTACATGTTATTTATACCAGACAACGGGTGCACTGTGGCGTAATTCTTTGGGTTCCCAGACCCTGACTGCAGTTTTGACTACAGTCATGTATACGACATGAAATACAGCGCATGCCTAAGTAAACTTCACTCAGACCGTATGAAATATAGAGCGACCTGTCTCTGGCTCTGTTTGATTTGGAAAGAGGTCCTCTTTTTGGCTCTGGTTGAAAAACAAGCCACCAACATAAAGTGTAAGTTTGTCTCAGTTTCTATTTATAAATCCATGTATGAAGCACTATACACAGATGTATGCCAGTTAACCTCTGGCCCTAGCATCGCCGAGCTTTTCCATGGAGAGTGATTTGAGCGAGCAGACAGTGGGTGGGTTTCAGGTCTGGAGAGGAACTGAGCAGCACTGAAGGCAAGTCGTGATGGAAAGCCAATGGTGAAATCGATCAATGCTTTGATCCTACTTGGCCATAGTTTTGTTGAGCCTGCTGCTGGCCAGCCTGATACAGCCAGCGCTCTGAGACACAAACATGATCAGTTACACTGTTAAATCTTTCAGGCAGAAAATGATGCTTGATGAAAGATCTGATTGAGATTAAAACACTTTTTTCCTTGTTGTTTTGTTTCTGTTTTTCCTTCTCCTCTGCTCTCCTCCTTCTGACACCACTTTTCTGCCTCTCCCTACAGAATCATTGACCAGCTTGATGGAGTCCGCCTGGTGTGGTCCTTACTGAAAAACCCTGATGCAGATGTTCAATCCAGTGCTGCATGGGCCCTTTGTCCATGTATCGAGAATGCAAAGGTATAGCACAGTAAAGTACATCCGTCTTCTTCTGTTATGTGAGTTCCTCTGAGTGAAGCACACTGAAGGCACATAGAGAAGCTCTAAATCAAAGACGTCTGCAGAGTTCGTGTTGTTTCAGAAAAAAAGGGTTATCCCGCTCACAAAAACAGAAGCCTGCTTATATCACCATGCTTGTCTCCTAAGCTCTTCCCTCCAACCTACTGCTGCTGTGAGGTTAGCAGGGGCAGAACTGTGTCAGAGGAGGCTTACATGAACCTCAGGCTAATATAAAGCAGAGGAGCCTCTTTGGCACACTGGGATTGGTGAATTGGGAAGCAGGCAGGGAGAAAGACTGAGTAATATCCTGTGGCATGGCTTCTGATTTCCCAGCTGAAAATCTTCCCTCAACATGCAAATAGTTACGCAGTCACACAATCCATGCATAGAGCGTGGGCTACCAGACATTTTCTGTGACCCTGATGACAGCAAAAATAGACTTTGGAAGAATCCATGACAAGTATTCAACTATGAATACTACTTTTAATTTTAGATATAAGTATGCATAGAGTAAAATGAGTTTAATTTAAAGAAAATCACTGATTTTAAATATTACAGTCTGTTTCTAGGTCTTGGAGAGTCCTACCGCATATGTGAAAAAACAAAAAATTTGTGCCACAAGTGGGATCTGTGTTAAGTCTGATAAATAAGGAATAATACACAGCGAGCCAGTCATTGTTCTGAAATAAACCCTGACAGAGTGATGTAGGGCTCCAACATGAAGCTGTGGGATCTTGAATTATCCTGAAAGAGTTTATTTCCCAACAATGACTAACTCCCTGTACAAAATCCTATTGTACAATATCTTATTACACGGCTATTTACAAAAGAAACAGAAATAACACACTGTTTAATACCATAATTGACCAATCAGAATCGAGTATTTCAAATCCATATAATAAATCACCTCAAGTGATGTCACTTGACTTGCTGTGAGCTTACCAGACTTCTGCAGCACGCCCCTCGTCTCTGCTTGAGGTTAGAGTCTTAAAGCCACATTTGCTGCTACCAGCATAACACAACCAAATCTCCCACTAAACTGTGGTTGAGTTGCATTGTAGGTAATGTAGGCACCAGGTTTTGACAAGGAAGAAGAAGAACGCTTGGAATAAAAGAGATTTTGTTTTTAAAACATCATGAGTCAGGTGATGTTATAGAGGTCTAACGCTAAATTGGTGGAGTACTTTTTAAAAGTTGCTTCATGCCATTGTCACAGGCCTGTAGCCTAGTGTTACGCAGTGTTGTCAGTCAATTCTAATTTCAGTTACACATCAGCAGGTCTTTGATCTCCTGAGCAGTTGTATCATTTCCAGCTACAAACGTAATGTTGTTGTATTAGATTATCACCATGATTAAGGTAAACAGCTTGTCAGTGGGACAATCTGGTTAAGTTTAAACAGATATATTGGGCCCAGGCAGGTGTCTTGGGGGTGAGGCCCTTTTTTTTTTTGGCTGGAATTTCTCTGGCCCAGAGGTATAGCGAAAATGATGCATGGCAACCATATGGAGAAAGAGGGGGACTACGGACCCACTACTGAGCACTAACAAAGTTTGACAATGTTCGTCTGGACGTCAGTGTGCCAATTTTGCAGGAAATTCATGAACATGCTTTTGGGGTGATTTTTCTGGGATGGGGGCAATGACAAGAGCTAAATAGTGCTCTTTGCCCACCGAGTTAGGGAACCTGATACAGCTGCTTCAGTGCAGTCGTTATTTAGATAAAAAACCCCATGTGGTTTGAGTTAGCAGTTCCATAGTGGATTTACGAGAGAGCCGTGGTATAAATGCATCTGCTGGATGCTCCATACAGTACTGCTGTCCCTCCACAGACACTGTGCTCTATGCCCACAGGTCCACAACTTAAAATTACTTAGTGCTGTACCCGTACCGTAAAGACTTAGTAGTGAATCATTCAATTATCTTTGTTCTTCAATCAAGGAAGTAGAAGCCTCTCAGTCGCACGTAATGGGGTGTATCATTAATTTGTCTGGACTCAGAGGCACATTTAGATGCTTAATTTATTTTTCCTTTACATAGTAGCCATGTGTGTTGCAGAGCATTGATTGCTCCAGAGAAAAGGTCAGGGCGCTTCTAACATTCTGAGCTCAGTTTGCTCCGCTCAGCTTGAGATCACGCACAGCAGATAATGTGTTTTCTATTTCATTTCATCCCGGGTAAGAGGATGGGTGGGTGAGAGGATAGCGAGAAAGGCCTTTCCGTGTGCAGCCTCATAATGTTGCGGTTTTCAGATCTGTGGGCCTGTCCAGGCCATGAAAGAGATTCTGGCTAGTCTATCGCAGCTGGTGGCTTGAGAGAGCTTCCTCTGTCGCAGGGACTCCCGGCCAGCCATCATCAGTATTCCTGAGGAAGGGCTTCCTGTGTGTCGGGGGGTCAGCTCCTGGCCCCAGCAACCCCTCCCCACCCCCCCACCCTGCACTGCACACATGGCTCATCCTTTGGCACGGCATCACAGGGCCCATACACAGCACCCTGGCCTGATCTCAGCTGTGAGCTCTCTGTTAGAGAGGAGAACACAGCAGTACATCCAGCTCTCCCAGCTGTACACCGAAACTGTAAATCAGCTTTGGAATGAAATACCTTCATTTATGAAATGAAGAGTGCACATAATACATTTTATGATTGCTGTATTCAACAGTGCTGTGCCATACATCAGGTCTAGACATGTAGATTGATGTTGAAATGGGCTCAAATTAAGCGTGCTTTGTCATTTCCATCTAGTCACCCATAATTGCATGCTTTTGGGGAAGTTTCGGTTCTATTTTCAAAGCACTGAACATTACAGACTCGGCCACCTTCATGTATTCTTCAGTGGCTGGCGATACGGTGAGTTGTGATTTTAAACAGCGGCCTGATGTGCCAAGCCATACTGAAGCTGGTGTCTCTGCCAGCTCTTCCGCTGTGGTTCTCTCAGCACTCCATACCAGCACGTCGGTTTGGTAGGCATTGCCCCATAAGTGGCTGAGAGTCCTGTGGTACCAGCTGGTGCCATGAAACCATGAGGCGCTGAGTCTACGCTGTGCACAAGTCTGGGACGAGAAGTTTTAAATGCCACTTCTAAGCTCTAAATTCTATGTGTCTTCTTCATTACGACATCTTAAGGGGAGAGAGGAGAGGTGGACAAAGACGTCAAAGATGTCAACCTATTGGTTGTTCGCCCAGATCCACAACACAATTCAAATGTAGGAGAGGGTGTTATTTTTTGAAAACATCTGTTTTGCACAACAGAGATATTTCTGCTGGTTGGTTTGCGTAGATGGGACTGATGATTGTTGTCTGCACTGATGAAAATACTTTGTACTTATTTTGTCTGCCTTGCTCAAATCCCCCCGCCTGCCTCTCCTCTTTCTTCAGTCATTACACTGCCTCCCTCTTCATCATCCTCTTTGCACATTCTGACAGAGCACCAGCTAATAAGAAATTCTTTGACTGTAGGATGCAGGGGAAATGGTGCGCTCCCTCCTCGGTGGATTTGAACTGATTGTCAATTTGCTCAAGTCAACAAACAACGAGGTGCTGGCAAGCATTTGCGCTGCCATTGCCAAAATAGCCAAAGACAAGGAGAACCTGGCAATCCTTACTGATCACGGGGTAGTCCCACTGCTGGCCAATCTGACAAACAAGGTATTACTATACAACAACACTGCATTCACTGTCAATATACTGTGTTTACGATAGATTTTAGTTGGCGTTCTCCTACTCAGTGCAGCATAAATCCAGCTAATGAGAAGAATATTGTTCGATTCTGCCAAGAGTCTTTTGCAGAGCTGTAGTTGGGCTTGTTGTCTCCATTGTGGTCCAACAGCAGTTCTGTCCTCCCTACAGACTGATGACAGACTCCGTCGCCACCTTGCTGAAGCCATTTGCCACTGCTGCATGTGGGGCACCAACAGGGCATCCTTCGGCAACGCAGGGGCTGTGGCCCCAATGGTGACCTACCTCATGTCAAAAGACAAGGCAGTGCACCAGAGCGCCGCTATGGCCCTGTATCAGCTGTCCAAGGAACCCAACAATTGCATCACCATGCACCAAAAAGGAGTGGTCAAGGTCAGTTGTATTACCGTTTCTGACTCTCTGACTTACTTCTGCTTTTTTGTAGATAATTTAAGTAGTCATTTCTCTGGTTTATTTGCTGCTTTTGAGACTAAATCTGGCATAATTACATTGAGGAAAATGTGCTTTGGCCTCCCACCACCCTTGTTTTAGCGATGTGTGAAAAACACTGAGTAATAAACTTTGAAAAGCTGTGACTATTTTCAGAGCCTTTGACCGATGGAGCAGAAACAAAGTGAGTTTTATTCGGCGGCGGAAACATGACTCCACTTTCTAGCCGTCATGGGAATTCAGAAAAGCAAACAGCTCAGTGTGTGCGCAGTGCCATTTCTCCGGTAGACCCTAGATGCCATTACAGCACAAGTCAAAGGGCTGTAGCTGGGGGTAACTGTTGCTAAGGGCTGTTCCTGGACATCAGGGTAGAATGCAGCAGCGATATGGTTCAGGCCAAAGAGCTGGGTCAGAGCTGTTCAAGACTAAAAGAGAACAATGTTTTTTTATGGTCCAGTTTTTTTTTCTGACTCTGTAAACCTACATCCGCCAGCTTTCCTCATCATTGCAGCAGTGTAGCGCTCTTCCAAAAAGAAACAAGCATTGTTTTGTCTAACATTTGAGCCTGTCGGGCTGTTTCCATGCTCAGCTCCAGAGACTGTTTATGTTTGTCTCTGACAGTGATGTAGAGATTTCATGTTGAGATTACGCTATAATTGATGTCTTGTCACAGATGATCATGTACCCTTATTTCAGCATTTTGGGAAAACATTGCTATCTTATTCTCTAATTTAATCATGTTTCACATAGAAAGACTTTCACATGAGAAATCTTTTTGTGGCCGCAGTGAGTTTAAATCCCATTTTCCCCCCTAAATAACAACTGTGATATAAATTATGAAGTGGTTATGCCATTGCAGCCAGATATTTTTTCCCATGTTCATTAAATGGTGTACTTTAGCTCGATCTGCTGTTACAGTGTATGTGGTTCAACACTCGCCATAATTGGTAGCTGGACTGAACATTGGGTGTTCCGAAAGAGTTATGTCCAATTTGCAAAAGTCGTTAAGCTGAATGCTTTTTGTAGTTTGAGCCACGACAAAAACTGGACAAGCCCTCTTTTTTTACTCTGTGCGTGTGTCTATATTTGAATTTCTAGTGTGAGTTTGAGTGTGTATGGGCGTGAGTGTGTGTGCAAATGCAAGACATACCACCCTTTTTAATCTGTCTCTGTGTTTGCCCTTATTAATGTACCAGTTAAGAGTTGCAACACTACTCCATAATGTATTTTTGGACTTTTAAAGAGCTTAATTACCAAAGGCCACGTAACTGCACCAGCATTGCGTTTGTTCTTAATCTCAGACATGGAAACGCAACACAGGCAGCCTCATTGTTCGGTCTGGCCTCAGTTCTCAGCAAGTCTGGGAGGGAGGCTGATACTTACCTGCCTGACCCTCAGAGGAAACATTACAGTGTGAGAGCTTGTCAATCTCCTGGATTCAGCGTGTACTGTAATGCTCTGCCTTATGATCTACAGGCAGAATGTGTTAAAACAATATCTCCAATGCTTCTGAATGGATCGGAGAGGGTGTATGGAGGATTCATATGCGGCACTGTGGCTAATTTACGGCCCCGTGTAAAGTTCTGGACTGCCTCTTGTATTATTGCAACCGTATTTCAAAGAACTTTTCTGTGCCGCTGAGAAACTCTCCAAACATGTTCACCCACGTGTAGTATACAATTTCGAAGGTCTCTCTTACTCTGAAGTTGGTTTAGAAAGTAACTTTCCTCTCTACCTCTGCATTAATGGTGTATGGCCCAGTCCTTTAAGATTCACAGGGGAAATCAAGCATTGAAAAGAAAGTATTTAACACTGGAAAACACATTAGTGACCCGTCTTAGTCTTTTTTTTTACCCCCTTCCACACCCATCAAATTTGGTCCAAGGTCAATTAAATATTGAATAAAAGTACAAATAAATACTAAGTTAACCTAAATACTAAACATCTTTAAATTAAATAAAACACTTTGATTTGTTTTGGACACGACCCGCCGTCATCCGAGTTCTTCTAGTCTGTTATTTTATCGCTGAAATTTTCTGTCAACACATTTTCCTTGGAATGTGCCGTCCTCTCAGATCAGACCTTGTTCAACAAAAAGGATTCAGGTGCTCGCTCTCACAGGAAACGCATACCAGGGAAAAGAACATTTCGGCCGGAGAGATGAGTCGCTCTGCCCGTTTGATTTGACATCCACTCTTGGTATCTCGCAGTTTTATACTTTATTTTGTGTCATGTACAAAATCAACATGGCACCCCCCCTCCTGCACTTTACACCGCGTCCAAAAGCACTGGGGATTGTTTGCTGAAACCATAAATCCTTGTAGACAGCTTCAGCCAGCTTTTTGTATTAAAGAGGCTCTTTCATAAGAAAAGCTTTGTGAAGTAAATTGATGAAAATTACAAAATGCGGATGGTAATTATCTGTAATTTTCAACTGAAGGTATTCCAGAGCGTGGCTTTTGCCAGGTCCTGCCATGTATTTTAGGCTTTTACTAATCTAAATGAGAAAATCGTTTGCACTTTTGTTGCCATGAGCAGAGTTCTGCCCCGGCACGGTTAGTGTTTGTTTTAATTTTTTTTCCCTCTCTCTTACATGTTCAGACTTCAGGAGTGAAAGTGCGCAGCGAGGCTGTGGGGGGCAAAAATGACACCAAATGTGAAGGAAGGAATAAAAACCAAGCAGAGCATCTCAGGTTTACTTCTACAGTTTCCCGTTGGTTTGTGGGTAACATGACTTCAGGTTGTGGGTGTGGTGAGCAGATGATACAGACGCTGTGTGCTGCCTGCTCTGTTATGACTACCATGTTTTTCACATCCATGCAACGTAATGTTTCAGAGCCCCTCTCGCTCACGACTGGACCAGAAATGCCAAGCCATGTTCTTCAGGTTCAGCAGCTTCGTAGTTCAGAGTGAAACTCTCCCCTTAAAGTCAATGATTTGAAAGCCGCCTGCGCCCCCTCTTCTTTTCCTCTTCCTCTTTAGAGACACAGAAAAAGCAGCTTAACAGTCCCTGGCTCACTGGAGGCAGCAGGGAATGTTGTTTACCTTGACTTCCCTCACCAACTTCCCCTCAACCCCAGCTAAACACTGCTGTCTGTTTGTGCTGTTTGCCTCTGAGTGAAGTCTAAAACATGGGAATGCTGGGATGGAGGCTGGGTGTGTGTGTTAGGTTGGTGGGTGAAGGGGTGGGGGTGTGGGGGGTGATGGAGCCATAATGGCTGTCAGACCTGGCACGGGGGAATTTAAACCTCAACTCCTGCAGGCAGACATGGCCCAACAGAGCGCACTTAAGATCATGACACCTAAATGTGCGATAGGGTGTGTGTGTGTGTACACTTGCAACAATATGTGCGAGCCCTCCCAGACTGTGCACCCCCCCCCTCCCCTTCTCCACCGTCGGCGTGTTCCCCAGCTCCCTTCTTGGAGGTCAGGACTCACTGGAGCTCTCTGAAGTGCAAAAACCTCAAAAACTCACGATTCAGTTTTCAAACATGGGGCAAGTGTTCATGTTACCACAGTCAGGGAATATCTAACAAGTGGCGTATTATATTCCTCGAGATCCCAGCTGGGAGGGAAAGAGCAAGCTAGGAAAAAAGGCAGCAAAGAGAGACACGCTTATCTTAGCCTAGCTGAGCGCTTCGGGAGACCTTATTTGGCGACGTCTGAATAACATGCTATGAGGTTGGCAAAAACGCTGCCTCTGGCACTTCTCAGGCATCCTCTTTTCACAAAAGAGACTTGTTTAGTGAGCTGCATGTTTTCTGGAGCCCGTGGATGTAAGTTTGCTTTTGGAGGTGTTTTGGATGCTATTTAAAAATCATATTAAACCAAATGTTTCACATACACTCCTCGACACTGGTGCATTGAGAGGACCTGACATCTTGGACTGCCGTTTGCCCCCCCTCCCAAAAAACGATGTGATTATAATCAAGAGGAAGGATATTATTTTCTCGGTTTTTGACAGGACTTATTACTGGAGGTTCACAGCACTTTTTTCGTGCTCGTACACACAAGCTGGCTCACCTCGTCTTTCATCTGTTTTCCTTTCACTGTTTATCTTTGCGCTGAAAATCCTGGGAATGTCTTCTCTCTTGCTTCTCCGGCTGTTTGCTAACCACACAAATGTGCGGAGCAGCGTTTTAAGTTTGCGTGTAACACGGAGACGGGTCGAGGTCAACCTCAACTCTGCTCTGACATGCGTTATGAACACAATGATGACCCGAGAGGAAAACAGTCTCAAGTTTTGTTTAAGCGCTGATCAGCTGGATAGAGATTAGGCAAAGTCTAAACAAAGTATTGCTGAAAATGATTATTCGGGTTGAGATTTGTGTGAAACCGACAAAGGAATCCCATAACTTCCTATGTTGATACGTGGAGCCAGTGCTGGACAGGATGGGAGAGTTTTGAATAAGAGGGAGATGAGGGGAGAGAGTTTGAGAAAATGGAGTTTAGCCAGACGCTCTTAGAATCATTCTGCTGCCTTAAACTGAGTCTAAATCAGTGCCTGGATGTAGGTTTTAAAGAGGCTTGGCTCTTGGATTGACAGTGACACTCTTGACATTGTCCTCTGTGTTGGTCAGGATCAACAGGGATGTAACATTGCTGCACCGAAACCAAGGAAACAATCCCGATGGTGCTCAAACAGCACTCATAAGCCTGCTGCAGCCCGATCTTTGTGAAAGAAATCTTTTTGAAAATCCTTTTTTATTCAGTGGAGAACAAGGCCTTGATATATGGAGCTTAAAAGTGCCTCAGACGTCTCAGCATTTACTGTATTTATCAAAGCTTCATTATGTTTAGAAGCGGGGAGTCCTTAAGTGCTTAGTTGAGGGATGTAATGTTGCCGTTGGTTCATTATGGATGTAAACAAGACGATCCAAAATAATTGCAAGTGTGGCTTGGGAAACCTCAGTGGCACACCATTGTGATTTTACCAAGGCGCACACATTGAACAAATTTAGATTCATCCATTGCACCAGAGTATTTATGCTTACATTCACTTTGACTTTGATTCAGCCCCACAGCTCCCCACAAACATAATGTAGTGATTTCGCTGCAGATAAAATAGAAAAGGCTTGAGCCTCCAAAACACATGCCACTGGTGGTATTCCATATATCCAGTGTGTTCATTTTTGCTTGTTTCCGCACAATACGCAACTCTGTGAACGTACGAAAATGTTCAGTTTTATATAACCGAAAAATAAACTTTCAAAGCCGGAGATTTCTGGAGAGCGCAAAACGTTGTTCTGCAATAAGATCTAACGAGATCCATTACACAAGCCACTAATAGTCGCGTATAATCTGACCTTTGAGCGGCGGAAAGGCTGTCAAGTGGTGTGGTTCATGCTCAGGTTTTTAATGTCGAGCCTGCCCTGCATGACTTTCATCTGAAAAAACTTACAGAAGCATGTGTGCTTGCAGCTGTAACCCCTTTGCTGAGGCATGGTTTGGACGGGTAAAGTGGGACACACACACACACACACACACACACACACACAGAGGGACACGTGCCAGTTCAGCCTAAGACTGTCGCTGCACTGCCACTGTATATCTCTGCAGCCGGTGGTAGTGTGCAGTGACTGCTGCTGACATGGCAACATGAGATCTTTCCAAACATGTCTTCTGTAAGCTCTCTCTGCTTTGTGCTCCCGCAGCCCCTCATCCACTTCATGGGCTCTGATGATGAGATGCTCCAGGAAGCCACTGCTGGCTGCGTGCGCAACATCCGAACACTGTGTCTGGCTAATAGAAAGGCCCGAGATCAGTGATCACAGCAGCCCTGGAAATCCCGTAGGGACTTGAACTTTGTGTTTGACTTTTTAAAATAGCACGACACAATTAATTTATGAAAGATTTCAAATAAAATAAATTTGACTTTGATTGACGAGTGTGTATTTATTTGGGCTCCTGCTTCCGTCCTAGCGGCGATCTTTTATCCCGACCTCCGTGTTTACATCAATTACCTCATCAGGAGTTCTTACAAACATTTTAGGAAGCTCTCTCTGACTGTGATGATAAAAATAAATGCTTCCTCTTTGCGTTTGATCACGCGCCAAATACCACATACGTTGTCCGGCGTGAAACACGAAGCTGTGTTCTCCGCAGTAACATTCCTTAAGTAATCCACACGAGACCACAATATCTAAACAAGATCCACATCTGCTTGGTTTGCTCAAGCTCCTTTTATACAGTCTGTGTACCCCAGTACTTATATGAATATTTGTAACACATCCAAACTCAGAAAACACACAGCCTGCGATGAGACATTTAGACAAACAGAATAGCTTGTATACTGTGGCAGCAGTGTGAGTGAGTCTGCACAAATGTTCTGTATAAATACCACAATAATATGAACACATAAATTCAAGCTCTGTTATCATAAGTGGATACGAAATGTCTATAACAATTAGGAATACAATAGTGCGTCCTGTCTGCACAGACGTTATGTACAAGAGTGAATTCAAATGAGGATTTTCCACATAATTCACAATTTATTTACAGTAATTTCAGATTTTGTAGGGGTATTTATTGTAAATAGTAAAATATATTTTACAAACAAGCTCATTATTTTTGTCAGTAAAAACTAAAATGTTGTATGTAATTTGCCAGTTGGGGTCATCTCTGTACCAAAGCACTTGTATGGCATTTAGTCAGCACCAACAATAAAACAATCTAATGAAGGATTTTTGGGAAAAATTACGCAGCTTTTTCCCAAAAGCAGTTATTATATTTTGTTGCTTAATATGTTTTATATGTATATATATATTTACACTGCAATAGCAGTGGTTTGTGTGTGTGTGCAGTTGATCAGGGCTCGATCAGGACTGATTCTTTTGTCTTCTGTTCTTGTTTATTATAAACAGGCCACATCAGTCTTGACAGCCTCTCGCACAGCAGATTTCAGTGAAAAAGTCTGTTGGCCTCCACCACTGCTGCCCTCTCACATGTCTGTCATCCTCTCTGATCCCACTGTCCTGGTCCCAGTTAGCTTAGATGATCAGCACTCAACCACAGAGGCTGCCGCAAAATCTCACGGGACTTTCATCATTAATATCAGACACGTGCTAAAATAGAAAATTAGCGAAACATTGAAAATATGTGGTCGAAAAACTTCATCACTCTTTGATGTCTAAACACTACCAGCTGTTAGCGGGGGTCACTGGAAGAGCACGCATGGAAGAGAGTAGATGAGTGAACTTATTACTCTGAAGAAGCAACTTCCTCCAAAAACACAAAACTAGGAGCTGAAAGAAGCCACTGTCTCCAAACCATTCAGAGCAAATAAATTCACAATGATTAATGGCTATTTAATTCCACGCAGCAAGTTTTATGGCCTCTGCAACAGGCCCAAAGTCAGAACTGATTCTCAAGAAAGAATTTTTTAAAGGAAAAGCATTTAGTCACTTAAACAAAGAGGGAAATGACTTTCTTTTCTGTGGCTGCTCCGGCTTTCCTTTTCTCCTGATGCTTTCTTTTCATGTTTTTTATTTTTTACTCTCTAATTACTCTTTATTTTGGCAACTTGTCATTTTAGCTCTCCTTTTACATTTAAAGAAATAGTTCACCAGTTTGGGCAATAGTTAATTTGCTTCTATTTCCAAAAAGTGAGATGAGAAATTCACATCAGTCTCACATCTGTGCGTTATGTACAGAGCATCTGTAAAGCAGCTAACAAATTAGCACACTGACCTTGTTTGTTTATCCGCACACAAATGGAAATGCAAAAAAGCACATTTTGTGCTAAGGAGAAGTTATGTGTTGCAACTGTTTCTGGACAAAATGCGTATGTCCATCTGGCTGGTTGCCAAGACTTCATTTCGGAAAACTTGCTCTATACAAACAAGCTGCTAATTAAACAACTTGAGATGCTAGTAGGCTTATTTCCTCAGTTTCTACACAGCCGGGCTAGCTGTTTCCCCCTGCTTCCAATAAGCTAAGCTAGGCTAAACGCACCCTGCCTCCATATGCTACATGCTGAATGCACCAACGTGAGTATTTGTTTTTCTGATCTCACACTTGGAAAAAAAATCTAATAAATGTATTTCCTCAAATGTTCATTCAATAAACTATAGAAGGTGTTGAATATATAATGTATGTGGATTTCCATTTCCACGCGTTTTAGTCAGTCATTCATCCTGTTGGCTCTTTGCAGTGGTGTGATTTTGTAAACATAATGTAAACAAGAAACCTGGTTTCTGAAAACGGGGTAAGGGTTTAGAGAAAATGTAGTTACCACTGAGATTTCAGCTGATTTGTTTGCCATGGTTTTCTTTGTATGGAACTAGATTTCTAGGTGTAAAGGGCAGCTCAGGATGTTTTGGAATAAAAAGAGATTCTTCCTTTGCACATTGGCTGCACATCTTTAGAACTTTATAGGCCTTGATTTTTAATATTTAAACACTTGTTGTAAAGAAGCAGACCTTTAACTTTCCGTTCTGAACCTGACGTTAAACCTTGCAGAGCACAGGGGAGAGGTTAAGAGGAAGTAGTAAGTTGGCTTCAGGAGCCTGGCCCTCAGGCCCATTGGTCATAAAGCCACAGTTGAGTGTATTAGTCGAGCCACAAACCCTCTGAGAAAAGAAACTGCCACTTTCTTTGGCTCGCCGTCCGACGTAGGGACATTATTCACGGGAAATTAGAGGTTATGCCTCCACGCCTCGGCAGAGGCAGCAATTACGTCCGACTCTGGCCGTTTCTGGTCACCATTCAAGATCTGATACTTCTCAGGGTTTTTACGGAAGGGATGGAAATAGTGGAGGGAGATCCCTGATGTTGTTGCTCCTGTTTTGAGGGAACATGTGGGCCCTTGGCATCTGCCACACCCCTATATCTCATCTGGTATGTCTCACCATTGGCCCGACCTTCACCCTGTCCAGACTCTAGAAGAGGTTTCCCATAGGTCATGGTGATGGATGCAACCACACTCGAGGACTTTATTACACATTACACAAGACTTGTGTGTGGAAATATCCTTTCTACAGTCGTGAAATTTGTCTGTCCACATTTTGGGTGGACAGAATAATAAATATATATCACTTATTTTTATGGGCAGGCAGTGCTGTGTATTGTGATACTAGCTCAATTGTTTTAAAATGGGACTGCTCTTTTGAAGTTTTTTAAAGATCCCACATCTCCCTAGGCGTTCTGCAGCAATATTTCATAAAAGAAACTAGTGAACAGTAAAAGTTCTTTCCAAATATTAGAAGTGGCTTTCCGTTCCCTTCAGTGTCTGAGGACTATTTTAATATAAAATCACAAACTGTTGCACAGCAGCAGCAGCAGAGTGGTTTGCTTGCAGTGTTGCCATTAAAAACATGCGTGTACACAACAGCCTCTCAGAGCTCCATCCAAACAGAGAGCAGCGCTCTCTGCTAGCCGAGGGCCGAGAGGTGAACACGACTTCTCTTCTCGATCTGTAAATTAGCTTTTCTATCACTACGCCGTGCTCACACCACCGAGTCTGTTGGAGTCAGCCTGCGCAGCGTCTCCTTCCTTCAGGAGGTCTCCCAATCCAGTGCTCCTCAGAAGGTTGAAGTGCTATGCTGTGACCCCCGTGCATTTCTCAGTGGTTTCTGAGGACCTTTTAAAAAAGGGTTTTCACTGCACTAATGAATCTTGACATTTCCTTCCATAATGTATAAATAACAAGCTGGTATGACAATAAATAAACAGAGAAATGAGTGGGCAAATACTACACCGTCTGGGTCAGATTTCCAGGCTGCAGAGTAATGTCTCCATAAAGGTCTCAGAAATATTAGTAACAGTGTCATTGGTCCTGGCAGCTGTGGCTTTTGGCCCCGTACATCAATTACAAAGCGAACGATTTATGTGCTTCAATTCTGAACATGATATGCTCAATGCACAAACAAAAGGCTCATTTTCTAAAGAAACATCTTTTAATTTGAGTGAACAAAAGTCTCTCCTGTGCCTCCTGTATCTGCATGTTTGTTGTTATCCACATAAGCACATAATATCCTCTTGCAGTCAGTTACTCTTATTTGAGAGAGCAAGAGAGGCACTGTGAGCGAGTGTCCAAGGGTCTGAGAGTGCTCCATGTAGGGAATTAAAGAGAGCAATTGAGTAAGACTAAGACAAGGACTTCATTATTGTGTACTTTTATGAGTAAAAGCAAAACATGCAAATAGATTTATATTTTTAGAAATGTTTCATAGCATGATCACAATCAATCTGCATACAGAGTACATATAAAATAACTTAAATACACTTTCAAATTGTGTGCGGTGCATTTGACAAGTCCAATTTTTGTGTGCATATGTTACACCAGTCATTTCTTTTCACTTTTTTTTAATCAGAATTCAAGATGATTCATTCAAGTTAACCTTGCAGGAAAGGAAGAAGACAAGTGACCTTCATTATCATGGCAACAGTAATTAACTCATGGTTAACTTTATGAAACAGCAAACACCAAAACTACTGTGTTATGTTTAGAAAAAGAGCATGTTACATAAGTTAAGTTATGTATGTAAGTTAAACTAAGTCATTGTTTAGTCTTGGTTTGATATGAGCACGGATCGTGGGCTCCTGGTTGAAAGCCACCCTCACTTCATCAATAAGTTTATAGATTGGGCTCAAAACATCATCACTTGTTAATAAAGTTGTCTCTATAGCAGTTATGTGGTTGTACAGATTTATCTCTTTCATGGTGTGTATCCAAGTCGACTTCAGTGAAGTGCATGCCTTTTTCACTGTGTTTAAGAACTGACATTTGAGGAGTTTCATCCAGTTGTAACAACAATGAAAAATGACCTTGGTGGTTTTATGAAAACTACTTTCACACCTCACACACCTGCCCCTGGTCATTATCAGACTGTCTGTTCATAAAAATCATTGGACGCAACTTACCGTCTGCAGTCAAAAGGGGATACACGTCTTGAAGCACTCTGAAGTCACTGTGACACTGTGGAAACGATGGAAATGAAACGTTAATTAGCTTGTTAGCATGATGTAAACCTGTTTGACATTACAATCAGCTAACTTGTTTCCACTTTTTGTAATTCATAATCAAATGAAATGGTGTTCAATCCAGGGAAAAAAGCTTGGAGAACTGTTGTGACTGATGATGCTGGCTCATGGCGGTTAGCTCACCAGCTGCAGTAGTTTACCAACTAGCCTTACTAGTGGTCACGCTGTCACTGGCTGATTTATTATTTGATTTATTTAAGAGTACTTTCTGATTATCTAAACTCTGACATTTTTGTCCCATGAACACAAAAGGCAGATTGGACGAGTGCAGGACTTCTGTTAGATTAGTCATCCTGACTCATCCTGAACTGTTACGGCACTCAACATCTAAGCATTTCTGATGAAACAATCTTTACTTACCGGATCTGATGTCTGTCTGTTGCAGTCAGTGTAAGGTAGAAGGAGGGGGGTATGGGGTTTAGGATATGCCTGTCAACCACATTAACAGATCATAGCTTTTTTTCTGTGCTGACCTTGAAATTGAGGAAATTGTGAAATCTTAGACACCGTCGCTCTGATTTGATGAAACTTGGAAGGTATGACTCGAGCTTTATTAAAATCACACTGATTGGCTTCAAACGGCATCTTTTTTAAGGAACATGTTTGCAGTTATTTTTTCTGTGCTGATTTACTGTCTCTCTCACTCTGCAACTCTGTTTGTAACGTGACATGTGATGATGTTCAGTGAAGTTTTCAGCATTGTGTTCATTGTTTTTGCATCCCCTGAAGCATTTCTGGACCTTTCCTTTGTTCGGAAACACCGAACTGGAAAGGAGAGGATGCTGATAGCCAACAGGCAGTTATATTCATTTGCAGACAAAGGATAATGTCAAGTAAAGATGCTAAAAAATGCCAAGTTCCTCACACAGCAGACAGTGATGAGTTGGCACCCGCTCCCAGCTGCACAGCTGTGAACCATAAGCTCGGCCAGGTTTCCCTTCGCTGGATCATGAACCAACCTGAGAGCTCTGTATGGCAACCCACCAAAAATTATATTATCCCAGTGTTTTCATCACAATCTTTTCATCAAGCTATCACAACTCTGGACCTGAGGGGGAGACATGCAACTGGGGGGGAATAGCACCAAATCAACAAATCATCAGCAGGGCATTATAGAACATCCTATTTAAATCTGTAACTGATTGCGCACTTTGAGACTTGAGCACAAAGTACAAAACTGTAGTAGACGCTCCCGGCTTGAGTTTCTTCACAGAATTAAAAGTAATATTTGTAAAAGTGGTCAATTACGCAAAAGGCTAAAGTGCAGTTTGCTGTTTTGGTGTGGTTAGTTTTATGTAGCTATTACTCTCGTCTATTTGACCCCTCAACTTCACTGTTCTTTTTTGGGGGGGGGGTTCTGCTTTAATTCTGACATTAATAAATGTCCTTTTCCTGCGTGCAACGCATAAATAACCCCCTGTTCCAGTCTAGCTCACTGCTGTCAGTTTGCCCAAGCACTCCCAAATACTTGAGAGCTTTGCAACTGTCTGCTCAGAAAGAAAAATACCTGGAGTCTCAACAACCAAAGATAGTACGACCAGAATTATAGAGGCGATGACACTGGAATAACTGAAACATTTCACTGAAGTTTTCACACTGGCATTCTACATGACAGAATCAAATATGCCTCTTTGTTATTCTAACATGATTGAGTAGTTCTGGCCAGGCTTAACTGCACAAAAAGCACATTTTGTCTGACTTAATTCAACTTGGATCGACAACGCACGAAAAAATCAGAGGGTCCAGTTCACAAAGAAAGCATGTTCTTTGACAGATGTATCCATCACCTACATGAACACTGGATACTGAACTGGCATCTCTTTCCTGTGAAGCAGCATGTGCCTATTTAGTAGCCATTTGTGTTTCTTGGAAAGCCATATTTAGGAGACAACAGTGGATGGGAAGGTTTAAAGAGTAATGGGTGTTCCAAGTTGCAATTATTCCCCTCTGTAATTTTAAGGGGCAATCCCAGTGACTACCAACGGCACTTGCTTTTGACTCTTGATTGCCTTCAGTAGACACGGACAGACAGCACACGTTTCAAGTCGCTGATTAGTGTCTCAAATGTTTAAACCCCTCCTGAAAACAGTAATTGGGTCATTTTAAACAACCTGCAAATTTTCTCCTCGGTCACATTTTCCACCAAAGCTGGCAAACTATTGAACAAATATGTCTGTGGCTTTACAAGTAGTCCATGTGTTACAGTATGTAATTCCAACTTGGTTTACATGGGGAAATTAAGTCCCCGTCTGGAGAGAAAACATCATTTTAAATGAAGGGCAGATTATGGGAGAGACTGGAGGGTTTTAAAAAATAATTTGGATTGTAATGGCGTAAGGTGTTGACATTGAGCTAACACTGATTTCGAGTAATGGCCACCTTTCATAGCCAGATCCTTTAATACACGTTGAATGATGAAGTACCCCAAGGCAAAAAACAGGGTGTTTCCTGCTGGATCCATGAAGTTTAATGAATGTCTGCGTTTCAGTTTTGTGCTCACAGCCTCAAACAAAACACACCAGTCTTCTATTTGTAGCTTTTCAATGTTGATCATCATCTCAGGCCTCCTGCTGCTGCATCTTTACTGCAAGAGTTTATTCATTAAGAATCAAGAAATTTTATTGCCTCTGTAAGTGCTGTCTTTTGTTTTGAGTTGGATTGCAAGTTGAAGAAGAAAACAAATGTTATGTGCAAGGAATTAAAAGTTTCACTCTAACCACCCCTCTGGCAAGACCAAGACCAAAACCCACATACAAATGAACTCCAGCAGATTTTATATAAAACAATACAAGAGTGGGTAACATATGTATATAAAACATGTACTAAGATTAGATGCAAGCTACATTTTCCTCAAATTACACTGACGTATAACATTTGAATTAAATTGTCTTGGATAGAAGAGGTAAATGTTTCCTTCCCAGCACTGCATGAAAATGAAGCTCCAGATGTTGGGACACAGAGTGTAAGATACCTGATATACTGATAGAAATCAGTATATGGATAGATTGGAAAATGGTCCATTATTAAAAGGGTATTCCTGAATTTAAGTCTTACACTAACATGAAGATTTTGAAATGGCAAATGACACATTAAAAAAAAAAAAGAATGTTCCAAATTGAAGTGGCCAAGAGTCCAAGATATTCCGACTTTATGGCCTCTGTCAGACCAGTATTTGTGGATATGCACAAATTAAGTGTATTGTTCGAATGCTATGTTAACAAGTTGCACCACTGATGGCATCCAATCTTGTGCGTGTGTGTGGTGCTGACCTTTGAGGAAACAGTCAATCAACATTCGTGCCAGAGGGTCTGCTGCTCCACAAAAGGAGTATTTTTAGGCAATGAGACACCAGCTGATCGTGGATAAACTCTTTTTATTAACTCATTGTTCTGTTAGCAAACAGGCCAAGCTTGCTGACTGACAGTAGTGCTGTGTTTTAATTCGGATACTTCCGTTAGCGCACTATGCAGTACACTGTGTACCCTATGTACTTCCTGGTGTAGTGCACTAATTTTGGCACGGTAGTGTCAAAATACAGCTGTGCACTGATGATTGAAATATCACACTGGATGTGGATCATTGGTTGACCCGAGGCAGACTAAATTATTATGCAGAACTTTAAGCCTCAATATAATTTAATCAGGAGAGTTATATAGAAATTCACCCTCACTTCAGTCATGAACGGGGAAATTATCTATAGAGACCAAAACTTTTTTTGTCCCGGGCTGTAAACATGTTTATTTCTGCCGTGAAGTTGGACATTCATGGAGAGAGACTTGTTCTGCAGCCAGCCTCAAGTGGACGTTCTGGAACTGCAGTGGCACTTCAGCATTAGCTTCAGTTCACAGCCACGGAGGTTGCCAATTGGTGACCACCCCTTTAGTCCCGTTAGGCTTCCCATGATGCCATTGGATAGTATCTTTCATTAGACCCTGCCCTGCTAAACATCACATTTTTCTCCACTTCCTTTAAAGTTATAAATTTGTAGTTTTAACCCTGCTAACCCTGATGACATCACTATTTCATCATCAGAGAGAGAGCTCCTCATAATGCGACTGTTTCACAGGCTGAATTGATATAATGGTTATTAATTTTCATATTTATGAATTGATATTTTCTTTTAAAGCAGTAACATATCCCAGAGTTCCCTACACCGTGTAACAAATATAAGAAAGTGTGAGCTGTCATATAAAAGTCTGTTTTTCAAACATTAAAATAGACTTTCTGAGCTTCTGTGTCATTTGAGAATGACATTTTTCAATTTCTGCACAATGTCTCAGCTGTCAGCAGCTTCAGACTAAAAATACTGGTCTATTGGTGCCAGGCTTCAGAAAACATTATTGGTCAAACCCAAGTGACCAGTAGAAGACAAAGAAAGCAGATGTCATTGTAATTCATGTACTACAGCCTGAGATAAAACAGAGCTGTGTACAGGGACAGCCTGCAGAGTCCCTGCCACCAACCCCTACGAAGCAGGACACCATGATTTATGTCGTGCTCCTACCTGTTGAATCGTTTTGTACGCCCACAACAGACAGCAGTCTGAGGCTGAGATACGGTGAGCCAAAGCAGGCCATGGAGAAGGTGAATTACCATTAAAGAGATGCTGCTGTGGTCCCAAGCCTCCATATTTATCCAGAGAAGGTTGTTCTGCCCCGCTGGTTTAGATAAGAGTGACAAGGTCATGGGAGGTAACAGAAGTTCACTTCAGGCGAGAAGCAAAACTTACGTATTGTGTATAACCTGAGCAAATAAACCCTCCCCAACTTTAATTAAAGTGATTACATGACTGGGCCATTCATAGCATGTTTGCACAAGCTGTTAGTAAAAGTTAACTTCCCCCGTTAAATGAAAATAAGCACAAATAAACAATAATTACACGGGTCCCTAACCCTTCATATGGCTGTTGCTGCTTAGTCATGTCCCTCGAATCACTACCTTGGATAAACCCCAGAGGAACACACAGCTGAGGACCTCAGAAACCTATGACTCACGAGCCCATAATGTGACAGCTTTTATAATGGAAGTCAATGAGAGGGTGCATCAGGAGTAATCAGCAGTGGCATGGCTATATACAGTAAGAATCTCTCTTTTTTTTCTCAAAGCCAGCTCGGATTGTGTTCGGTCTGATGTGATGGAATAATTATTGTTGCGGCGAAAGCACTGATGTGTACCGACTTCAGCTCCAGGCAGTTTGAAGATGGAGATTAAAAAAGAATAGGATGGGAAAGTTGCTCCTCCAGAGATTTTCTGAAAACAAATAAGACTCAGGACCATTTAGGAGCGAGGTGTGATCCTGCAGTGAAGGAACATGATACTGTCTTTACAAGCATTCAGCAGGTTCACCACACTGTAAAGTATTTCTGCAGCACAGTTGCTAATAGTCTCGGTCTCCATGCTCAGTGTAGTGGCTGCAAAGAATACAAACTCTACAAATGTGATGAGAACATCGACATTGTTTGGGTAGTTAAGTTCACTGCATGTTGAACAGCTTTTGTAATTTCATTACCTGCATCTCATATATCAACTTTTTGCACAATAACAGACCTACAGCTCTATATAGTTTTATTTTCAGGGACGTTGCACATTCGGTGCAGTAGTTAGCACTGTCGACTGTTGGAGTTTGCATGTTCTCCCCGTGTCTGTGTGGGTTCTCTCCAGGTACTCTGTCCTCCTCCCACAGTCCAAAGACGTGAACTTAATAGGTTAATTAGTGACTCTAAATTGCCCGTGTGAATGTGAGTGTGAATGGTTGTTTGTCTCTGTGTGATGAACAGGCGACTTGTCCAGGGTGTACCCCCCTGTGGCCTTAAGTCAGCCGGGATAAGTTTCAGCTCCCAGGGGCCCCGATGAGGATCAGGGGTTAGAGAAACTGGATGGATGGACGCACACTGCTAAACTGTAAAATACTGTAAAATCACTGTAAATCAATATTATTAAAATTTAAAAGCTAATGAGTCCTTTGGCCAACATAAATAAAGGAATATAGGGTACAGGCACACTGTGTAGCTTAGCACCTAGCACCTATCAGTGCTGTAAAATTAATAATAAATAATAAAAATAAAACTTGGAGTTTAAGATTTTTAATTTTTTATACATATCAAACTCAAAGAAAATGTAATGTGTTCTTTAGTGAGCTGTGAGGGGACGGTAGGTGGATTTTGTTATTGTTAAAGTGAGCTAGGCTAGCTGTTTGATTTTCGTGCTAACTAAGCTAGGCTAAATAGCAACTGGTAGAAACTTTGTATTGAGCTTGTAAATGAACTATGAAGCATTCCTTCATGTTTTACTGATCATTATAAGTTACTTTAACTCATCAGACTTTCGCGAAGTTGTCTTTTTAGAACACATCAGGGCTGTAGGAGGAGATGTTCTCTCAGCTGGACACATTAGTCTGAAGACAAGTCACATTTTCAGACTCTCCCCTGGATTCAGTGATTTCAGACTGCCTACTTTTTGCAGTGTGATGCCTCCCTCCCTCTCTTTCCTCCTGCTGGCCTCGGCCCCAGAACCGGCGTAAACCATCGACAGTATGTTCGCAGGCTCGGGCCGTGTACTAGGAAACATGAGCAGGGTGAGATATTCAGAGTCCCGGGCGGTGCGGCGCAGGCCGCTCGATAAAGCGGAGGAGGAGACGGCGGTCCGTGCGGTTTGAGCTCAGGATCTCAGGACGGGAACATGTGAGCAGGGAATGGGCGACTGGAAACAGGATTATTGTTCTACACAGCAGAGAGACGCAGGAGGGGCCCGGGACAGGTAACTGACTGAGATCCTCTGACACACACACACTGATTTAGGAATGAAGCGACAGTTTGGATGAAGTGAAGGATGAAAGAGTTTATCCAACTTTGAATGGACAGCACAGAGTTTACGCTGCTCTTTATTCTCACACTGCATCATGACCGTGAAGCCCGAATATGACATAGATATAAACTCTAACAGAACAGCTTTATGTTGTATTATATCAGTATGTGTTTACTCCACATCATGGACATCATGTACAGAGCTGGCAGCAGGCTGCAGCTAGTGCGTCTTTTCCCCCCGTGACAGACTCAATATTGAACCTGCAGAGAAATTCTAAATTGAAGCTGAAGAGAGAAAAAAAAAACAAAATGTGACATTTGTGAGAGGCTGCAGGGTTTGTTTGTTTTGCATTAAGATGGAGAGAGCACGAATCAAAATAAACCATTCAGACTTTTTTTTTTTTTGGAGACATTCGACCGCAGTGCAGAGGAGGCAGGGCACAAATATTCAAGATGCTCCAACTGAAGTTTAAACATTAAAAAAAAAATCAAATCAGATTTTTCTGAGGCTGTACATTGTGCTGTAGTTCTCTGCTCCGCCTGTAGAAAGGGAAAATAGTTTTTAAAAATGTGAGTAAACACTCCAACTCGTGCGTAAAGTTTACTGCAGAATAAATTCAAACGCATTTATCTGGATTCTTCACAATGCAGCTGCTGTCTGCGCTCACTTTATTTCCAGATTTATCCGTACCATGAGATGCACACATGACTAACAGGAGCTGTGTGGATTTTTAGGGCTTAAAGCGTTCACACAAATCATTTGTTATGAGTTTGCAAATGTTTACAAAGAGAGACCTTATAATGACGCATCACAACAGCGCAGTTACGCATGGTCCTCTTTAGCCCCAGACAGCCTACACGCTGTTTAATGCAGCGGATTTGTATGAGCAGACAGACAGTGGAGGGGAACCTAACCACACACAGCGCGTTGGTTTGTTTTATAATATTTCATCTCATTTTATTTTTCAGTTTGACACGTGTGCTGTTTGTAAAATATCCACACTTGTTCCTTGTTCCACAGGAGAGACACGGGGACACTGTGACACATCTAAGGAGACTTTCTTTTTTCTTTTTTAATTTTTTTATTTTTGCGCATCCATCAAAGAGAAATTTGGAGGAATAATCAGGCCCCAAAGATGAACACCATCGTGTTTAATAAGCTGAGCAGCCAGGTCCTGTTCGAGGAGAAGGCGAAAGAGGTGGAAATGAGCAGCAGAAACTATCTAGAAGTCATCGACGGGCAACATCCAGACCTCCTCTCCAGCAACCAGACCATCAGAGACAACCAGGCCATCAGACACAGGCGGAGCGGGTATGTGGAGCGTTCTGCTGTCTTTAACTGCTGCTGGTCAGCATGTGTGGCTTGTATTAACATGTGGGTCAGGTGATGAGGAATACATCTCTATTTGACGGTTATTTCACTCAGCACGAGTTAACACGCAGAGAGAGAGAGAGACAGTGAAGGTTTTGTTATCAGTGCGGGGTGGTTAATTCTCCAGCGTGTGCTCAAAGAGGCAAGAAATATCAAACTCTGATCTGGCTTCTGGGTCAGATTCTTGATGACATTATTGATTTGTATATGTGGAAAGCCTTATTGGGTTGTGATAAATACATTTAGATACATTTAGAATTGGAGTAGTTTCTGGAGCTGTGCGTAAATTTACGCACAAAAATCTGAATTTTACGCGCAGATAAAACAAGTCTAAAACTACCCATGGTTCACATCTCGAGACTGCAGCATCAGTTTAATTATCTTCTTTTATTCATGTGGCTTCAGTGCAACAGGATCTGATGCGTGAAGGAATGAATATTTACCGTTTCTCGGTCTGGTCTCCATTGAGGCGCTGATGTTCACAGCTAATCTCCTAAATTAATAAGTAGGTCAGCCTGTTCGGTAGCGTGTCTCATAGAGGTCTCCATCTGCTTCCAATAAATAAATGTGCCCTTCAACTCTCTGTGTGGTCTAGTCAATCACACACGTGTTTTCGTGAAATACGTGCGTTTTGATTTTGTTTTGTTTTCCTCCTGTGTGACAGGGAGCAGGTGTCAGGAGGAGATCATGTCACTTGGTGATTTGTTCTGACTAATTCTCATGTTTATGAGAGAGAGAGAACAGAGGGCAGCCCCCCTCCCTCAGGAGTAACCTTCAGTAATAAGAGAGAATATTATGAGTCAGTGAACTTATGTGACTGTTAGGTGTCACCTCAAGGGAAGCATCAGTACTAATGGAGAACGTTAAATTATTAAACAAACGTAGAGGTGTGTGTGTGTGTGTGTGTGTGTACGTGTGTGTAGAACACAGAGTAAAATGTCCTTTCGGATGTTCGGACTGATTTAGATTACAAGGAAAATATTTGTAGAACATGAACCTCAGGCAGACTTGAGGTTAGACTAAAATATGTTACATCTGCAGACGGTGGAGCTTTTTGGTGAGATAAAGGGAGACGCGGAGCACAGCACCATACTGACATCTACAGGTTCAGAAAACCTGGAGCTAAGGTGAGACTGAGTCCTGCACAGACCAGGACCAGGCTGCCTCAGACGGAAAGCTCACAGGGTGTCTGTGCTCGTCGATTATGAATTTATAGTGATTTTATGGTGTTTTTTTATTCCTATAAGAGCTGGATTCACCTCTCACTCTCTGATTCTGGACTCTAGAGTATATTTTTAATCTCCACACCACGGTACACTCCTGCTGTAGCGTTATTTTTTGTTTTATAGCATCCTCTGGACATGTGTCATAGTCCTTTTCTGTAAAGGAAAACCAGAAGTATAAATTGAGTTTTTTGTCAGTCCCTTGTGTGATGGCTTGGCCGGGGCCGTGACCCAGCTACATTGTTCTTGATCCACTTCTCCTGGGTGTGAAATGTTAATCTGGCAAAAATGTGCGCCTGAGCAAAATGTTTTTCTTTGTTTCATTGCAACGTGTTGGCGGTTTGTGGGACACGCAATGAAAAATAAACTGCGAGTTGCCGTTCCTCTCTGCTTCAGTCTCTCGCTCCCTCTCTCTCTCTTAATCCAACGGCTCTCAGCTTAATTGCAGTGCTCCGGGTGAGAAAATTGCACACTGTATGGAGTGTTCACTTTATGTGTCATGACTAACGAATTCAGACAACATGCCGGGCCACTCAGGACTCCGCTTGCAGCTGCACAACATTGTTTGCTTGACTTCAATAAACAACATAATCCTGGTTCTCTTTTATGGCTCTAAAACCAGATTTTACTTTCATTTGAAAAAGGAGAAACTTAAATCCAGACTGTTTACCAACATGTTGTTCTGACATAATGAGCATGATGTTGCTGACAAATGCAGACCGGGTTCATGTCAAATCAGCCCTCTTAACTCGTGTAAAGAGTCCTGCATGTTTGTTTGTCTGTTGTTAAAAAGGGTCATCTTTAAAAGGAATAAAAGTACAAGACCGAAAAGAACAGTCCGAGTTTAGATGAGAGAAACAAAACACAAAATGTATCCCATAATTCACTCGTACATCACTCCTCTCTGTACTTTGGTTTCTGGCTCACGTTAGTCTACGTGTTCCTCCACAGGGGTCGTCCCAGCGGCGGTAAAGTGCGACACAAGCGCCAGGCCCTGCAGGACATGGCGAGGCCGCTCAAGCAGTGGCTCTACAAACACCGAGACAACCCGTACCCCACCAAGACGGAGAAAATCCTGCTGGCCCTTGGCTCACAAATGACCCTGGTCCAGGTGAGCCCGCTTTCCCCTCAGATTCTGTAAAGCTGATGATAGAAGAAGTGAAAAAAGCGAGGTATTTCTTGCAGGAAAAGTGGTTGAAATGTGAATTCTGTGGTTTGTTGTGAGTTTGTGTCTAATCACGTCTGAAAGGCTGGATCTTAACTTGCATTTGCAATTAAGAGCTTGTGAGCAGAAAGTGTTTTTACATCTTGAGCTGTTTATTTTACAGCTCTCGTGCAGTCGTGCTTAATGTTATTTCTACTTTCTTCCAAACTCGGCAATTGGAAATTTTGTTCTTGACTTACCACCTCTTAAAAAAGTATTTTATTTGCTTAGATTTTTCTTCTTCATCTCAAAGAGATGCGTGAAAATCTATATAAATAAACCTCATTTTGTGGAGCTGAAATGTCTTTTAAATCCTCATATTTATGTGCAGACCCTACGATGGTCCCGTCCCACAGGTTGGGAACCTCTATTCTAGGTGTAGTTATGCTGTAGCTTTAAGTTCTCTTGCACCCTCTGCTGATATTACACGAGCACAGTGGACACCCTGACTGTAGCGCCTGACAAACTGACCACTGAGAGGAAAACCCAGCGGTGAATATGAGTGTTTTGTGTCTGGCGCTTGCAGCTGTGTATGTACAGTATCATCTGGCTGACAAGGTCACTGATACGGCCTCACAAAGTCTGCGGCGGCTTTCTTTGGGCCGCCAGCCACGGTGCTTAATCTGGTTCTCATTTTGGGAGCCTGATGTAGCTGTTTGTTTTGGTGAGGGCGAGCAGAGTGCAGAGGAATGCTTTGTGTTGGACACAGACGAACACACACACACACACACCTACACACACAGACACGCACGCATTTAAACTGACACCCAAACACCGGCAGCCGTGTCAAAGGACAGCAGATGATTTCTTGAAACTGAGCGAGGGCGATGACAGGCAGGTAAATTATTTTCATCACATTTTCCAGCGTGAGGGAGGTCCTCTGTGGGTGAATCTGTGAGTGTTTCACTTCGGTTATTTTTATTGTCCGATGAGTGTGTTGACTGACAGAAATTGTTCGAAACGATTGATTGTTTCAGTCATTAATCAAGTAAAATGTCTAATATTGGCTGCTTGCTTCCTAAAATATGAGAACATGCTGCTTTTCTCAGCTTTTTTATGACGTAAATATGGATTTTGTTTTAGGACTAATGTTCAAATTAATTCATTTAAGGCATCACTCTCACTGCTGGGAACATATAATGAGTGTTTTGGTATATTTTCCAGACTAAACAATGAATGGATTTTTCCAAAAACATAAAATGAGTTTTAAAATGTAAAACATCAATTATTTAATATGAAAATTGTTAGTCTGCAGCCCTTGATGGCATTCTTCTCTGTGCCTGTCCTCTCATGGAGGCTGTGAACTACCCATTTCTTCCACTGTTTAGTCCAAACAAACCACCGCCGCCTCTGCCAGTAATGTAGGACGCATCACTTCCTGTGCATTTTCCCCTGGAAACACCCACCTGGCACCAGGTGTTTCAAACGACTAAATCTGTCATGTTTTAGCAAAAACAGCCCGTTTTTTCCGTGCAAATTATTTCTTTAAAGTTTGTGCTAATACGTCGGTGCCATCGCTCCATCACCGCTGAAATCCCTCGCCGTGCCTGCATGCCGTCTCCTCTACGGTACATACAGTACAGACAAGCCACGGGTGAAAGAGCTGGTTTGGCTGTGTAGCCCCCCCCTTTTTTTTAATCTCTCAGGGTGTCATCTGAGCACAGTGTGTCATCCTTTTTCTCTTTCCTCTCACCCCATCGGCAGCCGTCCCTCCTCCAGCCCTCATTAAGCGAAGCCGTCCCACGCCTCGCCTCATCTCACCTCGCCTCGCCTACCCTGCTGGCCAAGCCACATGTACGAGATGCCGCCTTCCTCCCCCCGGTGTGCCACAGCGCTGGTCTGGAGACAAAGGGGATGTGGGATGGTCTTAGTTAACGAGAAACGCGATACTTAAAGAGGGGATCAGAAAAATAAGTACTCTAGCATAAGGCCCCTGTTCCAGCCCCTTCATAAGCTGCTTGAAGTCTATTGAGCATGAAAAGTTATTCTAGTATAACATCTAATGGTCTCCCTTCCCAGTGAAAGGAAGAGCGCCGGCTCAAGTGTCTTTTTTTATTGCATCTTGAAGACAGTGTTGGAAAAAATGTATTATTGGAGGGAGGCTGCACGAGTCCAGAATAAGCACGGGGGACGTACATCTCGGTCGGAACATTAGGTAATGAAATGTTGCGCTCGCTGGCCGCTCTGCATTCAGACGGTGTTAAATGTTTCTACATGGTGTTGATACAGAAAAGATGCATGCTGGGGTGTCTCTCTGGAGCGTCTGGGATGTTTCTTGAAGCTCACTCTCAGAGCTGAGAGCTGCTCTGCAACCTGACTCTGTTTCTGTCTTTTGCCTCGAGTCTCCCTCAGTTTTTCTGAATGAGGCGCTGATGGCAGGCAGAGCAGCAGACATTTTCATAAAGGATAGTCTTTGTTTTGCTATGGATGTGAAGGTGTTTGGAGTCAAAACAATTACATATGTTTCTATTTGTTATGTCCTTCCCACTTCCTTTCTTATGTCTTCATCTCCGTCTCTCTCTCTCAGGTCTCCAATTGGTTTGCGAATGCCAGGAGGCGACTGAAGAACACAGTGAGGCAGCCAGACCTGAGCTGGGCGCTCAGGATCAAGCTCTACAACAAATACGTTCAGGGCAACGCGGAGAGGCTGAGCGTCAGCAGCGACGACAGCTGCTCAGAAGGTACGGCTCCAGCGTCGACTTCTTCTCTCTTCCAAAGTTCCATTTCAAAGTTAGGAGAGGTTTGTGTCCAGTGGAGAATTCACAAAGCCGCCCGGATCACAGCTTGACTACTAAAATGGGCGACTGCCCCGCGGGCCCAGACCTTCACAGGCTATTTACTTAAAACGGCTGCATTACACTCTGGAAATATGGGGTTTGAAAGAAGTGGAGCATATAGCCAAGAAGGATTTAGGGAAAGACGCTGGTGCATTATGGGAATTGTAGGATCCGTCATTTTTTGGAGTTTGACCCGTGCCTGAGAGTTAGAGTCAGGACAGCTTAGCTCCTGCTGCACAGTCTCCCAGATTTAAGAAAGTTCTGCAGTACCTCTGTACTCCTGCTTTAAATAGCACTCATCGTTCTTACAGAGATGGTTTTTTACATTTTTTTATTGGTTACACAAATAACCCCAGCCCCGTATCAAACCATAAATCTAATACCTTTATTATTTCAGTTGCAGTGTTAGTACACAGTGCAAAGAGATCAGGATTTAGTGAAGGCCCAGAGTTCTTTCTGCCCCTCTGGGGCCTGATAGTGGGCTTATCCAGCAACTTCATAACTAAAAATACTGTCAAAACATTGTCAGTCATATTTTACTGTGTGCAACTGCCCTGTCCATCAAAATGGCTCAGACTTCAGCCAGACGTTCTCCTAGCACAAACCCGCTGCTCTTTGTCCAGAGTGACCTCACCTTACATCATGCATACATCTCGTGCCCCGAAAATTCAAATCTAGCATTATGACATGAAATGAGGCCAAAGTCCCGTCTTAAAGAGTCCTGATGCTATGCAGAGACATGTTCTGAATGTATATAAATGGTGAGTGTGTGACCCAGCCGGGAGACGCCGGGGCCGGCGGGCTGTGACACGCTGTCATTAAGACACCCCGCTGAGCCAACCGATGTCTCCCAGCCTACAATTGAAAATGAGTGGCTCTCTGTCAGCCGTATATTTACAGCAACTGGCCTTTTCTACTCACTGACAGCACCGAAAACATGGTGAAGAAACAAAAAAGAAATAAATATAAAACATACATACTCACGCAGTGGAAGAAGGAACAGAAAGGAAGAGGCGCTGTGGTGTCAGTGATCTCTAATTAAATTTTTGAGGAGGAGAGGCTGAGCGTGTGGCTGGAGGAGGAATGTGTGCATGGTGTTTGCATTGTGTCCGCCACAGGCCACTGTACCACCGGAGGCTCTGTATATCTCTCTGACTCTTCTCCCTGTCACATTATGGTTATGAAGCTATCCGCAGCCTGCTCCCACTTCTGACCCATGCACTAAAAGGGCCTCCATTATGTTTTTAAGCCTATGCTTTTGTTCCAGAGGCTATTTATGGGGCCAGACCTGACCCCACTAACTCGGCGTACATTCCTTCTACTGTCCTGAAATGGTCCAGCTTGTTTTGTAGCTACAGTACCAAGTCCAAGAGAGAAAATGCTGTTTTGTGCATGCTATTTGGAGAAGGACACGCTGTCAGGAGGCTGTGAAGAAGGAAGTTTTATTTAAAAAGGTGGCAGACCTTGATGTAAAAGGGCGCTGTCTTTGGATTACAATGACAGCGCAGATTTATTATTGCTTGTGTGGTTTCACGGGAGATGCTGAAGTCTACCTCAGACAGCACAGGCGAAGGAGAGCAAGTACGCTACCTTCCATGTGTTTCTGATAAGTGGGAGCTATAATTTTAATTTGGCCCAGACTGAATCAAATGTCCAACCTCCCAAATTACAAAATTACAGTCTTGGCAGGGACAGTAACTAGAGTGAACTTCTCCCTGATTTCCCTCCTGCCAGAGGATATCTGGTTTTTCAGTGTGGTGTTTTATCTTTCCTCTCCGTTTCTTTCATCAGGTAGGGACCTGTACTTTAATTCAATCTCTTCAGCTGCAGAGCGCCCTGGAAATTATTTATTTCTGCAGGGGAATAGAGGGGCAATGTGCTCTTGATGGAGAGGAAATAGACTACCATCCGTTATGGTTTGGTAATGCGTCTTAAGTCTCGGCTGGGCTTTCTGCTCTTGAGGCGATGCCAACAGGAGGGCAGGAGCGCCAGGTTGAAATCTCCCCGCGCTGGTATTTAGATTCGAGATTAGCTCTGAAAAAAACAGACTCTGAGTCAGTGGGGATGAACATGCAATGCACAGGAGAAGCACTTTGTGAAGAAAACATTCATTATTTCACCCATAAACTGTATATGTTGCTGTAAAGAACCTTTCACAGTTGATCAGTGTGCAAAACTGAACTTTTTAACTTCAGATGGAGTCTGTGCTGTACACAGGTGCAGAGATGTAAATATGCATTTAATTATTTAAAAAAATATTATTACAACATTTAAATCTGTTTTAAAAAGTGTTCCAGGAATGGCTCATTATGTATGCAAATGTATGCAGATCTCATGAAAACACAGCAAATTACACAGTTTTTGAGTTACAAAGGAAAAAAACACAAGAGAATAAAGTCTGATTATTTTTTCTGATTTCCTTGGTATAGATGGGGACAACCCTCAGAGGACACAGAGCGGGCCAGAGGAGCTCAACAAGCCCATGTACCAGAGCGTGATCAAGAAGGAAGGCTCCTCCATGGTGGGCATGGCCATGGGGATGGGGATGGGGATGGGTGCGGGGCTGCGCTCGGCTGCCGAGGCCGCCTCACTTGCTGAGGACTACGTGTCTCCACCCAAGTACAAGAGCAGCCTGCTCCACCGCTACCTGAACGACTCGCTGCGTCACGTCATGGTGGCCAACGCCGTCATGGACGCTCGCAAGAGGAACCACTCCGGCTCCTTCAGCTCCAACGAGTACGACGACGAGCTGCTCTCGCCGTCTTCCTCCGAGGCTGAGGCGAACTTTGTTTATCGGGCTGGTAAGGAGCCACATTTCTTGCATTCTTTCCCTTCAAGAGTCTCCCTGACACACACGACATCCTTCACTTTTGTTCTTTTTTTGTCCCCTCCATCTGCACATTTTGTTTTAATTCCTGCAGCTGGTCCATTATTTCCAACTGTCTGCCTCTCTGCCCGCTCTCCTGCCTTTCTCACTCTCTCGCTGCTCCTCTTCATCCACCTCTTCACTTTCATTTAACATTATATATTTAATATATTGAGTGTTGTTGCCAAGAGGGCCCTGAAAACGTTCTGTTAGTCCACTGTGTCCAAAACACACTAACACATCCACAGCAGAGAAACCCATACGTACTGTCACTTCACACACTCTCACAGTGGCTGTCTCCAGCCAGAGCGGAGAAGGAATTCCCCCCAGCCAGCTCTTCTGACCAGGCTTTAGCAGGCCAGACACAACAAGACCATGTGGAACATGCTCACTTTCAAACTACTGTTTGGCACGCCTTTGATCCTGCCATGAGGTCCTGCTGAGAGAGCAGGGGCAAGGCAAACAGGCTGTGTTTTTGTGTGCCGGCAGACTGTGTTGTGTGATCCGTAAAACGCTCACATTTCTATTTTTAGACGAAGCGAACGCCACCGTTAAAGAAAAGTAGCAGTAAAAAAAAAAAAAAATCATGTGAGCGCCATGCCAGACGCTGTTGAACCTCTCGATGTAGGTCACTTGTTGTTTATATTTTTGGTGCTGATGTTCTCCGAAGCATTCGGCTTCATGTTGCTCTCGTCAGACGAAGTCACTTTCTGTCATTAATTTTTCTATGGAAGGAAAAACACATTTCGCAGCGAGGTCCAGATGAAGCTACTGTTTTATTGTCTCTTTTTGAACACTATGTTCTGTTTCTGGGTTTTGACACCTGCTGGAAGGAAATGATCTTTTAAAAAAATGTCGCCTTACGGACTTAGTTACTCGCACATGTTTTTTATTTAGGGCATCTTTGTTGTCACCAAAAAAAAAAAAAAAGAGGCAGAAATTACAAAATGATGAGCAGATGTAGACAGAAATAAATGGGATGTAATCTCTAAGACATAAAGAATTTAGTGGCATCTGTTTATCATTACTTTGATGTAAATATGTTGCATTAATATCACATTAATTGACTTAAAATGTTTAGTTTTCAGACAATTTCAGATTGTATAAACATGAGTTGAATAAGAAGAATGGAAGTATTTTTAAGTGTTCACTTAACACAGAAAATTAAGTTAGAAAATCATTAGAATATTTTTAGACTTCCCAGCATGCATTGTTTGCCTTTTTTTTCCCTACATGTTGGAAACGTGTGTGTCCTGTTTGTTAACACATTACCTTGATCAGCTTCAGTCTTTGTTGTACGTTTTAATAAGTCATGAGCCGACTTGGAACCAATTATTCAAGTTGATTCACGTTTTTCAAGGCAGCGGGGGGGAACTTGTGTTTTTAAGTTGAACCAGCTTAAAATGTTTTACAGTGATGTAATTGACACTCGTGTTCGTCTAACTGCGAATTTAGTGTCAGGCACTCACAAATCACAGAGCTCTGCAGGCTACAAAGACTTTCACAGCGCTTCAGCTCGCGACTCGTCAGAGCTGTGAGCAATCAAGGTTCAGATCTGTCCAAGTTCTTCTTTAGCTGAGAACACTGAGCCTTTGTTCAGTCCGACTTCACGACCAGTAATATTTTCACTTTCTACTGAGGAGGGGGTGGATTTGAAGGTGTAGGTGATGGAGTAGGACGGAGGATGGGGATCTTCGTACACAGGGAAGAGCAGATTTTACTGGGTTTCACTCAAAGCTCCTCTCAGGGACAAAATGTGTTTCAGATTATGCGAGTGCGAAGGAGAGTGGGGGTGTGTGTGTGGGGCTTTTATGAAATGCATCAACGGCTGCGACAGTTACAATCCTCCTGATCGAAAAACTTGAAACCCTGTGACCTGAACGAACATCAGGCTTTTTCACATCGAAGCACCTGCTGGGACTCGCAGATGGAGAAAGAAAAAGAGATGGATAGACCAAGTGAGACTTATAACTCCCTCTCTACCAGACTTTAATAAGAGAAATCCCAAAAAAAAGGATTAATTCACCTGGCTGGCCTGCTGTTTTTAATAGAGAGTAACTATTTTATCTCTATGGTTAATATAATTTCTTGGCGTCGACGTCTCCCTCTTGGATTTCTCTGCGCTCTGGCACCTTTACAGAAGTGTTACTCTGTTACATGCAAGAGAAGCTTTTGAATCCACACATGGAAAGTTCTCCGAGGCGGTGTTGACTCATGGGATCGAACACCTGCTGGGGCCCTCCGATCCAATCGGCCAGTTGAACAAACGAAACAAAGAAAAGTCGAGAAAATGAAATTTTAATTCCACATCTGATCTCGCCGACGCAGACAGCAAATGAAAGAGGGAGGCAGAGAGAAATAATTTTAAGCTTGGGTTTGCATCATTTCCTCTGTCGTTTTTTCTCCTGTGGCTACACATTCCAGATATTTTTGTAGTGAACGCATTCCTCTTTTACAAATAGTTTTATTGTGTTTTTATAAGAGAAAAATGTTTCCCTGAGTAGCAGATTTTACATAAATCTGTACTTATATCAGTTATACAGAGAAGAAAAAGACGGGATAAATCAGATTTAAGCTCTGCGAATGTTCCCCCTACATTTGATCAAAATGTCTGACATTTTCAGTCAGTAGGGAGGAAAAGAATTTGAACTTGAAAGAAAGAGCACAAACGGTGTCTTTTGGCACATTCTTTTGCCGAATTCCAGCCTGTAAGACAATTGTGATTGGTCAAAGCAAAGTGGCGTGCCTGGCAACCATCATCCCATTGGCTAAAAGTCCATTAATGGGCCAGTTGGCTGTTTTTGAGCCCACAGTGTTATCTGTGACTACAGAGGGCAGTCAGACGTGGCAGGAGATGGAGAGTGTAGATTTACCCCAGTGGAAAACTACACTTCTTCTGGCTTGAAAGGACTCACTCACACACACACACACACAGACACACACACACACACACACACACACACACACACACACACACACTCACGTACCATTCACAGTCCTCATACAAGCACATGCGCACACACATCCAGTACAAACACCCACATGCACACACACCTACAGTCCAAAGCCTGTGGGGAATTTCATTGAACACAAGGAGCAGTAGAATTCCATCACACATGCCAGGGGTTTCATGCCAAATTACCCTTTAATGGGATATTAAATGGCAGGAATCTGGCTCAATGTTTTTCTTCTTGCTCCGTACCAGATTTCGCCCCGTCCGATATCATATAGATCATTATACGCCAAATAACTCCAAACGTTTCTGTGGACGGAGACTTAGCGATCTTAGTCAGACACATTACACGAGGTTGACAGTGGTACATTTTCTCAGGTTCTCTCCTTTATGGACTCTGGTTACAGCTGAGTGCAGTAGCCTAATGGTGAATGCAGAACGCTTGCCAATTTTTCTATTGATGTGGAAAAGTACTGATAGCTGAAAGAAAGTTAATGGCCACCAGCAAGTTTCCTATATTTAGTTTTGTATGTGTCTGTTTTTGAAAAATCTATGAAATTAAAATATTGAACTTATTATTATATATTTTTTTGAACAGCAAGACTTAGAGTCTACAGCTGTGCGTCCACATGCTATTTGTTGGCATGCTAAAATGCTAGTTTAGTTTACACTGGCATGCTAATGTTTGCTAATTAGCACTAAAGACATGATTGTGTTTCCCAAATTGTATAACAACCTGTCAAACAGTTCACGAGACATTTTACTTGACCTCAAATGTCAACCTCATGGTGGCGCTAGACGAAAAGTCTTTAAGATTTATATCCTCTGGGCATGGTTAATGTTTACACAAACTTTCATAGGAACTGTGTTGCGATATTTTCATTTGGACCAAAGTTGTTCACCTAACCAAGAACGTTTCTGTGAGTGAAGTTAAAAACGTTGTCGACATTTAGGCATTTTAGGTTTTAACATCTTCTGCATGTACATCACATATACTGTATATGCACATAAAGTATGTGTGAGACATACACAGACACTATATGTAGCAGCAAGTAAAGTTTTCAGATAACTTAGCTAATGTTAGCAAAAGTGGTGCCAAGTTTTATTTCTGCTATCTTGGCTAATACTGAGAATTTTTTTTATTTTTTACTTGCTTACTTACGTTTAGCTCAGTCGGTCTCATGTACAAAGGCTCAGTCCTTGCTGTGGCAGCCCAGGGTTTGAATCCGACCCGTGGCTCTTTCCCGCATGTCATTCCCCATCTCACATTCCTGTCACTCTTCAGCTGTCTCTATCAAATAAAGCTTGAAAAGGCCAAAAAATATCTTAATAATTTTTATTGAGCGGCTGATGGAAGTAGCTAACGCGTGAGCCATCTCACTTCCTCCTTGCCTATGTTGAGAGTTCACATGTGCAGTGATACTTATCTACAACCATGCTAGCCTCTGTGAGGCTACAGCAGGACTAGCTAAATGCTAATGATTGCTAATGTGCTCTCAGTGTCAATGCTAAAATACTGATGCTTAGCATGTTCATCATTTTAATGTAGCATTTTAATTTTTGCTAATTAGCACTAAATACAAAGTACAGCCGATGCTGATGGGACTGTAGTTCTGGTTTTCATGTATGTGGTCATAGCACTGGACAAATGAAATATATAAATTCAAATGAAGGAAACATGAATATCTTCCATGGCTACAGTAAAAATAGAATTTGTTTAAGCTGCCAAAGGGGCTTAATTATTTATTTTTGTCCATTACTACTGTTTATTACATGCTGTATCAACCAATATAAATAGAAAATGACTGATTTCTAAGTCTGGTGCTGTTCAGCACACAGTTTTCTTATAAATGCGCTCAGTGAAAACAGCAGTGTATGACGGCAGCCGCTGAGGCCTTTCAAATGAGGTCACAGCCAGTGCCAGACAGTTATTGAATCCTGGAGAGTTCAGTGGCACTTAAGGAGCTCCGGAGCCGTCCAGGTGAATGGAAGAAAAGTAATCTTAATGTGGAAAGAAAAAGAATGTTTGGATTTCTTGGGTAGAACTGTAGAAATATCCGATGGTTGTTCATGATTAAAAAAAAAAGGATTCTATCATGGCTGTTTTTGTATTTTTCACTAACAAGATATACTTAACGGGATTTCCTTTACCATTTATGTCTCTCTTGTTTCCTCTCCAAAGAGAAACCCAACTGTGATGATTTATACAGCAGCGTTGTTGAGGGATGGTGGCTGTCGTTTCTGATTTAAGACACCAATTCACGTTCTCTGACTGATGAGCGGCAGTGTACTGTAATTCACTGTAGGCCACAGAGCAACAGTAGAGACAATGCCCAACACGGGGCCACTCAGTGACAATGAGCCACTCCCGGACAGTGATGGATGAGGACTCCTCATCTTAGGAATCCAGAGATGTGGATAGACTGGCTACGATTCGCTCTTTCCACAGTTTCATAAGAAAGGAGAAAGGGAAGACAGAGAAAGGAGGGGGTTGGGGATGTTGTTCCAAGGCAGCGGCGTTTGCCAAAACTCACTAGGTTCAGGTTGGCCTTTAGGAATCAGTGTGGACGGGATGAGAGGAGGAGAGGGAGGCACTTGTTCCATCCAAATCTAGAGTTGAGTTTCTCCAGAAGTGGCCTGTTGGGAGAAGAAAGACAGTGTGGTGGCAGTGACTAAGAGACACAGAAACTGTGGTTGGAAGAACTGACATGTGTGTATGTGTTTTCTTGTGTTTCTCCTCACAAAGATAGGGAGAGAGAGGACAGCTGACTGTGCCTCACTTTATTAAGGTGCTGTTTTAGGAAGAGGACTTGTTCTTGGGACTTGGTTTAAATACCAATTAAACAGAGGTGAAGGTAAAGTGCACACTCATATTTTTCATAATTTTGCTGCTAGTGCTGTCTGGCCATGTCGATAGTTTTCCTATCCGACTGTGAAACTTCTGCCAGTGCAACGGAGATGATTCGAATGTTATTTGTGCTCCTCGGAGGATTTCAGATGTTCATTTTAAAAATTCATCAGCAAAGTGTCTTTCCAAAAACAGCGTCCCTGTTATGCAGGATTGTCTTGAGACCTCACTGCCTGAACCAGAGAACTAGCAGTTCTCAATCTCCTGCAAGGATTTATTTTAAGAAACTAATGTTAACTAAGATTGATGTGAAGTATCTGAATATCAAGATTAAGTGAAATATAATTTATTTAAGAAGTATTTGGAAATGAAATAAGGTCAGCAGATTTGCTTTGTCGATTTGCAGACAGATTTGGACTTGAAAAAAACGGTGAATCCAAATGAAGTACACTACATGCTGAAATGCTTTTTGTCTGTTTTGTTCAAAGTGAACTGGCTTGAATTTAGTTTTCCTGGACGAACAAATGCACACGCTTAATGACGCATATTGCATCTGATAATCTGAACTTACACGTCACTCTGGCAAATTTATTTATGTTTAGTTTTTTATGGGTTCGTTCCCTCTTCTTTATTTTGAAAATGTAATATAGAAGTGTACTTACTGTAAACGAAAGTGAAACTGAAAAAAAGAAAAAGGAAGTGAACAAATCTTGTGGCACACTGTCTGTCCTTAAAGGTCCAGTGTGTAGGATTTAGGAGGCTCTATTTACTATTTTTAGAATATGGCAAAAATGTAATGTAATATTATTTTCAGTAGTTTGTAATCACCTGTCCACCATGTTGAGACACCATGTTTTTGCAATAGCCCAGAAAAGACAAACTAAACACTGACTCCAGAAAGGGTCTGTCATGTTTTTGCTTGGAAGGAGAAGGTGAAACGAAGAGGTTGCAATCAACAGCTACATGTAGATGCTGCTAAATCCTACACACTGCTGCTTTGAGGTATCCCAGGCTGCTGCACTTTTTTTTTTTAGGAAGCACTTCTCGAGACAGTGAGGTCTGTGTTTTATCCAGAGTAACAGGGCCATTTTTTCTAAAGACAAATTACTGTTAGAAAAAGTGCAATAATAACTTTTAAATATAATATATTACATCTTTTTTTTTTCTTTTTATATGTGCACAGATGCTTCCACCACCCCGGTCAATGCATGCTTATGTGTCAGAATAAAAGCCTTAACTCATCCAACACACTCTAAAGTCATTTTGCACTCTGCAGTGATGTATGTGAGAGGCTGTGAAGTGTCCTTCAGGGTGTGGCTGGTCCAACGGTGGGAACGGCTGCGAGTTGGCAGAGGTGAGGTATAATCCTGGCACCGAGCTGTGGTGCAGCTTCATGCGAATGGAAAGGTGGATAAAAAGACAGAGACAGAGCGAGAGGAAGAGAAAAAAAAAAATGATGGTGAACCTCTGTCATTGGGAGGCTGGGATATTGGCTTCCGACCACTAAACAGAGGCTGGGTGCGAGGCAAACAGAGAAGACAGCAGCAGACTGAGACAGTGTTCATTCTAAGCCTTCATCCTGCGGACAAGTGTTAACACACAAACATCAGCACAGACACTGTTTATACGCGACTCCCTAACATAGAACTGGAAGAGTGTGGAATAATGAGCCCTCTCAACCTGATCGTTTTTAAATCATCAGCACGCCAGGGCTTTTTGGGACACACACACACACACACGCACACACACAATCAGGTCATCAGATTCAGAAAACACAGCTGCCTGCCTAGTCAGGGAAACCGAGCCGCACTGCCCTGCTCTGTATAAAACACAAATTGTTTCCATTTTAAAAACCGAGCTGTGTCTAGAACAATAGGCTACCATTGTGTGTTCCCACGGGATGAAGGAGAGCACAGAGGGATTTTAATGAGAGAGCAGAGGTGTGACCTAGCGAGGACACAGAACACACACACACAGAAATCCCCCAAGAGTGTGAGAGGGCAGTTCAACCTACCACTGTGAAGAATTGCAACATAATGATGCAGTGAGTGCAGCGCAAACATATCATTTGGCCTCTAGCTCCCGAAAAAAAGGATATTTTTGGGCACATGAAAACACTTAAAAATCCGAATAATGTTTACTCGTGGTTTCTGCTTTTTTTCCCTTAATGTGTGTGTTTTGCTCACCACAAAACAACAGCCGTTCATCCCCGAGGATGTTAGCTGAGAAACCTGTGATGAAACGAGACGACTCTTTTGTACCTGTTGCCTCAGAGCGGCGATGACAGGCCCGTCTGTTTCGTCATCGGCGGTGGGGCGTCGTTGCTCCTGCGCTGCTGTTGTCATGAAGTCAGCGTGAGCCGCCTGATCCTCTGATGCTATCGCTGTCTCCATCTCAATCTCCCGTGATGATCAGTTTCATACGATCATCCGTTCGTCACGCCAAATCCCCAATTCATGATCCCTCCTCGTGACGGGGTTGCTTTTTTTTTTCTTCTGTTCGTCCATGACACCCTGGCAGTCACATCCAACCAGCGACACACACACACACACACACACACACAGAAGACACTCACGCTCACCATGACAACGTATTTACTTCTTCGTCGAGACGCTCTTCTCATTTTGGCTGATTTACGGGGGCCCTGATTACACTCTGTTTACTGGCACTCGTAAACACAATGACAACCTGGCAGTGCTTAAACATCTGAAACACTGTTATTATTTCTCCATCTAGCAAGAAGACACAAAGCGTAATCCTCATTGCTGGATCTTGGTTATCTGCCCCCAACCACAGCCACACCAGTGTGTCATCTGCCGGGCAGACATGGAAAAAAAAAAAAAAGAAGCAGCACAGAAAAAGAAATGCAGCTGATGGGAGAGTCATTTTTGGGAAGCGTCTCGGTATCTGTCTGGCTCTGTCACTGTGTGTATGTTCTATTTAATAATGAAAGAGCTAATTATCCAATATTTTTTTTATAGTGATGAAAGTGTTGTCAAGACAAACGGAGAAGGCATTAAATTCACACCATGTATGATGTCTTTGGCTGACTGAGTGGAATTGACAGTTTGGTTCTTTGGAGCCTCAGACGCAGACTTATTCACCACCCGTAGAGACAGAAAGAGAGAGGAAGGGTTGGGAGGGGTGATATAAAAGTAGCGTTGGCAGAACGCGAGGCAGTGGAGTGCCAAGGCATCTCTTAACTTCATTTACAGACTCTTCTTGACATTATAAAAAGCACAGATCATTAGAGAAATATATAAAAAGATAGATCTGGAAGCTCAGAAGAAGAGTGATCGCACCTCATGCTCGAGACTGTGGCTTTGAGTTGGTGTCCAATCAAAGACAGCATCAACAGACGTCGCCATGAGTCGGCTGAAGGATTCTTCATCTCTTTTTTTGGTTGGAACCAAAAGGACTTGGCTGAAAGTAACCGCTCCACGCAGTCACATGTGTGCAGTGATCTGACTGTGACTTTACAGCCGGCGAGCTTCGTGACACAGGCTGCACGGGAGGTAAAGAGCGGCCGCAGGATGATTCGTTTTCTGCCCAGTGCAGAGCGATGACTCACCTGTGGTGACAGTAAGTCCTGACTCACCCTCGGACCTTGACCGGCTTCCTGACAAATCAAAGGAGCCACTTGATGACACCATGATCTGTTCTCATCCTGACTTTGTGCTTGTGGTTGCACGGGGCAGCGGCATTGTCGAGTCTGCAACGCTACGCTCTGGTTCTCATCAGGTGCTTAAGAGGAAATCAGCTTAGCTCATTTCCTTACGTCAGCAATTAAGTTTGGATCTGTGTGTGTGTTTGCGACTGTTTCTGCTGGAAGGATTAATCTGCTCATTTCCATCAAAGTAAACACCTTTCAGTGTCTGCCAAGTGACAACTCTTTGATATCACTTTCAAATAAGTCTGTTTATAAAGAGTTTATATAATCTTAATCCATAATATTTTATAGATTAATTGTTTCAGCTAATATCGAAAACAACTTGACCCTCCAGCTGGACATGTGTTTAATCTTTTTGCCACTATTTATTAAGAATTAAATAATATTTAGAACTGGAGACTTGTTGGATTTTATCAATGATGTAACATTTATGTAGACACACTAATTTTTCAGATGATTCTCAGTAAGAAACTCTTTATTATTGACATTTAACATAAGTTTGGTGGTTTATTACCATTTATTGATGATTGCATATAAGAGAATTTTCACAACCTGGTAACCCAGAGGTATTATTAATAAATTATAAATGATCTATTAGATTAATTTATAACCATTAATAAATACGTTTTAAGCTTTTATAGAAGGAGTTTTTCATGCTTGTTCATGGTGAGAATTGTTGCGTCTGAAATACTATCATGGTTTAGACTTACTCTATATGAAAAGTGTCATGGTTTGGCGCTATGCGAATGAAATAGAATTGAATTCAATAATTTCATGAGCTATAATATAAGAAACAAACCAGTTTTAACTTTACTTTTTAAAAGTAAACTAATCGTAGCTCAGAGCCTCATTTTAACTTAGATCACGTGATCTAAGTATGGACCTTTGTGATAACGGGCCATAGTAGCTCGTCCTAGAACAAACTGTAATGAAATCCATGGAGCTACAGACTGCTAGCAACCAGGTGCACTGACTTCACCGTTTGGACCGCTCCATGTCACACCACAACTTTATTTTTACACTTCTTCTTGTTCAGAGATATTGCATGTCAGCAGACTTTTTGTTAAACTTTGGAAGGTCTTCCGATCTTTATGCTAAGCTAAGCTAATTAACTCCCGGCTCAAACTATTCGGTGCATACACACACAGTGGTATGAACCTCTAACCCTCAAAACAAAAACGCCGCTCCTCGTCTTACCTGTTCTGTTGTCTCAGACCTATAATCCTGTTGTTCTTTTTATGGCCGTGGAAACATTGTAAAGCCACTTATTTTTAGATATTGGACGTTCCTGGTGACATAAGAATTGACACTTACTCAAAGCCTCTTTAGTGCAGACCACCAACTAAAAGCCTGAAACGTAAATGTCATATAAAATGTGTGTACATGTGTGCGTGTGTTTGTGTTTATTTGTCTGTCTAATTCAGCCCAGCCCTTGGTTTGTGCAACAGGGCCTGCCTTGTTTATTGTTGTATGTTGCTAACAACAGCACCAGATGGTAATGATGATAGTCAACCGCTCTCCTCCGCAGTCGTCTTAACAGGTGTAACCTCATTCCCTCTCTAATTTGTCAGCCCCTGCTTGTTTTCCCTCATTTTCACCAAGTTTTGTTAAAGCTACTCAAGCTTTCTTTCTTTCTTTCTTTCTTTTTTTTTGCCCTCTTTTTGCTCTCCCTCCATTACCCCGCGGTGATGTTAAGTGAGCTAGTATTTTTGGACTTTCAGCATGCCGCCAGAAACCATCAGACTTCTTAGCTTTCCCCTTTGGCGGTCCGTGAAACCCCACTGTCAGTGAAGCCCAAAGGCAACAGCAAAAAAGTGGACTGAGCGTTCAGTAGCAAAGTAGTAGAGCAGAAAAAACAAGAAAAAAAAAGAATATGAAAATAATAGAAGCTCCTCCGTGATTTATTGGCGATTTATTGAGTCTTTGGCACTGCTCTTGTTTTAAAAAATCTTAGTTTTAGATGTTTTAGGCACAGAGCTTTGGAAATAGAGTTTTTGTATTCAGTGGTGTACTTCCAGATCCTGGGCTCCAGGCTTCTCAAGGGAAGGGACCGGTGCCTCAAAAGGGGAGGTGGTTCCTGGTGGCCCTCAGATTTACATCCGCACTTTCTCCACCTGTGATAGAGAGGCCTCGGAGAATACTGTTGTTGTATGTTCTGAACGGAGTATCTGGACAGTGGCTGCCTCACACACACTGGAAACACTTAAAGCTGAGGATGGAAACTCACACACTGCACGCAGCCCGCAGTGATTTCACAGCACACACAGAGACACTTTCTTCTCCACGTCGTTTGTCTTTGATGTCGCTGTTCTTGACACTTCCTCGCTGTTGTCACCAACCAATACGCACCGGGCACCGCAGCAGTAAACACTGAGCTAATACATTTTGGGAGAACATAAACAACACATGAAAACAGTGCAATTTGGGCTGTAATTACACTGCCGTGATCACGGAGAATGGGGCATATTTCTTAATCAGGACCAATCTGCTTTTCGAGCACTGGCAACAATCAAGAGAGTGGATGGAGATGGAGCACAGGCAGAGGATGCTTTCGCAAGTTTGAAGACCAGGGAATAACAAAAAGATTAAGAAGAAGAGATGGATAATAACAAGGGCTTTCAAAAACAGCTTTTGAGAACGTGGAAGACATAGCACAGACTCAGCCTTTATTAAAACATAGACAGGAAATATTGCATTTGTTTTGGCTGCACTGCATGAGAATGGTCAGCCTCAAGTACCTGGATCAGGAGGTATTGACAGTGAAGGGGTGAAGAGTGGAGGACAGAGGACGAGGGACCTCAATATCAATAAAGGAAAAGGGACTTTGCTGATAAAGCAAGATAAAGGCCGAGGGAAAGATAGGACAGCAGGGACCGGGCGAGAATGTGTGAGGATTTTGTTGGAACGCTTTGACGCACTAAAACCTAAAATCTCATTCTGTGGTTTGTACTTCTGGGTTATCATGTCCTCATCTCCCTCTCGCACGTGCTTACACATTCCTCTCTCCTGTCTAACAACCATCAACGGAGCAAAACTGTGGAGAGTGAAGTCTATCTCTCTCTGTGGAATACACCTATTACAGGACGAACGGGAAAACTACAGGAAATTTCATAATCAGGGCCATATTAGCCCGGGGCCTTGCAAACTCGGTACTGTCAGCATGGGTCACGCTACATGGGAACATTTTTGGAAAACAAGGGAGGAACAGAGTGAGACGTTGGGAATAATTAGGCACTTATGGCAGCTTGCAAAAGTCTGAACACTAGAGCCAGATCGTTGGAAAGCCTATGGAGGGTCTTTGGCGAGGTTAGAGGTGACAAAGCAGAACGGTAAGATCCTGTGTGTGATTTCTCCGACGCCGGAGGTTGGAGGAGTTTGGCTCACTGTCTCTGTGGCTGTCTGCGACGACGCTAAACCCCAAACACAGTGTCCTTGCGCAACCTTTTCCAATCATAGGAATGAAATTCCAGCGAAAAAAGAAGGGTGCAGATTTTTCATTAGCAGTAGGGAACACTCAGGAACGCCCCGTCGACCGCTATGCTGCGGTGACGGTGGCGCAAAGGAAGGGCTCGTTAAAACGGCAGCTCAGGTTTAGACATTTGCTTTACTGGGAAATGCGGCGTGAGGGGTGCAGGAGACTGGTGTGATGTGTTTGTGGCGGGACATCTGGGAGTTGAAGAAAAAAGTCAGTCAGAACTCATTGTTGAGGGCCTAGGTAAGACGAACTTTTGATACCTTTGGACAAAATCGAGATTTCAAGGGAATTTGCCCTCTTTTGAACATTCTTAAGGCGGCCAGTCATCTATACCTGGTTGAGATTGAACTTCTTAAAAGCTCACGAGGCCTTAGCTGTTTGTTTAGTTAACTTAAAGAAAAGGGCCTGGAGGCTGCTCAGCTAGGAAATCCAGATGCTCTGCTCTCTTTTAATGCCTCATGAAACGCCAAGCCTTTGTCATCATATTCACTGCTGGGCAAAACTTACCTAAAGCTGGACCCAAGACAGAAGACAGGTTCAACGCAAACACACACAAATTAACCCACACACACAACGTGCACATGGTCTTTCTCTCCGAGTGAGCAGCATGCTGAAGTAAACGCACTGGTTGCCCCGAAGAGAAGTTTGGTTTCATTGTTTAATGACTTTGCTATTCCCCACTAATGTTTTACATATGAGACAGAGATTGCTCCCATCCATCTTTCTCTCACTGACTCACTTACTGCCTTTTCATTCCCACTCAAATCTTTTACGCTCAGTCATTTTCAATCTGATTTCCTCAGACAACTCAATTATGTTGGCTGGGGCCCATTTGTTTTCGAACAAAATATTAGAGAATGGAGTTTATGAGTCATAAGAAACATCTTTCAACTCGATCCTATTAGTCACCTTGTTTCTTGATGGCTTCTTGCAAAACGTCCTTTTTGTCCAGCATCTGAATAAAGAGAGAAAACAGAGCAACACATGTTTGCACTGGACGGGGTGTACACATACAGACCTCACACACACACACACACACACACACACACACACCTCCTGAGTCTGTACATTCAGCTAGATTTCAATAAATCCTCATTGACCCCAGAGAACTCTGCAAAATTAACTTTTTTTCCCCTCCCTCTTGTATTTTCAGAAACCACAGACCATGGATCAAGTAAATGTGACAAGTGAGTGGACTTTCTCTTACCTTGCAGCCCAGATCAAATCCTCTATTTTCATTCATTACAAGCTGAACTTGACCTATAACTCCCCCGCTCTCTGTTTTGTTCTTTGCTGCGCATGTTTGCCGTGTTTGCCATCATCAGTGGCGGTGGTGGCGTCGGAGCTGCGCAGAAGGAAAAGGTGAAGGGCAAAGACGAGACGTACTGGAGGGAGATCAACGCCGCCATGGCCCTGACCAACTTGGCGCAGGGGAAGGACAGCGCCTCCGGGACCACCAGCTGCATCATCCAGAAATCCTCCCATATAGCAGAGATCAAGACTGTTAAAGTGCCGCTGATGCAGAAATATTAGCCCTGACGTCATCCTCCCAACTCTCTATGCAAACCAGCAAACATTCCTGTTTCAGCAAACTTGCCGGAGTCCAAATAAACTCCCCCTTTGAGAGAATGAAAAGAGAACTGTTGTTTGAGGAAAGGGGGGGTGTTTGAGGCGAGGAAGTGTGGAACAAAAAGAGAACTCTCATTCTTTTTGGTTGTTATTGGTGTCTTAAAAAAAGTGCAAAAGAGGCCTTGACCATCATTTTCTTTGCTGGGTTGATGTGCAACAGCGACAAGTGTTGATGATAGTTTCACTGCAGTATTTCCTAAAACAAGATACTTTTGTAATGTTAACTTATTTTTGATGAGTCTGACTTTTTTTTTTCTTCTTCTTCTTCTTTTTTTACGCTAAGAAAATTTGTATTTTGCCAAAGTGCCTTTGTTATTTAGACGAATAACTCACCGACTGTGGTCAATGCAAAGTACAGATACTGAGGTGCCTCTGGAATTTGTGAAGGAATATTTGACTAAGTTTAGAGCAGCAGTCATGATTCAGGATTTGTTTTTTGTGAATGAAAACTCCCCACAACAGCTCCGTGCCTTAAGGACTGAATGAGCTCACCATCGGAGGCATCGATGAACTCAAATAGCACACTCACAAGCGGATACACAGTCTCGTAGAAAATACCCAGCAGTATTTCCCCAATGACATTGTTCTTGTTTTGACTGGAGCCTTCATTTTGACTGTAAACTGAACACTGTTTCCCGGAGCTGGCAGGCCAACAATAACTGTTGCATACGTAGATAAGTTGCCCTAACGTGAGCAGCAGATTGATAAGCAGCCGGCGTTCTCCACCATGTCCATATCTTGGCCTTGGATTTCATTAGCCAGCGAAGGATTCCTTTCTTATCTGAGCTTTTGAGTTGCTGAAACGTGCACGACGCTCAGCTGGACCCTAATGAAGTCACGTTCACCCACTCAGCGACACACATGTACGCAGATCTAACAGACACGCTTTAAGGTTCAGTACAGTATCTAACAGAAGAAGAATGCCATGACCTAAAAGGGATGTTTTTGCTTTGCATTATCAGTGTTTTATGTGGACAGCGTTGCCTTTTCACATGTTTGTGCTCAGAACAAGATAGTCTGGAGTGAACGAGAGAGAAAAGCCACCACCAGCTCCCCCAGCCGTTTGATCCTCAGCCCTCTCAGCTGTTTAGCATTACATTCAAATTGCTGTTTACAAGAAGCCAGAGGATAGACTTAAAAGTTTGACTTTCTCCCCCTCGCTTTTCTTTTTTTTCCTGTTTGTCTTCAAAAATACATTCCAGTATTATCTATTTGTCGGCCAAGCAAGTGTTCAGAGTATCTGTTATTGTCAGTCTGTATATGTGTGGTTGTTTTTTTTTGGTTTTTGATCAAAACTTTGTACTTGGTTTCACTTAACCGTACCGCATTAAGAGCTTCTTTTGTCATCCAATGGAAAGAATCTCCTTTATAGAAAGTACGTACGGTGCATATGTTATAAACGTTTGCGGTGAACGATGCCAAGTTCACAAACTGGGGGGAAATCAAATTGGGCTTATGGGAGAAACTGCAGTTGGCTCTCCATGCTGACTTTTTAATTGTATGTATATCTTCAAGGTACTGTTTATGTGTGTCGATGTACACTCCTTCATAAATGGTGCAGTTTTTATTTTTTTGGACAACCCAGACTGTACTTCTGGTCAAGGACTTTGAGAGGGAGTGAAGCTGCACAAAGTGACTTTTTGACCTTTTTTTATATGTCTTGAATGTGCAAACTGTTTAAAAAAAAAAAGAAGCTGCACTTACAGTTCTTGGTTTTCAATCAGAAAACACACAGCCTCCATTGAGAACTTGTGGATGAATGTGTTTTTACATAAAGGTGAAGAGAAGGAAAAGAAATGAAGGACAACCCTATATTATTCCTGTTAGCGTGCCTATGGAAGTATAATGAAATCAATCGCACTAGCCAATCCCCAGGCACTATTTGCTTATGCAGTGGGGGTTGTGGTCTCCCACATGTGTTTTTTATACACCTGATCCAGGCAGGGTAGCTGCAGGGTAGTGCCGGGCCTGCTCCTTGTGTTTCTAATCGCACCTCTGAACCTCTGGACCACTCGCGACCCTCACACTTCACATGATACCCGCTCACTGGGAAGAGAAAGAACGAGGGAAGGAGGCTTCAGAGATAACAGAGCAGCCTTTGTTGTTCCTACCTGCAGTCACTCCCCAACAACGACACTACTAGTACTAACAAAGGGGTTTCTACGGCCAAGACTTTGGTGCTGTGCATGCCTTTCTCCAGCACAAGCCCTGCTATCAAATCCATGATGACAAATGGAAAGCAATGGTATGTATTAAAGCCTATAAATTATTATTACGGACTTTGTAAAAACAAAGAAAGTGGTGACCATAGTTTGTTTTTTTATTGTTAAGTTATATAAATTGAGATTTTTTTTTTGTTTGTTTTGATAGAGACTGGATTTTCAATCCAATGACCAAATGCATATCTCCTTGTTGCTCTCATGTAAAATTTCTTTTATAAAAACAGTTGTTTCTTGGTCAAAGCAATGAATAAACCTCTGAATGAAATGAAACGTGTCGTGTGTTTTATTCATTTGTTTATGTTACATTTTCAGGAGCTTTTTGCTGATTCACTCACTTATTTAAACAATTTATTTTAGCCACATGGAAGCGGTGAAAGAAGACATAAACACATATTTTCACCTCATAAACTTAAGAGTCATATTTGTGTTCTGATGAAAGTAACTCTCTCTTTTTAGCTTTGTTCTTGGCTATCATCTTAAAAAGTCTCCAAGGTATAGCTGCTAAATGCTTCACTGTGTTCACTAGTTAGTTGCTAACTTTGCCTGTTTGTCGTTTGGTTTTGGGCATGTTGGCACAGTCAGTTTGGTTTTCACTAAAAACAGTTGTTTACTGTAACTGGAAAGTTGATGAAAGACTGAATAAAAATAGCAAATATGCGGGTCAGGCATCAAAACAATTCGCTAAAAGACACAAAAAGACTTTTTCTCTGAGGGTTCATCACTACAAGCAACCCATCTCACATTTTATCTGATTTATGGTTGATATAAAAAAAAAATCAAGCAGCACAGCTTTAAAGACTGAAGGCTGAAGCTTCGTCTTCGACATTTCACCTAATCATTTGTCTTCTCTGAATAGCCTCAGATTATACAAAATGCTGTCAGTGTGTTTATCGTTTGAAAATGCAGGAAAAGAACAAATCGTGAGCACAAATCCAAAATCTGGTTTGTTTAGGCAATTTTAGTTTCCCTTTGTTGATGTCACCAGACTGAAGTCTTACTGTAAATCCAAGGCCACCACTCAACACTGATCACAATGTAGGAGATGTTTGTTTATGACACACAAGGCGGGGTGGTTTTTAAGAGCTAAACAAACTAATCATGACGAACCATTGGAAGAGCTGAATGTATACAGCAGTGTTCTGCCTCTACCACACACCACACATTAGTGGTTTGGGCCCCAGTGTTTGCTATCTCCTGTGTATTTTTGCTACCTTTGGAGGGATGTTGGGCGTTTCACTTTATTTGTTTGAGAAGATCGAAATCTGTCTCTCAGGAGTTCAAGAGGGCAGCAGCAGCAGCAGCAGCAGCAAGAGATGAATGGTTTTAAATAAAGATTTAATTAAGTCTGGGTTTTCTATAGCCGCCATCATGATGTGGATACCTAGGAAAGTCTGTGCATATAATTTGAACACTTGTGGTATTGAGGATCCTGTATGATAGCGTCAATAGACAACCAAGTCTTTGTGCAGTGTCTGAGTCTGGAAGCATCTCAGGGAGGCCAGGGGAAGATTGAATTTATATCTCATGCTTCCTAGGTGTGTCCTTTTCCTCAGGGCTCAGTCTCCCTTCTCTTTCCTGTGTATTAATGGCTCTACCATGCCACCACTGAACCTGAGCTCTGCCACAGACCCCTCATATGTCAGAACGAGGAAGATCCTGAGGGAGAACACAAGACTGAAATAAGTGATTTGAGAGCCAGGAATAAAGATGTTGACAGCAGTTGTCCCCAAGCTGGTAGCAGCGAACGCCACAAACTGTAAATGCTGCCCAGTGTTGGAAGGTTCTGCATCCTGCGGTTCCACTGTCAGTCAGAACCAATCAGGACGAAGCCTGTGGAGCAGCCAAACACCCAACAAGATGCCCCGCTGCTTTCCCCATGGATCAGTTGCCACTAGATCTCAGCATGGCTCTGTGAGTTGGCTCACTCCGACACTTCCTGAAATAATCCTATCAGGTTAGTTGACCTCTTATCCCTCAATGCACTCAGCTTGCCAAACTCCACCTTCACTGAGCCACATTTTCCATTGAAAAAACTAAGTGATATTCCATGCTGCCTATAGCTTCTCCCTTCATCCATGCCTCTTCTCTGTGCTGCTGACAGATTTGAAAGGAGTCGGGGAACTGCACGGTTATCTCGGTGCAGGAGACGGACAAGTGGAGATTCTCACTTGGCGCGGCCCGCGCCTTGACAGACTCCAGACTTCACCTTGGACATTTAGTCCGCCAGAAACTCAGCTTCACCGACAACGGGCAAAACCACACGGAATGAAATCCAAGAACGCAGACGTTCTGAAAATCATTTCCCATTTGATGAGGAAATATGACTCCCGTGGCATGCTGAAGTAATTAGTTACCTTGCTGTGAAGGATGCTCCGACGAGCCCCCGTTCATTATATCCAGGGCTTTGTCTTTTACTAACTCCTGCCCTTGGACACATATATGAGAAAAACTGCGGGGCCTAATTGTTAGATTCCTGAAAGAATTGACTGATTAAAAACTTGGTCCAGCCTTGCAATCATTTTGGGACTGGGGCTGTTTTGGATCAGCTGTAACTTCATGGATGTTTGAGGAGGTGATGCATGCGGACCACTGCTCAGATCATGGACACAGTGTGAACCAGAGCTAATCACACGGGTGACAAGGGGTCAGAGAAGCGTTATTACTTTGCAGACAAATTACACCCCTCAAATTAGCATATTTTCCCAAAGGGCACATCTGTAGGTGAGCGTAGTTTGAGTTTGCGTGATACTGGGAATGTCCACAGGATGATACTGAGAAACATTAGCTAACACTGAAGAAGAATTACACCACGCAGCGCTTACACAGATTACTGACTAACTGAATTACTTTAATGACAGAGGCATGCACAGGAAACAATGTGTTATTTCACTATTAGGTCTGATTTTTGGATTTCCTGCAGTCATTTTATATTCTTTGAAATACATATTAGAATGAAGAAAACCTTTTGATCTACACACTTCTCACCCAAGTAGAATTAGATCCCCACTTTCATCTGCCTGTGACATTTTCATCTGTATTACAATCTTTGTGTCAGACATAAGACATTTTGGTTGTCTTATATTCTATCCCTTGATTTTTCATTTCCTCAAATCATTCGTTTTAAAGTGAGCAATACATCCCATGTTTGTCTTCTTGATTCCATCCTTCTATTAAAGCCACATTTTTCAGCTCTTCTTCTGTATCCCGCTCCATTCGAGGCGGTTTCTGATTCTTCTCCGTGTTAAGCTAACCGAAGGCAGTTGAAAAATATTTCCTGTCTTCATTTCTCATAATAAACTTCTTTTAAGAAACCACCAGAAACAAGAAGGAGAGAGCTATGCTTTCACAGAACCGCAAGTAAATGCTGTGTTTGGCCAAATGAGGACATGCCGGGTGTTATTCCAGGTGGACATCTTCTCTATTTTGTTTTGTGAGAGGGTCTGAGTCTGAAACAGGGAGGAAAAATGTGACACATGCCAGTTTTAAACAAAAAAGGTCAATTGCGCTTGTAAGAGCAGACTGTGAAGGCATGCGCATTGTTCTGACCTGAGAGCATTGGGAAATGGATAAACGTAGATGGTTTAGAAACACTCTGCTCTGCTGCCAGAGTAAACCGCTCTCACAGAAAAGGAGACACTTTTCATGAAATGGAACAGGAATGGGTCTTCGGGGGCAAGGGAATGCAGGAAATCTCTGCTTTGATACCTGGTGTCAAGTTTTCATTCACATGATTTCATCGACCGCGGTTTCTCGTACATGGGCTGCATCGTGTTGTCGGCAAGACAACGCTTACACAAACTCTAACCGCGCAAAACATTTCTTCCTCTTTGCTCTAAACTGACATAATCCCAGTCACAGTCTCACCACAAAGCCCTGCAACACAACAGGTCTCATGTTCGCCACTTTTGTTTGGAGGTTATTCTGATCCGTTTCCATTTGCCTCCAACATCCAAATGGGCCCACCATGCACAGTCACATGCAGTGGATCCCCCTGTTTGTTTATTGGAGCATAATTCTTGTGAATTTCCTCCCTGGATCCCATGTCTGAGTCCATCCAAGAGTCACCCGTGCACGTGGTAACAGCAACGGGACTGAATGAGTAGGCGGTTTAGCTGCCTGCACCTCAGCTGTTTCCTAACAGTCTAAATCCTGATAATTGGCCGTTCTCTGAGCTCCTGAGACAGGCTGGCTAAACAGCTGCTACAAACAAAGAGACCCCTTCCAAAGGTGCTGTAGGTCCAAAACAGTGCATGGCTGCCAACATGGGATCAAGACAAAGAACCTGTGGTGAGTAGAATGATATGTAAGCTGTGGGGGTGAGAACTGGTACTTTCACTTCTGTTGGTGCAAACAAAGGTTAAGATGACATATCCACTTTCATATACACATGAAATCCCCCAATGATAGTTAGCATCTCGGCATTACGGTGCTTGAAATTACTCTGAGAAAGTTTTTTCCCTCTTCTTTTATTTCACTCAGACATAAGCTCATTCACAGTCATTGTTTGGAACTCACAAAACACACTGCTAGCTTCAAGGGATGCAAGATTTGCATACTCTATCACGCCATGGTTAATTTTAACTTAGCAACTCCCTGACATATTGCTGTTGATCTCAGCCAAGGAGTAAGATCAAGGGCAAAATCTGAGGAAACACACGATGATCTAAAGGATTAAATAAAATGAAACAAAATCAATTTCTCCTATGAAATGTTTTTTTCTTGTTTCTTTTCTGAGTGTGAAAGCATATTCCTGGCTTAAATAAAGGATAATAACCTAAATAGCCTGTAATTACTAGCTTTTTTCCATGGTTTCCATCGTCATCACTGTTCTTCAGCTGGCATCGTATGGCCTACTCCAAGTAAGAACTCTGGTTATGTGACAACAGGTGAGATGGTTGAAAGACAAGACAAAAACAAAACAAATTAGGTAGAACGCTCTGGAAAATGCAAAGTAAGTGGACCTTGATTTTAGAATGTTTAGTCAAAATGATGTTTATTTGGGATGTCCTGGTGGCCAAGTGGTTAAGACACATGACTTTTGTTAAATGTCATCCTGCTTCCTTCCCTCCTCGTATTTCCTGACCAGATCTTGTATAAAATGAAAAAGCTATAAAAACTCTTCCAGAAGACTTCATGCGAAGACAAAGGTCATGGTTATGATGTTTCAAATATTTCCGTACAAGGTATTATTTTTACATTGGAGGAAGCCTCTCATTGCAGTTTTATTTCAGCTCCTGCGAATGAACTTTGGGTGTTGCCAGTTGCTGAGGCGGCTTAATTCAAAAATAACACCCATGGCAGCACTTTATGCCGTGATTGCATGATTGCTGTTTTCGCATTCTGTGGTGTCACCAGCAGAGCCACTTTGCCATCCAAAGTTCATCCTGAGAGCTGATAGGACTGTCTATTGCGTGTGAGGTTTGCCCTGAACCAGGCACTGAAATGTTGGTTTTAGCCTGATGGATTGGGCTTTTCGGGAAAGTGGAATCTTGGAAGGTTTGCAACAGACACTGTCTCACTGAGGTAGCTGTATCATCCCTTCACATTCAGACGGCCATTTAAAGAGCAACTCTTGGATTTTTACCTCAGAAAGGAGCAGCACCTCAACATTGCCACGAGGCATTCATACGCAATGTCTAAATGGAGAACTGCTTCACAGCGTTTATTTACACATGGAAGTTCATTCTAGACTTTGGGACAAAATAAACTCAAGGTCCACTTGCCAATTTTTTTTTCACCTTTCAACTGGATCCCAGATATCATGATTACATACTTACATGCACATACATATGCATGTCCTTCTTATTTATTATAGTTTATTTATTCACACATATAAACAATTCGAATGCCTTACGCACATGTAAGTGGTGTTAACTATCAAAGCATGCGTATAACCAAGAGGAAACCTCTGTGACTGTGAAGTGAAGCCAGTGTGGGAGTTCTAAAAACTGCAGTCCTCAAACAGCCACTTGAGACTGGCTAAAAAACAAGTACGCCATGTTAAAATGTCCAACTTCACAGAACAAACAGCTTACAGTTTACATCCTGGAAAAAAACAATTTTGGTCTCTATAGATAATTTCCCCATTCATGACCACTGTAATTTGTACCATTTAAAAATGCAGCTTTGAGTGGGGTGTCGTTTAGCTCAGTTGGTAGAGCATCCACCCTATGTGGCCCCAAAGGCTCAGTCCTTGCTGCAGCAGCAGAGGGTTTGAATCCGACCTGTGGCTCTTTCCTGCATCTTCCCCATCTTTCTCCCTGCATTTCCAGTCACGCTTCAAGCTGACAGGTGAGTAGCAATGACACACAATGACCACACCTGATCACACTCAACTTCACAATGGCTTTTGGGTTACATTACTGAAATGTCGATTTTTATTCAAGCAGTTTATGTTTATAACACTGTAATACTTCTTTTAATGTAATTCAAAGAAAAAATATGAAATCTTGCTTGCCTGACTTCAACCTTACTGCCCAGTTGGGGGCAGTCCAATAAATTATAACAACATAGACAACTGAATATCATCATATCAGTAACAGCAACATTATGTAGAAATTGGTATATTTATTGTTATTGTATGGTAGAAGGGTTACATAATGTCTCTGAAACATGGCTAATGCGTTAGCAAATGGCTCTCTATTTAAACACCCACCAGACACGGAGCAACATTAACATCCATTTCATGAGTCATGTGTCTGGCCAATGTTCACTCCTCTTTGTTTTGGTTTCCAAAAATCTCGATGAGAAAATAATGTTGCTTTTTGTCTTCTAAATGCTCCATTATTGAATGCTCGCTAACAATTTGCTAACTTTCCTCTTTATTTGGTGCTGGGCAGGTAGTGAACTGTGGGTTTATCAGCGCTTTTTGACTGAAAACAGCTGCCTGGTGCGTCTGAAAATTATGCTGGTGAGAGCATTGCACCAATGACAGTGAGCTAAAAGTAGCTAAACTGGTCTCCGGACTCTCTCTAAGTGGAATGTTAAGAAATAAATATCTTTGGACTCATCAAATGAGCCTTTTTACATTACATGTAGACATTTAAACATTAATAATATATAAAAAGTGCAGCTTTAACTGATGTTCTAATCTTTTGATTTATGTTAGTTGTATGTTGTTCTTATATGTGTTGCCTGTTAGTCATTATTTCTGCTTATTTTATTTTTTGTACAAAACTTCTGTTTCAATCATTTTTACTGACTGGCAAGCTTAAGCACCTATAAATTCTTGTGTTGGGCATTATAGGGGGCAGTTTCACTTTGGGGGTCTCTCTGATCAATCTGCTTTCACACAGTATTTTGGAGCCAATGTCCACATCAGGAAGCTGTTGGAAGCCTTACGAGGGCAGAGAGTATTTCCACCAGCCGTCGTAAGTTGTAGCAGCAGCACTGCAGAGTAAAACAGAAGCCACAACCACTCATAACATAATGACAGCCGGGGGATCACAAATAAGACATAGAGGAGAGCAGGGCCTGGTGTCTCTGTGTAATATTTCATCACAGAAAAGCTAAATAAATTCCTCACTACAGTCAAGTGAAACCACGTCAATGCAGCAGATGTAAGAAATGGCAGCTGCCGGAGGAATGCGGTTTGGCAGCGAGCGGGGCCTGGAGAGAGACTGGAAGGTCCTCTCACGTTAACACTTTGTGTTTGGGAACACAAAGATACATTGTTGACGGACTGAGCGGGACTCAATCGCATGTCTGCCTGAGCTGTGTGTGTGTGTGTGTGTGACGGGGACAGGGTGGTGGGTCCAGTCTCCTTCATGGTCATATGGAAAAATCCCACACAAAGCGAGCCTCCAAGTGAAACTCCCAGGACGTATTTTAAAAGGATGGCATTACGGAACAGAGTGGTATTAAACACACACACACACACACACACACACACACACACAGTTTACCCTTTAACATATTGTGATATTTAGGTGGAGGGAGAGCGACATAGAGACAGAGTGAGAGGCAGTGGACCTGGCAGGCGGCATGGCATCAGCGTGGCAGCCAGTTTTGAAGGCCAGCAAATAAATAGGCCTCACATTGCTCAAGAGTACAGCCGGAGCCAAAACTGTAATGTTACCATAAATCTGGAATCGAATGGGCACTCTCGGCCAACGCAGGAGCCTATTCCTCCAGATGTTAGTTATGAAACTCTTATTTTTATTTTTTTTTCCCTTCCCCCCCAACGTCAGAAAAAATACACACATGTTAGGCGTAAAATCGTAGAGTGGAGCTGTCTGGATTCACGATCTCGTCATGGGTGATTCGCAGTTTGATGAAGTCAGGTTACGACTTTACTCACTGCAACCACTCTGCTCCAGTGGATTGACATTTATCAGACAGCTAGACCACAGCAGAAAGTGTGTGTGTGCAAGACTGCTGGGTAAAGATAAGTCAGGACTATCTGTTTAATCAAACACTTCATCTTTCTTCACACACACAGCCTGTTAATGTTGGGGTGATTATTATTTTACCTCTACTGAAACGTTAAAAATATTATCTGACTTTATCTCTCATTTATATTTACGCTGTCTCTACACGACCAATTTATCTTCATCCACTGGTTGTAATTTGAGAAATTACCAAATGTCTTCCAGTGAACAAGTGAACTATTAGTCACATTTTTAAGCCATACACAATCAGAATAGTGTTGTGTTTTCACGGTGTGTAAATCGTAATGGAAAGCAACTGTTCCAGAGTCAGATGTTAGAGCTTAATACTGGTGGTGTTACTGTCAATCCCTTTATGTAATATTTCTGTTGTAATGATGAATATACAAGGTGGAGGAGCTCAGAAACTAGTCAATGAGACATTTGCAGTTTAAGATGAATGTTGGATTTTATCACTCAAACCTTTTCTCTCTATGGCATCAGCATTCACCTTAAAGATGTGGTCAAATGACAGGAGGCATGCTGTATTTGTAGCATAAAGTTCACATATGATACATAATAATGAGCAGAAATTCACTAAAATACAAACAGATAAAATAATGATAGACCAGAAATACTATTGTTCTTATTATTGTTCAGTTGCAGTGCAGTAATAAGTTGTAAATTGATTGCAACTCAGCTTTTATTTTATTATTTTTTATGCAATATTCTGCACAGTTTTGCTGTACAGCACTTGTACTGTACCTAGAGAGTATTTCCATATTATTCAACGTTGTGCATGTAATCCACTACATTTGAAAGGGACATTTTGACTTGACTACATTTATGCAACAGCTGCAGGTACTGGGTTACTTTGTGAATTAGGATTTTACCCACCAAACATACTGCATGATCAGTTTCTAAGACATAATGTAATGCTACATGAAACTGCTCAACAGCACATTAGGTCAGTGAAATGAACTCCACTTGGACCAGCTATAAATTGAAAACGCATCTAGTCCTTTGTGTTGTGTTACAGTAATGCTGTGATATGATACAAAACTCCAAAGTGGGCAATTTACATATTAAGAACTGTTATGTTTGATATTTCTGGCACATTTAGCTGATGATTCTTATCTATTTTTACTTAAACCTAAATGTTGAGGTCTTTTAATGGAGCACTGTCATTGCATTGCTACTTTAACTTAACCATGTTGTTCATAAAGGCTATTCTTTGACTGTCGAAAAGGAATATTTTCCTGTTTCTATGGCAAATTGGTATGGAGTGCTGTAAAGTACAATGGTGACATTTTAACTAAAAAAATTGAACTAAAAACTGTTGGGTTTCACCAAAACGCATTGTTGTTTCCAAAGCAAATCTGTCTCTCCTGACAACAATATCTGGGTTTGAAAAGTTACACTGTTTTTTTCAGTGGTGACAGCGAGGGGAAGTCCAATTGTTAAAATGATGCAATTTCATCATGTTAAAAACTTGGTGAGGAATACCACATTCCTGCTTCAACAGCACTAACATCTGCAAAGAAAGAAAAGAAATTTTATGGGCCTATAATAGCTAGATTTCTAAACTCTATGTTGCTTTGTTAGAACAGATAGATTGGATTAGATTTTAATTGGTCAAAGAGCCAGACAGAAGGAACTAGCGTCATTACAGCTGACTTCAGCCTGTTGAGATTTCTGGACTTGCTTTCTTTATTGGATGTTTGGTCGGAAAATTTCATCAAAAATATTGTTCGTCCAACCCTGGATGTATTTGATACTCATAGATGGGCGCGAACACTGGCCAAACCAGACACTTAATTTCCAAAAAACTAAGCCCAGAGTGGACCTTTGCATGGTTTCCTCTTGTTGGAGACACAGAGACCTCATCTTCAGCCGTGCTTCATCTGCCTCGGAGGAGACCTCAGCCATGTGTACAGTAGCGCTTTATAGCCCACTGCGTGACTTAAGCACCATTTGGCAAGGACCGCACGAGACCTCCCGAGGCCTTTGGAAAATATGGTCCTTTCACTGCCTACAGAGCACACACTGTGCAACACTCTGAATTCTTCCTCTAAGTTCAATCGTAACACTTTATACCATTTTTGGGTGCAGATGGCTGTGGGACCACCTCGTGAGGACATATATGGTCACATACAGTATCCTTTTCATTCAGAGTCGCCTGGCTGTGACCATTGTGGGCCTCATTTCAGAGCTGTTGGAAGGATGGAGAGGAGGCCATCCTGTGAATCAGCATGACTAAGGAGTGGCACGCAGACATGGCAAGTTTTATTCACACAACAGCAAAAAAAGATTATTCTCTCACATGTGACGCAGACCAAACTGTTGAATAAGTACAAAAAAGAAAAAAAAACTGCATGGAGTTGCATTTTGTTCCAGCAGCGGATCATATCTTGAAGCATCCAACCAACACTATATGCAACTTAGAACTTGTCAGTGTTGCCATGACAGAAAGTAAATATTACACCATTCACCTGAGACAACTGTCATAATTTTTGCACCCGTGACCTGCTGCAGCTTGGCTGAGCCACAGTTAGTATGGAGAGTGGTGAGATATAGCAACTGAAAGAAAGCCTAATGGCCCATTTGGTTTGTATTTAGAAAGACAAATCAGTTCAGTCAAAACTTATGTACTGAAACAAAAATGTGTCTGAGACTAGACGGAGCACATCGAGTGCACGGACAATGCTACATGTGCTGATTTCTGTTGTTACCACTCACACATCGGTATGAGATGATGCATCCATCGACACAAATATCTTTATTAAAGGAATAGTGCAGACATGATGTGAAATAAATTTAACTGCTGAGAGCTGGAAAAGAAGATTGATGCCACTCACACATCTGTTTAGCCTAAATGAAGAAACAAGAAAGATAAACTTAGATCTCTAAGCAATAGAAATATATGAACAATATGTTTTTAAGATGAAAAGAGCAGTACAGTTTTGTGCAGGAATGTGCAAGTGTTTGCCAGGTAATGGGCAAAAGTTCACAGTGTGGAGAATATTAACTGTGCAATATATTTATCAGAGACCTCCAGAGGGTGTTAAATGAAAGGTAAATTGCACATAGAGTCAGTAGATCCTGTTAACGTGTAGTTCTGGGTGGGTGGATGGTGAGAAACTGTTCTCCTATGGCGTGAGGTTCTGGTTCTGATGGACCGCAGCGTCCTGCTGGAGGGGAGTGCCTCAAAGAGTGTCTAGAATGGGAGGGATCAGCTACAAACTTTCCTGCACGCCTCATGGTACTTGGAGGACGGAAGATTGCAGACAATCACCTTCTCAGCAGAGCCAGTGAGACGCTGCAGTCTGCCTTTGTCCTTGGCAGTGGCAGCAGCGTACCAGCTGGAGATGGAGGAGGTGAGGATGGACTCAATGATGGAGGTGTAGAAGTACATCATTGTGTTTGGCAGGTTCTTTCGCTGCCACTCCCCCATAAAACCATGGGCTGTTTATACTCTTCAGTTTTTGTATGGATTAAAAAGGTGTATTACTTTTAGACAAAACTTGCTAAGCTGTTTTCCCCCTTTTTAAAGCCTTTATGCTAAGCTACGCTAACAGTCTGCTGTAGCTTGATATTTATTCTACAGACATAAGATAGATATCAATCTAACTCCTGGTAAGAAATTGAATAAGCCTATAGCATAAGATAAGACATGCCTTTATTGATGCCCTGAGGGGAAATTCAGATCCATAAGTCAATTTCAGAGCTCAGCAGGACTTCTAACTGAAACACAGAGGAATATCTGCAGTACCTTTCACCTTTAAATCTGGTCTAGACAGGAGCTAGTCCTTGATCTGCACACAGTGGAGGTGGTAATGGATGGCAGCTCATGACCTCACTGAAATATATATATGCTACTGTCTGCCGCTTGATTGGATGAATGTAAATATTTGAGAGCAGCACTGCTGCCTGCTGGGAAGCCGAGCCCAGGCATCCAGCACCGTAAGTGAATTCTGGAGCTGCTCCGGGCCCTGCGAGTGAGAAGCCAAGGTTGAAACTGTGGGGAAGCAGAGTCATGCTACACCAACACACTGCTGTTACACTATCTGTCCACACCCCACAAAGCAGTGGTAGGTTGGAAGTGGGGCGGTGTGAGGTTGGTCTTTTATTACAAGCCCACTCTGGGCACAGTGTTGTGAAAGCTGATGTAAAGCAAGACAGGGAGAGAAGAGAGCACTGCAGCCTGTGCTGCACAGCGTCAAGATAAGCTGGAACTCAGCAGGGTAATAACGTGAGCCATATTGCAACTGGAGGTGGTGAGGTGTAGACAAAATAGCTGCCCCGGTGCAGGAGCTACCGGTACACCCCACTACTTTCACACACAACCAGTCACAGAGACATTGCATGCAGGTGAGCATAAAGGAATGTCCACATGCATGCACATCTGGTTAGCAAGTGTGAGGCATCTGAAGGTGTCAGTTTCTTCTGACGTCTGACACAAACAATCAAAAACTGTTCTGCCCCAAATTCCAAGAACAGCATCTCCCTACAGGGTAACACGCCAACAACTGTTTAGTCAAACATGAGTTATCTGTTGGTGTTGGAGTTTCAGACTTTTTTTTTATCAGAATTTATGCTTCCCAAAACACCTACAAAAATATTATGCTAAAAAAAACAGTTTGTATAATGTGCTAATCCTGTTACCACATTCTTGTTGATGAAAGGTTCAACCCCATGACCTGAGGGACTGTCCATGAATCCTGCTGAGATAACCACTGCCAAAAACAAGTTTATCTACTTTCTTCACCCTTTTTTCTAGTTATTCAAAAGTCATAATTCATTTGATTAATATTTCAGTGAAACACAGTTTAAATTAGTTCACATAAATCAGGCAGTAGCTCCATCATAAGTCCATTATGATGGAGGAAGAACTAACAGCAGCTACAGCTAACATTAAAGACAACTAGAATAACAGCAACTATTGGCTCATTGGAATTTACGTAATTTAGTACAGTTAGGTCACATGGTTATTATCATTTTCAGAATAATGTTACTATCTGTCATGTTCCTATGTCTTATGTGGACCATTGGTCCAGCTTAGCTTAGCTTAGCTTCAGCTGTGGTTAGCTATTTAGCTAGCTGCCTGTGTACCAATCACTTCTTGAAAATAGCGGACTCAATTTCTAAGCTAACGTTAGCTTAGTGTTGCCCACTGTTGACACTGCAGGAGAGAGAAAACACAAAAGAGCATGCATAACATTACATACTTTCCCAGGAAATTCATCCAAAGTCCTTTACATAGAAATCAGTCAACAGGCTAGGCAACTGAAAAAGTCACGGAAAGGCTCATAATTTAAGTAAGATTACAAACACTGACAATATAAAGAATGGGCAGCGTATGTGACAGGCTGCCAAAGAGCGGTTTTGAAGCTCTTGTTTATTTCTGCTTTGGGCATTCTAATATGGGATCTTATGGAGATCGGCTTGTTCTGTAGCCAGCCTTAAGTCGCTGCTTGAGAAACTGCAGTTTTTGGCTTCACTTCACAGCCACAGACACTGCCACTAGGTTAAAGCCTTTTCACCAATTTACCAATAAATAGTGATTAAAACATGTTAAACGTAAACCTTAAATGAGTTTGTATAGTGAGTTAATGAATATGACATGTTCATATTCATTAAGTGTTGGTTCAAATGTATAAGAGACTTGAAAGACATGAGACTATGGAACATCGTACTAGCCAAGCAGAGTTGCAAAAACAGCTTCTGAATCTGGATTTCACGTGAAACCTTAAGTGCAGTTAAGCTGGATTTATTTTAAACTCACTCATTAATTCTAATTATTATACAAAGTAGATAAAAGATTTTTTTGGAATGGTTATTTGGAATATAAAACTTCCAGAAATCTATTTCCATTTTGATCAGATTTGTAGTTTCTTTGTGTTCGTGCCATTTTTAAAATCTCCTTTAGCACATGACGACAAAGCTGAGCTGCATGTATTTTGGGCCATGCTGACTTAGGGCAACCTTGAAAAAAGATCGGCTTCCTCATTTTTTGATCTCTAAGCAGCTTTGAGTAACCAGAGATCAAACAATGTCCTCTTTCAGGCCATTAGACAGACAGAAATACCTACACTTGAACCCAACTAAATGACTCTCGCAAGCTATGTGATTACAAAACACTTGTCACGCCTCTGTTATTCTACATAATCTGATTGAAAGGAAATCCTACGACAAAGTGGATAGTGGATACACACAGTCTGAATTAAATGAAACCCACGTACATGTGAAGTATTTTGTGTTTGTGTGACCTGGGTATAATTTCCTTGGAGGGAGCTTTATTTGACTTTAGCTTGCTGGTGGGAGGGTGGGAGAGGTAGAAGTTGGCTTTGTGTTTTCAAATTCAATTGTCCACTATACAGTCAAAGAGCCTGAGCTTCCTGTGGTTTGCAGTAATAAACCTAAACTCGGGTTACATCCAAAGCACAAAGGACTGCAAATGTTCAGGAAAAAAGCACAGTTATGTGGACATGTAATAAGGTTAAGGTCTCAAGCTACAAGACACTGCAAGACCTAAAGAAAGTGCCAAGAGTTCAAGCCTCTCTGAACTCTGTCCCTAAACTCTGCCAGGCTGAGGTCTGGCCTGGTGGAAAAACAGCTTCTATGAAGAAACAGCGGATCTTCCAGACCTCCTTGTCTCTTCAAAGTCAGTGAAATTGGGGTCTTTAGTCTTGGTGGTTTACAACAAATTCTCTGGTCCAACCCCAAAATCGTGATCAGCTTGGCAAAGAAAAATAAGCAGTGCAATTACAACACAGGGGACAGATTATTTATACAAAATAATGAATTTGTTTCTATACATGCCAATCATCTCACCCAAAAGGCAGTTTATTAATGTGGATTTTTTTTTCACTGGGGGCAAAGCACAGCTTTCGAAGAATGCGACCGGTCCATGAAAACGTTTGAGGCATGTGGAAAGCTTACACCCAGCCATGTTGATACAAAGTGATTAGTTTATTATAGAAGTCGATGGCCTGAGTACATGGCTATTTGCTTCCATGTTATAGCGGTAGCATGAGTGAGACCCGGCTGGGTGTCCTGTCACACTGAATGACGACAGAACCGCAGAATCCGAGAAGGAGAGGTGGCGTGTGGCCAGAGGTATACCACACAGGGCATGAGTACCGTGAACGAGAGGAATTATGGTTGGTGGGATGATGAATGAAGTTACTCATCCTTCCATTTTGTTTCTACATTCTGCTGTCCCCCACTGCTGCTCTGTCTTTGGCCCTTGTGCTTATTGCCACAGTAACCCGAGGCCGGGATGAAAGCAACCCCTACAGCGAGAGGAGTTTGCTCTTGGAGGGTGAGGAGTCCCTGTCTCCTGCTTTCTTTAGGGCATGTACACAGGGCGCCATGTTTTTGAAAATAACAAGAATGGGTTACAATACTATCATTTAGGTTTAAATTAGATTGACAGAGTATCAAATATGAGGAAACTCAATTACAGCTCTATTACTAGCTGAATTGACTTACATGGACCCAAGGCCAGAGGTTCACACCAAACAGGGATAGAGGTTTCCTGGTTACCCGAGGCCTGTTCTTATTGAGTTATAGGGGCCTGGTGTGATTGATGGGTACACATACAGGCCTGCTGCTTCTGAGGATGTGGGTAAGCCTCTATGTTGATAGAATCCAAGGTAATTCCTGATAGGACCTCTTGCCAAAGATGTTTTTACTCTGCACATTTAACACTATGACCATTCAGGTAGTCTTCGTAGCTGAAATATTGTTTAATATGAAAATACTCAGTCAGGCCCACACAAGAAGTTTCAAGGATTGTCATAGCGAGTCAAGAGAAAGGGGGGTTGACTGACTTCTCCGTAACCCAAAGGACACAGAGCCCTGAAACAGGACGCTTCCATCGCCTGATGAAATGTCAAAGGGTCTAAATGTAAACGGGTGCAAATATGTAAACACAAGGTTCCACATAATCAAAGTGTTTCCACCTGCAGTGACAGAGCCATCAGTTCTGGGCATGCCGCTCATTACCTCACAGTCTTCTGGTGCTCGGAGGGTAACCTAAGAGAGGCCAGAGCTCAGCTTTGGCTGACTTCAGAGGAAGGAAAGTGCGGGAGCAAAGGGGCATTTTCCTCTACCTCACCTCAGAACGTAAACAGCGCAAGAGTCTGCAGACCTATAGAGCCTTTTTACCCAGAATAAGGAAGGTCATCTGGAGATGAAGAGAAGTTTGATTGCGTTCCAAAAGGTTGAACCCCAAGACCTGAGGGCCTTGCTCTCTTATCCAAGAACTCTGTTAAAGAAGACACTGGGAAAGGCCTATCACATTCTCATTATCACACGGCTGACCTTATGGTGAACATATTAGTTCCTCACCACAATATAGTATTCAGGTGCTTGTGGCAGAGGATGATCTTTCCAATCACCCTCTCACTCTCTTCTTTGCTCTTATAAGTCAGCATGGCAAAACAATTACCTGATAGCAGAGCGGCAAGAGCATGACAAAGTGAGTGACGTCTGGGAACCCGACACCTTATGAAACGATGCCCGACGTCTCGTAATATTTTTACACATGACAGCATGACTGCTCTCCTGAGGGGCTCGTCTGAGCACTAATCCATACGGCCCCGGCCCACTGCGGCAGGCAGAGGAGCAGGGAGACAAGACTGTGCTAATGAGAGCCAGATCGGCCCTTGTTAGCTTAGCGCCTGGCTGTATGCTCAGACAGAAAACAGTCCATCAAGCTGCCCCTGCAGAGCTGCTCCCAGGCTTCTGAGGCAACAAGGTGGGGCAGGACACGAGTGTTCGGGGAGTTTGGCATGTTGCTAAGTCTGCAAAAGAGTGTTTAGTCCTCCCTTCCATCTCCACAACAATTTCCTTTTTGTTGTTGTTGCTGTGCAGCCAGGGGTATGGCCCAAAAACCACATTTGACACTAGTTACATATATCTGTTGTTTACCAGGTCAGCCAAGCAATATTTCATCTTGTAGGGTTTGAGGGATGGCGATGTCTGTTTCTGTTTTGTTTCTGTTCTGCTCCTCAGAAGGAGGATGAAGTCTACTCATTTTGGTATTCCAATGACTTTAGTGCTAATTATTAAATGCTAGGATTCTAATATGGCACTCTTAAGGTGGCACAGCAAACATTCCTACTAAAAATCAACACGGAGGTATTGTCATTGTGAACATGTTAGGCGGTAGACTTGATAAGTTTGTAGATGTCTGATGAGGTCAAACTTACAAGGAGAAAACATTTTTAAAACATTAGAGGAACATCTGAAGAAGTGAATACAATTATGTGGTGCATGTACACTCATTTAATGCTTGCTCACCCTGGTAATATTCTTGACCTGTCAGATTGATCTACCACAGGGATGGGACCAGTATAAAGAATGGACAATGTATGCGCGATATCAAGCAAAGGCTTCTGTAGTGCTGCTTTGAAGCTCAAATATGTGGCGCTGACCTCCGCCATCTTGGCATTCCTGCCTCTTCCACTGTCTGGCAACATTCACAGCTGCTTGAATAATAATAATGAATGAATAATGATCATAAAAACAATCTGCAACAATGTTGCAAACTGATTATTTTAATCATTTATCAAACACAGAAAGCCAACCTTTTGCAGGTTCCTTAATCTCTGATAGAATGATTTCCTTCTGTTTTATGACTTGTGATTATTTTTTACTGTTTTCCACTCAGTTCTGCTTAAAATGACTTTTCCAGTGTACCAAATAAGAATCATTGTTCAGTTTTCAAAGCACAGTGAAGGGGGTTTTAGGAAGGCCGCTCTACTTCTCATGATGTGGCAATAAAAGGAATGTGAATGGACCAGCTTTGCAAATTATTCTCAAAAAATATAGAATCTGTCAGCTCAGCCCCTTGAGTAGCTGATGTTTTTCCAGAGTAGGCACGAGGAAACAGCAGCACTGCAGCTCAGCACATGCTTGAACCACATGAAGGCATTATTACGCTGTATGCGCCCGTTGTTGTTTGACTGAGACATATTTCCAGACGGCTGCCTGGACTGCGGCAGGAGATGAGGGATATGCTACAAGGGGAAGAGTCTTCGCTCTCGCTGCCAGCCCCCGACCCTTTCATAATCGCCCAGGAATTATGCACATCCCAGTTAAAGCACTGGTAGAGTGAGTTATGGCTGCGGTGGTGTTTCCTGAGGAGTCTGCCAAAAAGATGATTTAGATAGATCACACGTCTGAGGTCTGAGGGTTCTTCGGACACTGTTTAAACACAACTCTTTATTCTGAGGACAGAGGAATGTGAGGGGCGCTGAGTGAAAAACCCATCACCTAACAGTGACATTTCCAACACGGCAACGATGACAGCAGAGTTATTGGTCATCTCTGCTGAAGGCTTGGAAAAGCATCTTATTTTTCATTTGGCTCTTTGAGTTGCACGTCAACAAAGCTTCAACACTGACGTATTCACTTAAAAAAGAATTTTATTTAGTTTAATACATAGGGCGGTTTGTATTGAAATATGCATACATTCAGCTTTACAATTCATACAGGAATTATCCCACCAAATTCCTAAAATACACACAATTTACAAGGTATACATGTTTCAACATCTTTCTGAACGCACAAAAAAGACAGCTATACCAGTTTAATGGGTAAGCGCCTACTTCCTTTTTATTTTATTATACCATTAAAATCAAATGGTAAACCTGTATGCAACGTTTAATCTCAGCTAAATATAAGTTAAAATGTTTATAGTGAATGGTCTGGAGGCCATTCACTGACAAACAAACACAAGAATGGCACGCAGTTCCCCATGCAATTAAAAAGAGATAAAAATAAAAAATAAAATCAATATGTGACGAGACATGCTTGAATCCATGTCGTTTACGCCATCACGCTCTCAGAACTACATTTCCCAGAACATACAGAAGCGTCCGAATACTACAAACATGTCCAGCGTTCAGGGCTACAGTACACTTAAAACCTCTTCTCAGATACAAACACAGATAGGAGTACTGTGAAATACATTAGTGAAGTGGAGCACGCAGCTTTTTCTTTGATTTTCCAAATACAGTGGAAACACCCTTATGACTCACTGCCCTGTCTAATATTGAACACTTTTCCTTTGTCGCTGTCCAGTCAAAGGGTTGCAATATGAAAGACCATAGCAGTGCTAGTGATATTACTGATATTATCTGTCTGAGTGAGGGACTGCCAGTAAGTCGCACTCCATTAAAGCAACTCGTTACAACAAAGGCGTGCAATTTTAAGAGGCTCCCTCTTCTTCTGCACCCAGTGGAAAGCTCGCTGGTGCCAATCTCTTTGATTTATGCACTCTTCAGAAAAAAGAAAAAAAAAACACACCAAAGGTTTGAAGTCCAAGTCAATAAAAGTGGTAAAACGTCATTCGAGACACTTGGTAACTCTATTATATTCTGAAGAAATGAGGCAGTTGTGTGGACAACAGAGACATGTGATCCAAACCTTTGTCTGAGATTAGTGTGATGGCTTGGCTTGATAAGCTTCTCCAAAAGCAGCATAAAGTTCATAGTGTCGGGGGCGGGGGGCAGCTCAAGATCAAGCGCATACAGAGCAGAGGGAAGACAAACACAGGAGAGAAGTCGGCCCTGCACTGATACAGATGTGCTCGCTAAGGCATGTTGCTCAGAGGACAATAAGCATGCTGGAGACAAGAGAGGACCTCTGGTCAAAACTGTTTTTCCATTCTCATTATCATACTTCAGAGATTAAGCCATACGCCTGACTAACTTTGGTTTACACTCACTCATTTCACTGCTATCACCGTATGACTTGAGAATGCTTAATATTTTGATCAAGGTCCCTAAAAACTGCACAAAACTTGAACTCAAAGCAAAACAGGAGAGGAAAACCTCACGCTAATTCCATGAAGAGGAAGGCTGAGCTGCATTTTGCATTGTAGCGCAGCGCTGTTATTAGAAAGTGTGCAAAAAGTAGTGCCTGTGTGAACACAGAGTGTGTGGACGGTCAACCCTTACAGCTCAGCAGAGAGGGAGACAGTCAGATCTCCGCTGTCTGAGGAGGGAGTGTGTATATGTGTCTGTATGTTTGAACGTGTGTGTGTGAATGTGTTGTGCATGTGTGTGTTTGTCTAGACCAGGGAGCAGTAGCCTCCGCAGCCGCCGCCTCCCGCGTCCTCGTCAGTGAGCTGGACTCCTCGTCCGTGGTTCTCGCTCTGCCATAAGCCGGGAGTCTGGATGATCTTCTCCACCAGCTCCTCGAACGCACACTGAACACCGTCCCTGGTCTTAGCGCTCGCCTCTGGAAGCACAAAGTGTAGAGAGAGGGGGGAAACAAAGGAGGGAGGAGGAAGAGGGGAGAGGAGAACATGGCAAAAAGGAGAAAGAGAAAAAACAAGAGGTGGATTAAAAGAGAAGGAGGATGGGAACGGGAGAAAAGATGAGACACAGATACAACAACTGTTAATGTCTGCATCCAGATGTCATCATCTGGACAGCCAGTGGTGGAAAGTGTCTCTACAATAACTGTCAGGCCTAGATAATAATACTGAACTGTAGGAGGTTGTTAAGGGGATACAGTCAACACCCGCTCCCCAACATGATGACATCCAGAAACACTAGAGTAGTAATAACCGTTTGATAAAAGACATAAATCTTATTCAAAAAGCAAATCAGAATGAATATGTTCGGAAAATGCCTTCGAAAACTTGGAAACATCCGAATGAAATCTTTCCATTTCAACAAATGGTGCTCAATGCTTGATGAAGATAAAGACTGTGTGATTAACTTGAAGTCATTTCAGCTCTTTTAAGTAGTCCTTTACTGACAAATCTGAAAAATAAGCACAGGGGAAGACGAGAGCGCATGGAAGATGATACATGACTCCTGTTTTATATATAGAACTATGCAAGCGTTCCTCAGCAAGTATGATAGTTATTTCAAAATCTGTTCCCTCCGTGTAATAGTCTGCTGTAACTCATGCCCAGCAGGTCTGTGTAGAGCGGGGAATCCTCCTGACTTACCTATAAAAAGCATGGAATGTTTTCTCGCAAACTTCAGCCCTTCTGCCCTGTCTAGCTCGTGGTTTTCCTAAAACAAAAGAGAGGTAATGGCTTATTTGAGGTCTGCCGGGCGGAGCTGTCAGCTACTGTGGTCGTCACGGGGCAGAGAGGAAAAGTGATTTTCACAGACAAAGAACAGGACACAATAAATTCATAATGCTCTACTTAGTGGGCATTTTTTTATCCCCGCTGACTGATTCTGGTATCCTGGTGAAGTAACAGCTGCCAAAAATATGAAAGTGGGTCTGCCACCGTCATTTAGTTCTGTAATTTGTCAAAAGGCTGCAAGCTAAGCTAGAGATACATATTTCTGTGCAGAATATGTTTATACAAAGTCACTTCATATATCTGCTTCTGCATCTCTCGATATGGTAAAATAATTTAAATCTCTGCAAAAACAGTGACTATTTCATACATTAAAAAGTATGAATATATTTAGCAATGATACATAAAGCACTGTGTGACACAATCTGGATTCGAAACTCACACTGCGCTGCTCCTCTCTAATCAAACAGCCTTGTTAATCTGAGCGGGAATGCAAACATTTAATAGGCAACACGTAGGAAACACACTCACCCTATCGATTTTATTGCCCACAAGCATTTTGACGAGGTCGTTCCTCGTACAGTACGTCTCGAGCTCGTTGAGCCAGTTGTCGAGCTTGGTAAAGGTTTCCCGTCTCGTAACGTCATACACTGCGCCAAAGCAAACGGACAAGAGCTGCTCAGACTGAAGGTGAACACACACACACACACACTGCACGTCACACACAGGCTGCACACACACATTAGGTTTGAAGGAAGACTGACTGTTTTTGGAAAAAAGAAAGAGCGATTCAATGTTTTTAATGAAACGTCCCTGTAATCATGATTTGGTTCAACTTTTGAGGAAATCATACAACAAACTGAGATTAAGCAAACAACTAAACTAATATGACATCAACTGAAAACACATGCTCGATAAAAGCAGTTATTGAAGTCCTCTGGTAATATCACATGGGGATCTGTCATAATCCCAGCGCTGCAGCTCGGCGCCTTGTGTTTCTATACATCATTAGAGTGGTCAAAAACCATAGGCTGCAGAGGAAGTCTGTTTAAGAGGTTTAACTTAGTTCCTGTATGTGTGCGTGTGTTCATATACATACTGTACATGCGTGTCCATATGAGGAGTCAGACTTAAGGGTATAAACTAACTTCCAGAGAGGGGTAAGTGTGTGTGCGTGCGTGTGGGTCACAGGATGAAAAGCCATCACTTTCTTTACAACCAGGGGCCTGACTCTGAAGTGAAAAGGGCACGCACACACACACACACACACACACACACACACACACACACACACACACACACACACAATGATGGCATCAACAGCTTGGCTTACCCAGAATGACTCCCTGGGCACCGCGGTAGTAGCTGGGCGTCAGGGTTCGGAAGCGCTCCTGTCCTGCAGTGTCCTGCAAAACAAGAGCAGCTCAGCTCAGCGCTGCTGGACACACTCACGGGGGGAGAAAAAACACACTGTGGCTCAAACAGAAGGAAAACCGGAGCAGACTGACAAACAACAAGAGCGACTCCTCTGTGTCCCTCAGGGAGCACGAGGGCAGAGACGGTGTTACGTAAGCGCCATCTTCTGGCCACATGGGGGAACAGCCAGATTGGAGTCTGGTGGTTCATCCCTCTGCGCTGACTGACAGACGAGAGCCACGTCTTTGTTTACTGTGCAGCGCTTGTCACGTACCCATATTGCCAGCTTTGCCTTGTTACCGTCCACGGAAATGGTCTTCACCTTGAAGTCAACACCTGCAAAACAATAAAAAAAAAAAAAAAAAAAAAGAAAGAAAAAAGTTCATCACTCATGCTGTCATGATTCAGTCCCATTATGGCGACTCTTACAGGTTTGGTATTATATCTTTGCTGTAATTATCGGGATGAATTGTAAAAACACACCGCACAGCGTCTCTAAACTCCTGCTAACCCCGGCCTCTCCGGCTGGCATCCTGCCCATCCCATGTCCTCTATTTAAATGATGGTGTGACAGTGCGCTCATGTGCACCACAAAAGGACGCTGTGCTTTAATGTCCTGAGCTGAAACCAACGCAGGTCTGCTTTCAACAAGATAAATAATAAAAATCCAGCACCTGTGGATCGGCTCAGAGGGCCATGATTCACCCCTAAACGCTCCTGCCAGGTCCCGGAGGAACACACATTTACATGAAAATAACAATGTTGTCCCCCTTCCCCTCCACAAGTAAATCTCCTCTATTGCCTTTGTGCAGTGTCTCGGCGTGCAGAGCGTGCAGTGTCTGGATGACATATCTGCCTGACTTTAAGCATCCACTGACAGATTTACCAGGAAAATGTCCACTTGTGATGGGCTTGTTTTTACATCTGGGGCTGGGGAGGTTTTTTCGGAGCCAAAACAGAGGAGGAGAAAAAAGGCACACGAAGACAGGCTGAGGATATACGACGCACAGTATGTGTGTACCACACACACTCCGACACAAATATACAGTCTGTTCGCACAGTCAATCACAACAACTAGCACTTCCTCCGGTCCAGCAGGGTTGCTCAGATACCGCTGCCAGACGCATGTGGAGAGAAGTTTACACTAAACATTTCCCTGAACCGGGACCGGTCTCTCCTGCTTTAAGTCAGCGCGGAGTCAGACGGGCCTCGTCCCAGAGAACGTGCAGTAAAGCATCTGTTTGTTATATCACAACACAACAACACGCCGCTACCGCTGGAAGTCAAGGCTGGGCTGATCTCTGCGGGCCAAACCTCTCTTTGCAAACCCTTAATCATATGAAATAAATACACAGAGAGCAGCACAACACACCCTGCTACAAAAGGTAGAACACTTTTGTAATGACTAGGGCCGATTATTTCCATTAGCTGTTAATCTGTCGGGGACTTTCTTGATGAATCGAGTTGTTGTTGTTTGGGCCGTAAAGTGTCAGGAAATGTTGAAATATTGTCCTGAGGTGACGTCTTTAAATGTCTTGTTTTGTCCACAACCCAAACATATTCAGTTTACTATCACACAACAGACTGAACAACTCCAGGTCACTGCGCTGTGTGCCAATGTGACAACATACGAGGAAAGCTGTTGTCACATGAAGGAACACGACCCTGGTTGACGCGCTTTGGGTGCTAAGCATGAACATGAGCTCAGATACCGGATTAAAAGTGATTTCTGTCTGAATCTGAGGGAACTTGAGTCAATGAGGGAGGCTTAACTCCAATAAAGACATCTGTTTGGCAAAGATTCCCAGCTGGCCAAGTAAAGCAGTTCTGATCCAAGCCTTGACCTTGAAAAAAAATACCCAAAACAGTTTCAACCTGTCTTGGAATCCGTGCTTCTGGTTGTTTTAACAAAGAAAGCATTGTGAGCTACGAGCTCTATGCAAATGAAATGAGTCGGGTAGAAAAGAAAACTACATTCAAAGTCGTCAATAAAATGATGAATCTTGTGTTGTTGAAGGCTTTAATTAAATGAATACAAACCCGTTAAGGTTGTTACAGCCTCAAGGCCACCTGAAAATATAACAGGTGTGTCCCTGGTGCCTGAAATGATTTATATGCTTAAAAGAAGCTGATATGATTTGCAGATGTCGCAGAATTTGGAAAAACCTCCACTTGTAAAAAATAATGTAGCACTAAGTTCACCATCCCACCAGATAAGATGGATGGTCTGGTCTGCTGTAGGGTTTGCTTTCAAACTGCTCATTAAGTTTGAAATAAATCAAATAGGTCTGTGGCTTGCGAGGGTGTGTGGTAGTGCGGTAACTTTTACTTCCAGCTCGCCAAGTGCTCATACCTCCTGTTAACAGGCCTCCTATATAACAGGACCAAATAGTGCACGGTGACCTCAGCTCGATGTTGTATCCAGTGTGTGAAAAAAAAAAGACTGTTTTAAATGATTTGTAATAAACACTGGGTGTGTAATCGGCACGAGAGACGAGCGTGTTGATTGCAACAGATCTAGTTCTGGAGCAGAGAACAAGGCTTGTCGTTTTTTTGGTCAGTAAAGTGTGCAGTGCCTGCCAGCAGCCTCGGCAGGACCTGTGGACGAGGAAGAGGAATGAAGAACACTTCAGTCAGTGTGGTAGCCATTGTTGCTGCAGGAGCGGTTTAAAGTTCTCCGACTGCAGACAATGTACTGGACAGCACGCATATTCTGACAGACGTAATGAGCGCTCTCTGCCAATTAACGGCACGAGCATTTGGTGTGCAGACTGATCACTGGCGTCCGCAACCTCAGTGACAACTCACTGTAATATTAACAGAGCTCCAGGGACAATCTGACTGATTATTGTTTATGTCATTTATAATAGACATAATTATGTTAAACATCCAGTGTGTCAGATTTATTGGACTCTATTCACAGAGTAAGGCAGAAATGGAATATAGTATTCATAACTTGGTTTTCATTAGTGTATAATCACTTGAAAGGAATTCATGTTCATCATGTTTTTGTTACCTTAGAATTATTATTATCATTTTCTTACATATATCCACAGGCGCCACAGGTCCTCTTCCACCATGATGAACCATCAAATTTCTACAGTAGCCCACAATGGACAAACTAAAGACTGGCTCTGGATGGTTTGCAGCCACTCTTTGTCCTTCACACTTGGAACAGGAGGCTGAACAGAGGGGGGCTGCAATGTGCCATGTACTGCTAGATGCTACTAAATACTACACACTGGACCTTTAAAATAGATTTTTTATTATGTACACTCCTTAGCCACTTTATTAAGCAAACTTATAGATAGATAGAGAGAGAGAGAGAGAGAGAGAGAGAGAGAGAGAGAGAGAGAGAGAGAGAGAGAGAGAGATGGGGAATAACATGGAGCAAAGAGCAACAAGTCAGATTCAGACTGTGGGCCAGCAGTAAGGAGTCCAGTTAAATACAAACTATAATCTCAAAATAATAAACATACAGTAAAATTTTTTAAAAAGGTACCGCTGATGGCCGAGCTGTTGTATTGGAGGTGTAACAACAGTGGTGTATGCTTATATGCATTTACAGTGGACATACTTTGTCCATTCTTACACTTGCAGGTATGATTATTAATCAATGAGCCAACATGTTTAATATGAGCTGATATGTTTCTTCATATTTTCCAGCTCTTTCCGTGTGTACCCAAAATGTGCTGCTCATAATCAGTTAAGATCCTTGTTTGTACTTAATCCCTCGGGGTCAGAGTGTGCTGCTGTACCTCAGCTCAGACATGTTACTCACCTATTGTTGCTGCTTGCTCTGGATCAAATGTGTCATCTGTGAATCTCAGGAGGAGGCTGTTGACAGGAAGAAGAAAATAAGCGGATTAAGACTCATTGTGAATCACTTTTCACTTGTTCTCTTCCACACAGGTCTGGGATCATGTTTCCGTCTGCTCTAACTTGTCCTACGGCACCAGACTTATCGAATTTACTATCTCTATTGATCACTTTGTCCCTCTCTTGCATTCTGCATACAAGCTCCGGATGATATCACCGCTAGATTGCGGGGCCGGGAGGACAAGGTTCATTTCTTAACTATGACTAATCAAGTGCATAGGTCTTAATCACAGCGCTGATGATGTGGATAAGCTCACTCCTTTCCCCTGACCAAGTATAATTCTCTTATTTTTCCTCATGGGCCATCAGGAGGGATGCTGGAGCAATGAGCTGATGAGCTGTGCTCGGAGAGCGCCAAGTCAGAAATGTGTTCTGTGTAGGTCATTTGTTCAGGTAAAATGAAACTAGTGTATTCTTTGCCAGGCAGACATCTCCCTGATGATTTAAGGGCTTCTACAGATTGCAGGGAAACAAATTACATATCTGTACGCTCCTCAAAAATGAGTCCAGTCAGTGGAGCTACTTGACAATAGCACAACTGGCTCAGGATTATTCAAATGAGGACATTTGAAACTAATCATAGTCTGAATTAGTTTATTGTATTAAGCAAAAAGCCTATTTAATAATAATACAAAATTGCTCTCTGGAAACAACGCCCTTGGCCGGAGCGATGCACTCACAGGCAGCGCACAGCTGGCCACCGAAACTCTGCTGTTTTCTGGAAATATAAGCAAAACTTGGTTTATGTTATGGTGTTGGCTTAAACTCTGTGCCTCATCTGTGCTCAGTCAACACACAGCTGCCATCGCAGTACGCAAACTACCAGCACTAAATGTGAACAAGAAAAATAAATAGATTTCTACCGTAAAAGAATAAAAACAGACACAGACTCGGGATTAAAATAATAGTTGTGCTGTAAACAATAAATTATCCAAATAGGATCCAAAGAACTGACGACAGAGTAACAAATTACTGATGCCAGGGAAACTCTCCTGCTCACATTCTCTGATGCAAACAGTGTGAATCAGTACACTTGAGATTACTTACAACCTTCTGGACCTAAACTTAGGTGATCCAGAATGAAAGCTATTCCCAGACTGCATTCGATCCTTGCTGATCATGACGAAGAGCTTGCGATCGCGACGCAGAAAGCCCTGGCTCGTATCTTTTCTGTGGTTCGCGTTACAGCCGGTCTGTTGCTTTCAGAACCTGAGGCTTTGGTCATCAGTCTGCGCTGGGAGATTTTCTTGTTGGCCAGACAGTTCAGTGGCGAAAAAACAAAGCTTTGGGCAGCTCATTACCTATGTGCTGTGTTATGCTTATGGACGGCAGCGCTGTATTTGATACCACAGTATGCAATGTGATGGTTGATGGCTCAGGATGGCTATCAGGATTCTTTCATGCAGTCTCCGCCACAGTCATGGAGACCGGCGAACCTGACCGAGCTCTCTGCTGGCGTGCTGCTCGGTGTGCATTGCCAGACTTATGTTGGTAAAAACATTATACTCTGTTTGGAATATTAGGCTGATTTGTGGTTGCTAACAAGGAAACTCTGATTACCACATAATGGAAAAATCAACTGTGTGGTGCGGCTGGAGAGGCCAGCATTACTCAAGCATGACCTCTCAAATGAAGTTCTTCCATGTAGATATTTGCTGTTGTGTTCCTAACGACGTGTGAACCACTTGATCTTAGACAGTGGGTCAAATTAAAAACAGGGCTCGCTTCTTGCGTGGCTATCACAATTATCCACAACAACACCGTGACAGCTACCACTCAGCGTGGCCTCGCTTAAATCAGCTATAGGTACAGCTTACATAACTATCAGTGTGTCAGCACATGGGCAGAGAAGTGGTCTGGATTGCAACATCTGCCAACAGCGATGAACAAAGATGATGTCACACACGCACAGCTCATGTTGTGCAGCTAGCTGGTGTTAGCCGGGCAGCTAGCACGCCACAAGCCTCGTTTTAGCTCATAACGGCCGGACAGCGTGGTAACGTGGTTTGTTTTTACTGTTTTTTATTTCTTAAAGTCGAGAGGAAAGGGGCAGATTAGTGGTCTGCGTAATTTCAAAGCGCTGCATCATCTTTGAGCCTCGCGTTGTTTGTTTGGCTGCTCCAGCTAACGCTAGCCAGCTAACGTTAGCAGCGAGCCACGACATCATTTTCTTTGGACATTATGTCATCTTACCTGGACTTCCCAACGCCGCTCTCTCCTATTATCAGTATTTTCAGCGTCGTTAGTATGTCTTCTTCCATGTTCCCCTCACAGTGAGGTGTGTTAGTCTCGGTAAATGTTTAGAAACGCTCCTGGGTGAAGCTGCGCTCTGTTTACAGCTCTGACCACAGATAGTTTGACAGTGAGAAAGCTCACTCCAACCATTTCCGGTGTGACTTTCTGGCACTTCCGTTTCGTGATTACACAACTGAGCAGGCACTGTGTGACGTGTGTCTTATAAAGTTGTCCGGGGGCCAAGACAATACTTTAAAAATGGAGAAATGAACAATAAAAGCAACATACAAATGTTCTGTAACAAATCAGTTTTCATTATTATTATTATTATTATTATTATTATTATTATTATAAAGGCAAGCCAGTCAGGCCTCAATTCTTCCTTTCTTTCACATCTGGAGTAAGATAACACTGAATAAATTGTAGGCATATGTTAAACTTGCATGAAGTTGAAACAAATCTTGATACCTTGTGTTTGTTACTGTAACATGACTTCTTATGAGTGATGCAAAGTTTGTTAACATTTAAGTTTAAAACATATCACTCTTGCTTTTGTCTTTAACAAAAAAATTTTTTAGAAAGTAATATTTTATATCCTTAAAGGTTCAGATGCTTCGTTATGTCAACCAAAAAAAGACAAATCTTCCAGCCATACAGTATCTGACAGTGTATAGAACACTTAGACGTACTTGAACTTATAGTTTTCATATTCAGTTTTGTATTTGTATATTATTCTTTTTGACCTAAAATATGAATTGTATTGTATTTTACTTCTTCAGTTTACTTTTATCCTTAGGTGTAGTGCTATTACACAGTTAATGCTCTCAACGCTAAGTTAACCTATTCCTCTTGTCCAACACATTTCATTGTATCGTTGACTCTGTATTAACCTGCATATGACAAATAAACCTGAAAACATTATTTCATAGTGGGACAAAAACTTGAACCCGATGTGTGTAAGCATTACATAACATCAGTGAAACACTGTAAATCTGAGGACTCTCTTTGGTAATATACGTTTTATTATTGTTTTCATTACATTCCAACACTTTTTTGTTATTACTGTCATAACATACTGTGCATTAAGTTATTGTCTTTTGGTTAATGTTACAACAGAAATATGACTATTATTATAAGTTCTCAGTATCACCCTGTTTATCATACTAGAAATAACACATACCAAACACTTATTTAAGAGGATTGGTGCTTGACACAGTAAAACTGTCAGTACAGTGTATCTTCAACAAAACACGCATTTGTCTTCAGTTCAAACACCCTGTCCTCCTCTGAATGAGCCTTATAAATAAACCTTTGAGTAGTACAAACACTCGTGACCTGCCATAATACAAACCATGGCAAGATATGGTAGGAATGCATGTTATGCTCCAGATGTTTGAGTAAAAGTAAGCATTGTGCTGTGAACATAGCCTGATTTGATGCAACTTACAGTTTTCAGTGTAAAGTATCTTAAAACAGTGGAGCGTGCCTCTAGTCTTCAGCTTTGATGCGTCATTAGGGTTAGGGTTAGGGTTATAACCCTCCTGTTCAGGCTCACTATTTAAAAAAAAACAGGAAATAATGTTGTTTTTTAGAACACTGGGGGTTTATCTTACAGTCATAGAGAGACACAAAGACACATTTTGTACTTTATTTAATAAATAACTCATAAACAGCATTGGGAGAGAACATGGTATTGAAATAAAAGGCACTTTGAAAACAATACTGTAAAGGCTTGTGTGTGGTACTTCAGAGGCATCTGGGTGTGAAAGCATTTCAGAGACGTTTGAACAAATACTCTCATTCAGTCTAAAAAAACAAACAGGAACTAAGACCGACTCACACAGATGAGCTCACCAGTTCACTCTACAGAACAACATATTTTTGGCGTACTTGACAAACACAGGAGAGGACCTGAGAATGAGTAATAAAGTTACTGCAGTTAGCAAATACAACAATAGTTCATTAGTTAATTGCAACTTGTATCATAACTATACAAATCCTTCGACTGTTCGACATTGCCACGATTTCATCATTTTAACAAGTGGTATACAGTCCCTTTGTGATAGCATGTCAACACTTCAAATAATGATAGTTGACATTAATCTTCATCTTGTGTGTTTACTCCTAATAATAAGAAGAGTGCATACAAATCTCAAACACTGGATGTTTCAAAGCTGCAGTTCAAAACTACATTTACACACACTGCCATTCAACACAACTGTCCAATCTCAGTTGAATGCTAAAATATTATTCCTACTGCAGTTGTTCTTCAATATATACACACACATCGACATAATGTGCTGCTATGGCTGACAATTTACATATTAAACTCAGGTCCTGTCACAGAAACACAAAAGGAAGTCAGTGCACATTGAGACGAGAAGAGGGAGTGAACGACAGAGAAACGTCCGAGAACGAGACAGAAGCTGAGGAGTTCTTGTACATATACTGTGTATCCATAGAGTCCACTTTGTGTTGTGTTTAAAAAATGAAGCTAAATCCTCCACCCATACCAGTCCTGTGGCAGGAAAAACAAAGCACCTTCATGTCATCATTTCTGCAAATATGCAACTTAAAAGTATATACACATACTGTATACTGTACATCTAAAATACAACAAATGCATATAAATCATAAGTGTTAGTAAAAATACAGATGCAGTGGCCGTGTGGTACATTATAATTGTAAAAGCGACAAGAAGAAATGACATAAATTCCACATTAAGCTCCCCTCAGACCCCAAACCCCTCGGCAAATACTGCAGTTGTCGGATACTTGATAGCAGAGTTCACTGAAAACTGTGATGCCATCATTTTCCTTCATATTTGGGATTGACCACAGTCGTGACAGCACTTTTGTAGATGGGATTTTCACCCTGCAAAGCAAAAAAAAGAAAAGAAGAAGAAGTTATGATCATGTCAAGCAATATGCAAAGATAGGCTGAACTGTGTATCATCATTTACTGTACCTGTTATTTTTTATATCACACTGAGCACACAGTCATGCTTTTCTGCCAACATACCAAATATCAGGAGGTACAAATTAGGCATCATACTTAATCACATAACACACCTACCAGAGGCTTTGAGTCATGACACTTTTTCAGCTGTATTGATCGTCACAGCACACTCATGCATGCCTTTTATTAACTATGAAGGCAATATTACACTTGTCTTTAACTTGACAGGTTTAAAATGCAGGAGAAATAAAGAAAAAAGTATCAACTGAGTGAAATCAGGACACACGTAATCAGCCCATGCAGGAAAACCAAGTGGAAAGGAAAAGAAATACAAACTTAAAGGACAGCAGCTTTACGTCCATAGTTTGGATTCTGGAACTGATTGATAGGACTCTTGTATATGGGGTTTTCTTGCTACAAGCAGAGAATGAGGACAGAGTAGAGTTCAGCAGGAAAAACAGAACAACACCGATAAAAAGAAGAATAATAATAGAAAGGCAGAATAAAGAGAGTGAAGTATGAAAAAGGTCCAATGAGAGATGAAAGGAATACTGTGAGAAACAGAACGGGAGAGATAAGGATGAAAACAATGTGTTCCTGATCAAAATGTAGATCTTGTGCACTTTATAATTATTCAGGACAACCTGGGAACCTTTTTTGCATGTCAGTCTCCCCTTTCTCCCTCCCTGTCATTCATCATGTATAAATAATACTGAGATAATAGTAATGTATGAGTAATAATGCTGGTGTTTGAAAACAGATCTTGAACTTCAGTAGTTTGCTCTGGCTGCAACAGATCCGTGCTGGCACTTATCTTTGGACAGTGGGAGGAAGCCGGGGTACCCGGAGAGAACGCAACGCAGACACGGGGAGAACATGCAAACTTCACACAGAAAGGCCCCAGATTCGAACCAGGCACGCTCTTGCTTGTGAGGTGACAGTGCTAACCACTGCACCACTGTGCCGTCATATACGGTAAACATAACCCATAAAAAACATATACTGCATACATATAAAGAAAATCATGAAAACAGTCTCTGTCTTGCTATTTTCACTTTCATGTAGCTTTACTGAAGCCTTTACACTCTCAGATTAGATCAGCCCTGGTTACAGAAATTCTATTCTGACTGGGGACAGAGGTTCTGGCTCTGGAGTCCATCGTGCCGCCTCTTGGAAAGCTTCAGAGCATTCATGGTGGTGCTGTTTGCTGACCTTCGGCGAGACAACAAGAGCCAACTCCAGATTGTGTGTCACCTTGACTCAATTGGGAAACATTTGAATGTACTAAGCAGAAACTCTCTTGAGGGGTCAGGATGATGTGTTTGCAACCCTAGAAGAGCACAGGAAGGCGCTCATGCAGTTATCTTTCAAATTCCTTGTGGTTGTTTTGCTTTGTTATCTTGTCAGGAAACCCAGGTTAGTGAGAGATTCACTGGGAGTCTCATTTCTTTAAATTACAGGGATCAGGAAACATAGGCTGCCCTGCCCACGGTAATAAGACCCTCTGAAAGCTCACAGAGTGGGTGCAGCACTGATCAGGAACATCTGCAGCGTCAGACTCACGCACACTGTGGATGTGACACAATTCCACCACCAGGTGGAGGCATATTACTGCACGTGGCATTGCTGAAATCCAGTCTTCTGTCATATTGATGTTGGCTGATAATGCTAGAGGGGAAGAAGCAGGGAGGGGAGGAGTTGTGGCCACTCCCCGGAAAAAGTCCAGCTATGCTCAGTGTGCATAACATTCCCAAAAAAGTCCACTCAGGCCCGGACGTTTTTCCTCTTTATTTTGAGGGCCACTCAAAAGCAACACATTCGATCTGTTTCTGCAGCTGTGAGACTGAACAGAATGTGAGCGAGACACTTTGTAATGATATCAGTAAGTCTGTGAATCTCATCTGCTGCTAAGAACAACAAATGATCTTCACATTCACCGACAGCGGGCGGCCAAACAACACCTGTTTTCCACATTTTGACTGCTCAGACAACCCGATGCCAAAAATCAGAAAATATTTATCCTGCTTGTCTTTCATGGAGCCAGTCAAAGCTCCAAACACTCACCGTATCCCATTTGGCGTTCATCTTCTCCTTCTCAAACTTGGCGAACTCTCGTCTGTCGTGGATGATCATCAGCAGCTTCCAGATGAGCAGCAGGGCTAAGCCAATCAGGACAATGCCGGCAACCACGCCCGCCACGATGGGGATGATGTCAGGACCGGCGGGGCAGTCTGAAACGAGGCAGGGTGCAGCGGAGTGTTTATAGGCAGCTTGAAATAACAGCGCAAAAATAACAAGACTATGGGAAAAACATAGCATCACACGGCCGTATGTGGATAAACAAATGACCTATTTTTGCAGCCTAACCACCACAGCCCCTGTAATTAGCTTCCCCTGTAACAGAAACCTTCCACACCCCGGTTCATGTTCGCCCGCCTTCCTGCTTACCCAGCGTGTCCACCACATGGACCTCTTTCTCTGTGTTGTTGTTGACAGCATAGGTGTAGTAGAACCAGCAGTCGTTGGCGTCCCTCTCCTTGCAGTGCATCACGGGGTAAGTGGCGTCATTGGGCTGGGGCAGCTTGTCCCTGTCCTTCACTTTAATCAGGTTGAAGTAGCTGCAGTCTCTCTCACATGTGTCCTTCTTCTCACCAGTGCCAAACGCCCGACACTGGACGCACTCTCTGGAGAGAACAGGGTGATGTTGTTAGTCATGAGCAGGGACGTAAAAACATTTTACACTTTCTTCACCCAGATTTTAAGATGTCTGTCTCTAAAATGTTTATGCCTCCACCCATAATCAGGCAATAACAACTTTAACGGCAACATCTCTTTCTGTTGTCCTTGCTAATCGGAACAAAGTCTGATACTTCCCCTCTGCCCTGGTCTGAGATTAAACTGCAGCTACAGTTTGAGCGTTGTCACAGACAAGCCACAGTATGACTCAGTGTGAATATTACTACCCTTCCGTTATCTCGATCAATTTCATGTGTAAGTATTGCTGAGAACTCAAAGCAGTGCAGTGTTGTGTGTGAAGCAGCGCTTATGGGAACCGTTCTAAACAAGCAGGCACTGCACAGCTTAGAGAAAAAAACAACTCTCAACTCTTTAAAATGCTTTAGTGAAATCCTGGACTCTCTTAGTCCTTCAACTTTTTGAACTGATCTTCACCAGTATTGAACATTTTAACGTTTCCTCTTCTGTCTAAACTAAACAGTCAGGCTAAAGTTCTCCCCGACAATACACATTTTAGTAGTGGCAGTCACAGCAGCAACAAACCTACATGCCATTACCAGCAAATATCCCTCCGCCTAAGGAAGGAAACAGCATCCGGGGAAACACAAAGAGGGGATTTTGGTGCTGAAGACCTTCACTTTGGAAGAATCAGAGTGCTGGAGCATAGACCTTTAGTGCAGTTGCTCGGCATAGATCATTACCACTATGTAGAGGACGAAGGATTACAGCAACCCGTGACTTGTTCAACACAAATAATGCATATTTATTAAGACAGACTTCATAAAACCTGAGCTTATCCTTTAAATTTAAAATTACACCACAATATATGGCCAAATATACACGTCTTCATGTCGACTTACTTGTGCTCAGTACAGACTCCTGGACAGGTCGGGCAAGTCTCACAGGTGGGACCCTGGAACTTGGGGTCAGTACACTTGCAGGTGCCACATTCACAGGTTCCTCTTCCGTTACAGATCTGCTTGTTGCTGGCCAAACACGTGCTGTTGTCCAAAGAGCAATCACAGGCGCTTCCGGTCCACATGGGGTCACAGACACACACTCTGCATTCACAGCGTCCATGCCCTGAGACAAAAAATAATAAAGCTTTAGCTTCCTAAACATCATCCCAGCTGCATTAAACAGTCTCTACTGCACTGAGTAGATCCTGTTTTTATCCTGTGCAGAGCTGTCATTCTCACCTCCGCACAGTTTGTTTCCAGAGCGGTCACAGTTGAAGTTGTCACACTCGCAGTACTGGCCGCTGTACCTCTCCTCCGGGTTGTCTCTCTTCTTGCACTCGCATGTGCCGCACACGCAGTCTCCGTTGTTGCTGCAGATGTCAGTTCCGTTGTCTTTACGACAAGTCCGGTCCATGTCCTCTGTGGCCACGTCGTTGCTGCTGCATTCACACCGTCTGCCCACACGTCCTTCATTACACCTGAGACCGGGGAAAGGTTGTGATTCTTAACACAAATCAAAGTAAGGCTAAATATGGGACGTGGAATAGTGGAAATGTTGACAGGCTTACTTGCAGGCTCCACACTCGTAGGTCCCATTGCCAAAGTGGCAGAGTTGACTGTTGTTGATACCATCTTTGTGGCATTCACACTCACAGATGAAGTGCAGGGTAATCTCCACCTCCTCTGTGAATCCTAGCGGCTTTATTTTGATGGTCTCAGGCTTGCCTTGTTTCGGGCAGCCCTTAGATGTCACACTGATGCTGAATGTGACCTAGAAGGAACAAAGAAAAAGCCCGACTCAGAGTGATGGATGAACAATAAATATCCCCAAAAAAGAAAACCTTTCAAATCAGAGTGCATAATTATCTTTTAGCTTGTAGTGATGTGGTCAGAGGTTTGGAGATTTAGAATATTGTGGATGGTTTTGCCGAGATATAAGAACGAAAGCTTCACTGTCTGTTTGTCACTGGTGGAATGAATAATGCAAACATCTGTCAGGGTCTAGGATCAATGCTTTGCTGATCAGCTTGACATGCCCTGTGGATTTAGATTTTCAATATCTGACTTGGTCACATCTCCTAATTTAGGCCTGTAGAGGAGGGAGGTTGAAGGCTTTGAATAGAAAACACCATGTTGTTAAGTTTAAAACTTTCAAGAGAAACAAAAAACAACAGGTGAGCAGAGGTTCTTTCCTATGCTCTCTGCATGTACTGACATAGTTCTGATATTTGTCTAGTCTGGTATATTCTGAAGGCAAACAACAGGAATTTAATGTTGCTAATTCTAAAACAATTTTAATATCAGTGCTAATTGCTCACTGTTATATTAGCTATGTGTGATTAAGTTTATATGTTTGTATGTTCTGGATTATTATAAACTAAAACTATAAAAAAACCCAACATTTTTAAAACTTAATAATGTTTTGGAATGACTTTAAAAGAAATGAAAAAGACAAAATAAAACAGGAAATAACATAATGTGATATAACTTAGTGTTCAGAAACTAAATAGCAAGCATAAAGTCTAAAAGTCATAGAGTCTAAAGTTTTGACATTTTCAGTCTCTTAATGACTTGGAGGGTGGTGTGTGTTGAGATAACTGACAGGTCTAATCATCCACTCATGAAATAAAACAAAAAAAAAATTCTAATCCTCACCTCGTCTCCGATGGAGATGTTGGAGCACTTGCGTCCATTTTCACCCTCACTGACCACTCCATTCTTACAGCGAGCTGTGTAAGCTATGCTCACTCCCTCTGGAAGCTTGCTGTTCTCCAGAATAACCTCAGACGAGAGAGACTGCCAAAACCAAGAGATAACAACATGAGAGTTGTTATTTTCTGCACTGGAATGTCATCTGGTAGCTTTGTTTTGACAGCGTACGGTACACAAAGGCTTAGACGAGTATTAAATGAGAATGTGTGTTTAGAAAAAAGCTTCGAATCAACTCAACTTTAATGTGGCTTTTATAGGAAATCATAGCAGTGTACTCACATTGTAAGCGTCTATAATAAGGTTGATGACGTTGCTTGAGTTGTCAGACAGAATGCCCACAGCAGACTTTGGTATGAGATTTTTCAGCTCCTGGGGACAGAGGAAAGGTTTAGAGTAACGTTCAGTTCACCCTGTGAGCTCTGAGAGCTCTATTAGCAACAAGACACGACCAATGACACTTTTCTATGAACTTTTATAGACTGTAAATGCTTCAGTCCACCTTAAGACGGATAAAACATTGATTCGACCTTGAAATTATGAAATCTTTATTGCTTTGAAGCATACTGAAGCTACTGTGAGGCTACGTAATGAACTTTTATCAAACTCAGATGGCTTCAACTGGCCTGAAAAGCAACAGCATGGCAGAAGGAAATAATCAAGAGCTTCAAGGGGATGCTACCATAACTCGCAACACATGGATCAGCCTGAGTGGATATTTTTATGTGCTGGGCATCTTCCAAAAACACACACATGCACACAGAAGGAATCAGGAAGAATATGCTCCAAGAAAAGGGTCAGAGAACTCACTTGGTAAACAGGCTGGAACTCTCCTGTGACTGCAAAGATGGTCTGAATGTTGTTGTCGCTCAGTTTCTGGACGAGGTGAGCGATGGAGGGATAGTCCTTTAAAACAGGAAAGTCAGATTTACAATGACAAACTCAAATTGAGACCTTCCAGGGTCTTTCCTCAGTGTAGACACCTTTAGGAGCAGACCAAACAACAAGCTACTTACGTAGTAGTGGCTCATTGTATACATATTGTTCTCCAAGTGACATTTTCCATCATTGGGCAGAACGATGCCGCCCAGTTTGCCATCGCCAGCGAAGTGGAAGCCAGCATCGGTGGAGAACACCAGCAGACGAGTCACATTCCTCCAACCAATCTGATCCTGGGAATGAAGACGGAAACACTCAAAGTCAGAAATGGTCTCCTAACATCTTATATACTGTCTATAAAAGCCGAGCAGAATGGGACACATTCACTTTTCATTATCACTGCATGCGAAAATCTCCCTGTAAACAGCAAGGACTCATAAAATACCTTTTCACACATCGCCACATAAACGCATTTATTGGCGCTGTATCCCTCCAAGCGAGTGCCATAATTGTGGGAAAATGAGCTTGAATTGAGAACCTGAGTGTGATCATTCCCCACAGGATCACTGAGAGCCAAAAGCATTTTTATTTTTTTTTTTGCTTACCCCACACACAGCAACTTGCATGATGGCATCGAAGCCCCCTTCAGGAGAGTCCAGGTTTCCAGAGATTTGCTGCTGGCCCACCAGGGTATTGAACCTCTTGCCGTCGCTGGTCAGCTTCAGGACGTTCTTGTAGCTGAATGGGCTGGTGCAGTTCTGGTCGCCCGTGCATGGGTTTAGCAGCTTGGCCGGGGTGGTGCTGATGTATGGCATGACTGTCTTTTCCACGAAGGAACCAAAACCTTTAAAAGACACCACTGGATTCAGAATTTAATGCTACACAACCTAAGCAGAAAGTTAACAGACGACTTATAATGGCTTAACAAGATGTTGGTTTGGGACTAAGGGCTCTAGTTTCAATGTAAACTCACACCAAATGAATTCAGAGGAGGTCAATGACCTCTCAACGTTTACGTCTTTGGTTTGTTTGTACAGGTCAGAAAAAGGTCATTCAAACTTGGGTGGCTTTTAATACCGGCAACAGGACACCTGAAAATACAGGTGACAAAATCCACCACCCCCATTTCCTGTGTTTTTTCTGTACGTACAGCACAAATGTCTGTATGGACCATACTGATAGGGCACTCTGAGCCTTAGCAATGTTAAAACATACAGTGTAATGATTGTATTCTGTGTCTTACTTCTATTATGTAATCATAATATGGGTTCAGGTTAAGCGCGACGTTTTGGAACTTATTTTTGGGCACTCTGGGGAATGTAAACAGGAAGTGTAATGTTGCCATGGAGTCAGTTGTGTTGACTGTATGCTACAACCTGCACCTCATTGATTCTTTGCTCATATTAGTTTACATTTTGAAAATTTGTACCTTCAAAACCATTTCCTGTTAACTATTAGGAGCTCCTGTTTGCAGCTTTCACTGTATTCATCTGATACCAAAGAAACTTTAAAGCCTGATAATTCTCAGACAAATTTTGGAGCTATAATGAGCATCTTTTTTCTAAAATTTCTCAGATTTATAGAGGTTTGTTGGCAGTGTGCAGACATAATGATGTTTGCATAATCAGGCTGGAAGAATCCAGACAAACCAAAAACAGAAATGCAACAATGAAAACATTTCTTCTCTTTCCCCCCAAAAGAAACAACCAGTCAAATATCCATGATGAAAACACTGACCTATCCTGAAGTCAGAGGTGATCTTTGACATCTCCAGCATCAGACTGGTTCCCAGGTTCTTCACGTTCTCCAGATCATCCTTCATGGAGTAGGAGAGGTCCATCAAGTAGTACAGGTCGATGGGATAATCTTCTGCTCGTTTGAACTTCAAGTCGAAAGACTGGGGCTCACCTACAAGAAGTTAACATCATTTAAAAACTGTGTCAAAAAGTAGTGTCATAGTGGTAAATAGAATAACCTCAGAAAAAGCTACACGACTCACCAGATCGGAGTGTGAGGCTGAGTTTCTGGGGCTGGATCTGAGTGATGTCCTCTGGCCTCAGTTTCTCTGCTCCCTTCTTGCGATTTGTCACTGCTTTGTTCTCGAGAATCCTTCGCTTACCGTGTGGGTTTTCGATCATCGCTTCATCGCAGCCCCTTTTAATGAGAGACTGCAGCTCGTCACAACGGGTCGACACGGTCTCCCCCTGTTTCAGGAAGTCCTATGAGGGGCAGCACAGAAAGAATTAAAGGGACAATCTGTCGATTTTGCAAGTGAAGATCAGCTTATTTGTCATTCAGTGTATTGCTTTGTGAAAGCTGAGTATGTTTGTGACTCAGTAGGAGCATTCATCAGAGGGACTTTCTCAGACTTATTTTGACTCAGGTTTAGAGACCACAAATTCAAAACAGAAAACCTCCTTTACAAAGTGGGACCATTGTGGACAAGACATGGGTTTACCAGGCACAGGGTCAAACAAAAGACACTGAATTCTGGAAAATGAAGCATCTAGTCTTTGATGAACTTTAATCACGTTAGTTACAAAAACTCTGTATTGATTTGACCATTATTCTTTTGGTCTCTCAAAGTATAACCAACATTTGCAGCATTACTCCTTTAAGTTTATACATCAGTCCATGTTAGTCTAGCCATCTTGACTAGATGTTAGAGGAAGTGGCGGACAGGAGCATGTTATGAATAACTCTTCACACCCATCTGTCCTTTTTTATCTTAGATGTGACTTGCATGGTTCCACTTTCTCAAATGTGAAGGATAAGGCTGCAAGTAATGATAATTTTTACTATCAATTTACTTCTTTTCCTTTCTTTATTACTGGATCGTGCAAAAAACAAAACATCAGAAAGATCATTTTAAATGCCCCTCATAAATTCTCAGGGTCTTTAAACAACTTTGTTGTTTGTTTTGTCTAAGCAGCTGCCCAATACTTTGCAGCTTCTCTGCTCTAGAAAACTAGAATATAAAGACATCACCTCAAGCTCTGGGAGATTGTGACGGCTGTTGTTTGTTATTTTCTGGTATTTGATTGGCTAAACAATCGATTACTTCCAAAAATGATGAAAAACAACCATTAGCTTCCACCCTACATTAGGGCACAATCCAAAACTACATTTGCTTACTATTGCTATATGACTAATGGCATCTTAACTGCATCAACCAGCATTTCTCAGCAGTGATTATAGGTGACAGCTTCAATTCACATACTGGGTCTTTACACCATCCACATTTGGCTCCAGCCTGGATGCACTCCCCACAGAATTTGGCATTGGCATTGATGCACTCGTTCCCCTCTGGATGGAAAACAAAGAGAGAGGAGAAGAGTGAGGGGGAGCTAGGGTGCAGGCAGCACAGTCCCTGCAAAGTAAGCAGCCTGTTAAGCCCCCCGTGTTTACACATCAGTTACTCTGGAACACTGCGTGACTCGATGGTAATTGGAGACAGGGACGGAATATTCCGTCTTTTCCATTATCCACGATGCGAAGGTGGATCTGTGGTCAGTGACATCATTAAGATTAAGCAGCCAACCTCTCTCTCTGAGGAGGTCGCCATCATTATGACCTGTATGTTTACCTCGCACGCTGACATCAACAAAGTGGCATCATGTGACAGAATAACAACGTTACAGCAACAGTGAACAATCATGTGACATGAGATGTGACCGAGGAGCCTTACCTTTCTGAGCATTACTGTAACAGAACACTCCTAACAATGTAGATATCAAGAGCAGCTTCAGGTCCATCTGAAAACACAAAGAAGAAATAACAATCTTTAAAACTGAGCTCATCTCATCAAAGAGCTACTGTTGTTTTCAAAAGCAATATCCCGTTTGGGACTATCTCTTTGTTAACAATAATAGCTTGTGCGTTTGGTGGCCTAAATGTTTGAATTCATAATTTCCTGGATAAAAGGGTCCAGAGGGTGAGAGAAACAGATGACATATTGAATCTGTAAATGGCTCGGTTATAATTGGAGATAATAAATTATCCAGCGGCAGAGGCTATGCTATTCTCAGTCGGTCAAAGAGTAACAGGCAGCTAATTCAATTCAGGCTGCTTTCACACACAAACATGTACACACTCATACAGAAACACATGATCGCGCTGATGTGCCTCTGGCTTCGTCTGCAACCGCCTTTTTCCCCACAATCCTTTTTACTGTAAATAGCATCAGCTCCCTGGAGTCAAGCCCTCTCTGCTCGTATATATTGATCCCTGGTCTATGCGGAGGCTCTTTGGTCTGCCATACTGATGTGTCTTGTCCTACGCTTAATTGCAAAGCTTGTGACTTACAATAGATAAAAGGACTGAAGGACCTTTCTCTGCACTTAACAGCTGATTTATGGACAGCCTACAGCCACGCTAACTGCTCTGTGAGACTGTATTTAAGCATAGCGGTTCTGCGAGCATAAGTTTAGTATGTTAACATGCTAACGTTTATACACATTTAAATTACAGCGAAGACTGACAGGAATGTCATAATTTCCAAATGTCATGGCAATCCATCCCATAGTTCCAATAGTTGCAGAGATATTTGAGTCTGGACCAAAGTAGCAGACCAACCAACTAACCTACTTGCTTGTACATTTCACTAAAACCATATATTTCAAGCTACAGAAAAGGTCAGTAGGATCCATCCACTGGGAACCATGAATCTCCAGATGTACCAAACTAAGTCAGATATTTTGTTAGAGAAATAAAAAATTTGACCTGCTGGTGCCACTACACTGAAAACTGTGAAGCTCACGGAGGAGCTATAGGAAGTTAGAAGATCACAAACAAAATTATTGGCAAAAATCCTCTGGGGACCACAAATGCCATTCATTTTATTTCAATGAAATCAAAACGTTTCCAAGACATCTTAGTTTTTCATGGACCAACCCACACACATTACATTCCTACAGTCACGTTGATAGCAAGGCTAAAAATAAGGCTGTACATCAGTACTTCATACCATTAAGGAATCAGTACCAAGCACAGAATCTTATCCAGTCAAACAATAGCTGCATTCAATACTTTTTGTTCCCAGATCTATAAACTTTTTTTATGGTTTTGTTCACTGTTAAGCATTCTTGAATTTAATGTGAAATACAATTGGCTCGCTACTGCAGCTAGCTACTAGCAGCTACACACAATTTGAGTAGCAGAGTCGGCAGTTCAGCATGCTGAGATAACACCAAACCATGGAAAAGCGTGGCAATAGTATCCGATCTGCATCTGATCATCTGATTATAAAAAAGTGGGAACACAAATAACATGGCACAGCACCTTATCGGGTACGGAGAAAATACAGGGTGGACAGCTGCAGCGTGTCTGGAAGGCCTCTTGGACGTACGTCAGGTAAAACAAATGGTTATGAGGCCAGTGCTATTCATCTTTTGTGTGTTAAAACTTTTATTGAAAAAAAAAAATCGCTTAGGTCAAGCTCCAGTAGGCAGACTGAAAAGGTATCGAATGAAGTATTCCATTGTAACTGGCATTGGTACTGGTACTGTATCTTTTTAGATGATACCCAGCCCAAGCTGAAAATGCCTGAGAAGACTTTTTTGAGTTTGAGGTTATGGTTATATTGACAATAAAAAATGCTGAGAACAGAACTGAGAAACTCTGTACTGTAAGTTAAAGACTGGTCACGATCATAAATCCCACATCACTGCTGCTGCCTCAAAAGATTTAGTTAGCGCTGACACTTCTGGGATTCTCACCACCATTTATTGGCGGTTCTAATAAGCGACAGCTGGGAAGCCTCCTACAGAGAGACACACAGTCAATGGCCTAATGTTGTATTAAGATGCAGTGGCCAGCAAAAGATCAGCATGTGCCGAATCTAATTAGCATGTGGAATGTAATATCTGGCTTGACCATAAATCACAAACGCATGGGAGTCATTTCTATGGGAATCCTAACAGTAGCTAACATCCACACTGGATACCAAAGCGCAAGGTTCAAATTAGAGCCAGACAGACAGCGATAAAGTGACAAACCTTCTTTTTTTTCATTTTTCATTTTTTAGACCAGCGACTGTTGCTGGTTATTCATAGAAGCTACATTAAAAGACTGCATTCCCTTACACTGTGGTAAAGGAAGCTCTGACGTTTGGTGTGCGCAGTGTTGAGTGATGCATTCCTGAGTGCTTGTGTGTGTGTGTGTGTGTGTGTGTGTGTGTGTGTGTGTGTGTGTCCGTTTATATAGACACAGAGGCGCAGACGGCCTGTCTGCAGCCCCCCAGATTAGATCAGCTAGCTTGTATCTCCACTGCTGTAGATAGGTGGTGTGTGTGTGTTGGTGTGTGTGTGTCCACATTTAACCTGGCTCTGCCGCCGTTACACCATACTGAAGCTCCCGTAATGCTCATGTGACGTCCTAAAATAAAGATCCACACAGTATTTGATCTATGTGAAACAGGTTGAGACACTGAGAGTTTGTGCATGCACAACTGATTTCAGTGAAAATGGAGCTTAAAATGAAAGAATTCAGGTTTGCATTCCTTTTCTAACAAAACCACACACTCAGATATTTTCTTTTCACTCTTGCTGTGGTCTTTACTTCAGCTCCAAGGAATCATTCAAATGCAAACTACATCTATAAAACGCCAGAGAGGTGTCAAGTTAGAAAAATAACCACGTTGTCTTCAGTCCCATGAAGCTTAGCAGCTGCGGAGAGGAATGCTCAGTAAAAACCTACAGTAAAATATAGCAGAGGACAGGGAGCAGTCCAAGAAAGGCAGAGGAGTGGGATATTACGCAGCCTTCAAAGCTCAGAGTTCAGAAGTTGTAAATACAAGCTGTCAGAATTTCAAGGTGGTTTAAGTTAACATGGGCACTGGAACAATTTGAGTTTCTGTCTGTACCAATTTTAAAGCAAGAGGGCAGAAAAGATGAAAAAACACGTCATACCTGAAAATAATGTCTATCCATTCTTTGTTAGTACAGATGAAGACCATGAGGTGTGGTTAAAAGCTCTGAAAACACTTTTTGTTGGGTAAAACTACGGTTTCCAAGGTCAAGAGTGAACCTTCATGCTCAAGAACTCTACGTTATTTGCCTCAGTTGGCCATTACATACCTTTAACATCAAGTTATGTCAGGATTCACATCTGTTTCTGGCCACTATGGGGTCACAACCCAGATCTTGATAAAATGTTTTTATTGGCTTTAAACAGTGTTCATCAAGAAAAAGCAAAGCAAGACATGTATTGATACGCTGTAACGTGTCTATGCCTTCATAAGTCTAAAACAGATCCCCAAATCGTTTTCGCGGTTTATAGTTTTTTGCAAATTATCTGTACAGGAAGTAGCTCCACAGATAGACCCAACAGCAATGATGCAAATCAAACTTGGCACCTGCTTTCTATCAGCAGATAAGCAGAGACGTGGCTGACTTAGCTTCCTGCTTTTAAAAGGGTAGTTATTCTGAAGCCCAGTGAGCAGCCAAGAGGAGGGCTTTAGCCATGCTAGCTGCTGCATGGATGTAGGGATGGCAGTGACAGTTAGTTGGACGGATGAGATATTTCTATCAGCCTCAGACACACATTGTGTTTATTGCTAATTCACTAATGTTATCATGCTAGCATGCTAAAGATTACGTCTGCTGTATGTTAGCATGCTGACATTAGCATTTAGCTCAAATCCTGCCTCACTGAGCTCCCACTTGGAGCTGTGGAAATAAAGCTGTGAACATCGTTCGTGACCTAAATGTAATTTTAGATTTGAACCATGATGCAAACAGCGCAATAACGCACAATAGTTAGAACAAGGGCAACAAGTACCGACAATAATTCCTGACTACAATTCATATAATTGCCGCCTTTCCATTTGGTCGTACTGAACATGTTTTTCATACAAGCTTCGTTTGGACGGAACGCTACCAACAGCCTTCAATTACACAAGTTTGAACAAGCAAGATAATGCCAAGAAAACATGATCCTGTTCCATCGAGTAACATCACTATAAATAATACAGTCAGTCTGATTTATTATGAGGTTTAAAAAGCACACTTAAGTAAACGGCTTGACTTCTTAGGTCATGACACAGTTATGGCTCAACAGCTAATGTGCAGAAGGGAAAGATGAGGACTATTCAGAGATGTTTGCATAATGGCCGCGATGTGGCTGTGCATGGGAAAGCATAAAAATAAAGATAAATCCCAGACCGGTTCCTGACAACAGCATGACAGAGCAGCTCTGCTTATTCTCTCACAGTAAAGTAGGTTATGTAGGTCGCACGCTCTTCCTGCATCTATAGCTTGCATACACGCCCACTGTACTCTTCAACGGTCGTCCACTTGTCACACACACCTGAGCTGTGACTAACGGCAGCAACCAGCGTTTTATGGGCCTTCCAAAGCTCTATCAGTTGGCAGGAGAAGGTGATGCATGGCAGACACTGTGGTGCGTGACTAAAATGGGCTGAGCTTCTCAGGCATTCGTGAGAGACTGACCAGGATAGTAACCTGCCACACTCTTACTGCACTTCGGGGAAATGTGAGTTATGAGAGCCATGATTATAGGATGCTGTATTTGTAACACTCTGATTCCCATAACCCCCCTTTACAGTTTGTTGCAATTATTTCAGTATTTAGCTAGTGCTGAAACAATTATTGGGTTAATTAGTCAACTGAATCAAACACTGGGATAAATCATTACTATTTAAGTCCTGCTTTATATCATTACAAATAGAACAGACTGGGTTTTGGACTGTTGGTGTGAAACGAGAAAATTAGACCATAAATTAAGTAGATTAAGCCATTAATCCAAAACGGAAACAACTAATGAATTAATAATGCAAGTAATCAACTGCTGCCCTAAAATGAACTAGTGAGTTCATGGTCTGAATATACAGATTTTCTCACACAGTCACTTCGAGGCAGAGGTATGGTTCATCCCTTCTCAGAAACATGGAGGATCCTGGGTGGAGCAGCACCTGTCCCGACCGTCCAATCCAAAAGATCCAATCGGACTATCTGTCTTACTTAAACTAAAAGTGTCAGAGAGCTGGGGCAGCTTGTGGCTTGCTGGTTGAGTTCGCCTTGTAAACTGTGAATGTTAACTTGTTAACCTGTCTTTTTCTTGAGGTATTTGTTTGCTACATGGGGACTGGGCTAGGTTTAGTTAAAACTAGTTTTAGTTGTTGAAATGACCAGATTAAGGATGCTGTTTCACTGTCTTTTTGGTTATTGGATAATATTTTAGATAATTAAGATTTACTTTCTCTTTTAAATTTAATTTAGGCTTTCAGTTAGACTTTGATTTCTAGAGAGTACTCTTTTTGTTTCCCTTTTGGTAGGTTTGAATAGTTTCCGTTAGCTCTTTCTTCTCTTATAGTTACCTCACCTCCTTGTCTTTTGTTGTAGAATTAGCTTGAATTCCAGAGAATAATTAACCAAGAACAATCAGATGTAACAATCAGAGTGTGCACACTAATTCATTCATTTCTTGACCCTGATCTGGGGAACAGCTGGCTAGCTACTGTTAGCTACCTGTAAACAGAGAAAAAGAGAGCTGCAATGATTAGTTGATTAGTTGTCGACTGTTTACTGTTACTATTTTGATAGTTCATTATTTGTGTTGAGTTATTTTGGGGTTGTGTACCAAAAAAGACATGTGATATCAAGCGATAGCAACAGCTACAACATCAGTTACCCTGTGACTTAAAGAAAACCTTTTGCGCACACTAGTTGATTTTACACTTTGCAGACATTTAACACATCACATTTACATAAAAATGTGAATTAATTTCATAAATTTGATGTTTATTTTATACAACTCCTTAATGTGCCTGTGCTCCCCGGGTGTCCACTCCAGAAACCTCCTTATGGTTCCTGAACCCCCCATGTGAAACCCCCCAGTGTAGGAAGCCCAGTTTAATTGAGCCACACAACACTCAGCCGTGAATGAGTGGATTTACTTTCCTTTAAATTGAGCTGCATTTGCAAGTGCTTAGAAGTACTTACTTCAGCAAGCGCTGCCATGAATAATGACTAGCAGAGTCTGGGCGAGAAGCAGCCAGACACAGTGAAGGATACACAGCAGCAGTAAAGAACTGGTGGAAGCTCAGAGTCCCGGCGTTCTTTGTGGAAGAAGGTCTGGACTTCCCTCACTCAGAACGGCCGTGAAAAGAAGGAATGGAAAAGAAGGAAAAACAGGAAAGGGCGGTGCACAACTCGGAGGGGAAAGGGGTTGCCTCAATTCCAGAGAAAAGGAAGTTACAGACTTTCCTTGCCTCTGCTGAGTTCTCCCTTTAGTCTCCCCTAATCCTCTCTCCTCCATTTGTACAGTATTTGTCTGGCTGTTCAGGCCTTTTTAAGGTCAATACAATATTTATGAGTTCATTTGGTAAAGGCACTAAGTGAAAAGGAACAGGTCTGCATGGCAAAAGCATCTTTATAGACTTTAATGACGTAGAGTTAAGTTAATATTTAATTAAAACATTCCAAAATGTTTCCAGTCACTCCACTGTTGTCAGTACCATATCTGTGGCATCCTATACTCCTATCCTCCCTCTTTCTCTCCCTTGTTTCCTTCCTCTCACCCTCCTCCATCATACCACCCACACAAATGCTGAGTTCACTCCCTCCACTGCGAGCCAAACCAAACCAGTGGCCCCTTGACTTCGCATACCCTTCAAAACAGTGCCGAGCGGGGAGCATGTCTGAGCTCTGAGAAGTACAAGCCGCCTGACAGAACCGAAGGAGAATACCAAACAGTGTCCGTCTGTGTCTGTCTGTACGCCCCCCTACCACCACCTCCCACCACCATCCGGGGGACCCTCTCATAGCAGACAAAAGCTATTAATCAGACTGCCCTCTGAGACCATGACAGAAGGTCTGATCTTTAAAGTGTTCCCACTCACTGTCCCCTCTTTGCCGAAAGAGCCTCTGTGTGATAAATAATGCTAATGAGACAGATGTTAATGTCTTTAATCGTTTGGTGCCTCTTTGCTTCTAGGACATTGTTATGGCCAGACAGTCCAATGTGATCTTTCCACAGGAGAAAAAAGGAAGAAAAACTACTGCAGAAGGTAGGAATGAAGGTCCAAACGACTAGAAAAAATGTCATCATAGTTTCCACATTACATGAGCAAAATATTTCTCAATAGAAGACATTTTGTCAGATAGAAAGAAATGAAAATAACTGTATGGACCAGCAAAGAGCTGGCGTGGAGCGAGGAGAAGCGATGCCAAAGAGTTTCCATCAGTCTGCCATCCTTTATTTTTAGCTTCAAAGAAATACAAACAGGTATGTTTGGAGAAAAGGTTCAATGATTTAGGGCACTAGAATGACAAGATGTCAGCACCGGTCCTGACTGGACTCAACATATTTTACAGTAGAACAGATTTTTGAAGCGTTCTCCTCAAAGCAGATCTAGAGTTTGCCAACAGTAGCCACTATGAGACTTTTCTGTCTTCTAGGCTCTTTTGCGCGAGTGCCCGTTTTTCATGATCTACAACGGACGTGGCGAGTGCAAAGTTAGCACACGCTATTAGACCGCAACAGCCAGATTTGTGGGAAATACGTCCGATAACACAGGAAATATGCCTACTGCTGCAGCCAACTGAGCACACCCAGTGTGTGAGAAGTTACAATCTCAGTTTGATGATTAAAATGGTCAATGGTCAACAATAAAAATGTTGCTGATTTTTTGGCAGACTACTACAAGCTGTTTTTAGGCAGGACGTACAGTATGAAAAGTGTTCTTGGAGTATTTTAGAGCAGTTTCAAAATGGTTCAGCCAGAGATCTATAATTATGTAGTCTGTAATAGTTTATCAGAGGAATAAGGGTAGCAGCTACAGCCTGAATGCTAGCTTCATGAGATTCTTAAACGGTTGAAAATTCAGCTGCTTTTCACACAAAACACCCAACCACACAAGCCTGAAGCCTGCCAACATTCCCCATGTGTATGAAGGAGGCTAAAGATACACTTCTGTGTGTGTGGGGGGGGATACTGCCTTGGAAGGACTTTCTACCTTTTCCAGTCAGAAGATCAATAACACTTAAACAGTTCTGGATTCTTCATAGCGACTAAAACACGGTCATATTGAACAGGGTTCACATCCCATCACAACATGTCCACCCACGGCAGTTTAGCAGAAACAATTGAGGCAAAACCACAAACGTTGGAGGAGCTCCAAGTCCGTGTCACTATTCACGGCTTCATCCCTGTGTTGAAAATAGCCACGCAGTGCTACACAACAAGTTATTTTGGACTTGTCCTCCCCACCTGGCCTCTGCAGTCACTCCAAAAAGGTGGACTAAATCATATGAGACACAAAAACAAGTCTGTCCTAACGCTGCAGAGATGTGAGAAAACCTACGACTGACCTTGTTTTGATAGAAATGGTGAAATGTCAAAGCAATGTGTCATACTTGGACAGAAAAATGTGTTCTACATAATAAAATAGCTCCAGTGCTGTTGCATTCTTGAAGCGAAGGACAGAAACTCGACAGTAGACAAGCTTTGCTCAAGCATCTGTAAAATTTGACATTGCAGGATTTTGGAGAGCCATCTGCTGAACCGTTTACAGTGATCCACTGAAAGCTGATCAAGAGAAGGGCAGAGCATCCAATTCTCACCACCACCCAACAAAACGTAGCCTGGTTTTAGGGGATCTTGTGAGGTTGCCTGGCTGTGACAGTGTGAGCCCAGGGCTCAGCATGTGGAGCTGGGATCTGCTGTACAGTAAGCCTCTCCAAACTCCCCGTCTTTGCTGAGTCGGCCCTTCCTTTACTCAAACACAGGAAGCCCGACTGGATCACACAGGAAGCCTGGATCATGGTGTCTGGAAACAAGCCACAGCTCCCTCTTGAAGCCATGAATATGACATATTTGGCATTGAATTGAGAAAGGAAGAGAGAGAAAGGCAAAGAGAAAAGAGAGACAGAGAGAGGGGACCAGACTGCCTTGTTACAGAGAGCTGAATATGCTGCATGCTGCCAAAACGGCAGCATATTGTCTTTGTGAATCAGGCGTGTCTGATTCTCAAACCCAAACCAGGCCATCAACGTAATCTAAACTCTGGGAAAAGCTAAACAAGCCTGGAAGCTGCTTCAGACAATGCTAGCAGCACCGCCAAAGAACCTTGCTGGAAATTAATGAAAGGCTGTCACCGAAATGAATTCTCTGGGACAGTCCACAAAAATCAGAGCTACACCTGCACTGCTGAGACAGTGAGAGGAATAATTCAGACACACGACAGCGGCCTGCAGTCTCAGACAAATATTTACAGCAGCGAGGTGATTATTCAACAGTCTGTAGGGCTGGAGACAAGGATAAAGACCGTTTCTCCAAAGCTAATGGTCCCGACAGTCAGTCTGCCAGAAAGGAGCTGCTGCTACTGAAGACAAACTGTGTCTGCATGAAAAAAGGCAAGTCTAGGTTGACATTTAAAGTTAAAAAAGATGAGTGGGCCAATGGCATGCAAAGTCAAAGGAAAGATGTAGCTAGCTTACCCTGACAGGAAAACGGATAATGCCAAAACGTCATCTGCAGTCCAAGCAGCAACTCGATACGCTAATCTCTATGAACCCGATTTGTTCCAAGATTGCCTTTGGCCTGATGACCTCCGCCTTTCCGCATGGACTGTTTACCTGTATGTAACCAAAGCCTGCACAAACTACAAAAAGAAACCACACGTCCGATGCCATAATCTTGGTCCCTCAACTATAGATTCTACATTCACATGCAGGTACCTGTTTGTAATGATTATAGCCATGAAAGCAGCTCCATATTTGTTTATTTGGATCCCCATTAACTGCTGTCCAGGTACAAACTGTTGTTCCTGTGGTCCACATAAAAACATGAAACATGAACTCACCCAAACCCACATACCTCTGACCCAAAACCCAACACCACCAATGAAGTACCCTCACAACAACAACAGGGATAATTGTTAAGAAACGTCATAGAATGTTAACATGCTGATATTTGTTGAGGTGGATGGAGATATCATGTTATACTAGTTTGGCGGGTATTTGGTTATAAGCCGACGTACTTCACCTGATAATGGTGCTAAATGAAAGGTTAACGGCTCAACAATTTATTACAATTGATCCTGGGAGGGAAATAAATGCCTGTAGAAAATTTCATGGCAATCCGTCCAACAGTTGTTGAGACTTTTTACTCAGAACCACAAATATGAGCTTCGTGGTGGCGCCCTGAGAACAGTCAGGCAAGACCAGAAATGTAATTTCTTATAAGAACAGCAGCACCAAGAGCAAGCTCAGTATACAATCCGTTGAACAGAAGCTACAGGGGTCACAAAGACTACATGCAAACTGCTGCGTTAAAGCCAAGGCTGTTCTGTTTTTTGCTACGCAGACAGATATGTCAAAGTTTGGTCTTGATCCAATTTTAGGCCAGTGGCAGGCCAGCTGTGGACAGCTCCACCGTCTTTCTGCTGAGGCCCTAATGCTGGAGAACTGGCACATTAATGACACTCAGATGTCTTTCATTAAGGCCCCCAGACTTTTGACACTTGAACTAGAGGGCCTCCATTTCCGCTACCACGGGAGAGTGAAAACTGCAGAGCTGAAACAGTAAGCTTGCAGCTCACAGTTACACGCATTTTCTCTGGGGAACAGTAGAGGAATATCTGTCATGTTTAATTCTTACAGAGATCTTTAGGACCACTGACTGAACATCGTGTTCTAAAACTGTGTTTGAGCTCTGCTGCGGCGCTTTATCAGAACAATAGAGCGAATGCCTCGTACTTGAGTGAACCTTCCTGCTATACAACTTGCTGTTCCTGAGCTGCACACAGCTGGTGTTGAATATAAAGCAGTGAATTAGATATCAGGTTGTTCTTACATTTGGTTTGAGTGTGGTATGATCTTCCTGACACGCTGCTAGTGATCTGCCTCATTAGCCTGCCTCAGTGTAAGATACTTTAGCTACACTTGTGTGGAGTTCCTCAAACACTGCTGCTAGCAGTTCATTAACATCTTAAAGCAGCAGGTGATGTGAAGCCTCGTCTTTCAAGGGAAGCAGCTAACTTGAACTGATTCCTTTTAAGCAGTGGTCTTTGTAACTTTGATGGCTTCTTTGAAGTGTTATTAAGCTAACGTCTGTGCTTTTAAATAGTCAACTTGACCGTTTCATGTTATAATTATGTCACCTCAATTTCATTAAATATTGAGCTGGTTCAGTCAGAACTGAACAATCGGCTCCTTTGTCGAGCTTTATCAAATATGCACATCTGCAGCTATAGGAATTTCCAATGAGCGCCTTTAAAAAGAGAGCCACAGTGCTACGCTGTGTTTCTGTCTCTGGACTGGAAGGACTGCTGGTGACTCACTTAACACCCCTGAGACGTCAGTGTCCAACAGACTGCATTCACTACGAGGAAGAACAGTGTTTGCATTGTATTGGTTATATGTGTTTATGCATGTAAGGCACATGGGAACTGATCAATGCTCAGAGAGAGAGAAGAAGAAGAGATGTTCTGATGTCAGAATATTAAGCAGCCAATATTTATAGACTCTGCTATGAACGTTCATTGGTTACTTCTATATATATATATATATATATATATATATATATATATATATATATATATATATATATATATATATATATATATATATATATATATCTGGACCGCTGGTCAGATCTAACAAGACATCTGAATACATCACCATGGGCTGTGGGAAACTGTCATGAACATTTTCATACATTTTATAGACCAAACAGTTTTAATATGGAGCACAGACTTCTAGACTTCTCCAAGTTTAATGTACTGATTCTAAAAAGTTGCTAACTAAACTTACAGCCCATGCTGCAAATGGCAAAGTACTATATTGAGAAAGTTACATGTTTCCTTATTTTAAGGACTAAAAACGTGCAATTTTGGAGAAACTTGCAAGAGCTAGTTTTATTTTAAAGGTATCCAACTGAACTCTCCCAAAACCCATTTTCCAGGCATGTTGAATGCACGGACAGAGTCTGCACAGGTAGGCAAGCCGATGGTCTTATTACAAGCGCGACAACCACAGATTTAATCTGAATTTTTGATTGCTTTGATTGGTTACAGAAAATGTATGTATGTATGTATGGATGGATGGATGGATGGATAACAGACAGGTTATTGTCTGATCAAAGACAACAAGTTAACAATGCTAAGAATCTCAGGGCATCCTTGTGGGTTAGGGGGTGAGACACCAACCATGTAAGACATGTGACCTTTGTTGTGTCTCATCCTGCATCCCTCTCCTTTCATTTCCTGTCACGTCTCTACTGTTTCCTATCTCATAAAGGCAAAAATGACCAGAGAATACATGAAAAACAGCATTCAGTGCTCAGTGTCTAACCACGTATTGAGGTTTAATGCTGAGTCCCAATTTTCCATTACACACAGCGCTGTTATTGTTGCTGAAAGCCAAGCCAGTGTTCATGTTAGTGAATAAAGCCACATTTCTAAACACAAACTCTTTTATACCCTTGAACTGAGTCTTTCTGTGAATGAACGGCACATAAACATTTCTCTTCCTGCTCGCAGACCCTCGCAGTTAAACCTTCACACTGTCACAATAATAAACACAGCACGACACAACGCGCAGGCCGCAACAGGCTGCTACTATTTACTACCAACATAACATGTTTAGCCTTATTTTCACAGCAGACCTCGGAAAGCAGGGGTCAGCTTTGACCACGCCATTCCTCACCGGTATTTCGGAGGCTGTTTTTAGAAGCGAGAGGGCCCCCTCCGAAAAAGTGTGGAGACGAAGATTGGATAAGAGAAGGGCAAAGGCAAAGGTTTGGGCTGAAAGCAGCTCTTGGAGGTCACAAACCAAAACCAAGAGGAAGGCCCACCCCGCAATCTAGATGCAGAAATAGACAAATCTGTGCCAGAAATGATTTTCAGAAGAATGGAGCTGAACAAAAGCTGCAGAGCACAGCGTTGTGAAAACAGAAAATAGTCGAGACTCTCAAATTTGCTGTTTCAATCTGACTACACTTTAAAATTACCGTCTGGGTTGTGAAACCCTCAGTATGTAGGAAAGACTGCAGAGGCTTGAGCTTGTTGGTCAGGCATGACGAACAAATCACAGAGAACTGCTCTTCTGGGATCAGTTGAAGACCCCGATTTTAAACTATGTCTGTGTGTGTGTGTGTGTGTGTGTGTGTGTGTGTGTGTGTGTGTGTGTGTGTGGTGGAGGTAAATAGCTGTAACAGGTGATTATTTGTACCGCTTTACGCCTCTGAGACTGAGGTCTCCCGCTCCGGCACAAAGCATGTGTCGCTGAGGGCAATCGGACACATTCATCACTTCTCTCCCACAGGAACACAGCAACACACACACACACAGAAAATCACAAAGTGCATATTCATCACTTTCGTCTCCAGGGGACGAGTCCGCACAGAAGGTGTACGTCACTCACCGACAAAGAAACAAACACACGCACACAAGAAACATCACATGTCCAGGAGAAAGGCCTGGGTGTGGCCCTCTGGGCCCAGTAAGTGGCCTCGTAAATCAGGTGGGAGTCCGACCTCTGCTGCTGCAGCTGTTCCCCAGAGGCCCTGAGGTCACATCTAGCTACCGTTTTTTAAACTCCCCCCACTGTCCTACATTTACCCTCCTCCTCCTCCTCAATTAGCCTTCCTCCCCCTCCCGCCTTACTGTCCTTTCTCCACCCCCTTTTTTTCATCCCATATCTCCTTCCACCACCAACCCACCCCCTGCCCTCCCATCCTCCATCCTCTCCTCCCTTCCTGCCTCCATTTCCCTGATTAAACTCCTCTGTGGAGTCAGCGCTCCATTTATAAAGGCCCGTATCCTTCTGCTCTCCTTCAGATGATGAAATGAGGGACCGCTGCCTGATCCAATCAATGGGTGCCATACCGCATGTCAATCCTGGACTGCGTGGGCAATAATAAGCAGCACACTCCGTCAGAAAGACAATGTGATAACTCTGTTGTGCATCCACTCCCTCAAGGACTCAGCATCTTCATGCCTCTGTTTCCTGTTTTCTACAGAAAGACTGACTTCTTTCTTTCTGAGTCTTTTGGGACCTCACTGACTCACGCGCTCAACACTTTTTAAAACTTCAACCGCCTGCCTGTCTCTCTGCTTCCCTCTGGGGCTGTCAGCGTCTCATGTGAAGTGATCCCTGAGTAATTTAAATAGATCATGTGAGATCACTTGTTGAAGCCCTTTCATATGACCGTCCACACTCAAACTCGCATAACATGACATCTCCATCCACCTCAACACATATTAGCAAGAAAGACATGATATGACAGACAGGTGAAGAGGGAAGTGAATATTGTAGTTCACACGGTAGTTAAAGTTACATTATAGTGGTGTACAGAACACACACACCATTTTTAAATACAGTAAGAAGCCACAGCTACTAGGCTTTTCAAAGTAAAAGTAGTATACTACTACTAAAAGCCCAATTTAAGCTAATTTATTAGTGATAACTTAACATGTTTCAATATAACTAGTTTCCTAATAACTATGAATCACTTAGGAACATACAAATGACAGAAAATACTCAATAAGTCCGTGAACTTAGTCCTGAGTACAGCAAACACAAACCTGTTTACAAAATATCTTAATAATAAAGTGAACATTAGGATATTCACTTTAATAATAATACAGCATGTCGTATATTATTAGCCTGCTTACCTTGGCGCTGTGGTGTTATTTGGGAGGCAACATACAGGGGAAGTAAGCTAGCTGTTCTCTCCCAGCCCTCGGTGATGGTCCGCTAGCAGCAGCAGCAGCAGCAGCAGCAGCAGTAACTCTCTGCCCTGTTGGCACCAGGAGCCACTTTCTCCTCCGAAAAAGTCACGGTCGATTTCCCCCGCTACTCATTCCCCTGAGCCCCCCTCCGCAGAGAAAATGTGTTTTGTATTTTATCAAAACCAAATGCGGGAGCGGTTCGATAGGTGGAAAGTGGAAACAAGATCCCAGCGGCGCCCGTGTGGACCTCTTTTCCTCCTCGGTCTAAAATCAGAGGAAAGCGGAGAGGCAGACCCTCAGAGCTCCGCTCCTCCCGCACCGCACCGCACGGCGTAACACAGCACGTCCGGTTAAAACCTTCAAAATAAAACACATACTGTACGCCAGCTGATGTTTGAAAAACATTTATTTAAAAAACTCACTGAAGTTAATACTACTCAAGCATGTTTACGGTACTGAATATAGAAAATGCGAATTATTTTTATATAAATATGTGCAGTCTAAGTAGTTCCTGTTTAGATAAACAGTAAACCCTGAAAACTTGTTATACCGGCAGACATACACACTGCTACTAAAGGTACGAAAACTGAAAGTTTAGAATATCTAGCAATGTACATATTTAATAATGAATAAAGAATGGAATAACTAGGACTTGTATCGTGCAGACAGACAGCGTTTAGAAACGTCGACTACTTTTATTTTAAAGGCACTCTTATCATTTCCTGTTTTATGCTTTCTTAATGTTGTGTGATTAACGCAGCTTCAGTCTCCTGCCTACGTTAATACGAGGACGCCCCCACAGCACCACAGCGAGCCCCTTTAACATTTAATGAGCGGGGCTGACAAGTAGCCATTTAGTCTTCACTTGTGGAAACATTGATTAAACATATATGTGAAACAGTTGTAAAGATTATATTTTGACTGGTCAAAACTGATTTGCAGAGATCTTTAATTTAATCATAGATAAAATCATAGATAGTAATTCCCTTTTGACATAAGAGTTACAGATGTCTACAACTGAATTTTGGAAAAGTGATTGAGTGAGAGTCTTGTGGAAATAAAGTTTCCCATTTATATCAACAACTGCTTTTCTGATTTTTCATGATGTCAAACATATCAACCAAACATTTTATAACATTTTAGTCACCCTACAGTAATTGGCATTTGAATCCGGACATCATTGAAGACATCTATAATTATATTTCTGATGTTACTCAACATATCAAGAAATCATTATATACTCTAACTAGTCAAAAAGCCATTGTTATCTACACTACTATTTCTGACTTCTTGTAAACAGGATGCCAAAATGCTGTACACCCACTCACATAATTGCTTGTTTAGACAGTTGCCAACATCAATTTTACATCACTTTGAAACTGCATAAAAAATGAATATCATCACCAGTGTACTTCACCGCTGTATAACCAAAAACAAGGTTAATGTCATGTCATACTGTGATACAACAGAATATATAATGTGCATACTGACATCTGACTTTACAATGAAACAAACAGGTTATATAGAAATCAGATTATTTAAGTGCTGACTGTGTTTTGTTCCCCCATGATGGTTCGATGTATCAGCACTACAAAAACTTCACCAGCTAGAAGTAACCCTCTGTGTAAAAGCACATCGTAGCTCTCAGCATTTATTTAAATCATCGAGTGTATTGTAAATTGTAGAAGTACAATTGTTTATTGCTCATTTTTGATACAGATAGATCATTTTCAAGTAATTTAAGGCTTTCTGACTGTAGTTTGTTGTGATCATAAGTGTTTCTCAAAGTACTTTGGTCTCCTCATCCGTCACACTGGTCCTCCTGTGTATTAACATAGTTTTGGTTGTCTACAAATATACTCCTGTCAAGTTTTCACAGCAGGACTATAAAATATATTACATAACTAAGTATCAGAACACATACATGAAAATTTATAATAACAGAGTTCTTTTTTTCACTCCTCCGCAGCATTAGATGCCACATAAAACTGCCGACTGCACAGATTTTGGACCATTCTCAGAGAAAATAATCAACTCAGCCATGTATTTCCCTTAAACTTTGTGGAAAGTTATTCCTGCATCAGCACTTGGGACAAAGTGGAAGAATGTGAGAGAAAACAAACTATCACATCCGGAAGACCCTTGAATCCTGTTTAGTCTCTGGGGAGTGTTTACTAGGGAATGCAGCTCTTCATCTCTCCCTCTGACCCCTGAGATGGGTGAAAAGTTTAATCTGCTTCAACTGGATGGAAACACTACATTCACTCCACTCTTTCTCACAGTTTATGGTTCTGGCAATAGTTGTATAATTTAAAATCAGTTGCTTTTTTTGGTAAAAAGTACAATTTTAACTGTAATATGACTCATGGTAGGGCTCATATCCGTCCACAGAGTCTAGGATATCTTGTAGACCCGGATGAAGCTATGACCTCACTGATATGAATCATACTCAGGAATTAAAAAATAGCAAGTTTCACATTACAGAGTGATGAGGGATGCAGTAAGAGGAAGTGGAGGTGATAAAGATAAAGAAGGCTGTGTAGATTAAGAAGCACGCCCAACAGGCAGATAAATGTTTGACATGGAAATATGCAGCAGATCAAAGACTCAGACTGTAAGTGACACAGACGTAGGAGACTTCATGGAAAGAGTTTTCATCTGATAAAATGTCTCTAGTCTGGCTTCACCTCCTGCTCTCCTCCAACTGAAAAATACTCAGTTTGGTCCAATGCAATAACTGAGTGACATACTAACTGTAACTTCCTCTGCAGAGATGAATGTGTTTTGAAGTGTACGGTCATGTCTAATGTATAATGTAGTGTTGATGTGGTGATGTATATACAGTGTACTGTTACATTAGTTCTTCCATGACTTCTGGAGCCTCCCTGTGGTTTGTTTTGCTCACTGCATGGAAAATGGCCGAAAGGAAAAATGCAATAATAGTTTGTTGACATTGTCTTGTTTTTCCTTTTATGACATCCAAATTTCCTGATGCTGACATCATATTTATAAAGATAAACAGCTGTCACTGATGATGTATTCCTTTGGTGTTTTTTTTTGTTTGTTTGTTTTTTACAGGAAGAAGCACGGGTGTTATGTAAGTCATGACAGTCTGAGTGTGAGGTCAGATCCATACCAGACCATGAAACTGAAATGGAATTTAGCCATCATTAACCTTATTATTTTGTCCAAGACAGTAAGTAATTATTGATATCTGTGCTATTTTTACTGTGCTGTATTGGCATGTCTTCTTTCTGTGAAAAATTATATTCTTACTGTTTGTATGAAAACCTTGGAATAACTCTATAAAAAGAAATGATTTATTTTGCTTGCTTGCTAAAAACCTGCTTTCATTTCTGCAGATGATATAAGATGGAGACAAAAAGATTCCATATATGCACTAGCAGGCTACACTATGGCTGAAATGCACTTTTATTTGTTTTATGTTACAGAGATATGACACTATATTAGTTGTATGTAGTAGTTATACTGTAGTAGTCAGTATGTAGAGCCATTCTTGTATTAAATAGACATATTTCAGCCATATATCCATGAGATATTTGTACTGAACTAATATTACTCCACTGTGCCATCTAGTGGTACAAAGTAAAACTACAGATAGAGCTGACATTTCACTCAGGTTGGTAAAATGTTGTTTGTTGATTGTGTTCAGTGGTGGAAGATGTATGCACACATTTAACTTTAGAAAGTACTAGTTTAAAAAAATATAAAAATACTCAATTACTTGCATTCAGAATTAATTGAGTGTGCCTGAAAGCGCCACCTGTTCGTAGGGCTTCATTCAGAGACTTTCTCTGTATTTCACTGAAGGAGACTGCATCTGCAGTTGTCACTAATTGGTCGCTTGGCGACACACACAGACACACGGACAAAAGGCTTTCAAAATAAGAGTCCCTTCAAAATAAAAGACTTTGTAAAACTCTCTGATTAACAGACACAACAACACACACACACACACACACACAGATAAGACAAAGGTCTTTCAAAATAAGAGTCCCTTCAAAATAAAAGACTTTGTAAAACTCTCTGATTAACAGACTCAAGACCGCACACAAACACACAGACACACACACGAGAAAAGGCTTTCAAAGTAAGAGTTGGAATCCTTGGATCAAGATGAGATCAAGATGATGTCAATTTGCGCTAGATTGGATTTTCTGCCATTTTGAATTTTATCAAAAACCTTCAAAAAGCATTTCAGGTCATGCAGATTGTCCGATTTCAACGAGACTTGACACATAGAATCTTCAGACAAAGTCGCATGAAGTTATCACGTGGATTTTTAAATTTTGCTTCCGTTTACCAGTAGCACCCAATCAAACTCATCCGTGACCTTGCCAAACAGGAAGTGAGGCAATATCTCTGCAAGAGTTTGATGTTTTGACTTCAACCTTCTAACACAGAGTCATGACCACTTCTTTGAGATGGCCAAGCATTTTTGGTGACCTTTGACCATTAGGGGGCGCTATAAGTAGCCAAAATGTTTTTTTTTTTCTCATATCTTCATATTGCTTTGGACTTTAACCTTAATTCCAGTGCTGACTGATACTCTCAGACATCCCACTACATTTGCTAAAGGACTGTGTGCGTTTGCATCAAAATCTGGCGGCCATTTTAGCAACAAAACCGCCGAACAGGAAGTGAAGCCATATCTCTGCAAGAGTTTGATGTTTTGATTTCAAACTTCTAAGACACGCTCATTACAACTTCTTTGAGAGACCCAATAGTTTTGGTGACCGTTATAAGTAGCCAAAAACTGTAAAACTCTCTCGTTGACAGACACAAGACCACACAAACACGCTGACAGCTATTTAATGCATGGGGGCGACGGGGCCAGAGTCAGGCACACTCAAAATTTCTTTAGAAATGTTTCTAGTTTTGATGCTACGCTGCAATATGGTCACCACAACACCAACTATTTCATTCATTTTGGTGAAAATGGTGTGCATTTGCATGTGCATTTCAGTGATGGACGTTAAACTAAACTGCCGCGAACTAGAGCTGCTGTGAGCTAATGCTAGCTCACTTTGCTAGCCGAGCTGCTTGGACTGTGAGCTAACGGCACCGGGGGAGTATTACAGTTTGTGTCACTGAGAGATGGGACCACCGGGAAGATGAGGCTTTCAAGACCGGGGCTCGTGCGAGTGCTGAGGGGGAGGGCTGGTGCTGTGTTAGACCCGGGGCTGGGGAAGCAAACAGTGTAGCCGGGCTCCGCAGCCTCTAGGACATCAACCAAAGTGGACGTTGATGGAGGAGGCTAAGAGAGAAAGTAGCCGAGCAAGAGGCAACCAGACGCGAGTAAATCTGGGTTTATCTTTGAGTACTTGGCAAAAGATTGGTGGATTAAAGCAGCAAGGGCTGAAAGACAGACACTGAGCTGGGCTACTTGTTGCTGAACTAGTAAGTAATACTGGCTTCTAAGTACGTGATAGTTGACCACGTTTGGCTGTTAGCAACGTTGTTGATAAATTAGGTTTTAAACGCGACTACATAACGTTTGAAGTAACCTATAAATGAATCTGCACCTGTACCAGGATGTTATTATAATATACTTAATAGAATTAACAATAATGATAATAATAATAATAATAATAATAATAATAACAGTATAAATAAACGCGTACAGCTGTCCATATTTAAAGCAAGAAAGTAATATATACTTGTCAGTTGCTCAATCTGTATAATCTTCTATTAAAAAGACTTGAATGAAGTTCTCAATTTCAATTTATTGATTTGTTGCATACGGTCATGCAAGTTATATCATAGTGAAATCTGGAGAAAACAGCCTTTGTTTTAATATTTTAATCCATTATTACACGCCATTATTCCTAGATAACAAGCTAATTAATGCATAAAAACAAAAAAAGTGCGTGTCCGCATGCGCGCGTGCAAGCAGACATCGGCTCTCAGTGACGTAATATTCCAAGCCCTTTATGAGCCCTGCTTTGATTTTACAGTCAGCAGAGAGGAGACACCTTCCCCACCAGCTTGTACCAGAAACACTGGAGCAGTAGATGGAAAGTCTTTGACCGTGGACTGAGAGGAGCATTTGAATCTGCCAAATCTACTCAAAGGTAGGGATGCATTTAACTAGACACTGGAAGAAAAAAAAAAGCAAGATTTCAGACTTCACAGTCCAGTTACATAGAAAAGAACAGAGTAGCCCCCATCAAGCTGTCATTTGTGAGTATTTTTAAAAGGACAACAAAGTTTTTCCATTTGATTACTAACAGTATGGTAGGGACGGCAGAAAGGTGAGAGCTCACCATCACACTGAAACTTGTCACAAGGCTGCAAAAGTTGCTCTTATTGTTATTTAATCTTGGTGCTGTTTGTTTGATGTATTTTTCTGTTAAATGATAAGAGGCTCACTGGAAACAATGTTGACAGAAATTCCCCGTTCCCATAGTTGCTAGTCCTTCTTTTGGCCTTTTTAAGTTCATGTTTCTATTGTTTATGTGTAAAGTGGAAAAATACTGTGGGTATCAATTCAAGTCAGCAACTGCCAAAATTATGACCAAGATAATGAGTTCTTTTCTGACATGAGGAGGTATTCTTGAATTTTCCCAGTCAGAAAGAGTTTTTCTGATTATTACAACGTCACTTGAACATAGAATTCACTGCAGGCCATTCAGGTCTCATAGTGGGAGTGGGGCACTGCTGACAAAATTATAAATGTTAAATGTTAAATTATAAATGTTATCGGGGCTATTTGTCATGATATCGGACTTATCGGAATTATGTAATAATTTCCTGTTATCGGCCCGATAATTATCGTGCACCCCTAATAATAATTCATGATGATGATATAATAAGAAGTAGAAAGATGTTGTACTGAAGTTCTTTAGATGGTTGATTATTTGAAAGCGTAAAACTTAAGACAATCTATCATCTATGAATCTATGAAATCAGTTTGAACCTGGTTATTATGAATTTCAAATTTGCTTTATTAATATTAAATGCACAAACCGAGTGGCTGTGTAGTGGAAGCTATAGTTTATTAGTACTATTAAATAAATCTTATTACTTGCTTAACATTAAGTTTATCAATTGATTTATGTTAAAATTGTGTAATTCAGATTGATGGACTGGATTTTTTTTTTTTTTACTTTTTTTTGTACAGTCCATGTCCAACTGATCTGAAAATTCTCCTGTTGTCTTTATGATACAAGTTTATTTTTTTTATCTCTGTATTTATCTTGTTGTTTCATTCCAAATAGAACTAGGAGAAGTAGGATCAGGCCACTGAGTGTCAGGCTGTCCAGTCCAAAGGAGCTTTTCAGCTGAAGGAAATCCAGTGGTTCTTGCTGCCTACGGACTTATTGAGCTAAGTACACCCTATCCTCTATTTTCCTCTCTTACCTCTGCTCTGACAACCATACCATTACTTTTATGTTATATGTTATAAATGATAATAATATGGAAGATTAGGGTGACAAAAACAAAAAAGTAAATAGATAGAACAAAACTAGAAGCAAAAAAAGAAAAGAACAAAAAAAAAATAAATACATAAAATCACAGAACTAAAAAGAAAACCTCCCATAATTAAATACATAAAATAACAAAATAAAAAAAAAAATAAAAAAGACTTAAATACCTAAAAGAACAAAACTAAAAGCAAAAAAGCCCAAACTTCAATACATAAAATAACAAAACTAAAAATACCCCCCCCCCTCCAAACTTAAATACATAAAATGACAAAAAAAACGACAAAAAACTTAAATACATAAACTAACAAAACTAAAAGCAAAAAAAGCCCAAACTTAAATACGTAAAATCAGAAAACTAAAAAATACCGCCCAAAATTAAATACATAAAATGACAAAAAACCAAAAAAAAAAAAACTTAAATACATAGACTAACAAAACTAAAAGCAAAAAACCCAAACTTAAATACATAAAATAACAAAATAAAAAACACTTAAATACATAAAATAACAAAACTAAAAGCAAAAAAAGCCCAAACTTAAATACATAAAATAACAAAACTAAAAATACCCCCCCGCAAACTTAAATACATAAAATAACAAAACTAAAAGCAAAAAAAGCCCAAACTTAAATACATAAAATAACAAAACTAAAAATAACCCACCCCAAACTTAAATACATAAAATGACAAAAAAAACCCAAAAAACTTGAATACATAAAATAACAAAATTAAAAATAACCCCCCCCAAACTTAAATACATAAAATGACAAAACAAACCCTAAAATCTTAAATATATAAAATAACAAAACTAAGAGCAAAAAAGGCCCAAATTTAAATACATAAACTAACAAAACTAAAAGCAAAAAAGCCCAAACTTAAATACATAAAATAACAAAATAAAAAACACTTAAATACATAAAATAACAAAACTAAAAGCAAAAAAAGCCCAAACTTAAATACATAAAATAACAAAACTAAAAATACCCCCCCGCAAACTTAAATACATAAAATAACAAAACTAAAAGCAAAAAAAGCCCAAACTTAAATACATAAAATAACAAAACTAAAAATAACCCACCCCAAACTTAAATACATAAAATGACAAAAAAACCCCAAAAAACTTGAATACATAAAATAACAAAATTAAAAACACCCCCCCCAAACTTAAATACATAAAATGACAAAAAATAACAAAAAACTTCAATACATAAACTAACAAAACTAAAAGCAAAAAAGCCCAAACTTAAATACATAAAATAACAAAACTAAAAATACCCCCCGCAAACTTAAATATATAAAATAACAAAATAAAAAAAAATTTAAAAAACTTAAATACATAACATAAAAAATTAAAAAGTAAATACATAAAATAACAAAACTAAAAGCAAAAAAAGCCCAAACTTAAATACGTAAAATAACAAAATTAAAAATAACCCACCCCAAACTTAAATACATAAAATGACAAAAAAAAAACCCCAAAAAACTTGAATACATAAAATAACAAAATTAAAAATAACCCCCCCCAAACTTAAATACATAAAATGACAAAACAAACCCTAAAATCTTAAATATATAAAATAACAAAACTAAAAGCAAAAAAGGCCCAAACTTAAATACATAAAATAACAAAACTAAAAATACCCCCCCAAACTTAAATACATAAAATGACAAAAAAACAACAAAAAACTTAAATACATAAACTAACAAAACTAAAAGCAAAAAAGCCCAAACTTAAATACATAAAATAACAAAACTAAAAATACCCCCCCCCCGCAAACTTAAATATATAAAATAACACAATTTTAAAAAATTAAAAAACTTAAATACATAACATAAAAAATTAAAAAGTAAATACATAAAATAACAAAACTAAAAGCAAAAAAAGCCCAAACTTAAATACATAAAATAACAAAATTAAAAAATACCCCCCAAACTTAAATACATAAAATGACAAAAAAAACAACAAAAAACTTAAATACATAAACTAACAAAACTAAAAGCAAAAAAAGCCCAAACTTAAATACATAAAATAACAAAATTAAAAATACCCCCCAAACTTAAATACATAAAATGACAAAAAAATAACAAAAAACTTAAATACATAAACTAACAAAACTAAAAGCAAAAAAGCCCAAACTTAAATACATAAAATAACAAAACTAAAAATACTCCCCGCAAACTTAAATATATAAAATAACAAAATTAAAAAAAATTAAAAAAAACTTAAATACATAACATAAAAAATTTTAAAGTAAATACATAAAATAACAAAATTAAAACCAAAAAAGCCCAAACTTAAATACATAAAATAACAAAATTAAAAAGACCCCCCCCAAACTTAAATACATAAAATAACAAAATTAAAAAGACCCCCCCACCCCAAACTTGAATACATAAAATGACAAAAAAACAACAAAAAACTTAAATACATAAACTAACAAAACTAAAAGCAAAAAAAGGCCCAAACTTAAATACATAAAATAACAAAACTAAAAATACCCCCCCGCAAACTTAAATATATAAAATAACAAAAAAGAAATTAAAAAACTTAAATACATAACACGAAAAAAATAAAAATGTAAATACTTAAAATAACTAAACTAAAAGCAAAAAAAGCCCAAACTTAAATACATAAAAAATATAAAACTAAAAATAACCCCCCCCCCAAACTGAAATACACAAAATGACAAAAAAAACCCCAAAAAACTTAAATACATAAAATAACAAAACTAAAAATAACCCCCCCCCAAACTTAAATACATAAAATGACAAAAAAACAACAAAAAACTTCAATACATAAACTAACAAAACTAAAAGCAAAAAATGCCCAAACTTAAATACATAAAATAACAAAATATCAAAAACTTAAATTCATAAAATAACAAAATAAAAGCAAAAAAAGCCCAAACGTAAATACATAAAATAACAAAACTAAAAATACCCCCCCAAACTTAAATACATAAAATGACAAAAAACAACAAAAAACTTAAATACATAAACTATCAAAACTAAAAGCAAAAAATGCACAAACTTAAATAGATAAAATAACAAAACTAAAAATACCCCCCGCAAATTTAAATATATAAAATAACAAAATAAAAAAAATAATAAAAAACTTAAATACCTAAAAGAACAAAACAAACTAAACGTACTAAAAATAAACCCCCCAAACTTAAACACATAAAATAATCTAAGCACTACTATTACTACTAGTACTACTTCATCATCATCATCTTTGTCAGTATATTTTTAATATTTCTATTGCTACTCCTCTGCATCTGTACACATTCATACATGTTACTAGCTTAGTTCCCAGCTGCTCAGAGTTCTTGTGCTCTCTTGTCTTGCAGGTTCCCATGGATTGTGGTTACGCTGAGATCTGCGCATCAGTGTCTCTCTCTGTCTCTCTATCTCTCTATTTATCTATCTAACTCTCCCTCTCTGCTACTCTCTTTCTTTAACCCAACCAGTTGCGGCAGATGACTGTCCACCAATGAGCTTGGTTCTGCTTGAGGTTTCTGCCTGTTAAAAGGCAGTTTTTCCTCACCACAATCGCCAAGTGCTTGCTCCTGGTAGAATTGTTGGGTCTCTGTAGATAATATTATGCAGTACGGTCTAGACCTGCTGTATGGATACTGTCATGAGACACTATCCATACAGCAGGTCACACTGTACCTTGATTGTTCCCTTCTCTCTAAGTCCCTTTGGATAAAAGCGTCTGCTAAATGACTAAATGTAAATGCAATGTAATGTAATGAGATAACTTTTATTATGCATTGGCTTTATATTAATAAAACTGAATTGAATTGTAAGTAGCTTCTTAGTTCATTACTGTAAATTACTATGCTTTCGCCATAAATGATTTGACTGTAATAATAGGAGTAACAACTTATTTATGTTTGAAAAACTGTTTAAAATAAAACATTAAAATAAAAATATTTCCTTAACTATTTTTTTTTTCATTTTATTACATCACAACATTTCATTAAATTAAGGAAAAGCTAAGTATATGGGAAGTATGAAAATACATCTGAGAATGATATAATGTAACATGAAACTGTACACCTAAGTGCCTCTGGCTAAAATTCAACATTTGGAAATAACAAAAAGCACCAGCATGTGCATTAAAAACGTGAATGAATAATTGAGTGTGCCTGATCTGCACACTATCTATTATTTATTCATTTTCTTTGGATTGTGCTATGAGTAGGGATGAGCGAGTACAGCATTATCTGTATCTGTAATTGTTAACCATATGAATTATCTTTATCCGTACTCGGAGTGGGTTGGGCCCAACCTGGAAGTGGGTGGGATTTAACCCGGAAGTGGGTCTGGTTGTCTTGAATGGGCGGGGCTTTAACCGGTATGTTATTTTAAGCATGCGGACTCACGTACTGCTGAGTGAAATCTCCGGTCGTTAACGCATAAGCAGTTTCTTCTCCGAGTTGTTCTGTATCGTTAAACAAAATAACATGAAACACAACTGCTTTCTCTCCTACTGATTTTTGTTTTGGAAAAATTGTAACACTTTTTCAGCAACATGAAAAAATTGTAACACAGCCACAAACGTAAAGACATTAAACGTGTGGTACACATTTGGAACACTGGGCGCAGAGGAGACCACCGGGCTCTCTCCGAGGGTAGGGGGAGAGAGGGAGATGCCTGGCCAAGGCTCCGTCCAGCATGGACTAAAACACAGCACGGACAGTTCAGAAACTATTTGGAATGAGTGAAAAGGAATTTCTAAACACACAAAGTAGGCTTCAAGACTGTATATTGCTAGCGGATGAATTTTCTGAACGTGAGTGCGGCAGTGACTGGTTCTGAATGAGGGCTTTGTAGCAGGCAGCCACTCTCCCATCTTCCTGGTACCGCGTACCGCCACTGAATGTTTTAGTGGTACGCAGTACCAGACCGTACTGGCTTACTTTCACCCCAGTTCATTTGGTACAAAGTACAAAGTACAAACCGTAGTAAAAGTAAACCTGAAGCTGAAAAAGCCCTTAATGTTAACAGAAAAGACCTGCGAAACTGAGTGACAGTGAGGGAGAGACAGAGAGCTGTTCTGTGTGTGACTGAGCAGAGGGACACAGCAACACAATACATCTGTATGTGTGTAGGAGACTGTGGTGACTAGCCTAACCTGATGAGGATTTTCATTCACCTGATGAGGATTTTCATTCAATCCGAGCACAGATATTGACTCGTATAATACTCATACTACTTATTACTTATTTTCAAAAAGTTTCACCAAACGGTTTTGCCAGTATACGCCAAACAACACGCCAAAAAATGAATGGGTGTGTATTGCGGGAACTTTCGAGAGCTACAGTGCGTGATGTCATAGCTAGAGTGCAGGGAGAGAGAAAAATTTGTAAACTGCGACTGCGGCCGCAAATGTCAAGCTACAGAAATCATTTATAGCTAGGAACATAGGAAAATTTGTTGGTGTCGCATAGATACCACTGCTGAAGCTGTCAGTATTATAGTTTTGGCGTCAGACACAAAGATTTAGCAGCGACATCCATCTCCGGCCCAATATACTCCCATGTTAATTTGAGAGGAGAAATTTCCAGAAGCAGCGGGGAGCATCTGCTCTTTACCTGACGACCCAGACCAGAGTTTTTAACATTTAGCTCTCAAACTGGGCACAGAACTGGTTGACAAGAAGCCCCTGATCACGAATATTTCAGTTTTTGGATACGACACACCGTTTGGCATGTTTCACCACGTTTTCGAGGGGCTTCATTTGGTTTCTCTCTCTCTCTCTCTCTCTCTGCATTTCCAACTGACATCCTAACAGGTGCTCCTAACTGCTCTGCTGATTAGGGCCCAGCAGTTGGCCCTGGTTGCTTGGCAACCTGAAGCCTGAGGGAGGAGAGAGGGGAGGGGCTATTTTCACTGTTGCTGATGTGTGTCAGACACGTCATCTGATTTGACAGTGAATCCAGCAGGACTGCGTTAAATCATAACATAAGATGATGCTAAGATAGAGCTAAGATGCTAATTGCTTACACTAGGTGGTCATTTTAGCAGTTATTTGCACTGAATTTGAACTTGCCTGTCGAAAATGACAGAGACAGCAGAGCAGCTAGCCTCTAGCTGACAGTAACACAGACACAGAGAGACAGACCGACTCAGTTGCGAGGGGAAATGTCTCCTTGGTGGAACTGATAACAGCTCATAGTCTGAGCTTTTTTGGCTGATCTTCTTGCAGTGTGACACTCATGCAGACCTGATGGACTGATGGACCTCTAAGTTTCTGGGAAACCAGCTGCCTGACATCTAGACCACAATTAATTGATTAACACCTTATTGACAGTCACAATTGCAGACCAGATGGATTATTAGAAACTAATAAAGTAATGACTATTTATTTATTATTTATCAACTTTAATGGCTTATTATGTAATCATTTATGACGGAATTATTTCTCAATATGAATAAACAAATGAATAAACACCATAGAGATTTTTCACAACTTAGCAACCTCAAACTTGTTCTTATTAAAGACTTAAATGTCCATCACATGTCAGTTTTTGGGGACTAATCAGCAGAATATGTCAGAAATGGAATCTAAAGGCATGTTTTCATTAGTTTATATTTATCTGGAAATAAGAATTGTTATGTTTTTGTTACCTTAAAATGAGCTTTTTATATCTGCAGAGGGAGCAGGTCCTCTTCCTTGGAGTCCACCATGTTTTTAAAGTGGTACTGGCCCTAAATAGGGTCTTTTATGTTTCATGCTTGAAAGATGGCTGCAAGCTGCAACCTGCAGCATCCTACACACAGTAATAAGCCCTAAGCCTTTAGAAAAGTGGATATTCTTTGATTGTTTTGTTGATCACTTTAAACTCCAACTCTCCATTAAGTGTATCAGCACAAACAAAAGATTGATGAGACTTCATCTCTTGCTTGCTTGACTGATTAATTAATTCATTTCAAGTAATGCTATGCAGAAATGACAGTTCATGTGGTTTGAGCAGAGATAAAAAGGATCTAGTGGGGTTGCTGGGTTACAAATCGCTTGGAGTTAATTGTGTGTGAAAGATATGCAGCCAAATGATGTTACAAGTCTAATTTGCTTGTTGATGATGATGGGGAATAGCATTGTTTCTATTTATCTAAGATGTGCTAATGTTTAAAGACATTAATCACTGAAAGCAATTGTGAATATTCTTATTTTTAGCTCTCAGTCCGAACTGGAGTTTAAATTAAACTATAAAACTAATTCCCTCATCATATTTTCCTGTATTAAAACTAATTTCCTGTCCTGCATCCTGCCAAAATAAGGCACCAATCGTTTAGGCCTCACTTTCTTTGATGAAAAACAAATCATTGAAAATGAAGACTAAGCCTAATTTCAGCTAATGATAGACCAACACGAAAACCAGCTGAGCGACCGAGTGTGGCTCACATCGGCTTCTCATTAGTGGTCAGTACCCGCCCTTCGCTCGAAGCCACGATTTTCACCACCGTTTTTCTCCAATAGGTGGAGAGTCCTCACATTAGAGACCTCATTGGAGTTATTTCCATCTGTTCCATATGTATCTCATCTGGCCATAAATATTCACCATTTATTACTTGGTGACAGAGTAAATCGGTTGATCAGCTGCCCTTTCTCCACTATTAAATCTACCAAAACAACTTAATTGAGCTGCATTTAATAAATAAATGATCAACTTCCTTCATATGAAGATGCCTTTTATTTGTATCTTTGGAAAACGATGACTGTGAGGCAAAAACTTGACAATAATGTTCCTGCGTACATCAATGTCTTGCTGTAATAGTGCTTTCACATTACTTTGATGCAAAAAAAAATCCACCAACAGACGTTGCATGTGAGGCTGCTGGTTTATCAATTACAGCACGGCTGTGATGTAGATCTGAGTGGAACAGGGAAAATAAAAAGTTTGACTTGAATTTCAGATTCTGGATCACAACACAAATATTCCCTTTTCTTTTTAAGGCCTTGCTGTTTATTCATTTTTTTCCTACAACAGCAAATTACAGAAGCAGTATTGAAAATAAAAGTCTTATTTTCTTGTTCTTGTAAAAAAAAGAAAAAAGAGAGAAAGAAATCTGCACAAAATTTGAATGACAGTACAAAACGAAGCCTCAATATGCCATGTAAATGGTGGGGAAGGGACATTACTGTTGGATCTAGTTTGCCTTTTTCAATAATGAAAACATCTCAATATTTTTTACATTTCAGAATTATATCACATAATCTGAAACTATATATATATAAAAATGAAAGAAATGAACACGTGTTTTTTGTGTTTTCGACTTTCTTCTGTTTTTTGCGTCTTTTTTTTTTTTTTTTGCAAATGAACGCTATAAACACATAAACCTCTTAAATATATTTATCAGTGCAACATTGTTTGTTTAGAGTCCACGCTACAGTATCCTTTTTCTCTAGTTTAGCAGATGTCACTGAGCGCTACAGTCCTCTTATAGCCGAGAGCGCAGACGGTACGGTGTAGAGGTCGAGAGGAGCGGGAGGTCAAATCTGAAATGAACAAGCTGAGAATGTGTTCACCACGGCACGACATACAAAGCACACGGATGCAAAAGACGTCACCCCTGTCAGGTTAAAGTTCTTGATTGTTTGATTGTGGCGCAGGGAAAAAAAAAAAAACCTTCCGGACTTCTGGTCCCATGGGCTCTTGTGTCCTGATGCTGTCCATCTTAACAGAGTTCACACAGAGTCCCTTCCTCTTGAAGTGTCGAGTGGTGGGAACGTCCCATCCATCCATCCATCCATCCATCTGCAAACAAGAGTCTCAATATAGATCTGAAGAGTTCACATTGAGGTGACATTTCTTCTTTTGAGCTTATAAAGAGATAGAAAAACAGGTCGTTACACATTGCTCGTGTCTACAAGCGTCCCATCATCCCCCCTGCTTGATTTCAGGGCAAAGCAAGTAGTCAGTTCTTCTGTGAGTGATTGGTGAACTGTGGTCTGGTAGTATTTTGTGTGTTGGTGAGAACCCCCAGCGAACAAGAAGGGGGCAACCATCCTTTGGTAAAGCCACTGAGGGGAGGCCAGGTGACCTGATTCAGGTGACGCCACTCGATCCCTCGCTGTACCAATGTCCCGTCCTAATGACATCAGCTCTGACATCACAACGTTATGGCTGCTACACGTGAAACACGTAAAAACTCTTTGCGGCCCAAGAGGCCTTAAGCTACAATACAGCATGTGAACAATACAAACTGGGTTTATCAAGAGATAAATGTGTCTGGCTAAAGTAATGATAGCACCATTCTTCAGTTAGTGTGTTTAACCCTCTTTTAATAGGCTCCTATCGTGAGGGAATCAGTAACAAAGTGCATTCAAGCTGCATTGTCCAGATAGCACTTCTTCAGTGAACAATCCACAGTGACGTTTGGAGGTGACAAGTCAGTCTTAGCTAAAGCAAAGCAATGATGATTGTTGTTGTTTTTTTTTTTTTTTTGGTATGCTGGCAGACATTTTCTATATTTTACCACCTCCTCTGCAATCGACATGAATGTGTTTGAAGTTACGTGAAAACATTCTGGTGATCAGTCAAACTCACAGCAGAGATATGATGGAGAAATGAGAGAGTAGTTGAGAAAGTGAGCCAAGAGTTCTTTTTTTTTTTGTTACCTTTTGACTCATTTGTCGGTGGTTTTCGATGACAGATGGCTTGAATGCACGTTGAAAATCGCTGTAATATCAGAATCACACAAGTCTTACTCATCTGAGCAAATCATCTAAAATTAAAAAAAACAATAACACTGCACCTTCCACAAAACAGTTAGAAGATTGTATTTACACACACAAACCCATGAAAAAAGGGATACTGCAGCTTTTTTTCTTTTTACTTTCTTTAAAAAGGGCAATAAAATATATTAAAACTTATTTACAGTGTGTGGTTTTTGGACAGAAAACAACAAACAACAAAACAAAGCGCTATGATAGATTGTTTTCCTCTTTTGCAGGTATTTTTAGAACATGATGTGCCCCTGTTTCCTGTCATCATAACTTAAGCCATGTACAGTAAAAAGCACCCAGATCAACAGAGGAGGCCAACCAAAATGTACTAAAGGCACTGTCAGAACCATACATTGCCATGAATGAGACCCACACTTAAGAGTGATGGAGGTCAAAAGGGGAAAGGGGTACATGTTTCAGGGTCAAGGGTTATGGGCACACCCTGTATGCCACACCATGGGGCAAATCTACAGTTTTGCCGGATATGGTTCATTTACGTTCATTTATTTTGATACGTCTCTTTCAAAACTTGAAAATAAACAACAGCCTTCATGAAATGATAATTAAAAAAAAAACCGAACATTTCTTTCCCAGAAAACGATAAATACTTTAAACATTATTAATAAATTGGTCTCAACACCAGCATCCGATTGTAAAAATGAATGAAAATCAAAATAGAAAATTAAAATATCATCTAAATCATCTGTACATATTTTTTTTCTGTATTTTATTTGTACACAGTGTCCCCTACTGGTAGGTTCTTTTTACTGCAGCTCCTGAGAAAAGCGTGGATCAGTCCAAACCTCCCATTGGTTCCTGAACCTGTCCCTCATCCAGCGAGTTGAGGGTGTTGGCAGTCCTTTTAGCCTGCCTGCTCGCAGATATACGAGAGGATATGCCTACAGCCAGTCTTGTGCACGCTCTGCGAGCTCTGCACGTCACAAAGTTACACAAATGCACTCAGTCCCATCTCACGCCTCTGAGTATGAGCTCTGTACATTGAGTTTGTCCTTCTTTAGCTTGACACCGTCCACTAGTTCAAAGTTATAGTTCTCCAGGGCTGATAAGTTCCTGTCCGACATGCCTCCGTGTGAACAGGCACAGTACAAGACCACACCGCATATGGCGCCCAGGAAAACCCCCAGGGCAGACATGGCGATGATAGTGATGAGGATTGGGTCGAGCGTTTTCAGCATGTTGCCTGCTCCACTGATCTGGTTGGTCTCCACAAAGTCTGGGTATTCAGTGATGTCTTCAACTAGAAAGGAGAGACAGAAGCAGAAGAGGAGCATGAGATGTGAACTATGAAGGGTCTGGAGAAAAGCATTCCCCCCCCCAAAAAAGGTGTTAAATAATCCCTAACTGTAAAATGACTTACGGATTTCATTGAGCCTGTCCTCTGGTAGCTCTGGCTCAGTTGGTACATCAGGATCTGTTCAAACAGAAATTCTAATTTTATGCAATGCCGAAAAAAAAAACAAGCTGCATTCAAATCTGTGTGGACTGTTAGATCAAGAACTGAATTTCTGATCACTAAAAGCCTCACCTTTACAATCCACCATGCTGAGTCCACTGAGAACCTTAATGTCATCCACAGCAATGTCTCCCCAGCTTTTTCCATCCACCAGACCTTCGATCACCACCTTAAAAAAAACACACACAGTGACTTTTTGGCAAACTTTTCTTGAATTGAAAAGAGCATAGTATGGTGGTAAAATGCCCAAACAAGTCACAGACTGAAAGATTGGGTCAATTTTGATTTACCTGATAGGGTTTGTTGTTGCGTGGTACAAGGACACGACCTTCCCTCCAGCGGTTTCCTTGGTGACCACTGACTGTCCACAGCAGGACGTCAGCCGGTCCCTCGACTGTCTGTTTGCGCTGTTTGATATGCAGTGTGCCAATGCGCGACCCAAACATATGGTACCAAAAGGACACACACAGGTCTGAGTCTGGGGATTTCACCATGGGGCTGACCAGTCGAGCCACCTCTGTCTCTTGGGGACCAGTTGCCAAAGTGTAGATGAAATTCCCTGATCCACCTGTAGGGTAGAATAACTTGTATTACTGACAGACGAAAACTCTGAGGCTGAAAGGGAATGTGCACTGTGTCAGGAGGTGGCAGATTTTGTAAGGCCCAATTAGTGGTACCCTACAGGGTCCTTACCTGTGTGGTCCATGTTAGGTCCAGTGTTGAGCGTTGGTGTCCCGCTTGACTGGATCTGCCACCTGGAGCCAGTGTCCTCTGATGTCCAACTGCAGAAGGACGGGTCATTGGCCCAGCCGAAGTCGCAGGCAAACCACAGAAAAGCTGCAAATGTGTTAAAGAAAGGTCAAAATCATGTGTCAGAGGAGATCACATGTCATCATCCTCCTTATTACAAAAGGAGAAATTGTCAAGAACTCTGGGATATGCCTGAACAATGACCCGGGGGCCTGTCATGATATGACTGCAGGCTACACTTTAGGGCTTCATCCACTAATCTTGATCAGCTACAAGCACTAGAGGGCAGCAAAGAACTGTGGGATGTAAGCTTGGAGTCTTACAGCTGGAGAAGATAAAAACAGCCAACTCAGGAGAGAGAACCATACTGGGACAGAAGGTAAGTAAAGGCTCAAACATGAGAAAAAGAAACAGCATGTAGACCTTATTTCTTGGCTGCTTAATGATCTCTTTTAATGAATGTAACAGGGTATCTAAAGAGAGGTATAGAGGAACACTAAGAACAGGCACAACACAAAGCCAGGAACAAGGGAAAGGAAGATGGGGTCTGGACATGGTGTCCAGTTGAGAAAGCAACATTCATAGCAACCCGCAGAGAGCTCAGGATTTTAATGAGAGCAGAGACTTGAGATTTGAAGACAGCTATGGTAACAGTGCCGGGGCCCCCTTCCAACAATGCATTCCCTCATGGACACACGCCGTGCTGGAGAAGCCTCGGTGGAGACAAGAAAATGTGTGGGAGCGCAGACTTTAATGTTTTTCAAATTGGATAAAGAAAGACTTCCAAGGCGCACAAGGGAGGAAGATGCTTGGGACGTTAGCCACAGCCTTAAAGTCCAGCATGAGATGCCTTTAGAGATACACCAAGGCGGCTCTCCAAATGACTAAATATATGAGCCAATATTCCCTTTAATAATGGGAAGGTTTTAACTAGCTTCTGCAGGCAACGACTCTATTTACCCATTAAACACAAAGGATGGAATTCCCATGTGGAACCGCATTTCAAAAGCCAAGCCACTTTTTTTTCGTCGAGACATCCCATTCCCAATTAAAATGGCTTTGGCTTTTTTTTCCATTCTTGGGAGGCTTTGACTGAGGCTGCCAACATGCTCTGGATAAGATGAGCAGCCACATGACTCACTTGGCCATTTGCTGAAAAGAAAAAAAGAGACTTTTTCTTGCCGTACACCAACGGAAACTACATCCTCTGAGATTAGAGTGCGCGGCACGCACACAAATACACAGAGCTGATTAGCATGCGCAGTTTGAGAGTCTACAAATGAAAAGTCAGACAGATAAGTGTTTACCCACAAACATTTCGTTATGTTCTACACACACAAATACACACACACCTGCACCTGAGCGCTCATCTATTATTATAGCTGGTGCCCCAGCGGACTGCAGACAGACCACAGAGTCAGCTGATAGAGTGAAGGGGGCTGGGTGGAACCTATGGCCCATTAGCCAAGGTCAGAATGGGGCACAGCCTCTCAGCTGGTGCCTGCCTCTATAGGAGGCCACACTATGTGTGTGTCTGCTCATGTGACCCTAAAGCACACCTCATTTCCTGTGGTCATTTGCATTTTGCTTCCCTGTTTTTGTGTTGTGTGTGTGTGGTGTGTGTGTGTGTGTGTGTGTGTCGGCCCAGTGATTAGTGATTATGCTGAGAAGGCAGCAACAGAGCACCAGTGCTAATCATCAGCTAGTCCTGCATCACACAACCTCCCCTCACCCTGTCAGCAGGAGCCTCTCAGGGCCATATCATCAGCTTTAATAACAGACACACATCAGAGGAGAGGAGAGAGGCCGCCTTGAGCTGGCAATCATGAGCGAAGGGTATGATTCTTGATAAATCTATATTAATGAATTGAAAAAAAACCCCAGAGGACGGCTGTATGTGTTATATATTCAACATTCTGGCTTGTGATCAGCGCTTAGAAAATGTGGAATCGTTATATATTCATTTTCTGCTCACCTGGGATGGTATCCACTTCAGTAGTAGTGGTCTCTGGTATTGTGGTACCACCTGTCACAACACAACACATTAGCATGGTTAGCCCGGACTGGCACCTTTGCTTTAAATAACTGCACTTGTTCACTAAACGTATTCATGCTGGCTAAATTTAGACGATCGACACATGCTTCGCCTTTCCCTCCATTCTTCTACAGTAAGTGCCCTCTTTCTGTATATTCACCACAAAGCACTTATGTAATACTTTTAAAACATGTGACTGAGATGGTACCATGCGCATCATTGGAGACTGCTGGTTAATGGGGGAGTGCAGGCAGCAGTGCAGGCTCAGAGAGTTACTGGGTTAGTGGGAAATGAGGCCAAGAGGACTGAGTGGAAAAGGAGGTGCAGGAGGACAAGTCAGATGAGAGATGAAAGAACAGAGAGAGGCAGCACTGACAGTGTGTGTGTGTGTGTGCGCGCGTGTGCACATCAGGCGATCGCTGCTGCAAGTGCGACAATCCTCGCGCGCGAGCTGGAGGTAAGAGGGGGTAGACTGAGGGAGGGAAGGTGGGTGGGTGGGAGCTACAGGTGCACCTAATTAGAGCTGTGTACATGCCAGCACGAGCGTGGGCGCATGCGTGCATGCGTGCGTAGTAGATGGCAGATTAGCCGCGGTATCAAATCTAGCTGTGACAGAGCAGTGAAAGCTGGGAGAGTGGAGCGGATCGAGTGTGAGCCACAGCAGAGGGAAGGGCAAAGAGGGGGAAGCAAGGAGGCGGTGGCGGTGGTGGGGAGGGGAGGGGGTTTGCTTGCAGTCTCATGAGGGCGATGTTAGCACCTGTCACGTCGTAGTCATCACCTGTGCCGCTGTGGCAGCTCGCCTGGTCGTCGTCACACTCGTCCGACGGAGCGTTGGTCGGGACTAGTGTGGTAGGCAGCGGTGTAGGAGCTGTTAGGAGAAGAGAGACAGCAGAGTTGAAGTCAAATGTGAAGCAGGAGGTGGTGGAGCTTTAGCTTAATGTTCACGTTTTAAACTTTTAAGCAAACCATCATTTGCTTTTTTTTTTAAATAAATGAGACATAATGAGTGCTAGCATGGGGTTTATGTAGTCTGAAAAGGTTTTCAGCGTGCTCTATAGTTGAAAAAAACTGTGATATGTGTACATAAACTCAGCATGCTCTACCCACAGTTACACACTGGCTTCAATCTAGAATTGAGCTATTAGCATCCCTCCTTTTATCATGCTGTGGAGGTGTGGGTGTATAAATAGGACTGACGCTAAAGCGGGCTTCTTAAGGCTCGGGCGGTTGAAACTCAAAGATGCAGAAACAGGGACTGGGATTGGCTATAGGCAGGGCCCCATGCTGCCATAGCGCCCTGTCATTACGGCTCCGCTGCACTTGGTTGTGGGCCTGGCCCTATATCCGAGCCACGCTCCGCTGCCGCACAGCCGTCCTGCAGTGTGCACGCATTTCTGTGTGTTTACACTGACTGAGTAATGAACGGGCTTCCCCAGTGTGGAGGGAGGAGAAAGGGAAAGGAAAGAGGTGGAGAGAGAGAGAGAGAGAAAGAGAGAGACAGACATAGACGGATGGGGCCAAACTGCCTGAAAAATGTATGTGTACAGTATCTGTGTGTGAGATTGCGAGTGTGTGCGCACACGTGTGAGCCGCTGCTCTTGCACTCTCCCTCTGCGATGAAATATGAGGCAGATCAGCCCCTGTCAGATTCAGGGTGGGGGAGGTCAGGGATGGGGTCAGCGCTGCATCAGGGGAGCCTCTCAGTGAAATGAGGATTTAGCCCTCCTGCTAAGGCTGGTAACACACACACACACACACTTGCTTGTGCACGCTCGTACAAGCACCTGTGTGCGCGAGTGATTATGCATACATGCCTGTAACTTGTTTGGCGGGGTGATTGTGGTTGGTGTGTGTGTTTGGCATTAACACTGAAAACAAGCATTATCATCGGACTAAAGCTCCCGGTGGGAGTCCATGAGGCTTACAACAAAATGGGCGTCCCTGAAATCCAATATGTAAATCCACTTAGGGCTAGCGCTACACACTCTTACATCGCTGAGCTGTTTCTGTGCTACATCAGCTTTGAGGGAGACAGATAAAGAGCTCGAAAAAAAAAAATCGGGGTAATTTTAGAGATAGCAAAGTGTGTGCGGCCCTTTGAAAGAAGAAAGACATGCAGGGGTTGGGAAGAGCGCGATAGGGGCCAGACTGCAATAATCCTTCTGGGCCAGGTGGGCTTTCATTTGATCCCCTCTAGAAGTGGCTATCTGTTGGGGCAGCTTTGATGTGAACAGGGAGACAAGACAACTGTCACTGGCAGGGATAAAGAACAGAAGCTGGACAGCTGTGGGCTTAATACAGTGAGCCCTCACGCACATCTTTAAATAACCCCCGGTTGTGGCAAAGACATGAGGAGCAAGCTACTTGCAGCCATGTCATTAGCTGGACTGATAGATGGCTCACCTGGAAGTGTGTGTCAAGACATATCACGTGTGAACACACGTAAACTCAGTCTGTGGATGTATGAACCCAGTCAAGGTGTGCCCACTTAGGTTTTCATTGTGGGTAGAAAATTTGCATCCTGACTAAAAACTCAGTAAAGACTTAATGACGGAGGGGGGCGACATCAACACCAGGGGTGAACATTTCATTACCACGGTTCAAAGCATTACCACAGCTGGAAATATCATCAGGTTTGGGAAAAAAGGTTTCACTCTGGGTAGTAACTTTGCCACCAATGGTAGAAACACCATTACTGCTGGCAGAGGAATCGGCACCACAGGTAGAAATGCCACCACCATGGGCAAATGCCATTGTCACTTGCCTTTGGATATTTTCCAACCAAACTTAAGTGACGATTTAGAACGCAGAGAATGCTGAAGATTTTAGTTATAAGTTGTGACCTCTTACCTTTAATTTCGCAGCCAAGGAGCTCTAGTCGAAGGCCCATGCCAGCAGGAGTGGCTCTCTCTGGGTAAATTCTGATGAAACGGGTCAGCAGGGGCTCCACTGTCCTGAGCTCAGGAGTGTCGTAGTTGCTATTTCCCTCAAATATCTGGCAAGGAAAAAGGAGAGAAGGTGCAAGGTAGAGGCAGAGAGGAAAAAGTGAGTGAAAAAAGACAAAGTGCAAAATTGCTGATAATGTCACTGCTAGGCATTTGACTGATGCAGCTCTTCAAACGCGGATACCCTGAGGCAGACTTATTCCTGCCTTCTAAAAACCAGAACACCAGTGTGGAGGGGTAGCATGTGCTGGGTAGGTGGAAAGATGACGGGAGAGAACAGAAGATGACCAGATCTCTCTTATCTTGCTGACTTCTAAAGCACAGCTCAGGCGAGTGACGCAGGGGGCCAGTGGCAAAGACAGCATGACACACACACACACCACTGTCAAAGGCAACTTTCGGCTCCTTCAGCTCTGCCTCAGATCCTCTGCATGCAAAGGAATAAATGAGGGAAAAGAGGAGAACGCGGGTGCAAGAGATGCAAGCAAAGGAGAAGATAGAGCACTGATGGACGTGGATTAATGGGTGTGATCACGTGAAGGAGCCTAGTGCAACTCTGATGCTGGGAACCTCTCAGGCGAAGGGAGAGAGGCGGCTAACTAGGACAAGGGGGATATGGATCCTCCTTACTCTCTTCATAAATCAACCATCAGCCCATCTGGATCAGATTTATGCCCTGTCAGGGGCGCTTGTAATTGGGGACGGGCTGTTGCAGTTCTCTTGGAGGTGTGTGTGTGTGGCTGTGCATGTGCTCGCAGATATACATTCTTTGTGTGAAAGCGTGCGCATGCATTGAGCGAAGTGTTGGCGTGTGTCACCCGTGCGTGCAGTGACACTGGCAGATAAATCTTGGGTCACTTCTCTATGTTGCGTGCACTTCCCTCTCTTCGTGCTCCTCTTTCCTCCCGTGTTTTCCCCTGACTGCCTTTACCCCTCCTTCCTCTCTGGAGAGGTTTCGCTATCCATTGAAAGGGCTGAACGGTGTGTGCGGTGCAGAATACAAAGCAGGAGGAGAGAACTGGGAAAGAACTCTGAAAGACTTGAGATGCTTATCCTAATGTGATTCAAAACACTTCTGAAATTGACTCGCAATGACTGCCTAATGACACGACTGCCAGGCGCAACGCTCTGGTGAGAATCGACTAAGTGCGACATAATCGGAATCAATGTCCTGATGTATCCGAGCAACGAATATGTATCTGAATCATATTCCACCATGCTGATGGTAAAACGTATCTTTTGGTTTGCGCTAGAAAGCAAACCATCATTTCCAACCCATTTTTGGAAAGAACTTTGTCTAAAAATAAAGTATTAAGGGTTCTTTGGATTGGATTATGCTTCTGATTTCGTTTTGGAGATGAACAAATACCCCAAAGATTTTTGCCATCCTTAGGCATTTTACAAGGGTATTGTTACGTGATCAACAAAAGGCATGCAAAGGAAAAACCCTCACCTTTGGCTTGTTCCCGTTAGTGTCCAACACCATCCTCCAGTCAGAGCCATTATTGCTGTAGCCGAGGCGGAACTTCTTCATGAAGACTTTGTTCTCACGGTGCTTCCCTCCCTGGATGATCAAACCCTTGACCAGCTTCTCCTCACCAAGATCCACCTGTAGCCATTCGCTGGTAAAGGGCTGGGGCTGGGGCAGCAGGGTCCACCCCGTCCTGCTGGTCAGCAGGCGGGCGTTCTCTGGTACCCAACTCCGGTCAGTGTGGGAGGACGCAGTGATCTGGTTGTCAGTGATCAAACCTGATACCATCCCCAGCATGCCCGAGCACGGGTACTCTGAAAGATAAAAGGTAAAGCTTTTTGATGCAAAGTAATGAAAGGCTGCAGAGATGGCAGATAAATAGGCAACAAATGACTTGATCCAGATCCAAAGGCTTGATGTTCGACATGGTTCACCATGCTTCAAGCTTAGTTTGGTGAGTTTCAGGTTCATATAGGGGCAACAGGGATGGTGAAAGTCAAAGTGAGGAGGACAATTCCCTAAACTCTTTGTGATGTTACTGTGATCTCTCTCGCTATTCTCTTTCTCTTTCTCTCTGTCTGCAGATCTCATGCATACTAATTCCTACGCCTGAAGCGCTTGTCTCCAGGCAGCCAATTAAAACCCTCCTCTCGGTTGGTGCTTCCATGTCCTGCATTCTGGGAGCCCTTTTTCCTTTTCATCTCCCTTATTCAACCCCCTCCCTCTATAGACTCACAAATACTCGCACAGCAAAACACGTTCTCTTTGTGTTTTATCTGCTGCTGCACTCATCTACCTTCTGCTCCACAGCTGTCAACATCTGTGGGACTGTGTCTGTAACACCTTGTTGTTTCCTGTCCACATTTTCAAACTTTCTTCTTCTCCTTTCATTCTACTTCTCTGATCTTATCCTATTGTAACTCTCTGTGGGTTTTTTTTTAGCATCCTTGGAGATGTTTCCCTTTCGTTTTCAAAAGGAGAGCTGTTTACTTATTTTTTTCTCTTTCTTTTTTCTTGATATTTCATATCTAGAGATGAGCAGGATAACAACCTGTTGCTACAGCTCGGAAGCTTTTGCATGTTTAAACCTGATTCTTTTAACTTTCTAGATGCAACACTACAGCCTGGTTAACATTTCTAAATGTTTTTTTGAGTCATTGTGTTTGAGCAAACCCTCATTTTTTGCAGGTGGCCCACATAAAAAAGAAGAATGTATTAGACTATTGGACTTTTGGAGTGCTTTGAAGGTCAGGATACAGTAACATCTTTAACGTTTTCCTTGTATTCTTTGCTGTAAATTGCACCTGGATTATTTCTTTGGAAATGACCACAATGACCAAAAATATGTGAGTCCTATCTACAGATACATATATAGTTTGTTCTTAACATCTTAACATTAATGATGCTAGCAGTTTGTGAAATTTCTTCATCGTTCTTGTTTCATATGGGTGTAAAATATGCCAACATTGTTGCCATATCTTTCTGCCTATACATGTCTGCAGTTTCTGAAGCCCAGCATAATACTCTTATAATTACCCTTAGCAGTGTGGCAGCAGCTTGTATTAGGGATAAATCTTCCTGTCTGTCTCTTATGAACCTTCGTATAACACTTAATCCCAACACACTGAGTCAAGGACTGCTGTAAGCAATAACATATTTACTATCTGGCTCCCACGGAGGACTAAATCCAGGCGTTATTACATCTATCTGTGTCTGCATTAGACAAAGTGTGCACTGTACCACTGCAGAGCAGCATCTGGGAAAAAGTGAGCAAAGACTTGGAGAACAAGGCCGCATTCAGACTTTCTCTCAGTGGTTATCTAAAGCAGCTCCTATGCAGACCCGTGAGACGAATCACTGGTCCTGCATTCTAAAAAAATCGAAGTTCAAGGAACAGACACTGGACGTGTGGGAAGCCTCTGGACTGTTTTTCAGAGTTTTTCTATCCTCCCTCTTTTGTCTTTGGCCAAGACATGTTTGCGAATGGTCACAGGAGCAAGCCTCTGATAGAGCAAATCTAAGGCACTGCACGCTGACCGCCTTTGAAGTGGGAGGATATGAGAGCAAGGTACGTGTGTGAAGTGTATGTGTGTGTGTGTGTGTGTGTGTCTGATCTGAGTTTAGACACTTTGGGTGAACTCCCCAGGTCATCTGGAGCTCTTAATTGACTTCAGCTGCGATCACAGAAGCTTCAGAGATGGCATGCAGGCAATGACACACCCAGAGGAACAAACAAGTGTGTATGTACATGTGTGTTTTTGTGGACGGTAAGCATGTAGATGGTGATACATGGATATGTGGGCCACATTTGGGTGGCTTTGGGTGGAGCATCAGCGGCACATCACAGATATTTATACACCGCGGCATATTTACAAAAAACAGGGTGGTGGATCTTTCTTATTAATGACTAGCTGTTTGTATCGGCATGGGCACGCGACCATGATGATTTAGGGAAAAACATCTTGCAGCCTTCAGGGCACAGATCCTCCTCTAATCTGATGCCTGAATTATGGTTTGGCAATTTAAGTGGAAGGTGGGCACCTTTGAATAGCTTTATATAGATTTCCACCCAAAGTTTGTGTCACATTTTGGTGCACTGTTGCTATTACTGTGCTACTATGGCAGCACTTTTCAAGAAGAGTGGAGCTGCACTATAAAGACCTCCATATTTCTTTCAGCAAAAGTTTCTCAGTAAAGTTCTGGTATCAGGGATTCATAACTCAAGGTAGAACGGAGTGAGTCAGAGGGTTTATGCAGCCCTCAAGAGCCTCGCAATTTCTCTCTCTCCGACTGCACTGTTAGCATGCAGTCGGGGCTGGCAGTCTCTTCAGAGCACCCAGGGGTGCTGACGTCCTTACGGAGGCCCTGTGGTGACTTCAATTCTGTGATGTGTTTTTACGCTCCGTGCAGCGGTTTGGTCCCGTGCCCGAAATGTACACCCCAGCTGTAACCCTGCTGTGGTGCCTTCACTCTGCTTTTACATGAGCGGCCACACATACTGGTACGCTTTGATTATGAGCACATTTGGCCTGCTGAAACTAATCCTGACCCTAATTTTAATCCCAGGCTTAATCCTGCACTAACAACACTGACAAAACATAGCTGTCTTTTTCACTGTCCTTGTAAGACGTACTCAGAGTACGGAAAAACAAAACACGCGGGCAAGCAGTAATTAACATTCAATACACATGCTCATAAATCCATGCAGACAGATGTGCTAAAACCATATGAAAGTGAGCCACACACACACACACACACACACACACACACACACACACACACACACACACACACACACTCACATACCACTCATTAAAATAACATCAACAAAAAGGCAAAGATGAGAGCAGCTTTGCCAAAATCAAAGCTCTGTAAGCAAAAGACAGACTGTGGTTAAAGAGGAGGCTGAAAACCAGATCAGCGGGAGGGATGGGACTGTATAGAACCCGCCCAGCTCCAGCTCTCTCTGCCTGCCAGCTGTTGGCTCCATTTATATTGAATGAGGTACATCTAAACATGGGGTAACATAAATAGGTAATCCGCCTTCATATGCCACTCGTCTATTATGCAGCAGCCTGCTTCAGCCTCAGAGCAGGACTCTCATAGAAATAGAGCGTCATATCACACCTAGAAGGAGTGAGGTGTTTGTGCAACTGGGGCCAGGATGGGAAATACAAGTATGCTGTAAGAAGAAGAGAGCTAAACCAACACTGGGACATGTGCATGAATCATAAATAAGAGTCAGTGGCATCATTTGATTATTGTATTTATAAACAGTATCGTAAAGAGTTGTGCGTTTTCAGTGGCATCTGTGTGCAGACAAGAGCTCATATGTGTGTGTGTATGGATAGTATGCATGCCGACCAGCAGGGATCCCAGCAGTACCCACCTGATATCTTGCATCCATACACCTCGAAGCGCAGTGCGATGCCTGTTTCCCAGGTAACGGGACGGATCCGGACAAAGCGCGTCAGCGTGGGTTTGGGCAGCATCGTCTTGGCAACGTCTGTTGGGTTGGTGTTGCCTTGAAAAACCTGCGATAGAGGCAGAAGAAAAGCAAATTATTGACTGAGCATGTTGAGTCAAGGTGCAGGGTGGAATTTGTGCGAGACCTTGGCCGCACAGAATGAAGAATCAGAGAGAGGCATGGAAGGAAAAGTAAGACTCATTTAATGAGACGACGGTGCTGTCAAAGTGAAAATAAAAAAAATAAATAAAACAGTTTTGTGATAGCACCGTGGTTCTGTTTCCTTGTCACCCCTGAAATGGCCCAAACACTTCCTCTTTGCGCCACATGCAGCAGCTTAAACACGCTGTGGCATGTAACTGTGAAACCTGAGGCGGTATGTGTAACACTGACAAGACCAGACTGGCTCAAGATGCCCTTTTTATGTCCTCCAGTTCCAGATTTGGTGGACGTTTTACTGCAGTGTCTTGTTTTAAGGTCAGAGATGTCACTCTTCCCCCTGGGGTCCGTTGACAGTTTACTAGCACCATGCGAAGAGGTTGGCCACCCAGCAAAGCAACTCCCCACGGTCCATCACAGTTCATTCTGCGTAACTGAATCACACCGGTGACCACGTGACCTCCTGACCTCCCTGACAGAAAAGCTATGGGGCACGGAGGAATCCAGCTGAGACGAGCAGGATGGACCGACAGATAACAGTTCTATGAAAATGCCACCGGGGGGCTGAATCATTAGTCCATGCAGCCTCCCTATCCCCTCTGCAACCCATTCCCCGACCAATACCTGTCAACCACGTCACTAAGGGACCCTGCAACCAAGTCATCCACTCTCTTAAATGTCACGCTGAGTCTCCACTCGCTAGCCGTAAAGTGGCTTTTCCAGAGCGGCGCTAAGACGACAAACTGCAGGCTCAGCATGTACCAAATGGTATCCCTCTGCACAAAAGCACTTTAGAGTCCGGAACAACACGGTCCAGGCTTACCACGGCACCTTTAAGCCCCCACTTTACAGAAGGGGTTGTGTACTTCGGAGAGACCATAAAATAATCAGGCCCAGGGGCATGTGTACACTGCAGCACAAACATGCTTGTTTGGATGCTCTTTTGTCGTTGCTGAGAACTTTTTTTTTTTTGTTCCACTTGTGGCTTCGCCTTGTGGTATTTACAAGTCACACACACGGCACCGTCAGACACACACACACACATGCATCTCTGACCCCCCGGATGCCCAAAGTGGAGGGTGTGTTTGCCTCCAGATGGACAAAACCTGGTCTGTTTGACAGGCTGATCAGCAATCAATGGTTACAGCCTGTCACGCTGTGGTCAAGCATACCACCCCTCCACTTCCCCCCTCCTTTCTCTTCTTTTCCCTCTCTCCTGGACCCACCTCTACCAGCTGCTCAAACATGACAGCCTCTTCTGTTCCTTTCTATCGCTATCCCTGTTAACTCCTGTTTGTCAAGTCTTTTGTCATCTCTGTTTCTTTTTACGACAAGCTGACAAGTCCTTGACATAACACAGCGGCTACATTCCTTACATAATCCTCCCTATACTACTGCGGTGCTCTATTAGTACCGCAGCGTGTGCTCGAAATACCATCCACTGCATTACCAATGCCGAGGAAAGTGTATAATTGCACGTTTGGATACAGAGATTCAAGTACATATAGCTGGGTATTTCCCCTTTTGTTTAGCTCAAAGGCAACTTGGAACATACCACAAGTCAAGTCAGCTGGCTGCTTTACCAAGATGGGATATTCCAAGTGTAGTGTATGTGCATACGCGGGTTTTATGACACATACTCTGGTCAGGCAGAGGTAAAAATTAAAAATATTTTATCATCTAGTCTGCTGTGGAAGTCTTATGTAGAGTTAGGGGCAGAAAAAGTACCTAAAAAAGCTGTCAGAGCTCCATGTTTCCAGATAATTTCACCTTTTTTTCACTGCAAAATACATCAACTGATGTCTATAGACCCCTACTGGCTAATGAGACCTTTATCACACAAAGGTTGAGGAATAGTAAGTCTCCTACCTTTTGCTTGGAGCCTTCCTTCAAAGTGATCCAGTCCTCTCCATTAGAGCTGACATCCACTTTATAAGACTTGACAAAGTAAACCCTCCTGGTCTCCTGGGAAATGGCGCCCTGGGTGCCTATGGCTGAGACGAACCGCAAGAACCCGAGGTCCACCTGTGTGAAGGGGAAACGGAGAGAAAAGACAACTGAGAAAAGGCTGCTTAAAAATGATTTATCAAAAGGAAAACCCCGGGGGGGCGTGAGAACTACAGGATTTCCCTGTCACTTTTTAAGAGAATGCTGATTAACTGGAGCTGATACAGTTGAAATATGTAATGCTCTTTGCCTGTTCAAACGCATGAATAATTTTTGTAGAAAAAGGCCTTTAATGCATGGTCTGTATTAATAATGCACTGTCAAGCCGGAGAGTTAAAAATATAACCACACCATTAGAATCACCTCTGGCTATAGTCTCATCAGCTGCTACCTGGAATTTAATAAACAGCAATGAAATGATTTTCACATTAATGAAAGAGACACAGGATGACAACTTAATTTCCTGAGATGGGAGACAAGAGCTTATTGGATAAAAGTGAACGTTGAATAGAGCGAGGTCTGCAATCACATTATCAAAACTGGCCAAGAGGAAAGAGAAATACAGATTGAATATCAAATATTGTGCCTTTAAAATATGCAGAGCTTTATAAAGTAATCATGAACTGCGGTACATTACTGGGAGAGCTATTATATTTTCACAAGGAGGCAACCAGAGGCGGCGGGGTCAGAGAGGCACGCGAGCGAGCGTCTGTAGCCGCACATACAGTATAACGTTTTCGTGTGTGTGTGTGTGTTGCGTTCAGGGCTGACGCTGGGCAGAGGACGTCACTGGTTTGCATCAGACCTGCCAACGGAGCGCTGCCTCTGTCTGCCAGCCATCATGACTGTTCACAACAATGACTATCACTGCCGGGAAAAAGGACACACACACACGCACACATCTTCTATATGTCACTCTGGCTTCTGTTTCTGTGGTAAGAATAGCTCCCAAACTGGATTTTCATTATGTTAATGCTGCTGTCTGTTGCCCAACTTCACTGACACAGAGCTATTTCCAGCTCTGAGACACACACTGGATTTTCCAGCTACCAGTGATAACAAATCGACTCCCTTTGACCCCCATGGTGCTGTCTTAACCCCACGATACCATCCCTTCATCCATAACAGAAGAAAAGTGTGGGTGTACTGTGAATCTGAAAGCCTTTTAAAAGGAATGTGAAGTCCTCAGCATATGAAGCAGCATGCTTAATTTTAACAAGCGATAACACTGTCTCTGACAGGCTGAGCTGACGTTAATGAGGAGTAATGGTGTTGCGTGCAGACGCCACTAAAACACGGAAGTGAAGGAAGCCGGGGCGTCGGTGGAACAGGTTTCCAGATCACGATGAGAGCAGAGGCCTTTCATGTTGACGTGAGATGGGTTCGGGCTCTGACGGATTGGCGACCAGAGTCTCAGAGTGGATTACCGAATCGACGCAGAGGAGATCATCGGTATGTGCCCGGGTAAGGGGGTGTAAGGAAGAGCGACAACAGTGAAATCCTTTATGTGAGAGCGAGCAGACAGACACAGAAGCACGCACATATTTTAGAAAATTAATACCAGCGCGATCTGCCTCCCAAAATCTCTATAGAGCTCCAGCATGTTAAAACCATACACGCTAGCTGTGTCTGCCAACCTTATATCCAGTACTGTGCCATGCTTAATGACTCGGAGCAAAGAGCAGGAAAAGAACATCTGCGTACCACAGAACGCTGGTCATTCCTGCCCCTAGAATTCACTTCCAGAAGTAAAAAGACATAAACAGATGGGAGCAATAAATGAGCTTCCACCACGCTATTCTCTCACTCTCTCTTGGCTACTCGAAGGATTTGGATGGATGGAGACTAACAAAAAAGACAGTCACATACAGAGACAGAATACTTTTGTTCCTGTCTACAAGCTCAAGGGGCTTATACACCAAGTCCCAGATTTCTTTTGGGTCCGCAAATAGAGACAAAATCAAATCCCCCCAGCTTCAGACCATTCCCGGTTAATAACGCAGGAGCTGGATCCCTCTCTGCAGGGTAAACGGCCATATGTGCCAACGCTGGATGAGGAAAGCAGCGGATGGCAGCGAGGCCTCGCGTCTGCGTATATTAGCCCAGGCGGGTCTTTAACATCTGTGTTCAAATGGCCAGCCTGACTCATTGCCGATCTGGACCAATGGCAAAGTGACTTACTGAAGAGACTCACCTAAAAAAGGTCTAATGGGAAGACTTGGCCTTGGGATGTTTTCTCTGAACAGATCTCATTAGGTGTAAGGGAGAAGAAGCGCCTCTGGGAATGAAATGAGTGGCGGGGCTAATTGGGAACACTCATGGATGCTCAGACTCAAACAATATGGTGAAATATGTGTGGTTTGAAGAGGGTCAGACTAATATATGAGTTTAATCATTATTCTGGGCCGACTGGAAAGTTTTGGTACATTAATGTTTTTATCTAAAGGCTAGCAATTTCTTGAGGGGTTCTCTGCCATTGGGTGTGGCGCTCTCAAACTCGAACATACTTTCATCACTTGTGGTTCAACAGTTCTGGGGTCCACACACACCACACCAGAGATGCTGGGGCAAACTGAATTATTGTAATTTTTGAAAGTTTTTGGAACAGCAACTCAAATTTAATGATACTGGCATCAGGGTAAGCTCTGACGGGATGTGACAGGGGGAAAAATGATGAAAGAGCGCAGAAGGAATGGAAAAAGGCAAGGCGAAAAGAAGAACGGAGAGGAGGAGAGGGTCGGGAGGGGAAGCCACTGACAGTGATGCCTTGGAAGATGTGAAGGACAGAAGCATTGGGTCTCTGGTGAAGGAGTGCACAGACTAGATCAATTTCACAGGCACGGGCTGATAACAGGGCCTGGGTAATGAGCAAAGCATGATTTATTAATGGCTGCTTGTTGGAGGCAGAGGAACGAGGCAGAGGCTGCGCTAACAGACCGGGGTTACACGGGTCAGGGAGAGACGACGGACTGCCAAGACGCTTGGATGTAAAGCACAGCACACCCCACACCGCCGAGACCGCAGTGAAAACAAACAGGCCCAGATAATGATTACTAGTGGGACTCCTTTTAGCGCAGAACCGCGGATAGCACTAGCTGACCTATATACATAAACCAATAACCAACATTTAGAAATTGCAAGCAGTGCACAGTGGATCTTGGGTAAATAAATCACTCACACAGATGATAAACTATTTGTCACTGAGCCGTGAAAGGCTGAATCATGCTTAATGGGTGATGTAATCACCGCACGGGAAAGGTGTGAATTATGACTCCTAATCTAGCATCTATAGGGACGTGCTGCGCTTATGAAGCTTTGCTGATCCGACGGAATGAAGCCTTGTGTCTGTTCAACATTCACCGTACTGTTATTTCTACTATGAGAGGGCGTTTGGACTGAAGCCCACCTATAGACAAATGACACTACACACAGTAACTCATATCTGGAGGGACACACACACACTCTCAGCAATAAACATGCCAGGCTGGGTAAGAAATCAGCCCAGACTTCTCTGAATCTTTCAATAAAGCAACAGCGGGCTGATATGTGGGCAGGACTTCATCGTGTCCTTGTCCCCAAAGAGTTTTTTTTTTTCCTGCTCTAAGCATAGTCCAAAATATGTTGGACTCTATGTGTGTGTGCTCGATCGTCCTGCTGCGAGGCAAACCGATGACTCAAAGCCCCTCGCCTCACAACAGCCAGTATACATGGCTCCAGTCGTTTCACACAGTAATGAAACCAGAAAGGCAGAAAAAGAATTAGTCGTGCTCGGGCTTGTAACATTAGCCAGTTAAAGCCTGGTGTGTGTGCAATTAGATCAACACACTGAAATCCACATCAGGCGTTCGAGTGTGGCTCATATATGCTCATATATATGTGCGTGTAAGTGTGTGGTTAAATGATGGGGACTGACAGACAGGCAGTGTATTTATGTATTTATGTGTGTTTGTACAAGTTTGAAGAGATAATTTTCCAATTATGCCTCAACAGCAGTGGCAGCTGTGGGCGTGATCATTAGGTCTACCCGATACTCAGCGTATTGTCTCAGCGCTGAATGACTCAGATGTGCAGCAAGGCCACATGATATGTATTTGACGCTAAAGCCTAGTCATTGTTGTGTGGGTGCAGTGAGGAGACATGCGGTTTATAAGGCCGGGAAAGGGAGGGGGCGTTCAAGAAACAGCAAAGGCTCAAAAGCTTTATCTCTCACTGCTTGATTGGCTTATAATTGAGTTGCCAAGAACTTGTATGCAGCAATCCGTACTCTGGAAAAAGTTTACCGAATACTTTCTTTTAAATCCATTTCTCTGCTTCCCCAACAGAGGGGGGAAAAATAGCTTCCTGTCTGTGTGTGTGTGTGGGCTGCTGAGTGAATAACCGAGGCCTCTGGGGAATGAGTTTATTCGTTTTCCCTCACCGAAAACAACAACAAGAGAAATGCCGATGGTGAGAAAAGGAGGGAGCGCTCCTCTGTGTTCCAAAGTCAAAGAGCAGCTGGTAGACATATACAGAGACGGGCCGTCCTGGAAACAACCTCTGGAAATGCTTTATGGATCTCAAAGGATGGTATAACCAGAAGAAAGATTGGAATCACTCTGGGACATCACAGGGATGCAGGGCCTCTAAGTCACCTATTTTTTTTTTTTGCATTCATAATCTGATTCTAATGTCCTTTGTATGGTAATGAGAGACATTTTTGAGCCCTGACATTCGCACAGCTACTTCGCCAGACATGTTTCTAGCTCCAGATGTAGCATTTCTAAACCAGCTTTCAGCAATCTGTTCACTAATTTCACTCGCAGTACTGTGGGTAACGGAAGCTTTTTGGAATCGCTCCATTACCTGAAAGTGTAATTAATTCTCCTTTCATGAAAATTGTATTACTCAAATGCTGCAGGACCTATGAGCTCTACTCCCAACCTTCCATTTATCACAATATTCACCTGACAGAATTACAGTTTATTTTTAGCCCCCCGACACCTCTTTGGTGGCATTAAATTATGCATGTCTTCCCATGCGCCGATCATCTGTTTTCCTGACAAAGAGCGATGTACAGGTCGGACGACAGCTATAATAAAATAAAAGCTTGTCTGGTTTGTTGCGGGTGAAGTGCGCTCTGGCGCGGATACGCGCCGTGGCAGGGGAAGCATTTTAACAGTCAGATTTTAAGGTTTCCTTCCTTCTGAATCATCTTTGAGACTCCAGGGTCATTCCCATGCCTGCAATGCACACATGAGTAACTCTGAGTAATGATTATGAAACTAAGACACAGTGATCAGGAAGGAAAAGAGTGCGACCTGAAAGTGTGTCATGTCTGGAAGCTGCTCGATGCTATTCCAGGATATACAGCTGCGGATGACCGTTTAGTGATGACGACTGACTAGAGCGCTCTCAGGCATTTTCCTTGTCTATAGCTCAGACAGTGAAAATGACACTGATTACGGCGGAGCTGAGTTTTTGTCTTTGGGTGCTTATGCGTCGCTGTTTCATTTCATTACATCATGCCATCCTTCATGTTTCGATTTCTAGTCCCACTTTTGGGCTACTTCACTCGAGTATGGGTCTCTATCCTCTCATTGATTTTCCAATTGAGAGTGAGGCCGGGGAGCAGCCAGGCACAGACAGCATCCATTGTTTCCATTTGTACGACACGATGATGATCTCACCGGCAGCCACATGCCAGCCTCCACTCCTCCGCTCTCGCTAGACTTCATCAACTGAGAAGCTGCTGTTAATTACCGGTCCATATTCTAATTACTCATCACTCGGCGCAGCGGTAAGCCCTGGAACAGGGACAGAAATGAGGAGAGAGACAATGACAACGAAAGGGGGCATTTCTGCAACTCATTGACCTGGGGTAATTGAACGCACATTTGGATGTGAAGGAAAACAGGATATGACAGAGTGCGCTGGTTTAGCGTCTGACGTTAGCCTTTGCGCTCTCTGTCGTGGAAAAGATAAACGCCATGGTGTGCAATTAGTGGTCGTTTGGTTGGTCAGGCGGCGGAGCTCAAGCTGTTATCTTTGCTAAGTGGCCCGAAGTTGCGCAGCGCCGTTTGCTTTGCCGGATCACGCGAGGAAAGAGTTTCCCAAACTTCCCTATAAACCTGCGACAAGTTCGCCTGTAAATGACTTTACTTTGAGATTAGCATCACATGCTGGAGATAAAGGAGCATATTTGAGTAAACACTGATAGGCGTCTCAGGTTTAGTGCTTTCATCCATCAGACAAACAAGATTAAAGCATTTCTCACATGACAAGCGTAAAGGGACTCGCTATCTGCTCTTATGATTAAACAATTTAGGTTATCAGAGACATATAGAGGCTCATAAATACATAAATACCAATGAGGTAATAAGAGATAATGCATCCTGGCAAGAAGACTGAGGATAATGGCAGGAGCCATTGCAGCTAAATTATAGATATGGAGAGCAAAATCAACTCAGGCTCACGAAGACAAAAAAAAAAAAAAAAAACTAGTGCATGGGATGTAAATGAACTGTATATTGCCATTATGAGATGCTCAATAAAGAGGCTTTCAGGTATTGACAGTTGGGCTCCCTCCAAGACGGTGTAAATTATTCATGTGTGTATGTGCGATCAATGGCAGCTGCCTGACAGAGATCCAGTCTTGCTTTTATTGCATCATTCAGATGATGTGGCGACTCTCGCCGGCCATCAGATTGTTTCTCCGACATATTTGACGAAGACATTCCACACTTTGTCAGCTTCAGAGCTATTTTTTATTGTCGTAGTCCCCCGAAAACCATCAGGCCATGACGGACCAGTCTTGTAACATATACCTTTCCCCCAGAGACAAGTGTGTTCTGCGGTTGCAGGTATTTTTCCTCGACGATGTTATGTGTCACTCAGGTTTTCCTTGTGGAACCAGTCTGAATTCATAAAGCAAGGATCAGGCTGTAAGCTGGGAAGTCTGCAGGTGAACCCTCATTTATTTTTTTTGCAGGAACCTGCTGCACAGACCCCCGCTGTTCATCCCCTTAAGCTTCAAAGAAAGCCACGGCTCACACGGGCAGATAATATGCAGAAATCACCTCCTGCCCTGATGTGGATCTGTCGACCTGACTTTACAAGAAGAGTGAGGAGAAGAAGAGGACAGATCTGAAAGGAACAAGGGGAAAAAATGAAATGAAGGCCTGTTTTGAGGGATTATTGCCTCTTTCTTTACTCCCTCCTCAAGCCACAAACCCCCTCAAAGGACATCTGTCCATCTCTGTGTACACCAAAGGGACTGATTAATGGCCTGGCTAACCCAGCACTCAATGCTGAAACACACCACACCAATCTAATTACCCAGAAAAGAGCATGCAGACTCTAGCATCTTGCCCGCCTTCTCTGCATGCATCAGAATGAGGCAGCATTAAAATGGACGACAAATCTGGATTATGTTCGGCAAAAAAAAAAAAGAAAGAAAGAAAGAAAGAAGGAAAGCAGAGCGAAGGAAAATGCCCAGGAATCAAAAGGCCGCCTATCATGAATAATAAAATGGTCTGCCTCAATCTGCAGTCAGGGAATGATAATGAAATAAATAATAAATTGATTACTATGCATCTGACGGCGCACCGAGATGATCTGAACGTGCCGCGAGGGGGCCCGAGCTTGTTGCAGCACCACGGACAGGCTTAATGAAAGAGGAATGAGGAATTCTACTCTTTTAATACCACTTGTGATAATTGGGCTTCTGCTCAGAGTGCTCAGCACAAGTGCATCGCACTCTTAGAAAACATAAATTATGTGGCAACCACAGGCTCGGCTCTTTCGCTGCGTTTGAAATGAGAAATTAGAAGAGCTCCATTCAGTGTTTTGATCTGATTAGTATTGGGAGATCAGCATGCCCATTACGGCACATCCCTTTAAAATCCAGTTTTTTACTGCCAAATCAAATCCTCGATATGATCAATACTACAGCAGGGATAGTCTTGAGTGGCAACAAATCATTGTGATCACTTGTAATTTCCGCTGACAAAAAGGCAAACCGGGCTAGAGTAGTCTATGTAGCCTATCTGACTATGAACAATGGACTTTCCTTCCAGAGAGACAAATGCTTTCATGGATCAGACGTACAAATGGTGGAGAAAGCGGTGAAGGAGGCCATGTTTCTTCCTAATCCACTCAGATACATGCTGGGTTCCTCTGCGGGACGACACCGACCTCGCCAGACTCTCTTACTCACCCGCAAAGCCAAGGACACACACATGGACGCACGCATGCATGGTAGAATGCACGTAAACCTGCATACATACACGCTGATTAAATTAGTCTGAAGGAGCACGGGGGGCCCTCAGGACAATATTTTCATTGCAATAATAAAGGAAAAGCTTGCTTATGGCCCTCCCCGAGCAAATATTTGGCTTTGGGTCAGCTCTATTATTCATCCCCTGAGGAATATGCAGGGGCCAAACTTTTCAGCGATGAAGCAAAGACTGAAGAAAAACAGTAGAAAGAGAAAAACAGTCTGGGCATTTACAAGGCCTGGAGGCTTTCGCCTAATAAATCAAACATGCTCCAAATGCATCTAGGTAGTGCCGCTGTGATTGTGTCACTGGGGGGTTTGTGCTGTGAGTGGACTTGGGATATGTGACTTATCCCCATCTGGGGATGGAACAGCTAAATCCTTAATCTTTCCACATAAAGTTCCCCCCGGTGGGTGATGATCGCTTTGTGCAGATAAGCTGACAGACAGAAAAATACGGCAGAGCCTGTTTGTGTGTTTGAGCGTGTGTGTGTGTGTGTGTGTGTGTGTGTGTGTGCGTGCGTGAGAGAGAGAGAGAGAGAGGATGGGCACGATGCCTGGACTAAATCCCAGCATCCCCGGAGGCAGCCACTGTTATCAAGAAAAGGGAAAGTTATCAGGTAGGACAGGAAGACAGAGGGAGAGAGAAGACACAGACAGATAGGTAGACAGTGACAGAGGGAGTGGACACTTTGTGAGGCATGGACTCAACCACCCGGAGGTCCGTCAGGATGGCTGACATTCATCATCGAAATTGTTGGGTCTCGTCAAAGCGTCAGAGAGGAGCTGCTCCTCTCGAGACTGAAGGACAAACACAGAACACTCCTACTGTGTTCAAGCAGGCGGCAGTCACTTCTAATACTGCCTACACCCTCACACTGTGACTCACCTCCAAAAACACACTGCTGGCCAATCTTTCTACGCCGCCGTGGTTTACTCCCTCTACCTTTCCTGAAGTAACTGAAACTACGTTCAAAGCAATTATCTGTGATATTTGAATCTAATAACCCTCCGAAAAATCAATAACTTCCTCTTTATGATATGAAAAGCTATGTGGTACCTGTATCCACTCTTTGTTTGAGTCCTCTGCCGGCGTCCATGCATTTTCATAGTAGTTGAGTCTGGAGCGCTCTGGGGACCAGCTGGGGTTGTACTGGGATGAGGCCATGATTTGGTCCGATGTTATCTCTCCCGATTCCATTCCCAAAGGGTCGCTACAGTCAAAGTCTGCAGGCAGGGGAAGGTGGCGAGGACAGATAGGAGGTAGAGAAAAATAATGAAAAGGGAGAGAAGAAGATGTTTAGTTGAATTCGGAGCAGTGAAAGGCACTAAAATATACCCAAGCGTGTGCTTTCAGTGTCCCCAAGAATCAGAGCTCGTCTCTGGGGAGGAAGGACACCACACGACAGGCACTCAGCAATACTGGCCGGAAAAGAACAGCACATCATCAACGGCTCAGTAAATCCTTTCTGTTTCCCTCTCTTTAGTTTTTAATGGAAGCAGGATGGAAGTCTTCCGCGTTACGGCATAAAAATGTCTTCATAAAACATTCAGTGTGGCCTAAGTTTATGCCAGTATTAGGTGTTAAAGTGACTTTCACTTTAGTTATTTCTTCCACTGACTGGATGTGTTTCCCTCACCTCCCTGTGGGCAGTTTATCTTTTTTGCACACAGTGACTATTTTTCCCAGTTTGGTCTCTTGAGGGAGTGTAGGTGTGTTTAGTATCTGTAGTTTGGGGCCATATATCACACTCAATGGCCCAGCCACCCATGGTAGGAGGTGACTTCCCTTGTTTGTATTGACATGGGGCAGCCGTTCTGCAGCATCCTGGGCTCTGCGGCTTGAGGTCGGCCTCTCTGACCCCTGGAGGTCAGACATGCTGACACCGCCGTGCACAGAGCGAACGATATGACCTTTTGCTCCGGTCGTATAATGTCAGCACAACGCAGAGGTATGTGAAGGCACACTTTCACACATCGATGTGGGCCATTATTCTTCTCATTGTTTATTGACTTGTTTTTTTGTCGGACGGTGACGTCGGTCATAAAGCACCTTGACAGCATTTGTTAACTCTTGCCTGCTCCTCTAAATGCGAGTCTACCGCCTCCACAAACATATGGTCCTTTGCTCAGACATGCAGTCATGTGTTTGTGTATACACGGACACACACACACACGCACTCAGAGGGCACAGGATGAGGAGCAGTGTGGAACTGCTATGTGGCTGCTGCCTATGAGCTAACACAGATGGTCTTCCCATCTGCCACACTGCAAAACACACCTCAGTCACTGGGTCAGCGTGTGTGTTTGTGCTTTACAGTGTCAATGCGTGGTTGCGTACGTATGCTCTCAAGCGCGCGAGCGTGCGTGTGTGTCGGAGTCTCAGTGTGAAGGCTGAGAAAACTGTCTCGCACCTTTCCGCTCTCATCTCCGGCTCTCTCTTTGAGAAGACTGCCCGCTCTTGTCAAACTTTTGTACTCAGGTCGACATCTAGATTACCGGATCACGATCAAGGAAAACACAAAGAGGCGTTTGTCTGCCGCTAAAGAATGGTATCTGATCGCGTGGGTTTCCGACCAAAGCGGTGCTGATAGTCGAGAAGACAGTGAGGGTGGATGTTTGAGGAGAGTGATTGGAGAGAATTAGAGCAAGAGAAAGGGGTTAAGAACAAAAGACCAGGCCTCCCCGTCATCACCTTATCACCTCTCATCAGTCGCTTCCAGCTCGAGTGTACCCTTCCCCTTGCAGAAGCGAGAAAATCCAGCGTGTATTATTCATAAGGGGATTATGAATGATTCAAGCGGTCCGAGTCTGGAGGAGTGCAGGCAAAGTTTTGGGGAGGCTTTTTTTCTATCTTGGATACGTCTTGGTCGGTGATGTAAGACCAAGCAACTCATGTAAAGTTAGCGTATTTACTGATCAGATGTTTCATCATGACTCTAAATGTACAAAGTTGATTTGTGTAATCTGATCTTAGATTTGTGATTAGAACGACTCAAGTAACTCGGTGGAAAATAAGGAGAGATGACATCACCAGTCATCATGTGCACTTTACTGTGAAGGAGGAGTTATTTCATTTGTTGTGTGTGTGTGTGTGTGTGTCTTCCCTTTGGGCAAGAGAAAATCCTTTTTGGAGATGATTAGTAGATTTGTTGAATGTCATCCATCTTTATTACCGTTCAAAGACTGACTGTGTGTTTGGGGTGGTCTAGCCCCTGGACAGATTTATGACTCTTACCAGCGCTCGTCTTCCTTAATGAAATGTTTAGTCGGAGCGTTTTGCAAAATGGGGTCACGGTGGTCAGGCCCTGTGATGACAATGCTGCACGTAAACCCCCCTCCAGGGGTGTGTGTGTGTGTGTCCAAGGTAGTTACTAGTGGGAAAGAAGCCTTTTGGAGCCTGTCTAGGCCCGCAGTGTGTAACAGTCTTGTAAACCACGGGAGGCAGACTTGTACCTTGTGGCACATTCACTGAATAAAGAAGCAGGAGGTGTTTATTTAATAACTCTTAAGCTCTTTTAAACGTGTGGGAATTTGTCATAATAGGTCCATGAGTGGCTTCAGTTGCAGACACATCTGCTTTTTGCTTTTAGTAAGATTCCTCTGGGGGTTACTTTATTGCCCTCTAATTCTTATAGTTACCCAGTTTCAATTTAAGCTCATTCAATCCAAATTTTCTTCCACTGAACAAACCTCTCTGGATTGTGATTTCATTTTGATTTCTACCTCAATATGCAGATTTTTTTTTTTGTCTATGTTCTTTAGCTACCGCTGCTTCCCTCACATTCCCATCTGTTTTTTTGTATGCCAGCTTACCCTCTGGAACGGTCCTTTCGATGACAGTGAAGTTGGCAGAAAAGCCTTCCTTAGCGATGGCGCTGTCGGTGTTGATTGTCAGTGCCAGGATGCCCGTGTAGGAGATGATCCTGCCTGGGGTGTTCTGCCCACAGTACCTCCCGATGTACGGACCAACTGGAGGCAGAAAGCAACAGGAAAGAAAAGCACAGACATTGTTATTTGGGTTCAGATAATATGTGTTTGTTTGCCACGGTCATGTCACACATGAGTTTAACTACCAACCCACTCCCCACCCCCCTCGGAGGTGTGAAAACTAGTGTGTCAGTGAGGTACGGCACCGGCTGTAGTTTTCTTTTTTCACCCGACCTCATAAAAACGTTTGAGAAAAGACTCCGACATTCCATGCTTGCTTGCTGGTTGGACACAAAAAGAGCAAAGTGGAAGAGGGACCTGTGGTGTGGGCAGGTCACGCTCTCTGTCTATTTGCTGGCTGTAAATTCCTCAGACTTCCCGTCTTTTCCCTTTTTTCTCAATATGTGAAACAGACACAGCCATGGATGAGTGAGTTTGGTGGGAGACCAAACATGTGAAGACTGGATAGGGACAATAAGGGAGTGTTAAAGGACAGAGAGCTATAAAAAAAAAAAAAGCACGAGATGGACATGATCCACTGAGCACAGAGGAATGGGGTAGCAGGAAGAATGTTCTGGGGGAGACAGAGAAATATGGAAAAAGAGCAATGGGGTAATGAGGGAGCGGCAGAGAAACAATGACCTTGCCCTGTGTCTTTGATGTGTGCTATGATCCATGCACATTTGTGAATGCGTGTTCATGTTTCTGTGCAGAGACCTGCAGCTTATCTGTGATTAGTAATGCTGTGATCAGTGGTGAGTGACAGTCCTGCCTCCCCCATGGCCTCCTGTCATCCAAAACATGCCTCTTCCAGCCCAGCTCCTACATGAAAGCTAAAGGCCAGACCACAGGGACTTACAGGGCAGGGGTGTGATGGCTCATATTAATCTTCATAACCTGGTTGCCTGGTTGTATGTGCGTGAGAATATATGTGTGCTTTTAAACCCGCCGAGGCTTGGTCCGAACAAAAAAATGCCATCTCCTGGATTATCTGCATGACTCCCCAGCGCTATGAAATTTTAAAGAAGCTCCCGAATCCTGCCTGCTTCTACACTCCTCTGGGAAAAGGGACGAGGGAGTGGAGGTTCTTGTTCCACGGCGCCTGTCCGCCGAGGTGTGCCGTGAGAGGTGGAAAAAACGGGGAGGTGCGATTCCCACAGTGATTCACAGAGGCGTGCATTCGCCCGGACATCGCCCACCACTGCATACCCCAACGATGAGCGTGCCTCCAGCCTTCTGTGCTAATGCACTATCGATCCAACAGACACCACAGGAACCGCCTGGCAAGAGCCGACACACTATTTTCTTCTCGTGGCTTATTTTTATAGTCTGTCACATACAAACAACACTTGAAAGGTGCAATGTTGCGTCAGTCTGAAGTGGTCAGGTTTCTGCCCTGAATAGGCTCACTGCTGGACAAAGAGATTATTTTATTCTTTTGTGTCAAACTTTGAGCTGAAGGAGCTGAGAAATCTCTGAATTTTAAGGTGTCAGAAGTAACGCAGGAAATGTTTCTTGCTTTTTGTGAAAATATGCATTAAAAGGTGGTAATAATGTGTCATATTCTCAGCCAGGTCTCCAGGTCTTTGCAGTTCTTAATTAACGAAAATCTTGAAAATGAAACGTGTCCCAACTGTGGGGAAGAACACAGAAATGAGTTATGGAAATACTTTGTGGAATCAAAGGTCAGCTCCGCACGGTGCAAATCTACAGAGACGCGTGCTCAGGGAATATTGAACTTTAAGTAAACTCACTTGAAAAGGCGCCGTGATTTACACTTCAACCTTATCAGCGGAGAATACTGATGTGTGCCGGGCTGAATGCTACTAGATAAAATTCTCCACTGATGGGTGAGAAACGCTTTCATCTTGTCTGCACCCCGTGTTGGAATAGCCAGGAGAAAAACTGAAAAACTTCAAGAGGTGATTTCGCTCGCTGAGTTCAAAGCCTCGTCGTGGACCGTGGAGGCACTGCTTTGAACACTCTCTCGCTTCGACTCGCACCTGCTGATATTTCAGATGGATTTGAGAATGCTGTTTTGCTGCCATATTTTATTATCTGTCAGAATCTAGCAGGTTTTGCTCGACCCTGCGACCAGGAGATGTTGGCTCTTATCAGGACCGAGCTGGTTCAGTATAAATTCAATAGGCACTTTTCGTCTCTCAAGTGGGAAACACAAGGAAATTCCTTTCAGAGTAATTTCCTGAAATTTGTTTTCTATCCGTCAAGGCAGAGAAGCAACAATTTAAATATAATAGCCTAGATTAGGCCTCTAATTCCCAAATGCACAGACACTAACAAATCCTCAGGCACAATGCAGCCAGTGACAGAAAAAGGAAGGGCGGGAGGCGCTCGTAATCAGGAAGCGTTTGACATTGAGAGATGACGAAGCATTACGCTCATGATGACTCTTGGACCCCTGCCAAGTCTGGTTAAGGCTGTTAGCCCACTAGCCCGGATAATGCCATCATATTGTATAAAGCTGTTCATTTCCTCTGAAAATAAGAAGTGCAAAAGTGAAGCTGGAGCCCGCCTTATCCCGTTTCCAACAGGACCGCAGATTTCTCAGTGATCTTTCCTATCATTGTCATTTCAACTATTACTCTCAGCTCAGTCACAACCAGCACTGCTTGCTCACCTCCGGGAAAGCCGTCCCAGATCTCCAGCCTGTCGTAGCGGCAGAAGACACCAGCAGGAGGCGTCGGGTCAGGCTCCAGCTCGAAGCTCTCGAACTCCAGAATGATCTCGGACATCTTGGGGGCGAAGATCATGAACGTGCAGTCCAGATTGTTAGGATACTTCTCAGGGAAACCAGGCGACTTTATGACACCGCTGTTGGAGGTGAAGTTCCTGGAGCATTCGGGACCTGCAGGAAGGACAAGAGGAGGAAACGAGATGGGAAGTGAGAAAAGGAGACGGAACGGGGACAAAGGAAGGGGCAGGGATGATTCTTTTCAATGACTGTTGGTTAAGTGATGTGTTGTGGGTGCCTTTGTGAAGTGTGTATTGAGAACCTCTGCCTCCCAGCTGCTCTATTGAGTGGATCACAGTTTATGGCCCATAGATGAGAGACCACCTTGATAGTTCTTCTATTCACAAGAGGCTACATCTGGGTCTCTCAACCCTCCTGTACTTTCCTCTTGATCACAAACACCATGCTCTTTCATTCCTCTGTGCGTGTGTGTGTGTGTTAAATCTGCAACTCCTGGAACATCTGGACAGTGAGTGTAAACATAAGTAAAAGGCCTCAATCACTAGGATCTAGGAAGGATGAATAAACAGCTTGATTCAAAAACCTGCTTCTCTCTGTCTCACACACACCCTCATCAAGACACGCCTGTGAAACATATGAGAGGTGCTCAGGCAAAATTAGAGCGTCAGTGATGGGAGGCGAAGGCGATGACTGTGCACACATCAAAACACGCACATTTAACGCAATTTTGCAGAAGGGAAAGTCAAAATATTTATTCACAGCTCCCTGGAGAGCTTTCAGCTGATGAGAGGAGCTTTAATACATTTCCCATGTTAGCCACTTCTCAGAGCATCGTGAGCACAAGATTATGACTTAATAATGAGTGACATGGGGCGGTTTTTAGCTCAGTTAGTAGAGCACCCGCCCCATGATCGAAAGCTCAGTCTCTGCTGTGGAAGCCCAGGGTTTGAATCCGACCTGTGGCTCTTTCCTGCATGTCATTCCCCGTCTCTCTCTCTCTCCCTGCATTCCTGTCACTTTTCAGCTGTCTCTATCAAAATAAAGCTTGAAAAGGCAAAAAAAAAATCTAAAAAAAAGAAAAAAAAAGAATGAGTGACGTGATAAAAAATGATGCTAACAGCTGCAGGAAGATTTTTTTTAAGAGAGTGACAGAATGAGACATTAAGATATGTTCACCACGCTTGCTTAAATGCAAGGCCAGATTGTTACCAAGCCCGGCTTCACACAAACACACCAATACAACATCAGGAAAAAAAAGAGGACGACTGTCAACCGGGGCAATTATTTGGAGCCATTAGTGGCAGAAATGTGCCCAGGATAATGTAATTTTCATGCTAGTCTGACAGCTGGCATGATGGGCACAGATGGGGCCGATCAGAAGCAAAATTGCAGGGACTTAACGCAAGCTCGAGCCTCTGTGCTACAGTCATTGTAGCTTAAATTAATGTGGCAAACTGCTTTTTCCCCCACTGTTACTCAAGCATCTTGCTGGGCCCCTAATTCGGGACCATCAGGCCCACTTGAGCCTGTCCACCAGCGGAGTGAATGAGGGGAGGGAGAGCCGCGTTGATTTTCCAAGTTGAAAGCCGCCGTGAGCGGCGTTTTGACTCTAAAGAGAGCTGACATTTAGTGCAGCAGCCAAAGTGTGGCTTTCAAGAACAGTGGGCACCATTAATTTCACAGCTTCCCCTCGTATTTACTCCCGGAAAATGGAGAGATTTTGTCGAGAGACGGAGCATTCTCCGGGATGAGAGGGTTAGTGGATGTTCTGCACTTTACCTCGCTGAATTTGGGAGAAATGTCAGACAGTTTTTGGGAGGAAAAAGTATAGATGCAAGCCACTGCTTTACAAAAAAAAAGAGGCATCTATGGTCTCTGAGTGCTCTAGACAGCTGCAATACCCACAGTGCAATTCAGGTCAGTGTGCTGAATTTTCTGTGGATATTGGCTCAAAACTCCACTCTCCATCTATTTCATCAGCCTCCACCATGACCCTTATCTCAGCTCAGCAGTTGACCAGGATAGATTTGGTCGTTGGAAATGGTTCACTCTGATGGTTCACCTGTCAAAATCCAGGCGCTAGATTGGCACTGTAAAGGGTATAGTGCTGATGCAAAGTTTCCGTCATGTTTCGGAATTTCGGTCTTACAATTTAATGACGTTTTATTTAGTAAATGCATTCGTGCAATGTGGTGTAGGGTTTAAAAATATGCAGCAGGATCGTATTCCCAGTTTACTTTACATATCTCCCCATCGCCACTAGGTATTCTTGTTTCTGTGCTCTCCCTCAGTGATCACAACTGCGGCCGAGCCAAGGACAAACTGGTCCATTGTCAGCTTTTGTACGTTTATAGGCCCTCAAGAAAAGGACAGAGCGAAGACATGACAACAAAATAGAGTGGAAGACAGAGTGCTCTGGTTGGTCCCACCGGCAAGATAATCATCCAGCGGATCTCTTTTATCTAGTGCCTACACATGGGAGGGCCTCCGTCCACAGCTCCCGTCGCTACACCCAGGATGCTTTGTGCTGATGCCTGTGTGAGAGGCGCTCAGTGATAGCAGTCACGCTTTTATGTGGCAGCGTCCATATGTACGACCTGTGCTAATGCGTGTGTGTTGACAAGAAGCTTCAGGAGACAAATATACCCCGTTGTCAGCCAAATGCTAACTCCCTCTCTGTGCCCTCCTAAGCTCTGTCGCTGCACTTTGCTGATGGTTTATCGCCTCTATGGGAGAGAGGTTAAAATAGAAAGGCTTTTGTAAATATGAACGATTTGACTCACATCTAGATAAAACAGATATTTGGACCGCAGCGCACCCAGTAGTCCAACCACTCCTGTTGAACAAGCAGCTGCATTTACAACAGGAAGTTAGGCGAGAGAAAAAGAAGTAACCTTGAAAGCACAACATTTACCGGCGACCTCCAACCGGGCGCTCAAACATTTACTGCCAGCGGTAATGGATTCCTTTAACTCTCGTTTATACTGAGCCCTTCGCCGTTGGATTGGGGAGTAAACAAATGTCACTCCGACTCGCTCGCTGAGTGATTAGAGTTTGTTTAACAGGGCAAGATGCAGCCGGCAAAATGATATTTAATGGGGATCTGATTTCAACTTTGCAAGTGTTAAGAGATCTATGATCAATATTAAATAAATATGGTTCTAACATTAAGGGAGCAGGGCGCCTTTCAACTGAGCAGGGCGCCTTTCAACTGTTAGTCTCCCTCATGGCTTGTCCTCTATGTCTCTATTAAAGTGCTGAAAGCAGACCAGAGACTGAATGTTAATCATTAGAACAACATTGTGCCAAGGAACAGGCGTTAAACGTGTCAGCCTCTTGCTATTTTCATTTTTAAATCTGTTGCTCTCTCTTTTTTCACATATCAATTTTCTCCTTTTTTTTCCCCCTCCACTCATTCATCTCTCACGCTCTCTCGCCTTAGTAAGGGTTATTAGTGGCCGGAGCCAACGGGGCTGAAGGTGTTGTTCTTGGGCCGCTAAGTAAATCACCACTGTTTATGTTCCATGCTGCTCTCTGGCTGATCATTAGCCCAGTTCACAACCCTCCACCCCCGTCCTACCTCCCCTCCCCACCCCTCCAGTCGCTCCGTGCCGACAGAGGGTTTAATCGTTGGTGGAGAATTAACTCTTTCAACACTAAATCAAACATTAACCTGAAGCTTGCGGAGTGTCATTCATTTGAACAGATGGGGCAAGTTTACATTTAACCTAACACACACACACACACACACACACACCCCTGAGGCTCTGCACTACTTGACATGGCATTTAACGCATTCACTACGCCTGTGACGCCCCCCCCTCCCCAAATCCAATGAAGGATGACACGGTGCTGGTGGAATGGGGAAGGGGGGAGGGGGCAGGGGCACAGTCTCCGTCTGACTCCCCTTAAAGAGATTTGTTGTCTTAAGTTTCCATGAGGGTTGTGTGTGTCTGTGTGTGTGATGACAGTACGTCTCCGTGCCAGATGTGACCTACGCGATCAGGGCGTGCCGTCCATGAAAGGAGAACGTGCCCCTTATTAGGCTACACCCGACGCACACACACATGCGCACACACACCTTGAAAGTGTTTTCACAGGTGTGTGCTCTGAGTCAGTTCGCCTGCATCACGCTAACATGATAAACAGGCCTTTTTAGTGTAAAGCCCGAGCATGATAGGCCTCCATCCAACAGGCTTAATCATATTGCTGAGTAATTGCGAGGAGACGGAGATGAGCATGTGTATGTGAGTGGGAGGGAGGGAGGCTACCAGTGGCACTATCTCTGCCCGCTCGCCCACTTCAATAGGCCCTCGGCCAGCATTGATGTGGTTCTGAGCAAACTGCAGAGCTGTTAAAGGAAAACATATGCTGTGCTCGTGCAACACTTAAGAGGACGGATCTTTCCAGAAGCACTTGAAGGATTTTAAGTGAGGTACCGTCAGATGACAAGATAAACACAGCCTGCTGTGTTCTACAAAGGCACCGGGGATTTTGGTGGAGGGTAACCCCGAAATTCATGTCATGTTTACTCAACTTTTTTTTCAGGCTGACATTACTGATTTTTGTTTCTTTTACTCAGCACCTCGCCTCTGTAGATACACAGGCCTCTTGCTAATCTGCTCGCTTCAGCTCAAATATTCCTCGCTCCCCGACTTATCCCTCTTCTCTATCTCTCTTCTCCCCCACCATTTCGCTCTTCCCTCCTCATGCCAGACTCCAGCCAGTGGAGCGAGGCTGCCAATTTGCAGGCCATAAAATAAATAGCCCATGCTAATTAAGATGGTTGGATGGGATTGAGGAGTGGAGAGGGGTAGAGCCGCAAAAAACAACCTGTTCTCTTCCAATTAGACACTTCGCAGGCTACCGTTGATGAAAGCCAGGTCTATGGATGCCAGCATGTTAACGGCTGTGTGTGTGTGTGTGTGTGTGTGTGAATGTGTATTTACATAGTTTATGGCTTAAGTGGTTAAACCTGCACATGTAAACATACTTGTATAAGTTGGTATATGATCCCTAAAGGGAGTAGGTGTTTACACATGTTTGCTTTGTGGGTATATTTATCTTCCACGTGACCTTTGATTGGGTTTAACCTCGGAAGAAAGACGACGACAATCCCAAGAGGTCGACTTCCAGTGAACTCCGGGCCTATCATCACAATGATAAACAGCCTGCATTCTTTGCATTTCGCTTCATTGGCATGCAAAAGCGTGAGCCTCCCATTCCTCCATCCGTTATCAGAGCATCTGTGTATCATCATTAACGTTACATGTGTTAGCCAACATAATGTTTTCCCTGCTAACACCCTGCTTGTTGATAAGCCGTACTAATCAGCTATCTTTGAATTGTCTCTCTCTCTCTCTCTCTCTCTCTCTGCTCGGTTCTCTTTCTCGCTCTAACAAACAGGGCTGTTAATTGATCTCAGAGCCCTGTTCTTGGCGGCAGCCAGTGCCGCAGTAGTCAAAACACAGAGTAAATCCAAAGCATAACGAGAGTCTGGATCCACTAAGGAAGCGCCGGCACACCCGTGGTGCTCTTGTCCACTGGGGGATGGCCGAGGTGCAAAAACACAGAGACAAAAAAAAAAAAAAGTTCTGTCCCAGGTTTATTCCAAATAACTTCCCTGCGGGCCCCTTTCTCTCTAGCCCTGATGCTTCTTTGGATTCAATGAACAAAAACTACAGGTTTTCATCGAGCTCCAACTTTTGTAGTCCTCTTCTATCCACAATAACATCTGTATTTCCTCATATCTCAGCATTTGCTCAGCAGTTTCATCCCTTATCGCCACTGGGCCCCTAACACGCCTCATTTATAATCAGTCTTGGATAATAGATGAGACTGGGAAATGCCAAGCTAATCATGGAAAGAATGTAGTAGATGGCCTATCAAGGGGAATGAGGCGGTGTGTTTGTGTGTGTGTGTGTGTGCGCGCGCGTTTGTGTGGATGAGTTTGCGTACATCGGGGTGGAGTGTCGCTTTGATCTCGCAAATGGACCCACACTTCACCAGCTGCCCCGCCGCGATGGTGACACGCACAGGACCAGACACACAAACAGAGGAACACACTTGCACGGTAGCCCAGATTAAAAGGAAAGGAGGGACCTTGCAGGGACATTCATCATGTCTCAGAGGTCACAAGGGGCCAGCCTATAGACCGCTGTTAGGGTTAATTAATGAAAGTGGAGTCTGTAGCACCTGTCTGCCTAGTGCAGTCCAGATACGCACGGTCCTCCTCCACCTTCTTCCAGTCCAAACAAAGGAAGGCGGCCAACCAACATGAATCTCTCCCTCTTGTTATTTTCTGATAAGATAAACATCCCCTGAGGATATTTATGGTTTATCATACCTGATTCCAGACTAAAATTATCCAGATGTCTTATTTATAGATTTAACATTAAGGAAGGAAAACCTAATCTGATTGGACACCACTGCAGCGCTCTGAAAACAAAAGGAGGTGAAAAGCACTTCCTAACCCTGATCCCAGTTCAGCGGTTAAGCTTCACTTTCTCCACAGAAAGCGAATCGGTGCTTACAATGGCAGGTTGATGCCGTGCTGTGGATTGCCATCTGACAATAAACCAGACACTTGAAACAACATTCGCTGAATCAATGCTTAACAAATTAAGCCCTTGCTTATTGTGCAATAATTCACACCAGATAAAAACTGCTACAATTATGGAACATATGGGACTATGATTCATTGGTTTTGAATTGAGCATATTGCCTGCCATATTGTGATTGCATAATTTGATGCTCTGGTGCCTTGACTAAATCACAAACAAACCATGAAATTAGACAGAGAGGCTCTTTTTTGCCCCATTATAAGAATTATTCCTCCATCTTTCATACTGTGTCACACTGCGTATGTATGATAGTTTCAGATTAAGACAAATCAGATTGAAATCTGTGATGTGTGCCAACCCAAAAACCATGAAATCATTAGCTACTATAAGAGGTCAGGTCAGTCATTTTAATACTTAGAAATCATTAACATATTGTTTTGTGGATATTAGTGCATTTTATGGGAAGGTTTTATGGCAGATCTACGCTACATTTCACTTTCACATTGCAGAAAATCCACTGGATTGGTTTATAGTAAAACAGGAGGAGAGCACTGATATCCAAGTGCAAATTACTGATGCGTTTTCTTGAATGGCAGAGAGAAATATCTACGGAGAAATAACTTATAATAATAATAATAATATTTGAGAATAAAAATCCATTATTGATCTTGGTAACAATAGTGGAAAAGAAACCTCAAGGTCTGTTTAATGGCTTTCTCAGATCATCTACAATTCCATGACAACTTGGAAAAAATGTTGAGGGTGGTACAAAAGAAAGCTGCAGAACAGCTACTGAACAGGCCTTGTTATTGTGGTGAGGTTTCTCAGGTACAGCATGATTAGAGTTTTACAGTATAAGTGTGAGTACTACCTTGACACCACCAACCAAACCTTCCTATGTCCCACCCCTTTTTGCTCTGTGTTCCAATTACAGTTATGCTAGCTCATCTTTGTTGAAAACACGTTTTGATGACGTCTAAGGGATAAAACTTACATATCATATTACACATAAGTCGGCCTGCAGAAAAGGAGTTGAAAGTTGACCGTGGTTCTGACCGAGGGTTGCTTGACTATTATTGGAGCAGAGCAAAAAGAGGCGGGGCTTAGAAAGGGTCAATTGTTTGCTTTTTAAAATAATAACCTGCTAAAATATATATTGGCAATTAAAACTTCTACAATAAGAAATACAGCTGTGGTTGTGGGTCTATACTTTCAATATCATATGTGACATGCCATTTAATATTTCACATAGTTGGGATAAAGTGAAGCCCCAGCTGCATGAGGCCACCCACCTGTCTTAAAGATCTCATATCGGATGGAGAAACCTGCTCCATGTGTCTCGTAGTCAGACACAAACTTGATGAAGAGCTGATTTCCGGAGGAGACGACTGGTGAGGGAGCGATCTTCCCGCAGTACTTCCCCACAAGCTGACCGCTCTCGTCCACGCCATCTCGTACCTCGACATAGTCATACCTGAATGAGACAGGGGAAGCAGTGTTAGTCACACTGAGCTTCAGGTTTAGTTTTCATGTAGCTGTTCTTAGTTGTTCTTGTTCTGTTCTTGCAGAAGCAAATTAGATTTGTTACTGTTAACACATACACACAAACACACACACACACACATACATTTATACTCAGAAGACCACATAAACACAGAGCAACACAGCATATTGTGCAGGTAATGTAGTGGAAATGAAACACTGTGTACTAATGAGGTCTCAGGTTAAAACTCAAAGAACAGGTGGGCAGGCTATGCTTTCATTATATCGACCTGGCACACACACACACACACGCGCACACACACATCGCACACACTGCAGAGGTTTTGTACTCCCAGGAGCACCGAGGTCAGCTGTTTGTGTCTGTTGTTTCAAAGAAAATGGGAACTGAAAGCGTTAATATTTTGGCCTTTGGCTTAGGACGGTGTATAGGCAGAGCAGGTGTTAAAGCTTTTAAAAACACACACATACACACACTTAAACATCACATTCAAATGGAATTTCAGACCTACAGCTATTGGAGGGAGCAGTAGCTTAATTGAGTCGGCACAGAGTTTAGGAGAGGAAAACAACTTTGAAATAGGACTGGGAACAGGAGCCATGATGTGCGCGCACACACACACACACACACACACACACGCTGGCATCTGGCATGTGAAACTTAAGCTGGTAAAAGAGAAATTAGAGTGACTAGCCAACGAGGGTGGTCTACACAGCCTCTGGTTATCAGTGCGTGTGTGTGTATGTGTGTGTTTTCAGGGACTTGTTGAGAGTGTACATCATAAGCATTTGAGTTGCGGTTTTGACTCTAGTGCCTGTATGTGTGTGTGAGCTTGCATGATGGCTCAGATGACTTTTCCGTGCTGGGTTTTGACTGTGAGTGACGGGGCGAGCGTCGCTCCAAAAGCAGATTTCGGTTCAGGTTTCCACAGTTCCTAATTGCCCATAACGGCCCGTTCGCGCCAAGTTTTCAGCTCGGCAGGCTACTTAACGAACATATTCCTGCCCAGACCCTGATGACCCGCTGCGATGGTCCTCCATCTTCATCAGAGACCAGATGAAAAAAAAATGGAATTCACAGTAAACACCGAAATAAACTGATGCATGTATGTGTAATGCACAGCAGGTGAGCAGCCACGTTCAGTCACACATATGCTCTCCTCCCTCCTCAGAAAATGTGTGCCTCCTGGGAAAAGAGGCCTATTTTCATAGTTTTGCTTGATTCCCAAATTGCTGTCAAAACAGCACGCCTGCATAGAGATTCTGAATTCACTTAATGCACAGGATTTCACACAAAAAGCCGATTTACACTTTGAATGACGGCTCGGGGTGGGCTAAATCCCTCAGGTGGGGCCCCCGACTTGTATCCACATGCACCCTTTGCCACCTTTTCCTACAAAAATGGTTTCCTTCACCTGCCTCAAATAAAAAATGTATTTGTAAAACAGAAATTAAGTTACAAGAGGTGAGGTGGGGGAGGCCAAGAGGGCGGTTTACTGGGTTTACACGGCCAGAATATTACAGGAGTCAGTGAACGAGAGGGAAGGGCAGGAAGTAAATGTAAAACTGGACAGAAGTGGTACTCCCCAGAATTGGGACCCCTGAGGAGATGCAGTGTATGGATGATTTTACTTGTCTTTCTGCTCAGATGGAGTGATTTGAGGTGACATGGAGCTGTCAACGTGCATCAAGTGCCTCCTCTTTCTTTACATTTTTAGTGTCTCAGGTTAAAGGTTTGTTACTTTTCTGTCTAACAAACCTGAGAGACCCCGTTCAAGCTCGTTCTTTCTCTGTGTTGTGGTTTCAGACCAGGTCTTCTCTCTCTTTCTCTCTCTCTCTCGCTCGCACTCCTGGCTGGGCCACCAGCTGTGGCAACAGCCCAGCTCGGCTTACACAAGTACCACTTTGTTTTCAGCTACTTTATCAGCTGCAGCACAGTAAAAAATACTAGTTTCACATGGTGTTTACAATGTCACCCCGCCTCGGCCCCTAACACTTGCAGCTAAATGGGACTCATTATTTCGTTTAAAGGGCTCCCCTGAAGCAGGGATCGGGGATTTTTTCTGCTGTAATGATGTCATCGTCTAGTTTAGAGACTAGAGCAAACAAAGCTATAAAAATCATCTTCTTCTATGGTAAAAATACAATTTAAATACAATTTACAATTACAATACAATTTAAATTTAAAATGATTGTCTCTGGAGTATTACTGAACATAAAGCATATATTGACATTTTCTCAGTTTCAGATGAACTTTAAATTTCAGTTGTAGTCATGTATGTTTCTTTCTCCTCTTCTCTCCTCTCCTCTCGTCTCCTCTCCTCTCCTCCTTTTGGTTCTCAGCTCACAACAGAGAGCATCAATCTCTCTGCGTTCCTGCTCCGTTCTATCAGCAGACTTATAATTCACTTCAGAGCCTCTGTCTCTGCAGCTATCTAACTGCCAAAAGCTGAGCTTTGCCAGACACCTAAAAAACTGATGCTGAGATTCAGTGAGACGGAGAAGGAGCGAAGAGCGCGGTGCAGTACTGAAGGAGCTGAACAAGTGTGTGTTTTTGTTGATCGTGTGCAGTTCAACTAAATATGTGCAAACAAGTGTGTGTACACGCAGAGCTTTATGCATATGGTATAGCATGTTTTTATGCGCGCACATTAACAGATGCCATTCAACCCAATGTTTTCATTTCACTCGTCCTCTAAAACTTCTTCTTCGCCATCCGAAACAAGAGGAAAACTCTCGTTTCTATTTCGACTCACACCTCCAGAAAAGCTGTTTATTGCATTTTTACACTGGCAGCCCATCAGCTTGGATGGCCCTCGTCGTAAAAGGCGGCACAGTGGGAGAGAGGATGCAGATGGAGGAGAGAATACGCCCTGGGGGTCCTCGCTGTGCTCTCTGTGTGAGGAACGAGAGGAGGAAAGAAGAGACCTCCCTTTCGAAAATGTCTCTATTTGTGCCTAAATGACTGGTGTGTCAGCCAGAACTCCAGTGGTTCTGCGCCAGTGGATCCGCACGCTCTGCTCTACTAACACATATCCATCCAGGCCCTTATCATCTGGAAGACATTATGGGAAACGCTTGGCGGGGCAGTTTGACGCCGCCGAAAGACTCTCCTGTTGCCAGGCGTGTTAAATGTAGCTCTAATCAATTGGTGTGAACACCTGTGCGGGGACTCGCTTCTAGTGTTGAGATTCTTCAGGGAAGACGGGGCACAGTCAACATCCTCTGTCTAGGATCATAAAGAAAGAACTTGAACATGACCCACTTTTAAGCCCCGTAAGGTCCAACAGATTTAGGGTTTGCCTTCTCGTCTGTGTCCTCCTGACCTGCCAAGTTAAACTTAGAATCCTCCTCTCGCGGGCTTCTGTGAGGTGATTCTCTGCGCTGTATCGCTGCTGTTGCTGCTGTTCTTATCCCTCATGACAATACAATCCAGTTGAGCCATGCACCTATTTATCTGTCTAGTCTGAGTTGGATCTGGGTGGGCCTGCCAGCACACCACAACACACACACACATAGCTGCCTACCACAGTGCTAATAGTGAAAACAGTTTGCCAATCCAGTGGGGAAATTAAAGGGAAAAAGGAGAGGGGTAGGAGGAGGGGGTGTTCGGGAGGGGGGGTTGAATGTAATTCTCAACGACCTTCGCTTCACCGACTCAAATGTATTAGCCTGCCTTCTTTCTCCAGGCACAGAGAGAAAGCAATCCGCTAGTGTCAAACAAGAACATTAGCCCTCCTTGCAAAGCCAAAGAGAAGGCGACAAACCACCGGCCTAACAATATAACAGTTATATTGCCTGAAGCTTTCCCATGGAAATAATCTGTCCTCCCTCTATAAATGTCCGCTTGATATGGTTCTACAAAAGCAATACAATCTAAGGCAATGGAATAACGCTATGACAGACTGTATAAGCCTCGTACAATTGGTTAGATTTCTTAATCAGACCATTTATAAGCTCAAGCATGCCATGGAAGCCCCCAGAACAAGAGCGCCTTCTTTGCTATTACTCCTTTTGCCTCAGCCGTGTATAGAACAAATGCCCTGCGCTTTTCTCTGGCATTTCTCTTTCTGCGGCTGTCACAGAATAACTTGCCATCGCATGAAAACATGTCACCTACAACATGTCAAAACATCTCCGGGTAACACAAGTGGAGAGGCCTAAACAACGGACTTGGGACAGCTCTGTGAGGCCCAGGGGACTTAGCAGGAAAAAGGACTTTGTTGCCAGCTGTCAGAAAAGTCCGTCCCACAAACTTCACGTGTTAACGAGTCTCGGCTAACAAACTGTCACTTGGGGCGCCAGAAAAACATCATTAACGTTTGTACAAGGGGGCACGAGACAAGCCGATCTCCGACTTACTTTTTCCGAGCCTAGAGGGGACATACCTTGCTGAAATAAAATGGTCTCTCTTTCTCGACTTTCCCTCCCATACTGGCTCCCTGTTGCATGTGACATTCATTAACCCGCACTAGAATAACAGGATCCCTATATCCTTGGGCCCAGTCCAGCTGTAATGACCTACACACGTCAGATTGCCTAGATGGACAAGTGAGTATGAAAAAACCTGGGCAGTAAACCAGGTCTACATGTTAATGTTCTCAGCTGAAAGCATTAACCCTAATTGACTTGCTAACATTAAGATTTTCATTGAAGGTCAAGATCCCATCGTTAAAGCTGACACTTGACCATGTGGCATGGAGAAAAACAGATTTTTTTTTAAGACCTCCATCCTCTGATGTGTCTCCACTTCTGAATCTGCAGAAAATTATTGCAGGAGTCGAAGGCCTCCGAACGCGGCAACCCACCCAGCGGGATAAACCACCAACCAATCAGAGATGATGGGTTCAGAAGTGGTTCCTTGTCAGCGAGGGGAGAAGGGCATGATTGCTTTGCTCACCACCACGCTGCCACGTGGATGGATGGAAGATATAAAAAAGATGGATGAAAAGATGGATATTCCCCGCCCAGATGTCTCAGCTGCATCCGTCCAACTGGCCTCTTTGGGTGTCACCCCCATACGGTTAGAGTCAGCGGCGCCATATTTTTAGATACGCGGGCTGTTCCTGATTTTGCGGTGGCCTCGGCCACACGTTTGTAAAGTATATTCGCTTTCCTCAACAGCAATTATCATTAGCATTGATGGATTTAGCGTGCCTCCATCCATTAGCTTCCCTAATTACACTGTCGAGAGATCTGCTGTCGCCAACAATCAAATTAATGAATTTCGCTATTTAGGCTCAATTATTGCATCCCCCTCCTTTTGCAACATGCACAATAATCCTTTATTTGGAAATATGGCGGGGGGGATGGATGGGGTTGTTCCTTTCTGCTCAGCACAGAGCAGGCTCACACTATTGTGACCTAGACAGGGAGTCGGGGACGGGGTGTGGGGTAGGGGGTGGTTAAAATAAAACTGACCACAAAAGCCGCCACTGTTAACAGGCCTTCTAAATCCCCCGTGTTTACCTCACGTGTAAGAACTAATGCACTTTGAACCCTCGCAATGCAGAAGTATGTTCAGCTGACTTGCTTTCTATTCCCATGGGCGACTGTGACATGCCTACGGGGCTGAAGGGGAGCTGTGTATATTTTCAGTCATCCTGTTATGCACACTTTGACCTTTTTACCCACATTTAGAGCATGATTAGAAGCATGACAAATGGGAAACAATAACATGATTATAGAAATGTGAATATATGTCAGTTGTTTAAACAAAAGATGCATTACATTTATTTCCTGTTAGTTATTATTAGAAATAGCTATATTTCTTAATTTAAATTTTTAATATGAAATTCTAAACCGAAGGTTTGTTGTGATTCCTGTTCATTTTACACTGAAGAAGTCTTTTCAGTTCAAAGTGTGGATAAAAGGCTGCTGATTCTTCCTAAAATTAACTAATAAAACAATAAAAGGCATTTCTAAAATATGATTTTGAATGAGATTTTAGCATCATTATTATCACATTTTAAACTCTATTTTTTAAATATATATAGAAAATGATCAAATTAACATTTTTTTCAATAAAAAATGGAAAATATGACCCCTTAGCACGAATAAACACGCAAAGCATATCAATACAGCATCTATTAACCCAATAGAAAACTACAAGCTACCCTTTTAATAATAATAATAGTGTGAGGGAGTGAAAATACATCAATGTGCAGTGCACTGTTGATGTGTAAAGTTCAATACTATATGAAAGCTGTATAATAGCTGTTGTGAGCGGGGTTAAAAAAATATCCATCGAGACACATTTCCATTTTTTTTCCCTGCCGCACATGTTGTTATCACAAACACAGCGAGAATGAGTACAATTAATTAGAAAACTGCCCATGGCAAAATGGAAATACACATTTAGCACGTTTTCCCTGCTAAATGAGCAATTGAAATGAAATTGCTTAGCATACGACGGCGCTCTATATGCATCTTTCTGCGCAGATATGAATATTCAGATTTGAGTGTATGCTTTGTAAATTAAGTATCAACCCTTTGTGTGAATTTCTAACAAACGCTTCATAGGAGTGAAGCCACAGTGCGTTAATGGCCTGATTATATACACACAGAGAGCTATTATATTAACAAGTTATACAGCTGATTGTTTTCAGAAATTTTACTGCCGCTTGTAATTCTGACCTAGGTGCGACCTTCTGAACTTGGACTGTCTGTATAGGTTCATGTGTGGGGCAATGCTTAGTTTCCATCAGCCTGACTCAACCACGTTTCTTTCCTTTGTCATGGCAGAAGTTTGAACCATGCTTTTGTACAAATAAACCAATGACTTGCTTTGAGTTTTGTCACACTCCTGCTGACTGCATGCACTCTGCATGACTGTTTGACCTTCTTTGCGAAGACTAAAGCTACAGGAAAGACAATTTGCTTCTAAGTCTTAATTTCAGACCGCACCGATTAGAAACTCTGTGATCCAACTTACAATGGGTCAAAAAAGAAAGAAAAGGAGGAAACCTTGGCATGAAAGTCTGAGAAATACAAAGAAAGAAAGCAAGCCAATAAGATAGACAGGATGAAAGGGCCCGTGTCTTTTCTCAAAGAGCGAATGAAGAAAGAGAGGGAGGGAAGGTGAAACACTCCAGCCCATTTCTGGGGCCATTACGGGAGGGAATGGCTCCCATTTGTCCCACCTTGACATTTGAGAGGATCTCTGATTACACAGGAGAGAGGGGCAGGCAGAGGTGAGCGAAGAGAGAGTCCTCCACAGGGGTCTGTGGCACGGCTCAGATGATACGCCGTCGTTACAACAATGAGAAGTCAAGGGTAAAAATAACAGGGCAACGGGAGAAAGGGGGCGACGTGGCCCAGCAGGGTCGAATACTGTCTCTTTTAAAGGCACTGTCCCTGCCCTGCTTTTGTTGCCTACTCACCCCCTGTGGAACCTACGTGGCTCGGTGGCATGGATACATACACACAGAGAAGGGAGGGAGAGAGCACAGGGCTGATTCATCACTGCCGATTGTATAATCAAGACTCAAAGACCCATAATCCTCGGTTTAGTTCACATCCTGTGTGTATAGTGTATTTTTTGTGTGTGTTTTGTAAAATACCTCTTAAACAGTGGTCCAAATATACAGCCTGGGAGTGAGAGGGGTCTGTTACAATATTTGGGCTCACGTCTACCGAAATCATCACAAAACTTAAATCATTTGAGAGCACAATGCCTCATGATTCAGTCTGTGTAAACTCCAGACCATCACCCAGAGAAAACAGTGCTCAGTTTCAGTGCATTCATCACCACATCTGGAACAGAATTACTTCCCTTGTGGATATACTGTTTCTGTAGCTGACCAAGCATATATTTCCATAACTTGGTTCATTATCACTTGGACTAATTGTGATGATGCGATCACAAACTCCAAAGAGTTAACTCAGTAGAAATCAGCAATGATGACGTGAGTCAAAGAGCTCCGAGAACAGTATGCCATTTATTTTGAGCGTGTCGTAAAAAAAGATGGTACTTTTTGGACTATTACTGGATATCCTGTTCATGAGTACACGTGTAGGATGTACATAACTGGGGTCCAGCATGCTGGAACCACGTGATCAAAAAATGAGAAAACATGGAGATTATTGTCGAGAACCTTGAGCTAGTGACCTAGTGAACTCTACATGGACCTAAAATTAGCTAAAAGTGCACGCTACATGATTTCACATTTCATGGGCCGGCGATGGAAAACAGCAACAATATGCGCTCCCCAAAAATCGAGCGGCGTGCTCAGAAGCAATCATTTATCTGTTTCTGACGCTGCGAGGAGCTAGCGGCGCTCCCCGCCGGGTAATGAGCTGTGTGCGCGAGGAGCATGCCGCATTCAAAGAAGGCAAGAGGGGCAAGGGGGAGGAAAGAGGGGAGGGAGGAGGGGGAATTGAGGCTGAGGTCAACTAGAGGTAAAGCTTTTGGGTGCTGTTCAAAACTCTTAACTCCGCGGCGGGCAGGAAGAGAGAGGGGAAAAAGAAAGTGAGAGAGAGCGTGTTAGGCAGGATGGTGGTGTAGGTGGGTTAAAAAAGAAACAGACGGGTGAGGACAGATACAGAAAGAGTGTGAAGGCATGTAGCCTATGTTGGATGGTTGATAGAGGGAGTACAGGAACATAAACAAAAGGGAGAAATAGTGCAAACAGCTGATAGAGGAAGCTGGCAAACAGGTGCCACCACGAATCCAACAAAAGGTTCAGTTCCCTGAATCATGCTTCCTCTCTCTCTCTCCCTCCCTCTCTGAGACTGTTTTACATGGCTCTGCAACGGCTAGGAAGCTCGAGGGCAATGGTACTAATAACTGCACTGGGAATTATTCAATTAAATGCCCCATCCGTCCCCCCTAGCGTTCTCCCTCCTCTTTCTTTTCTCTGTCCTCCCTGCTGTCTGTGGAGGCGGTTGGAGTTGGGGAGGGTCAGAGAGCAGTCTGGGCTGGGTGCTCTGTGACCCGGTCATCTGGCTGGAAATGCAGCCACTTGGCTTGGGGCTGTGGAGACTGTTAACAGGCCCTGAGGACTGAGATTGTCCTCTTGAATGTATACAATACTCACAATCAGCCAACAGCAACCACACCTGACCTTAAACCACACATAACCTTGAGACAAACTATTTCTGGTCCTTAACAGGAAGAGGAAAGAGGATGGTGATTAAAAATAAACAAGGGGAGAGTTTTTACAATAGGCACATATTTGCTACCATGGCCAGCTGATCACTTGTTGCCAGATTTCCTATGAAAGTGGATCAGCCCTTGGACGCAACATCTACCATTTATAGCCACATTATTTATTTCATTCCGACGGCTGCATTGTTCTCGCTGCATGCAAAGAACTCAGATTTTCCAATGATGCAGCACTTTGAAAGCCAAATAGGCCGTGCTGTGAGGGCCACATGCCAAGCGGTGCATCTCTTCCGTGGTGCCGGGCAGAGAGGCTGGGTGCTTGGCATTACGGGGGCTGATTTAAGTGCTGATGGCTAGCAAGGCCTTGCCAGGATTCTTAGGGCAAGGTGACTCTTCCATTTAGTGGCCATACAATCAAACTTTTATGCCAACTCGGAGTCTGTCTGTCCAGTAGTACGATTTCCCTCTAATCTGTGAGATTGTGTAAGTTTGCATGGGCGAGAGGGGCCCTCACGTCACTTATTCCTGTTTGGGGAGGGGTCATCTTGGAAAGGCTGCACTACCCTGCTGAGACATTGCCATGAAAGATTGCTGTGTGGCTAAATTTACAGTCCTTTTTTTCACTATTTCTACTATCTAACAAAAGAAATAAAGGCGTGAGAAAAAAAGATTGCGGTGGTGGTTACAATGAAAAAGAAAGACCACAACTAATGTTGTCAATTTAGTGAGGAGGGATCAAGCAAAGAGCAAACAAAGCGAGGAATTGTGAGCGGCTCTAACTCAATCAGAGAGCAGTGGGGTACCGCCCCATCAATCACTGTCTGCTTGCCGCCCTGGCCGAATCACGTTGAGTTCAGTGGTGGAGAAACACCAGTGAGCCGACAGCCTGCTGAGCGCAAACACAGTGCCCAAAAATGACCCCGGGGATGTGGGACTGACACAGGAGGGCCCTTTGGCTTTACTTCCTAACTACCTACCCTCTTACTCACCGCAAACAAACTTTGCTTCACCCGGAGCCCCTCTAGGGACTCGCTTGATTGTTTGAATAGAGAACCCTGTGGTTTCTGAGCACTCCCCTCCCACCTGCCACCCCTCGAGGATCTGTAAGCACCAGGGCGTTGGGGCAACAAACAGGCTGCGCAGAACCATGGAAACATCAATCAAAATCATGAGCTCCATTCAAGGTTAGACCACTGAACGAAACATGTCTGACAAGCCTGGACACGCTGTATTAGAGTGTCCAGAACTCCCTCATCAATTCAGCTAAACAGCCTCTCCTCTTTCCTTTCCCCTCTGGTAGATAAGTAAGACGTCGCGAGGCATTGTCTCAGAGTAATCCACCCCTGACTACTGCTCTGCCACCCACATATCGTGAACTGAATTATACCTCATTCACTCACCCTCCCATCACCTCTTGCTGTTTTCCATAAAGGCTCATAAACTGAGAAATCAGCATTTGATGGAAAGAAAAGAAAAAAACGCAAGAGATGAAAACCTGTTGCTAATTATATTATATGAGACAGAGAGTGGGGAGACGTTGGAAAGCTTTGGAAGCAGACATGCATAATTGAATCATAGCCTCAGTTTTTAATGCTTTTTCATCGGCGCTGGAAGGGAAATGAGTATGAATTTTCTTACAGTCAATAGATGTGTGTCCAGATAAAGAGCTGAGATTACCAAACGCTGTCCTCTAATCACGAGCCTCTCCATCCAGCTCCTTTTCTAGCAATCTGCTTCGGATAAAAAGCAAAAGAATGTACGACTGAGATCTTAAAGCTGTGGGGGCCGCGGCTCCATTCCACAAGAACCTTCTATATAGAGGAGCTTGTATTGGATTGGGGCAGGAGCGCAAAGAAGAAGAGGAAGAAAAAATAAAAAGAATTCACCAGCCGTGTGCCAGAAACAGCTTAGTGACACTCAATCCCTGGCAAACATGAGTGGCTAACTCCCACATCGAGATGAAAAACAAAACAGGCAGACACGTGAGACCGTATGATGCTTTTGTGCCGCCGCAGATATGTGACCAAGGCTCGAAATCCAGCAGGTTATTTATGAGCACGGGCCTCGTCTCGTCTTTCTCTCTCTTCCCTTCCTCCCTCGTTCCTCCTTTTCCCTACTCCTCTGCTGTTAAGTGGACCTCCCTCCCGCTGTGAGGTAGAGTGGCTCGCCTCCCGGTTGTGGTCAGGTTGTGCATGAATCAAAGCGGTGACAGAGCAGCGGGGAGGATGGCAGATGCCACGGCCAGAAAGCTTTTCAATCAGGCTGCCCTTCCAAGCCTTGGCCAAGGTGAAACACTCCACCGGTAGATGAAAAAAAAAAAAGACCCTCAACCCCACGGTCACTCACACACACATGTATTGCATGAATGCAAGCCCACATGTGCACAGACCTACTTTAGTCCTGCTCATTAGCCAGGGAGTAAGCCTTTATGTTTGAAAGAGATGAAGAAGAGGAACGGGAGCAGTGACAGTGAAGGTCAACGGCTTCCTGATGCAACATCTCTGTCTGCTGTCCTATCTTTCCTGCCCTCTGGTTAATTAACAAGGTGAACACTTAACATTCATCAGCGCCGTGGCTTTCATTTGCTTTGAACGGCTCACCTGCCTCATTATCGGTTAGTTAGACCTAGATTGAGCAAACTGGGATGATCTATTGTGAACAGAAATTTAAGATGCGGAGTGCTCTTCTCTGGAAGTTTGGCCGTGCTGACAAAATAAGGTTTGGTATAATTGCTGTGAAGTGCAAACAAGATATATTCAAAGTGGATTGCTCTCTGATGTGCTGCTGACAAGCTAGTTTTTCCAAGTATACTGTTTCAATGTAATCTCAGGTGTAATTTGATTTCCATTGTTACGAACTGTGGGAGTCTATTGCTGCGGAAAATACCAGGTGCATAATTTCATCTGCTTTTGTCAAAGCTGCTAGTTAAAAGAAGCGGCGTCGCCCTGCGCGCTCTTCATTTTGCTGTGTCTATTTTGCGGCGTCTGCTTTGAACTCCGCCGGCGCGGATGCTTCTCTGACATGCACTTTGAAAAGAAGCACACATCGAGAACAGAAATAAATGTCCGCTAACAGGCCATAAGTATCTCCAACAATCCCTGTCACTCCAAAGCCGTGTCCCCCTCAGCCCCAGAGGTCACAGCACTTCCCCTCTTTAAAAGCCTCCGCTGCCGCGGCCCAGTTAAGAAAAGGTTCCTGTTGCGCTCCTGCCTTATTTATTTTCCTCCATGACAACGGCTGATAAACGGTCACACACAGCCCACTTCTCCTTATTTGCCTATGGTTGCCTTGCAGAGGAGCGTGAGAGGGGGAGTAAGAGGGGGGGCAGCAAGGAGTTATTGCGCCTCACTCCCCAGCTGTGAAGCTCCACTGCTCTTTATCATGGAGCTGCTGCATACTATTCAGGTGGAGGGGGAACAGCGGAATTAGGGAAAGTAGTAGCCAAGCATGGATCTTTTCCATAAAGCCCCTTCTGTCCTCCACTCTCACTTCCTAGAAACAGGTGGCACTCTTTGTCGGCCACTGTGGCCATATGAGTGGAGTTAGTGGGATTCCACATGACAAAGAAAGAGCCAACTATAGATCCAGGGTAGGGTAATACCCCGCTCCCCCTTCCCGAGCTCCTGTTAGTCATCTCTGGAGTCCAGGCTTGGTCAGGAATGCCAGTAGGGGCAGGATGTCTATTGTAGAGGGTACACAGCAGAGAATGTTTGCCTTCCCAGCAGGCCAAGCAGCTCCACGGGGGCAGCTCAGCAGGAGATTGGAGTGGTAGGGGCAGAAGGGGCAGAGAAAGTAGAGGACTACAATTAAAAAGAGGAAAAGAGTGCTTTTCCAAGCTTTGAGTTACAGGCACCTGAAGGCAGGGGGGCTCTTCCAGACTTTTGAAGCGTGGCGAGGCGGGAGGCTTTTGCTGGCTTTCCTCTCGGCCCCCCCCCACAAAGAGCTTCTTGAGAAGGCATTCCTCAAATATCTCCGCTGCCTAGTACCACCCTGCCATACATCTAATCTGAAAGCCCCCCTCCCAACATCTACTGCACAGGCTGTCACACTGGAATTTCTGTGGGGTCCGGAAAAATACCATCCAGACAGAGAGAAAAGCAAAGAAATGAGGGAGGGCTGAGAAAAAGTAGACAGCTTCTCCCTCCCTCTGTTTTAACCCCTTTCTTCTGCTCCTCCAAAACAAACAGCGCAACCTTGACTGACTGACTGGCTGCGAGAGATTTTAGTGTGCTGAAGGAGTAACTGTTTTTTTTGGTCTGGTCAGCAAATCCGATGCCATCAATGATTCATAATGTTGTCAGGTGTGCATCACATCTGTGAAGAGTTTGTTCTCCTCTTGGAGTCAGCAGGAGAGGAGGAGATGCTGAGAGCAGCCTGCAGCTTAGGAAGAAAGATCCTCTAGGCCTGTCCAGAACTGGGAAATCTAAATCTTAATATGAATTATCATCTGTCTTACAAATGAAATAAATTGCCCTTCATTCTGCCTTACGTGAAATCTGTCCATCACTTGTTTAGATTCAAATCCACTGAAACCTCCATTTTCCCTTCAGATGGCAGAGCCTCCGCAGTCAGACGAGCCTGACAGCCCTTATCAGATCGCACAGAAACAGAGAATGCATTCGAGGGGAGGGAGCGGAGCGAAAGCATATCTATTTACTTCAGTTTTTTTTCTTTTCGCTTGAGCTTAGCTTGCTCATTCCACTGATTTTTTCGGAGCTGAATTGACTTCAAATATTTGCCTTGATGCGGGCTGTGCCTTCGCCTCAAACTTCATTAGCTGCGAGAGCGGGCGAGGGCGGCCCCTGGAAACTCCACTCTGTGAAAGTCTACAACGGTGCGTGAAAGGTAAACACGTTCTGCATTCAGAATCGCAGGGCTCACTTAGTCTCCTTATCTCTGTGATGAAGTGTTTTCCTCCTCCAGCTCTCAGGATACAGGCCTCTGCACTTCCCCAAACAAACCTGTCGAGGGTAGCGCACACGAACAACACCGCCGCGGCCGGGCTCCACTCAGCTAAGGCTGTTTTTTTTTTGTTTTTTTTACGTGCACCACTTTGAGTGCTTCTTGTTTGGTTTGCTGATAACAGTCGTGTTGGAGAACATGTGGTGCATGTGTGTTCCATTTACCCACTAATTAGATTGCAAGGCAGTGCACTGAAGCATGCATTGTAGCCCCCACGCACCCCCTCTGCCTCCACCCACTCTGCCAGTCCATCAGATAAGGAAGCCATTCTGGCTCTCATCAGTTTCCATTATGTAAGGGCTGATTTGGTGAGTGGAGTTTGTGACGGGGAGTCTGATGGGTCCAGCACAAATCACACCCAACTACTGTCCACAGATACATAAGTCACCATTCTCCCTCCCATAATCGAGTTACCTACGACATGCCTTGTCAGCGATTAGCACAATAAACCACCCTCATGTTACATATTGCTCTAATTTAAAATTAGGAAGGAACAAAGAGAGGGAAAATGGACTTCACTTCATGGCTTGTCTTTGCTGGCTAAAGCCAAAGTGAAGCTGCACAAGGTGGAATACATTGTGAAGTGGAACTAAAGTCCCATGAAAACCATTCCATTAAAAACATTAAAAATGAAACAGTACACCCGGCTATAAATAGGGAAAAGCTGTAGGTCAGGTCGACCCTGTTTTCCAATGTAATCTCTGCGTGGCCCACATGAATAGCAGACTTACTTAAGTTTCACAGCCGCCTGCTGCTGTCGTTTGTTTAGCGTATCCTCTGCACAAGCAGTTTTATAACCTTCTGACCATACTACTGCTACGACACCGGTCGTGTCTGCTCCAACAAGCAAGCGGAGAACGGAGAGGGAGAGATGAAAACACGTCGGCTACACATCAACTTCATCTGCGAGCAAATTTATGAACAGCCAATTAACTGCCAATCTGCAATCTGCGAATTCAGTGGCTGTTAAAATGAAAGAGCAACGCTAATTTGTAAATGATACAGGGATGGATCACTAAACTCAAAACACGCCCTCTTTCCAACCTGGAAAAAAGCTGCCTTCCTCGCTCCTGCAGGGACTCCGTTTTTTTTGTCTTCTTCTTACTGTTTAGGCACAGGAAATTCATTCCTGACTAATTTGATTAGTAAATGCATTGTTACTGCGAACCCCCCGCTTCCTGTCCCTTTATCGCTCTCTTTCTAACTGAGAATCTTGGACATTTTAATAGTCCCTCTGGTGCTGAAATCGGACCCAAAAGAAGTGTCAAGGAGCACCCAGCCTTTAAAAGACAAGCAGCACTCAGCCTGCCATAAATCTCTGACAGCAGTAAAAAAAAATTTAAAAGAAAGAAAAAAGGTTAATGTGGGATTGAAATCCGGGATTAAAAAAAACACAGGGACCACTGAAGGAGCACAAAAGAAGCGTAAGGTCCAGATTTTTGGGTGGAGCAGGGATACAGTAACAGGATCCAGCAAAGCCCTGTTCTCTCCCGAGCCCTGCAGCGTAAACAAACAGCTGAGACAGAGCAGGACGGAGGCACCGACACACGCACAAAAACCACACACAATCACACACACACACGCGCAATCAGAGCGAGGCAGTGTGCCCAGGCAAGGCTCACCTCAGGGCACCCGCACTGACACAGGCTCATCACATTACTGTCTGTCTCCGGTTTCATCGGCTTAAACTATCTATCCAACAACAGGTTAGCCGCTTAGCCTTTTGTTGGATGTGACAGCTCGCGGCTTACAAGTCAAATAAAGATCAGTAACTAACTGTCACTGAAAGATTCACCGTAAAAGGGTCATTTCACCGAGTTTAGAGATGAAATCTAAGGAAGCAAAACACAACACGAGTCAAATAAGCCGGGACTTGTTATTCTTGGAATTTCTCACTCATTTGTAGAATAGTGGGGATTTAAGAGGTAATGTGAAAGTAAATAGCTTATTAAGTTGGACATTTTTCCTTGCAGTGTATAAAGTAACCACGGTTAATAGCCTCTGCTGAGTTTTTGGACGCACAGCTCTCCCTCAGTGCCTTCTGCACAAAGCGCAGCAAGTCAAATCAATATTATACCCTGCTGGGTGACTTCACTGCACAAAGACGAGAAGGGAGGACATTCCAAAACCAAATGGCACCGGAGAGACATTCCTGCTGCCCTATGTAGTGCCAGAAACGGGATTGCACTGACACGGTTTCAGCGAGCCTGCGGACACTAGATGGCGCAGTTTCATGTGCAATATACATGAGGGAAAGGGGGGAAGGAGTGTCTCACACACACACACACAAACACACACCAGTTCTATTATACTCACAGGAGCACACATGTATACATGCTATTAAATAGAAATAAGCATAAATCTGAAAGTGTGTGCAGATTCTCTTAGTGAGGTACGCGCGCCAAATGGGGACCTTAAAAAAGTTCCCCAGATAGTTGAAGCTCACTAATACTGTTGGCAGGATAAAAGAACAGATTCTTTTCACAGAGCTTTCACTTTATCCCCTTTTATTCCCAACTAACTTCAGATCAGATCGAGGGGCGCCCAGGGACCCAATCTGATTGAATGAACGAGCTTTTTGGGAGCACATCTGTTTCTCATAGACAAAGATCATCTAACTCGCGGTGTACTTACTTGCACTCCCGGTCCTCTAGATCGAAATGCGGATTGAAGTTGATGAGGATCCGCTGGTGAGGACCAGGCGCAGATATCACCCACACGCATCTCTGAGAAGGGGGATAAGACATGGGGTATCCGGGCGAGGTGAGGTAGTTGGCGGTTGAGATTGCGATGTTGCCTCCACATTTATCTGCAGAGGAAAAGAGTTCTTCAAAGGTGGAAACAAAGGAAACTCACATTTTCACATCCGATCTATTTATCTGAAGATTACCAAAAAGTCGTTTCATTCACCAAGACAAACACACACACGTTCTCCACAGAGTTTAACTGGAACGAAGTGAACATAATATGCAGAATTATTAATAATATTAGGTCTGATATGTCGTTTATTGTGAGCTCTTATGAAGTAGACGGTTGTTTAATTTCATTGTGTGGCACAATGAGGTGATCTTATGTTACGCCCAGACAATAAGATGAGAATAGGAGCAGCTCTCGGGTCAGTAAAGTCGCTGTTTGTGCGATCCAAATACAAAGCCTGGATGAAGTCAAAGTCACACAGATCCGCAGTCTGTTACTTTAAACTTCATTCTGCAGCGAGCTTCATCATTAAAGAGAATAATAATCCTTTGTTTTTTTCAGAGGCCCGCTCTCACATTTATCTTCATTTGCGCTTTTATTTCATCTTTTTACTATGAAAGCTTTCACCATCTGCTGCTCCAACAACACACACACACAAACACCTCTTAAACATCAGCTCAAGTGGAATAAAAACGAGTGAGGAGTAAAAAGTAGAAACGAAACTGGTGCTGGGGGAGCAGAGCATGGGGAAGTTCAGCGAGTGAACTGACTTTTTGAACTTCATAAAAACACAGAGCCTGTTAACCGACAGCTGCCCGCACAAAAACAGATTCAAACCACTTCATATCAAGTGTTCTTGCGTAATTACGCAAATACAAGTGAACACATGTTTAAGAATATTTCAGGGAGATAAAAACAACAACTCACTACTCCGCATCTTACAGAAATGTGAGAAGAATATTATAAGTAAAATATATTTTTAAAAAAACAACACAATTAAACAGAGCTCTCTGTGACATTACTATTGAGCAATAATGTTTAAGTCTCAGTAGAAGCGGCATAGCAGGGATTTTCTTTAGGTGTTGGCAGGTGAGCGCCTTGCGAGTTTGCCAAAAGATCAGCGGAGATCAGTGCGGGCTAATCTTTTTAAGAAAATACTGGGATTAGTAGCTTTACAGAGTACATAAAGGCTTTATTTATACAGATATCAGATGTCACACTTACCGTTTTTTAAAGCCTTGACCACCAAAAGGATTCCCATGAACAGGACAAAGACTAATCCACAATGCATCCTTGTTTCCTCAGCAAAAAAATAAAATTACGCATACAAAAACAAAAAAACTCCTCCGAAATCAAACTCCTTAAACGTTGTTTTTTTTTTTTTTTTTTTTTTGGCAGGTATTCTTCTCTTCTCCTCTTAACTCGACAAAATAAAGCAGAAGTGTCTCTCTTTTTTTTAAACGAAGTTGGAACTGATCTGAGTGCGGCGCTCAGGTCGCTGGCATCCTGTCATTCAGCTCCTGTTTCCTCTCGCCTGTGTCGGCTGCGCTCCTCTCGCCAGCGCCGACCGTGCCATATCCTCTCCAAAGAAGCCAAAGCGCCAAGATGTATGAAGAAACGACCCCACTCCTGTTTTTCCCCCCGCGTTCTCTCACTCGGTCAAACGTTTAGGCAGGAGGTAATCCTTGGCTGTGGAGTGAAAAAGGAGATAGACGGTGATGGGAGCAGGTTAGGAATGAGTACTGCCGCCGTGCGCTCTAGACATTTCCCAATCTGTCTAACGCGCTGTTGCTCATACAAACAAGACTATAAAGGCACGGGTACACCCCTTCCCCAAAACTGTGACCACTTTGCTTCTATAGGCTCCGAGTGGCAACTCGGAGAGGTTGATGATTGGCTTGATTACAAATAGCCAACCTATATGTGTGTGGTGGGGGGGAGCTGAGTGTCTTTATATGTAAGCGGAGCTGCACACTGAGTCACAGAGCACCAACAGTCCGTTAAGTGACATGACTCTCTCTCTTTTACTCACCCCCGACCCCTCCCCTCCCTCCCCTCTATTATCTCCTACAAAAAGGAGTAGACATTAATGGAAGCTGTAGTAGCAGAAGAGGAGTCCATCCAGAAACAATTTCAAAACATCACTTTAGATATCGCCACACCACATGCGGAATTTGGTGACCATAAAACATGATTTAGAACATTTGAATAGCTGGATTAATCCTGTAGGGGTATTTCCTCAGGATGTCCTCTTCCGCTTCTATCTGGGATTGATCATTTCATGTGACACACACTCCTTAATCAACACAAGTTCCTCTTTTTGTGTTCTCCAGTCCCTCAAACACTCATCCTGTGGCCCAAATGGAAGCATATCTGTACTGCAGTGCTTATAATAGGCCCAGCTAAATAATAGAAAGTGTTTTCACCCCGGCTGACTCCTTGTGGATTTCTTTTATGCACCAGTAGCTATCCAGATGCGCCAATTGTTAAAGCCTGCCCAATAATAGTGACACCATTAATCTGGCACTCTGAAATTTAGGGGAAATCAATTAAAGCGTAAATTATAGTAGCCTCGAGACATTTACTCAAGGCTGCCCTTACTGGGTCACACCGCACAAAAAGGAACGGAGCAGCAGCAAAGCTCGGTCGGTTCAGTGTACAGCAAAATCCTGCGTAAACACAATACATGGAAATATGTGAAAATAAATAGTTTTGATGTTCATGTTTTAATCTGAAAACCAGAAGATAAAAATGTCTGTAAAACAATGACTGGATCATATCAGTCAGATTTGTCTAATTGTACAGGAATCATTAAATAATGATGATTTCAGTGCGCTTTAACGCAGCAATATTTATTTCACCCCTACGCATGTGACGATAAACAATAAAAACTGCTGCATTCACCTGCGTCTTCAGGACCCGCAGACCCGCAGGCATCCAGCCCTCCTCTCTCCACTTCCAACATGCGTGGGGCAGAGTGTACGATCCGATAGCCTTCTTCCTCCGATTCTGTTCAAATGACACTTGATCTTTTCCAGAGAATAATCAAGTTAAGGTATCCCCCCAAAGCCCCCTGTTTTTATTTCACGCCGGGGGAGAACCACAGTAGCAGTCCCGTTCGCTCCTGGGTCCCCACCGCGCAAAGACGCACAGCCGATGTCCGGAGACTCGCTCTCCTCTCCGCGTACAGGATAGTCTCCTCCCCGCGGATCTGTCCGGGTTTCTCTCCTTGTTTCGCTCCCCTTTAACTCTGCGCGGTCACAAGTGAAATCCGGCCAGCGTGAGAGAAAAAGACAGTCCCAAAAATATGAAAGGGACGGACAGTGGAATGCCGAGAAACAGAGAGTCCCGCTTGATCTAATATAAGTTTCTTCCCCTCCGCTCCGTCTCTCCGTGCGCCACCGCTCTCGGCTCCTTCACTGATGCAAATGCAGAGGGTTTGAGTCCCTGCCAACCCCACACGCCCCTTTACGAGGGATGAGTACGCGGGTGCGCGTGAGTGTTTGCGTGCGTGAGTATGGGCGCGTGTACATATGTGTGTCTGTATGAGCGCGAGGAGCTCTGCGATCGAGATGCAGATCTCACACAGCTGCCTATCTCTCTTTATCAGCCTGTAGCCTTTATTGGACTCAGAAAGTCACATTAGACGTAAAACGCGTTAACCCGACGGCGTCTCTGCGCTTGTAAAACATCTTGAATGAGATCAGATTTTTTAAAATTCTTTTGGATCACTCACAGAAAATCTTTCTCAGCTTCGTCTGCCACGATCAGAAACTATAGTACGTAGAAGTTATATAAGGGTGCAACACAAATATGACACATATATAACAATATAACACACATATCATAAGAATATCACAGAGGTACTACTACATTGGCTGATGCCCTGTTTTCTGGGAGCTTACAGTGGCCAAAGAAGAGACCCACTGAGTGTGCAGTGTTGTTTCCCAGAACAAAGACCCTGTTCTCTGTTGGCGTATGGACAATCTGTCCGCCTGTCTGTCACACACACACGTCAGCCTGCACCAAAAATACACACTGACGTGAAAAGCAGCATGTCATTGTGACCATAATCTCATCATCGCTGTCACTATAGGTGTGACATATAACGCCAAGCAGGGAGACGAAGTCAGCATAAACACAGAAAAATAAAAGTTTGGGTTATTAATGGTTTAAACAGGACTGAATAAAAAATACATCAACGTTTGTTTGACTTGGCGTGTATTGACTGGATCAGCACCAGAGGTGACAGGGAAGGAATCTGGATCTAAAAAACAGGACCTGCGTTGGAAGGAATCCACTTTGGGGGCACACGAATGACCCTCTAAATCAGTGCGTTCATAAATCGTCATGTGAAAACACTTATTTAAGGAAATACCACCATAAATGTAGCTGTTATTTAAAACTGGACTAACAGTGGAAGGAACAAAAACATCCATTCATATTTTTTTCTCATTGTGCAACGCTGCAGTAAGAGGAACTAAACACACTCCTCATACAGCTCAGAGTTCCTCTAATCACTCTCGCTGGGCCTTAAGGGTTAAGCCTCAACACAAGATGCATGGGTTCTCTGCTGTTTTAGCTCAATTGACTGCAATGACTGGAGGCTCCCAGCTGCAGGGCTCCGTGGCTAGGAGACTTCTGTCCTGTAGGGGGCATCAGAGCTGGTGAGCAGCTCGAAGGGAGAGCCGCCCATTGCTCCTCGGCTTCACCTTACTGTAATGCCTTTGAGATTGCGCAGCTGGCTTTATAAACAAGTGTGCTGATTAAAGTTTTTTTGCAGACTTAATCACTACATTCAGTATACATTTTAGGCCAGACCTCCCATGCATCAGCATACTGCATTCTCTCATCCGTCTCTGTAGTCGTGGTGGAATTATAATTTCCATACTGTGCATTATAATCTGCTTGTTCTAAGAAACAGCAAGTCTTTGTGTCGCCCTGTGAGGAATGCATGCGGCACAGTCAGTTCAGGAGGTTGACATGCTTTATGCGTATGGTGTATTGAGTTGTTCCCTCTTTTGAAAAGTTTTGTGACACAATAGACAGAGATAAGCCCACAATCCCCTGCACATTATTATTATTTTATTCCTAGAGAGCGAGGGAGACAGAGGATCGAGTGGCTTTATTCCCGTCCCGGCCTTGGTAATTCTCTGTATTCTTGATAACACAAATGTTAAAATGGTGCCGGGCATCTCTATCAAAGGCAGTGCTAACTAGCCTTTCGTGTCTTCCGGATAACACAGGAACAATGGCTTAGAGTCATTTCACAAGGGGGCCTGCCTGTGCTATATCTAAAATGAGGGGGGAACAATAAAAGAGCCATTTAAAGGATTTGCTTCTTCGTATATATCCACACTAATCTTTGGTACAGCCCTGATGAATAATTAGCTCCGGTACAAAAGCAGACATTTTATGGCTCCTGTGAGCAGGGCACTTGATTTCATTAGCCTGGCCTTTATTCACCCAAGTGAGTGAGTCACAGTGAAATGTACAGGTTCAAACCATTTGGCACAAAGTCAGTGTGGGCATTCTACCTCTGTCTCTGATTTACAAGTCTGTCTTTGGAGTCATCTGCCAAGAGTTTGAACATGATTTAACACCCTTTTGTGCTATTTCGGGTTAGAGGTTACAGACAGATGAGACATTAAAGGAAGGAAACACAGATATATGAATCTGTAGGGGACATGAGGGCTCGCTGAATGGTTTGATGAATGAATCATATGTTATGGCCTTCAAAGCTCTGAATTCAACCCTACTGAACACAGCCAACATTAAAACACCAAGTGGGAGAATATCTTTTATGAGTATGGTGTCCTTCCCCACAGCACAGTTCAAGAAACTTGTAGAATCAATGCAAAGGAGCACTGAGGCTGGTCTGGAGGGATGGCCCAGCACCTTAAAAAGCAACCCTATCACTAGACATGAATGTCAATATTGGACAGTTCTGCTACACCTGAATTACATTCAATGATGTTTCTTTTCACCCAGTTCCAGTGTTCTATGATATTTGTAAATGGCAGCTAGAGTGTGGTTAAGGTCAGGAACAACTCATGATTATGGCTAATAAAATTTGGTTAATGAACGGTAACGAAAACTAAAACTTGGGTAAGGTTAGGGAAACACTGGTTACAGGTCTGTGCTGAGGCACAATCTCATGTATGTAAAATATGTTGAAGTATATCCACACTGTGTCCTCCTCACTCCTGCTTTCACCTTTTTACATTTCCTGCTGCATTGGCACTGAAATTGGCACCAATGCGGACATATTTCTAAGGGATACTGGGCTGTATTAAGATACTTTATGTGTTTGTCCACAACCCTGTATGTGTGAACTACCATTAGAATCTTTGGAGAAAATATACGAGGGATATCAAGAGGGGACATATTAGTCTGATGTCTGTGATCAACTGGTGAGATTTAACAAAACATCTTGGCATCCTTGAGACCGTCAGTCGAACAGAACACTGGTTCGTTTTTCCCCTTGGCGCATTCTGAAGAGGTTTGTTTGTGGTGGGAATGTGATCCGACCCCGATCAGACCCAACTACAAGATACACTCTGCAAGTCTGAGCTAAGCAGCTCCCGCGGCCATGAACGAAATCAACACTTGCTAGCAGCTAGCTGGAGAATCAATCGAGGTCTGACCTGGACTAACGATATTTTGACTGACAGGACCATCTTTAAAACCTTCTTCAGGACCTCCTTCTGAAGCTTGCTCAGACACATTTAACCAATGAGCATGACTGAACATTCTCATATGATGTCATTTGTTTCACCAAGGGGAAAATGCAACAAGTTTACCATAGCAAATAATCTCACTATATTTAGCCCAAGCGCAACTGGGGTTACTGGTTAGGAGAATCAAACCAGTTAGCAGCCTCTTCAGAATACACTGGGCCACCCATTCAGAGATTTTTGCCCTTTTTCCGATTGCAGCTGCACAACATGGCCTGATATTTTCAGCCCTGCTGCCCAAAATGACTGGGTGCAGGATGCCAGTCGTGATGTCATATCATCCAACGTATGTTGCACTGATCTCAGTCAGACACTGGGGTTTGCTCGCTGCTGTCATACGGACCATTTAATCCCTTGGATTTATGTACTAAAAAACCCCAACCTTTGATACGAGCTACACCATATCCATCTTGGCAGTATTTCCTCTGTAAAGAACAACAAGTACTCTGTCTGTCACAGAGTGCATCAGGGACATTACTGCGGCAGAAACTCTGGACTTTTAAGTTTGGTATGAGATGACAGATATGGTATTTCCCCCACCAGCAGGAATATTTAAAAGCATGTTCCGGTTCCACTGCATTACAAAGTGGATTAGAGGTGCAGACCATGAACTTTTTAAAAGACCTTGTTACCTACTAATCATACTGTGTTCCAGTTTCTCCTCCATGACAACCGCAGTTAAAGACAGCTACAGGCTGAAAGGTTACTGTGCACATGAATAGGGGCTATACGGCACTCACAGTATAGAAGCTGCTGTACCGGTTTCACAATTTCTGCAGCTGTTGATAATTACCAGCCACAGTATGCTCCGCACACTCTTCAGCGGGCTTGCTGGCACAAACGACACACCTTCAAACTCTGTCAATATGTCGCGATCGGGGGCTTTTTTTTGTTTGCAGGAATGTGCAATGCACATGTTTGTGTGAGACAGGCACGAGGGGAGAGAGAGACAGAGAGAGAGAGAGAGAGAGAGAGAGAGAGAGAGAGAGAGAGACAGAGAGAGAGAGAGAGAGAGAGAGAGAGAGAGAGAGAGAGAGAGAGAGAGAGAGAGAGGTGAATGGATTGGAAAACAGAGTGAAGCTGGCTCTACATTCACTTTCTGAGACTCACAGAGGAAACCTTAAAAATCCCTGCACCGCTGACTCTGGATCGGCAGCATGGTGGTGGTGGTGGCGCAGGGAGGCGGGTTGTGTGTGTGTGTGTGTGTGTGTGTAGGGGGGTCTCTCTTAGATCAAGGTCTGGAGTAATTGCTACAAAGGCAGCATTTCTCCTCCGAGGCGTTTGGAGTGAGGTGAAGCTAAGTGTGAATGGAATTAGCAGAGGGCTGAATAAAGCGCTTCTGAAGTTTAGAGACATTATGGTAATGGAGAAAGTACAACCAACCTGAAACGTTTTCAGGGATATTCCTCATTCAAACAGGAAACACGGTGGAAGAACGGGGGGAGGAGGAGGGCGGGGTAGAGGGAATAGAACAAAAACATAAAGAAATGGCTTCATTAGAAGTAGAAACATTTACAGTGACATTTAGTGAAGCAGGGATGTATGAATAAATATGCATAATATTGCCGGGAAGCATCGAGAGCTTCTCAGGGGCAGAAGGAGGGTGAGAGTGATGGTTCCTGAATTAATGATGAGGGAGCCTACTGTCTGTCTCTGGGTGTGCATGTGGGCCTTATGTGAGTGTCTGCACATGTGACAGCATTTAACTGCAAATGCATGTGTGCGTGAGAACTTAGAGCACGCAGACACACACGCAGATGCATGCACACACATATTCAACTCACTCTTGCAGCACCCCAATTTCACATCTTCACTGATGGAAATTACCCAATCCTCGATACCTAATCAAGCGAACATTTTTGGAGACACACAGATTCACGATTGTCTCTGATGCTTAATTACATTTCTGGAAAGCCAGAGAGCAAACTGCCTGCCAAATTCCAATTTTTGGTGTGTGTGTGTATATGTATGTATATATTTTTTCTTTTTTTTTTTAATCGGGTGGGTTAATGTTCTATTCTCCACTTGGTTCTTTCTCCACTTCGGAGGCTGAGATGATGAATATTGTGCCGCTCATCATCAAACGCACAGGGAGAAGCCCCCGAGATCAGGGCAATGGAGGGGGAAGGGAGGGGGTTGCGCGGGAGGGAACTGTCAGGGAGAAATGCTATGTAGGTCAATGAAGAATTGCACTGGGATATTGCCTCCTCAGCTCACAGTCTGGGAAGCTGATTTGATTTCCGGTGAATCCATCCGACTTGAATTATGAGAGATTACCCTTCCTAAAATCACCTTGGTGGCTGCAGTAGAAACCCTCTGCCCTCAGGGGGGATCTATACATAGAGATCTATACAGTATATTGACTAATATATACACTTAAAGTCTGTCCAAGTTCTTCAAAGAAACCTTAGTCATATAGTTTCTATATTAAGGTGTTTCCTTCAGATATAAGCTGACGTGTAGTGTGGAGGAAACTATTCTTCACTTTCACACTTTTCACTTTGTTTACCTTCATTTTGTTGCTGACATAAGTTCTTCTGATGTGTGCATTGAATGACAAATCGCCCTATCATCGCACACAGATGATTCTCCAAAACCCCCCAAATAAATTCAATGACAAAGTTTTACTGTCCAAAGCAAGCATTTTTAAGATTGGTTCTTTCCATAATATCTGCCACATGAACGAACGACGCACAATATACCCAGGAACTAGCCTCAGCCCTACATCCTTTCTTGAGGATTCTCTCCGTACAGAGGACAGTATGTCCTGTAAATGGTGAGGTGGGTAATAATTATAATGTACATACTGTTACAGATACTGTTCTGTAAGAGGTCATCTTGAATTTGCGTGGAATCAAAACTCTTGTCCAATTCATATCATGTCTGCAAGAACAGCGGTCAGTTCAAGGGCCGAGTCTACCTCGGAGTCAGAAGCAATGCCTTCTGTGAAACCAGAGAGCTCAGAGTGAAACCTGGAGCCTTGATCAACCATGATAGATACCGCTGATTAAAACAGCTGTCTGTGGAGATTACACTACACTAAGTGCAGCAGAAATGTTTTAAAAAGTATAAAATCGTATCTTACTTGCAGTCTGTGTTGATAATTACATTTGAAAGTGCATCTGTTCTTTTTTAATGAATTCATTTAAGCCGGACTGAATAACCGGGAATAACAGGTGGACGATGAAGATGGAGTACTTTGCCCTGAAACTTCTTCAAGAGGAACAGAAAAGAAGAAGAATAGACAACAGTATATAACATGAAAATAAGCGAATCACTCTCTCTGAATTGGTTTTAGTTCACTCGGCTTAACAGGGTTGAATTTCCTAAAAAATGCCTCACGAAAAAGTTACATAACTATTAAAGGCTTCATAACCTTTACATGGCTCCTGTTAGAAGTCACGTAACATGACACCATTAAACTGCTCCTTCTTAACCCCAGAAGTCTCAACTGGAGGGTGGAGGTGGTGGGGGAGGATACTGGAGTCATTGTTCACCTGGTTAAAGCACGCTCTGCGTTTTTTCGTTTATCTCTGAAGAACTCAAACGTGATCAGATACATTTTTACATAAACATCAATCAGCTTTTACTGAATTTAATTAATGTAATTTAAATTATTAATGTCATTGGAACTGATAGCAGTGGTGGTAGTTTGGCTTCAGATTTTAATGACCTCCTTGGTAAAACACAAAGCACTGATAGGTGAAATAAACCCCGCCCCGCCTTCCATGCTTTGTTCAGTTAGTAATTGCCACAACAGGTGGTAAACCTAGCTGCCCCTATGGCCCCCTAACTTCACAGGAGGATTAAAGACACACACACACACACACACACACACACAGGGTTAGAAATGGAGCCTGAAACAGCAGCACAGTAGACACAAAGCGCAGTGTCCTAGTAATTAAGAAGAGGAAATCCCAACAATGGCGGCGTGGCCTGTGATGGTAAAGATTAGCTGAAACGGTGAGACGGCCTACTGAGGAACATGAGACGCAGCCTATTGTACATGAGTGTGCCTTGCTGCAGGGGTGGGAGGTATCTTATCAGTCTTACTGAGCGACCTTGTGTGAGTGGACATGGAGCAGTGTGTGCTGTCACGCTGAGATATATATTTATATTTTTCACGTGGCTATTTTAGTGTCTTTGTTTGTGTGTTTTGTATTTTTGTCTTTGTCACAAGGTCCGACTGTTGTCATTCAGGAGCCACTGACTGACTGACTGACACTGTATCATGTGACAGGACTGGTGATCTTGGATTATTTACAGAAGGGTTACTGGACGTGACAGAAGACATCAGACCTAACATGAACAGGAAGCCGTGGTTTCACAATTGTCACAATCAGTACAAAAGGACTTTTTCCTCAGAAAGCAGAAGAACTGAGGGGACTTTTCACATCGGTTGTGTTTGTGTTTTACAGTTCTACATGTAGACCATAAGACGTAAACATGCTGCTGATAAATGCGCTTCTGGATCAAAGTGCTTTTAATCTAACACAAAAATATAATCAGAGTAAAGGATTCGCCTGTAAATAAGACTGAAAATCCTCCCGCAGCAGAGTGATGCACACTTCACATCACATGCTGCTCAGGATATATCACCATCCTCAGGCTGTGCATGGGCAAGACTTCTTGAAATTAATTTCTCCAAATGAATGTGGCTTTCACCCTAAAAAGCTAAATTGGCTCTCCAGTCTCCTAAACACAGTTAAATGGGATTTCAAGGTGTAGCCACAGTGAGGAATATATTCAGTTATTAGACTGGTAATTACATTTCACAAAGAAACTCATCTGTGGGCTGTGACTTTTTCTGGGATATTTTTCTTTTAGAGAAAGAGAACACACCGAAATCACACATTTGTCCATTTGCATCTGGAAATTTCACTTTCAGTTTTATTTCTATCTGTGTTCTGAAAGTCTTACAGAGTAGGTTGTTCATGAATCGTTCATAGTCTGATTTATGAAACCTTTTCCGATTCATGGATTAGGGTTGGTGATAAAAAGAAATGTTGAAAATTCCCTCTGTAAAAATATTTCTTTCTAATTGAATGAAATGACTGAATTCTTATATGAATGAATGCAAATGAACAAACAGAACTAATAATAAACACAAATGAACACATTTAAATGACATAATACCTAATTTGCAAAGACAGAAATTTTCAGTGAACTTGAAAAAATGATTGCAAACAGTGTAAATAATCAATAAGCATGATGTCCTTTTCTGGCTTCAGTCGTGTTTACTTTCTCTCCCACCTGAGTAGCCAAAATGTCTCAGCTCCATGGCAGCCTGATTCTCAGGCCCAATGATGAATGATGTACCGGAATCTGTCCCCTGCGCAGTGGTCTGAGCCCAAAGCTGGCTCCACAGCAGCAACAGTACTTTGTACTTGATACTAAATCCACACTCTTCATAGTGGCAGAGGGCAGTGCTGGAACAAGTATTCACACCGTATTTATGAAATACTCATCACAAGCCGAAAAGTTTGGAAACCACAAAATTATCGTTGTATTTGAAGAGTGTTGGGCAGAAACATGTTACTAGTAATAATATTATCATCACTAGTCTGTCAAATTACTGATATATAAAAATGATGTCATTTCATTACAATCTTACTTTGGTCTCCACTCTACTGATCTGAAATCCAACAATCTAATCACATACCTGGATCTATTCTCATAATCATATAAAAATGTAAAACAAACAAAAAAACAAAGAAACAAAAAAAAGCCTGCCATGTTTATGGTTGCTAGAGTAACTACTAACTATAGCTGTCAGGTAAATGTCATAGAGAGGGGAAAAAAAGTATAAATTAGCATCAGATGTACAGTAATTAAAAACCAGCACATCAAAACTTGCCACTGTCAGAGGGAGAATGTCTAATTTGGCACTTCTGCGCCATATTCCAAGAATGTGACATCTTGGTCACGTCCATATTCTTGATTGAGTTTAGAATTTTACCTGTTGATATCAACACTACACTCGATTGTATATGATTAAGTCATACCTTTTGCCCTGTGTTACTGGTGAACTGCTGTGCTGCTGCAGTGTTTTTACGGTGTTCATTGGCTGTGCGTGTGAATGGGGTTTGAGGCGATGGCCTCGCTGCATGTGTGTGAACAACATTTGACCTCCAGATGAAGCGATTCAGATGATCTGGCTTAAATGTTTCTTTCACCTACTGACTAAAGCAGTGATGTCACCTTGTTCCATATTCCAGCAACGACTTTGATGAGTACCATGTTATTATATCTGACTCATGTTACCTGTACCTGCTGATGTGTGCAGTGCTTCACCGACCCCTTCCTGCCAGCTCGCGGTGACCCTCCGAAGTCCTCTCCCTCCGTCAATATCTGGAGTTGTTATCCGGACTGCAAAGTGCCACCAGGACTGCAGGAACAAACTAACTCCATTTCACCATGTCAGAGTGCAGCCCTCAGAGAAACCAAGCTGTCCACTGAGACAAATGGAGACAGACAGCAAGAGAAAGAGATGCAGCGGGAGAGAGACTGAAAGGAGGAAGAGACAGACATGGACAAATAGTTGCAGGGCGAGGAAGAGAAAGGGATGGGAATATTTGGAGTCAGACGCAGTGAAGGGGACAGTGAGTGAGAAATGTATATACATCAAGAGTGAGAAATGGAACTGGACATACAGAGAGAAGGGTGGAGGGAAGGAGGGTGCTCAGTGGAGACGGAGAAATAGAAAGAGAGGGAGGGGGAGACAGAAACAGAGAGATTTGGAGTTGGATGCAGACAGAAAGAGAGGGAGAGAGAAATGGAGGGTGACAGGGAGAGAGAAAAATGTAATTGGATGCAGACAGAGAAACAGAGCTGGGGAGGAGAGTGTAATCACATCTTTGTACACTGTCAAAGATGCATATCGATTCAGCTAAATTAGAGCTGCAGAATATTCAGTGTCGTTTCATCTAAAAAGAATCGAATCGGTGATATTCTGCATTGTCCTTAAAGAGGGCCATTGATTTAAAGGCACGTCAGTGAGACACACTGTTGTGCTCTTGGCTTATTTTCCAAACTTTTGTGGTAACGTTAGGCGTGAACGTTAGGCTTTTGTGCTGTGTTGCCCAAATGTGACCTCATGTGAGTGTCAGAGTCTTTTCTTTTGTACGTCCACGGTTCACTCTGTGCTTAACTCTAGCACACGACTGAGACACTTCATTGACTGGAAGAAAACAATCAGTGCCAGTGAGTATTTTTAAGGCAGCAATTATGTTTTCTGTTAAAACATATTAGGCAAAACAAATGAAACAAAACAAACTTCATTTCTAGGAGGCAGGGTAGGGTAAAGTGTTGAAATAGAGACAGCCTTTCAGCCTTTTTTAGCATTAAATACACAAAGGGGAGGAAATGATTCAAAGTGTAGCTCAGTGACTCCTGTTAAAGCGGACAGCAGAAGAGGAAAATACATGCTCGTGGTCTCCATCTGAACTCTCTTTAGTTTTGGGTGCCACAGAGGTGTTAGCTCTAGAGCTGCAGACTGCAGAACAACTTTTTGAACCAGCTCAGCAGCTTTCACCTTTATTTACTTAGGGGTGCGATGACTGAAAGTGAAAGTCAATATTAAGTGTAAAAAGTACCAGTACTTACCAGACTTACCAGAACCACAACACTGGTAACTGTTAAGTACCTGAAGGTTGATTGTTCCTATGTCCTCGCCTATTTACACAGACACACATCAGCTGCCATTCTGACACTGTGTATTTTGCTTTCGGCATTATTTGTTCTGGCAAGATGTATAGAATTCTATCTATGTACCGTACAGATAGATAGAGAGATGACGGTGGGAGACAAACAGAGGGTGAAGTAGACAGCGAGAAACTTGGAAAAACAGAAACTTCCAGAGACTTTTTTTAAAACAGAGATGACTGTTAGCAAAAAGAAAACCGACCTGGTCCCCAGTGAACACGAGCACCGAGTCTGGAGGAGTACATGTTTGTTGGTACAGGCGTCCAACAAGTCAGGCTGGTTACTAAGTAGCTCCACTTTGGTCTTTTCACTTATTCTATGATGATGCTCAAGATAGCAAGAGGGTCGCCTCGTGTGGCTTAAAAACACAAATGCACACCCATGTATGAAGTTCTGCTGGTAGACTATGTAAAAAGTTAAAATTCTAATATTTTTCACTCATTTATGTCATTTACAGCTTTGAAATGATCGGATACATCGAGAAAATAAACACCCACACACACACACACAGCCATGCGGCTCTGTTTTAATTTGCTATAAAGACTCATGAAATCATCCTGCCAGAGGAAGCCAGGCCCAATTTTTTTGGACGGTGGACAAAAGCGACAGCTCACCACAGTTCCTCCAGTCATATTTTATGGTTAATTATAAAGCGTTTGATGAGAGTGGCTGTTTTTAAAAAGGCCAAATGGATTGGATGATGACTGCGACGCTACAGTGTTCACAGACTAAACATATGGCTGGGTGTAAATCGCCACAAGGTTTCAACAAACGCTTTAAAATCCGGGGGCCTGGCACGAGAGCGCAACAACACAAACAACACACTCGTTCCCGACACGTTTTGCATTCTTGTTACTTTAATTTGCAATCGGACACAATCATTTCAGGCTCTGTTGATTTTTCCAAATGCCCACCCCTCTCTCTCTCTCTCTCTCTCACTCACACACACACACACACACACACACACACACACACACACACACAGACACACACGCGCACTCAGCTTCACCGATATGAATCAAATGCCAGACTATGAACTGTTATTGTGTCTGTCTGTTGCAATAGTGTGTCAGCTCAGATGTTGGTCTATCGGCTCCCCTGTTCCTGCAAGACTAACAGTCATACCAGCAGCAGACTGAGACTGACATTGTGATGTTGTTGACCTTCTCTGACCCCATTTGTTTCACTGCCAGCGTCTGATGTAGCGATATGCCTCTTTCTGTTTTATCAGTCCTGGTCTGTGCCTCTCCAACTCTGCCACCTTCACAGCCTCACAATGGGCCCTCGAGGCAAACCACACACACGCAGACAGACAAACACGTATATACGCCCGGCATGACACACACATACAGGGGTTAACTTGCCCTGACATGCTGGCGGTAATCAGTGTCACATCACATTGCGCGCAGCATATCCAGCAGCTCTCCGAACGATGCCTATAAAATGAAGTGTTCTTCTCAGCTATATGGTTTCTTGTCTTGCTCTTCCCCTCCTTTCCCATTACGCCGCCCCCATCATCCTGTCAAGCCGAGGAAGTGCGCCTAAGCAGACACTTAATTTGTCTTGTTTTGTCATTAGCTCTGTGGCCGCGGAACGACCCGCAAAAACATGCCCACCCCATCCATATCGATTTATTGTCAGCCGCCGCGTGGCAGTGATGCACGAATCGGCCGCCCTTGCTTCGTTTTTTTTTTTTTTTTTTTAAACTGACGGGCACATCGCATTGAAATGTGTGTCACACATACAATGGGCAGCAGCTCGGACTGATGGCATCTGATACAGTGTTCCTTCAGCGCTTTGAAAAGTCAACACGCGCGGCACGCTCACTGTCTGCGATGATGAACTGATGGAGGGCTGACTCAATATGTGAGGGGCAGGAAATCCTGTCTATACACTGGCCCTGCTTCTCGTCTCACACATTTATTGACAGTTAAACCTCTGCTGAATATTACATGGCCACTATTACAACTCATCTGTCTAAAGGTAACAAAACAAACTGAACGCACGGTCCATGGGTGAGATGAGTGTTCGATGAGTTATTCAGGTTTAACGGGACTTTAAAGGGATTTTATGAAGTGGGGTTGTATGAGGCATTTATGCAGTGTGTCAGTGTGTTACCTGCGGTAGACAATGGTCAATGTGCTCACAGCTTGGAGAAGCAGAACAAAGTCCCAGTATGGAAACAGAGGAAAGCACTGCTGTGGACAAGGTCAGCAGGAAGCGTACGCTACAGTAAGCATATTCTCACCTCTTCACTTGTACCATCCGACAGCCCTACAATGTGTCAACCGAACAACTTGAGTATTCCTAGAAGCCTATCAGCAGTAGGTAACACTGGCTATGCAAAAAGTACCTCACACAACCCCTCTTTAAAAAATCTGAACTATCCCTTTAATGTCTTCTTATTCATTTAGGTATAAAGTTGAAACCATCAGACGAAGATGTCATAAGACAGAAAGTTCAAGATAAGATACTAATGGATCTGGTAGTGAGATTGTGTTTTTGGCTGCTGTTTGCAAGGTCAACTGAAACTCGTAGAAATGTAGAAATGTAAATGTCAGGATTGTTTATGCAAAGCGTCACCCAGACTGTCTTACCTTTCAATTTGTGAAATGAAGTTATTTAAGTGAAATATATTTGGCTGCCCTGAAACAATTATTTTGCGTAATGCACGGGGAGAGAGGGGCACTCGGGATGTCAGAGCTCCCCCTGAGCGTGCCTTGAAGTTTTTATTGGCAAAAAGTAATTTTAAAGAAAGAGAACTTTTAGAACTAAAAAGTGAATATGACTTTGTCAATCTGCAAAACAAATGTAAATGATTTTTATCATTTAATATGTCTTGTGGGAACTCATTTTTAAACATTGATTTTAAGTGACTGTTAGCTGTTAGTGGATGAAGTATTTTTGTTGAGCTCATTTGTTATTCAACATCACATCCATCCTCTGTTTCCGAAATGACTTGCTTCTGACCAGCGGTAATAATAAGTCGATTAGTCAGTGCAGTTTGTTCCATTGAGACTACGTCAGCCGGCCAGTGTTCAGTCTTGTCAGTGTTGCTGGGAACTTTTCACAGCACACAGGATGGATGAAGGTGCTTGTTCATGTCGGGCAATTCATCTAAAAGACGAATGCTGTGGGTGTAACACATTGCATTATGTTAGAAATGTGTGAATGAAAGTGATTTGATGTTTATGACTGTGTGCATACTTACACAGCGTTTGTCTAACTGATGCATGGCTCTAGATACAGTACCGAAGTGAGCCCACAGCACTATTCCAGCACACACACAAACACTTCTTTTTATAGCAGTACCGTTCATATCACATTCCATATTATTATTTGCATGATTATTATTACCACACTTGTAATGTACAATAGATGTTCAAAGCAGCTCCAGATCTTCGCTGTATGAGCCACGCTGATCTGCCTCCACAGAGAGCTGAATATCAGATAATCAATCAGACCACAGTTCTACTAAGTGCTGTTTACTTAACAGTAATAAGTAAGGCAGACAGATTATGATCTGTTTGTTTATTCAATCATTTATTTGGCTCCGCCAAGACAAATAGTTCCGCAACTGGACTGGGACTGCACTATTGCCAAGTGACACATTTTCCAAAACACTAGCTTGCTCGCTGCTTTGTGTAGCTTGTGTTACCACAGGCCATCTGCTTTGTATCATGTTTGCAACCATTGAAATAAGAGTCTGTTGACAGTAGCTTTGGTGGAAATATCAAGTCTTTTTCCCATCTCGATGCTCTGATCAGATCGAACATGTTTAATATTATCAGAAGGTTGGTGTGCTTTCTCTTCAGCGCTAAACAGGAGTCAGGAAACTGGGTAGTTACTTTGGCAACAGCTGGAAAAAACACATGCGATCGATGGCAAATGAAGGGTTTGAGTCAGTGTTTGATACAGGGTGTATTCTGATCAAACAACCTGCTTTATTTTAGTCAGAAATCATAATGAAACTTGAGGCGTCAGATCAGAAAATCATATTGATGTTGTAGAGGACATGGACAAAGGACATTTTTCGTTGTTAAATCTAGAGTTGCTTTGAACATCTATTGTAGATTACTGTCTGTAGCGCTAATTTGATCTGAACTGTGTTTGGGCGTCCTCACATTCATTGAAGGAACCACAATCCAAGTATCCTTGGTTTGCTCAGAGATCAAGGATCTTAACTGTCTCCAGTCTTTTGTGCCCTGGAATCATATTGCAGAGGACACAGACATGCCAACATATGCCGAGATGGAAATTCAACAGTTCACTGTAATTGCTCCTCACTTTCATTCTAAAACTTTCCATATACTTTATATAACAAGGTCTGATGTTTACTTTGTGTCAGAAGGTGTTCTCTGCCTCTTCACATGTCTTCGTCATACTCAGTTTCCTGGCAACTGAAGGGCACAGTGATGAGAACAGCAGAGCATAATACAGGGCTGGCATAGCTGCAGCAGGAACTTGACAAGTTTAATGAAGACAGGCAGGGAAACAAAGAGGAGAGGAAAAAAAGGAAACAGAAGCCGGCAATGACTGTAGGTCAAACGAACGCGGAGAGAGTGGAAGAGCAGCACAGCGGCTCACGGATGCCTTCCAAGTCTCCCACAAATTCGAGCAAGACCAAAGCCTGGCCTTGATATATGTAGTAATAAAGTTATTAGGGGCCTCATAGGCAATTCGCTTCAGGGGGTGATTCAACGAAATGACCTCACTTAGATATGATGCTGCTTTGGAAATGACTCTGACAGTCTGCAACACTGAACCCACAACTCTCCCAAAGCTCCACTGATACCAATACATGTGGAATGTTTTACTTGGCTCAGTTACACGATGCGATGCTTGGAATTTATTTGGGTTTTTCAATGTGGGTGAGGGTTTTTCTTTACAGAGGTCAGTTTGAAGCTCAGCTGAGAGTGCCAGGTGGGTTTTGAGGGTTTAGCTCGGAAATTGGATGATTCAATAAGACTTTTGTGGAAACTTACACTTTTATTGCTTGTTCACTCCAGGATTGACAAGGGTTCATTCCTGCTACCCACATTCAGAGCTAGTTAGTGTCACGGTTGACGTCCCCACAAAAGGTAATGTTTATTGTGAAAAAGAAAAGGTTAATTTTTCCAAAAACTTTGAGCATAAACATTGTAATTCTCCCTATAAATGTAGAGGGTAAGACGTTAAACCAAAGCAGGACAAAAAAATGTTCTAAAGGCTTAACCAAACAGCATGGATCGAGGTTCACCTTCCTCAAACGTGGTGACACCACATGAGAGGCGTATTTAGGTATTTGCCAAGGAAACCCTCTCTCCAAACATGAAAACACAGCTCTCGTATTTCATCAAACACTTGAGACAAGAGGGCAGAAACAGGCTTAAGTAAATACAGTGCAGCGCTCCGGTTTGAAGTTTGAAAAGTACAAGTTTTCGTGTCGCTGCTGAGCTCAACGGTGGCAAATGTAAATACTGTTACGGTCTATTATAAGATCAACAAAGTCACAAAGTCTGCCATTGGTGCTGTTCGTTAGCAGAAAGGAGACACCAATAACTAGATGCGTGTTAGCGTGCCTGTGTTCTTCTCTATAAATAAGCAGGAATGCCAGCAGCAGCAGCTCGCCACTTCAAAGAAGAACATCTAATTGACAAAACAACATCACTGCAAATTTCATTTGGTTGTGGAGCTTTTGATCATGATCTTCATCAGCAGATGGAGAACTGTAATGTATGCATCACAGAGACAGCGCTGGCTGCAAATCATTTATTAAAATGGCCTCGACAGAACAAGGCAACAGTCGTTTTCGATCTTCCATCAGGGGGATCTGATTTAATTTTTGCAGGTAGTAATGGAACAAGAATGAGCAGCCATGGTGAGCTGTTGCACGTATATGCATCTTCAGTTCCTCAAGCAAACTCCGCAACTCACTTTCCCGTGTTGTGTCCTGTGTAGCATGATGGTTGAAAACTGACGGGAGTTTGTTTGGCTGTGCTGTGGACAGAGACACCAGCTCCTTATTTATTGTTTTTTCTGACAAATAGCTGACCCAAGGTGTGTTTGCTGCACCCAGAATTCTGTGAGGCAGCTGGGAAAGAAATAGTGTGATGCCATTTTGACGTAATGTGATTGAAAACCTGAGCTACCAAATGGACCTTGTTGTCACACTGTTTTCACAACTGCTATTTCAAAGGTTAGATGTGACTTTGGAGCTGTAGAACTTCTCAATATAAATGCCACGTCCACATATTTAGTTGACATTTAGTTTTCGCGTCATGGAGTCATTCTCTTCCAGGTTGTCAAATACAGACGCTATCGTAAGTTGCGATAAAGTGATGCTGTAAGTCACAGCTGGTGATGCCTGTAATATGACTTATGTAACTTAAAATTTAGAACATTGAAAATTTACTTTCGCACATGAGACACGAAGCACAGTCTCATCATCCACCACCTCCAGGTGCAGATTTTCTTGCTCTTTATACTTCGTCTCCTGACACGGATGGGTTTACATTGAAACCTGGTGTGTCTTGCTAAAGGGTACTATTTATGAGACACTGAGGGGTGTGACAAAGCATCAGTATTTGATGACCTGGGAATGAGAACTGGGTGACCTATCCTGTGATATAGCTACCTTAGATCTGAAAAGTCGACCTGATGTCATCAGAGAAATCTGGAAGTTTTAAAAAAAAAAAGAGAGAGCCTGAATTAGAAAGTGGAGGTGTGGGGTTTGGAAGAAATGGGCATGGAGGGTCTACACCAGGGAGTAAAAGTAAGGATATCTTGGCCTCTGCGGCTTCAGTACTGACTGTTTCATGTTAGTACCCCCAGCTTTAAGGGAGTCCAGAACTATATTCAAATACCTCATGTAAAATCTGCTTAGGCTACTGGAACCATTTGGGAAGTGTGAATGAATTATTCTCAAAGCTTTGCTGCAGAGAGAAATCTTCAAAAGTTAAAGTGCTCCATACTTTCCCTTCCTCACAGCAGCTCGTTTTCTTGCCGTTTCTCACTTCACCAGCGCTGCTCTTAACAGTTTACACTGAGTTATCATGTGCTGACATATTTACATTGCACTTAACTCCACTTGTTGCCGTGCGAGTCTCGTGTTTCAGCGTCTGTAGAAGAACGTGAGGAAAATGTTTAGTATTTGATACCATACCAAGAACGATCAAACCCTCCTGTTCTTCAACACATCCACAAAAAGATTCCCACAGATTCCCACATGCTCATTTTGAAACTATTTCCGGATGAAGCTGTTCATGCTGTTGACACATTCTGCAAGTCCCCAGACTCCCTTTTTATCAGGGAGGATAGATGTGGAATGTGTGTTTATGAGTGCGTGTGCGTCGAGTGCACATCAGAAGGGAGCTGCTGGAGCTTTTGTCTGAGTTAATTACTAAAACAGCATCAAACAACGGAACAGAAAAGCTCTCCATGGATAGCCTCAGCTGGCTGGACAGTTTGTCACAGCTTCAAAACCACCTCCCACTGCTGTGATAAGGTGTATGTGTGTGCAGGTGTATGTGTTTGTCAGTTGGATGGCAGAAAAGAGTCTGTCTGTTTGTCTGCGGTGACTGTTGTCGTGCTGGGTGTCCCACAACAATTTTGACAGCGAGCAGATAAAGAAAAGTGTCTGTGTGTGTCCAAACATTTCAGCAGCAAACCAGTGTGGACACATTTTGGTTAGGTTTGGTTAAATATTTCCATGGAAGCAGGCTCGCCAAGATAAGCTTTGGAGTCTCTGGGGGAGTTCTACAGCGCGACTTTACTTTGCTGCGGTTCACTGCCAACTATCCAAGTGTGTCAGCCCGGTCACTGTAAAGGCTCATTTCATCCAAATCACAAAAAATACGGAACCTCTGACACCACTCAAGGGAAATGAACAGAAATGGACTTTGTGTTTCATTTTAAACTAACCTTCTATGAAAGAAATAAACCCCAAAGTGTTTATGGGTTTATGGAAGTCAATGTGTGTTCTGTGGAGTAAGTAATGCATGTGTACCTAACTGACTTAGCAATGCACCCCTATAACATTATCGATCCAGCTGAACCAGTTATCACCTTTTTCATTCCACTTGTTCTTCGTCCTGGTTCAAACCTGATGCCTACATTACCCAAAATGCAACTCAATCCAACAGTTTGGTCAGAAGTGTCAGAGTGTGTAAGGCTTGTATCGGCTGATGTCGTCTCAAGCAGAGATGAGGAGCGGACATCGGATTAGCTCACTTCTCAGTAACTCCATATTCATTCATTTCATGCCGCTCCCTCTGGAGCCACGAAAGTCTTTATATAACCTGTTCTGTGGAGCTCCTTAGCACAGTACTTAGCTTTAGCTGATTTTTGTCACATATTCAAATTCATTCAGACTAACACCTGTAATTTACCGTGCACGGCTCTAAGACGTCGCGGCCACAACAATGTATTGATCCGTTTTCCACATGGCTCCATATCTTACCAGGAGGAATTCAAACAAAACGTTTTGCCTGCTGGACTTGCTAACTAGCTCAGATTTGGTCTTTTATTCTTGGTCCATACAGTTAAATTGTTTCCCTTTGGTCTGTTTGTGTGTACGATCAGGTCTTCTTTTGAAAATTGGATTCTCAATTACATTTCTGTGTCTGTCAAAAATAGAACAGTTGTGCATTATCTGCAGAGAGGGAAGCTGCTTCTGAAACACGCTGCCACAATGCAACACCGCAGTGCCTGGTGGAATCAAGCAGTAACGCATTGCAATTTTTTAAGAAGTCTGAGGGAAAAGGCAGACTAGCTGTACATGACTTGACGGATCTGGACAATTCAATTATTATAATTATAATAATTTTGTCCATGCTAATACAATGTTCTAAATACCGGAAATCTGGTGAAAAACAAATATATTTGTACATCCATACATATATTCGTACATGAACATACATGTAAATACTTTTTTAAAAATGTGAACTTTGACCTCGATGGCATTGGAGCGGTGAATGAGGCAAGTGGAAACTTGAAATAACACACGCACACCTTAAGGTTGTACTGCAGTGTGTGGAAATACTGACAAACATTCACAAATCACAGCATGAGTGAGAAGTTTTGAAAGTGTGAGCTCTCAGCAAAATGTCTATTTGTGCATGTGGATGTTTTGAGTGTTTAAGATTAACAGCTATCAGTCTGGGAATACAATTCTTCTGACACTATTGTTGGATATTTCCTAGCCTCTTCAGGTAGAATCATATCTTCAGGTCCCTTTATTAAAATCCCTATTTTAATATCTTATTTTCCGACTGGAGTCACGTCTGGGGCCCAGTGAATGACACAATAACTTGATATCTTATTCAATTGAAATGCCATGGCGCAATAACGATTTGCTACAGCAAACAGCTTGCAAATAAAGCTTGTCTCCCTGAGCGGTAATAAAAAGCCTCATGTGGAAGAGGTTATATTAGGACTGTGAGAAATCAAATAGATAGGATCTGGAGTGCTTGATTTCACTCCGAGCTCTGAAAAGAGAGTTAGGCAGCCTTTTGGGGCAGGGCAAATATCCCGACTATACGTCTGGGGAGTTGAGCAACATGCTGAAATGCCAGCAAGTCAAAGACACAGGTGCGAAAGCAGCTTTTACCTGTTTGAGGCCACACATGAGGCCACAGTTTGGTCGAGCTTAGGTCTGTGTGGTCACATGCACTGAACGTACTTTGGGCTTTAGGCAGCGAGTTCAAACTGAAATAATAACGAGCGGCTTTTAGAATAAAATATTACAACATAGGTGTGTTCAAATTATTTTAAAATAACAACAAACCTTCAGGACTGCATGTCTTGTATCACTGATACACTTAGAGGATATTGCAGGTTCAGGTTTTTAATCAAACTTTATGACTCACATTTGTTTTATATGTTGAGTTATTGCTCTACAATTAATCCTCTTCTCCGTAGTGGCCATTAAATGATCCTTCTCCAGCATGATTATACTGTAAACCTCACACCTCAATCAATACATGAACACACTCGGTTCAGTTTGACCTGATATGAGGGTTCAGCAGTATAACCACTGAGTCAAATCAAGCTTGCACGTCAAGTCCCAAATTCATTCCACATACTAACTCTATACAGTTCATGCTACATGCTACTTTCATACTGTTTTGGCTTGTTTATACTACAGATAACAGACTGTGCTAATCACTCTGACATCATGATCACATCAATGTCACTTTTGTCTTGTAATTTTGTCTCTAATCGCTCCTGTTTAGTCTTCATTTTGTCTTTTTCTTGCTTTATATGCTGCTTTTTTGTACTTCCTCTGCTTTTCTGTACTCATTTTTGTCCTTATTCTGTCCTGCAGCAACCGAATTTCCCCTGTGGGGATCAATGAAGGCTTATCGTATCTTATCTTACTAACATGATATCTTAGCACAATATTTGCAGCACTGAATGTCACTCAAAACTGTGACTTGGGAATGTTGCTGCCAAATGAAACTTTATAAAAGAGAAACAGCCAAAATGTCTTTCTTCAGATTTAATACTCATTTTTGGAGCTTTTAAATTGCAGTGCTGAACAGCTTTTTTGCACAATACATAGTGATGTCCTTTGACAGCACGCTCAAAAATCTACCAAGGTCAGGTTTAAGTATAATTCATTTAGTCAGTTTTCACGTGAACTCGCTATGTATCAAAACCTGCTTAGAATTTGCATGTAGTGTCAATTTTGGGATGAAGAGGCAATTTAGTACTCAAAAAAACTTTGAACTTTGAAAGTCACTGACTTGATTTGGATAACTCAGACTGCCCAAGCCTCATGTTATTTGGCAGAACCAGATTTTTTTTTCTTTTTTCTCCATCTTATAAATCAGATTTGTACTGAGGTGGGCTTGTTTTAGCGATGATTACAGTGACTGACAGTCTCATACGAGTATTTTATCCTTTAGTATAAGTAAGCTACAGTAAGTAAACCAAAAGTAGATCAGGTTTAACGAAGAAATCCGATTCATGATTCCGAAGAATCTGTTTTCATTTGCACATAAATGTAGTCCATGTAACTTGGACACATTTTCACCTGATGACAATTTGGCCTGCTGTGAACTTGTACAGGGTTAGGGGTCAATTATAAGCCGCCCAGCTTCTCGTAAAAACAACACAGGACAGGCATTTAGTTTCACCCTGTGATTTACTCGGGAGCAGAATGTATGGCTTTACATACTTGTACACTTACACGGGTGATGAGGTCCATGCTCGCAGAGGTCAACAACTACAAAAGCCCTTTTATTGTGTCGAGTGTTAACCTTTAACCACGGGCAGCTTTGAGGTTTCTGCGTACACAGAGGCTAACAAGGTCATGCAAGCTTGCCATCCTGTCCACATGCCTGCAGGGTCCAGACTCCATTCGAAAATGAAGATAACCTTCCTGAACAACAGAGGTCCTGGGATTCAGGGCCAAATGAGTCACAGATTATCTGTGTTTACAAAGGTCAGCGTCGCTACAGCCCTGGATGTGGAGTGTCCACCAGCTTATCTGTCACCTGGCCTCGATGGCCAAACGGACTCCTGAGTGAAGAGGTAAGAGTGGAGCTGTCGGAGGATCTGTGGGTTGGTAAACAAGATGGGGTCGGAGCTCATCTAACCCCTGGCTGTGTGATAGTTAGCAGTGTTTGTGAGGGGAGAAGAGAGAAGTATGTGATAGAAGAACGCCTTTCTCAGTCCTCAGGACATAATTAGACTTCCCCAGTCAAACAAGTGCAACATGGCGGCGAGGCTCCAACTACATCTTTTGATTAGCCAGCCCCGGTTTGTGGTGAAGCACTCCCTTCATCTTTTTCAACCGTGGGGCTCGTAGATGAACATGTAGATGAAAAGTTATTAGGGGAAAGGACATAGACAGTGCATAGAATTCTAATAACATTAAGTGAATAAAGGCTGATTTCTAAAACCTCTTGGGAAACATTTTCTTGTCAACACTGGAGCTTTCAACCGGGCCTGCTAACAAATGCTATTATCATGATTAGAGAGAGAGCGTGTGTGTGTGTGTGTGTGTGTGTTATCCTCTGTGTGCAATAGAAGGGTAAGTGATTGTCTATGATGCCAACTCGTAAGTGCACAAAACACATTTGCAGCATAATTATGCACAACTAGCTGCTAAATAGCCATGTCGTTTTTACCCTAGAATTGCACCATCTTAGCTCTCAATCTTTTTCTCCGGCTCTGGCTCTCTCTCTCTCCCTCTCCCTCTCTGTGTCACACACAAACATGCACAGGTGACATCCCTTATCAATCAAGCGGGGAGGAATGAAGAGGCATCCACGGGGTGATTGTAATCTTCGCTGTGTATCATCATCTGTACGCCTCTTCTATCTTGTGGAGAAGGAAGACAAAATGATCACCTACATCTATAAAAAGACAGGCAGTAACCCCTTTTGTCATGTGAGACGTCCCCGTCACATGTGCACACGAGCAAGATAGGCACAGGAGCAGGACGCATGCAGGCAAACACACACACACACACACACACACACACACACACACACACACACACATACATACACACAACCTGAAGGCTGCTGTAGGGTGAAATAAACAAAGCGAGCAAATGAGTAAGAGTGCAAACAGGCTGTAAATAGAAGGAGGAAGGAAACGGTAAAAATGACAGAGGGAGATCATGTAAGCACCGCTGTCTCTTTGTTGTTTTCAATTTGTGTGACAGTTGGTGAGTTTTAAATTGGATGCTGGTCATCCTTTTTTTTCTGGTCTAACCTTTAATTTGGCTTGAAAGACCCTAAACAAAACTGTTTAGGTGTAAGTGCAGAGAGTTGGTGATTTCTGGGATAACAGCACCTTAAGGGGGAAGTTTAGGTTATTTTGAAGTGGGCTTGTATGTAGGTAACACAGCCAGTGTGTTACCTACAGTTGACAGCAGTCGGCATGCTCTCAGTTTGGAGAGGAAGATGGAAGTCTGCTCAGGACAGGGTCAGCAGAAAACTGGGTTGTAGTCACATAAATGAACATATTATTAATGCTTTATGTTGCTGTCAGGGGTGTGTCACTGTGTACAGAATAGTTGGACAATGTAGAACTATGGCATTTAAGGATTAGTCTGGTGTTATTTTATATTTTAAAAGACCAAAACCAAGAATGGCTTACACCAGACTAAGACTGGCCAGGACTTGGCCAGCAGTCACAGCAGACTACATGTTGGACATTCATAGCTATGACGTGGGTGATGTACATAGGTGATGTGAGAGGGTTCCAGGCCTACCATTATGATACACTAAAGGATAAAAACCTATTGCTGATATTCTTTTTGGTTTTCTGATGAAACAAAAAAAGACTGTATTGATTTGACTATTTTGTATTAAACTGTCCACTGTGAGTCAGACTGTGTTAAAGGAGCACAATGCTCAACAGGCGGAGCAAATGCTGCAGTTGTTGGGGACCATTTTTAGCCACAAATGATCCACTTTTGGTCCTCTGGTGCAGTGGTTCCTAACCTTTTTCCTTAAGCGACCCCATTTCAATCAGTCAGATTTAACCGATGAGCAGTGACTAAGGATATTTCATATCATATTCCAGACTTAACAATAACAGAAACGGACAACGGTTAAACTGTACAAATAACCCAAATAGTGAATGCAAAAACTGCAGGATGTCAAATTGAGCAAAGATTATTTCCCATGAATATCTCACCAGTGATGAGAAGTCTTATGTATTTTTTGTTTTTGTAACAATCATACGTTCATAATAGGCTTCTTTTCACAAATTCGTTTGTCTCTGACAGATTGTTTCTCCTTGACTCTTGGTCATGGTTCTCTTAGCCTTGTCCTGTGTTAGAAAAGTCTGCAGTTAAAACAAAGTGCTGTTTAGCAGCGAGTGAAGGATCGATCTCATCTTTTTTTTTTTAAAGTTCATATCTTTAAAAAAAAACTAAATAAAAAAATGCTAAAAAAACAATATGCTGAGCCTCATTGCATATTTAAAAAATTCTTGTACCCCTTAGAGGAGAAAACCAAGAAGGCCTTGCAAACTGTGTGAAGCTTTTGCAACCCCTAGCATGGGTTAAGAACCAGTGGGGGTATCCGGCAGCAGGATGGTGGATGTGGGATTGATTTCAAATAAACCTCAGTGTGTGTTTTCATAGTAATGAAGGAACATGTCACCCAATGGAACAGGGGTGTGTTTTTAATAGTTTTTGGACAACAATGCATCTCTGCGGCACAGAGGAGGTAGATACACACACAATACTTGTTAGTTGGATCAATTCATTGCTTGTTTTGGTCTTTTCATCGGATGTGTTGTGACAATAAGAAGAATATATAATATGAAAACAGTGCAACTGAAGAGGAATTGTTGCTCATTCATTCTCTCTCGCTTGGAATTGTGTGAATATTTGAAGTGACAAACAGCCTGCCACTCAAAGCACTTCTGTCTTATTGTGAGATGTTTTCATTAAAAAACACGGAAGTCAAATTGTCTGTCTCTCTCTGTCTTTCTGCCTATCAGTTTCTTCCTCCTGATAGCTCTGCACAGGCCACAGTTTAATGAGGCCATTCCATTCGCTGGAACCTCTATGCAAAACAAATGTGTCGTTTTAATCAACACTAGCTGGTTGATTGCGATTCCACCAACATCCTTCGCCTCCTCTGTTCGCATCGTAGCTCGGAGCTGTCACCGTGACCTTGCCGTGCCCCGTCTCCGGGATTCACCCTTCAGCCGCCCAATCAGCCCACTCACTTATGTGATATCATTCTGGGACCAGTGTTGGGGATGTTGATGTCAGACGCCTGTCACGCCTACTCACATAGCTCCAGTATCAGTAAGGCCTTTGATGGGAAGAGGGAAAAAAATGAATAAAAGTCTCCTCGGTTTGGACCCTTGCAGAGCCATGAGGGGAGGAGAGGCGGCCATGAATGTTTGAGGTGCTGCCTGATGAGCTTCAAACATCGACGACATTTGTGCGTGTAATGCAACACGCAATGCTGAGAGGGATGGGATCTGTCTGCTGGGTTCCTCAAGTTGTGTTAATGCAGCACATCCTTTCCCTCCTGTATTTCTTATCCACTTCTACGTAATTAATTGTATCCCTTTTCTTCCTTTCATGTGCTCTTTATTCGGACATTTCAAGGAAATCGTCTTCTCTGTGCTGGTTCCCTCTCTCTGGTTGAAGGGATAATGTGCATGGGAGGCAGGGACACGCAGCCTCCCTCTGTCTTTCTTTCTCGTTGGCTTTTTAATGCTGCCTGCCTGCTCGACTCTTTCCTCCCGCTCTCTCTCCCTCTCTCAGACGGGGGACTTGTGGTGATGAAGATGCTCATTTCTCTCTCCCCTGGAGGGCCAGATTGCAGTGTTGTGCCATTAACCAGAAGTTGCGCTCATGCCTTGGCAGATTATTAACATATTTTGTCAACATGCATGCAACTCTCCCTTCACAATTCAATTGCATGTCTTATTTTTCTCGCGGTAATGTGCGAGCTATAAGTTACGATAACTTATTTTGGTAATTTGAGTGAAATAATCACTGTTTCCCATTAGGAACAGAGGCAAGCGTCTTAGAATATAATTACACAGTGGGGAAAAAAAGAAGAAGCGTTAAAGCCTCGGCTGAATTATGGAAATATGTGTAATGTTTTGGGTAACAAAGATGAGACAGAGGTGGCCACACACACACACACTCTGAGGGAAAACAAATAGTTGGCCACACACTGACACATAACCACATAAAATCTGTCAAACCCGCCTGTGAAAGTATGACAGAGTCTGGGAAGAGAAACTGTGCAGGAAGAGAGAGAGAGAGAGAGTGTAGAGGTTTCTCCTAAGTGGAGGCGCAACTACAGCAGTGTGTCAGAGTCGTTAACAGTGTATTTCGGGGACTGTACATGCATGGATACACAGAAACACACACGCAGTCATTAAAATGCACCTGCTTCCACGCTGCCCCCCGCCCCCTCCCTCCCTGTTGCCCTCTTTTGTCTGCTTCCTTTTATACAACGCTAATGGTGCGCGGCAATCTTCGGTCATCCTGAGACGCAGGAATGTTGCAAGGACCAACATGGAGGGGAGTTAACTCCAGTAGCAGGGAAGGCCTCGGGGTGTATAGGGTGTGTGGGTACTAGAGTTTTTTTTTTTTTTTTTAACACAGCACCACACCGGATTAAACTTTGACCCAGAGTGGGAAGCTCTAAAAGCTCTAAACTCTCAGTTGCCGATTGAGGAGGAGTGCATAGTTGTTTAATGACTAAGGGTAAAAGCTGCGTGTGGGGGGGGGGGTTCGAGGCAACTCTCAGCTGGACTCAGTTGTTTACCACAAGACAGTGAAGATGGCACCTTGTTAAACGTGACTCTTAGCGAGAGCTCTTGCAGTTATCTAAAGTGTTAATTTAGCTCTTGCATCATTGTCTTTTCATAATAAAATTAGTTTCACCAACAATTAAAGAAAGAATCTAACTCTTTTCCAAGTGCAGCGCCTGTGAAATAAACAAACTATACAGATAACATTTGCATTTATCGCATTCGACTGACTACTCATGTGCAAGCATCACAGATGATACATTTATTTCACTCCATTAATGCTCCTTGCAAGCTTGTCGTCAGTGGCTCTCCATGATCGAGCTAATTATTCCTCATCATATCCAGCAGGTAGTAATTAGGCCTTTGTTACTCGCTATCATACTGTTGATACAATAGACGGCTCTCAGGCTGCAATTGTTCTCCGCAATTGTGAAGAGGTAAAGGAGATTATGCATTTTAATAGGTGAGAATTAAAACCCAGTGAGAGGAGAGACCACCCTCTTTGTGTTTACTACTGATGTTTATTCATGGAATATAATTTAAAGTATAATATCATGATTCAAAGTGACTTGTTCATCGTGCTCAATCAAGCGTTCTTGACTGATGCTGATGATCAAAATGGAAAACCAAATTGACTCCTGTCTCAGTTGATATACAGCGGAGGCAAAACAAAGAGCAAATTGGCTATTTAAGAGATCGGGCTATAAAAAGCTGATTGCCGAGTGTTTTTTCTGCAGATGCTGTTTGTCATACAAAGGGATGAAAGGGATTCTAAGCGAGAGCCGAGCTGATTTTGAAGAACGCGACACTCAGACTCTTAGCTGATTGCCGTTACACCCTCAATCACCCAATGGCAGGGACCTGTGCGTAAACATCATTTTATTTATGATAACTTTTTGTTTTCCCATTCAAAACATGATTGTGACAGGACGAGTGTCTTCACCAGAAAAACAACCTCATTGTCATAATGCATAAGAGCCATGTTGGAGATTTCCTGGCTTGTGGCTCGCAGTGTGAGGCCTCAGATAAAGGAGCAGCAGCCTTCACTTTATTGCAATATCATGAAAGCTTGCACAACTTTGTGTGCTTTGCCTTTGTGAGCTGTTTTTTTTTCCTGCACTTGTACCTAAACAGGACTGGATATGCACTCAGAAGGAAAGGCAGTAGTTTAGCTATCGTTGTTAAAGCTCTGCAAAAATGTTAGGAATGAGGTACAATGTGTGTGTGGAGTCTACTAAGCAGGATGTATCCCAACTATTACATCAGATTACTATTGTCCCCTAGTCTCCATTAGGTAGCAACAAGAGAGGTGGCAAAACAGAGAATGCTCTTATGAATCTTTGTTTGGCCATGTGAGTCTTTTTGGACAATGACAGCCGTTTTCAGCAGCATTCTTAACCCTGGAAATGCTTTGCAGGGGTAAGAAGAGTTTTAGGAAATAAACTTGAGAAAATGAGAAAATTGATATTACTCTCATAAATTTATCTGTCCTTTAAGAGTAAAGCTACAGCCAGGACAAACAGCTCTCCAACTGTAACAAAGGCTGCCTGCAGGCACCTCTAAAGCTCACTAATTTACTTGTTTGTTTAATCTGCACAAAACTATGAAAATTATTTAAATCTGAATTCTGTCTTATGGGGGTTGTTATGCATTGGATCACATTGTGGCCAAGCACAGTTATTTTCTGGAGTCTTGTCGTTATCGTCAGGTTGCCAGGCAACCAGGGAAGACTAGAGTTTAGACATGAGAGTGATGTCAATCTAGTCATATATATCTCGTCAAGAAACCATTCCTCCATGTCCAGTTATTACCCTTTATTTCCACTTCCATTCCATCTGACTATCATCTGTCATCAGCAGGATGTAGTTTACATGGTTGTCACGGAGATCATCATCAAGTCAGCTATGTATGGAACTTGTAACAGGTAGTGATATACTGGGAGATAACATAATGCATGCCTCTATTCAAAGATGGTCTCTGGCATCGGATGTAAACGGCCTCCATGATCTTTCTCCAGGATTTCAGTGATCCTAGCCGATCATTGACAACCGCTTGTTGATCCTGTTTCTGTCTGCTGGTCTCAGACAGCTGATGTTTGTTCCACCCCCCGATTTAAGCATACTTTGTCATCATTTCAAGAATGTGCGTGCACGATTTGTATTAACAATGGGTTTAAACCAATAAAAACCCCTTATTATACTTATTCAGATTGTTCTGGATGTTGTTCTTGCATTTCCCAAATGCGGTTTTCTCTGGAATGAGCAGATGCACTGGGTAACACTGACCTCCTAAAAATGTAAGATATGTCTGGACGTACAGGGGAGTATACAGGGAGAATATGAATGAGTGTATGAATGTGGTTATCTGGTCAACTGTCACAGTATTTCATGCATCTTCTCAGTGAGAGGCAAAACAAAACAGGCAGAGGACATTCATCATATAGGAGTTAGAGGTAGAGGGGAAAGAATGTATCACTCATTCTGTCTATTCCTGCTGTGATCTACTGTGCTCTGTATTTCAGGTCACAGTCATGATAACAAGCTTCACGCTTTTACAAATCAGATTCTAAACCCGGCACAGTAATGTGTTGTAAATGATTTGAAATCCAGGTTTTTGGTTACAGCACAGAGAACACTACTTCACTCCTGGCGTGCACGCCACAAATCTTCAGCTCATTCCACCTCTCTGTATCAAACCCGCACTATGAATGACTAAAGGCGTGAAAAACACAGGCCCTTTCAAAACAAATATACTGAGAACACAGGCTATAATCCTCTACATAAATTACAGACAGGGATTAAGGTGAGGCAGCAAAGCCAGGCGAAATAATAAAGTTTCAAGTCAAGAGAGATTCGGGGAGTAAGCCTTAAAGATCCACTGCTACAAACACATGCCTATCATCACGTAACACAACACATTTGATTAATCCTGTAGTGTGTGTATAGTGTCAGAAAAAAAAAGATTAAGGAATGCTCGTCTCAAGTTCTACAAAGTCTAGGGGCTATCTGCAAATTCGAAACCAAAACACATTGAAATTACAACTCGCTATTAGCTACTGGCTCCAAATTAAAGCGCTATCAACCTTCTCGATCTGTCTCTCAGGGAAAAAAAAAATGTTTTTCAGATTGTCACGCTCTTCCTTTAAAAAAATGAATTGATTCACACACTGTTAACCGGCAAGATCATTAATCCGCCACTATCTAGATGAATAATAACACACGTACCCAGTCAACTACAGAGGCAGACTTAGTGAATGATCCATCCATACAGCAGGAAAGCTCCTAATAAAACCCATGACAAGCACGACTTAGAAACAGTAAGGAAAGGTAAAAGATAAGTTGTCTTTGGATAATGGTAATTCATGTTTGAGAACCGCCATCTATATTTTATCAAGTAATTGGCAGAGCAAAACCAGCTTTCACACCTCATACCGCGGGCACGGCAATCTGTATTCAGTTTTTGCTCTTCACTTTTCATTAAGGCTTCAGTGTTTAATAAGTTCTAGCAGACGCAAACACACAAATCACATCTGATAAGATAACAACTTGGCAGACTTGCAGAAACGTCGCCCTTCACTGTGTCCACAATGTAATAGCCCTGCGCTCAATAAACAACTCAGAGTTTAGGAGGTAGAGGTCGGTGGGGTGCTCTGTGACAGTGTGATTCATGAAGACTACACATGCCTCTGCTGCTTTGTTTGTTACCTTCAGATTTTGTGTTAAGAGCCTTTATTAAGAGAGTAATAAATCAGCCGGACACAGGAAAACTCCTGTCACCTACATCAGCGCATGAATGTTGACGTTTCTGAAATAGTTTCCAAAAACGAAAGAAACAGGAAAGAAGTTTTAACCTTGTTGGCTTCAACTGAAACGCTAAATCAACCGTTTTATCGCGCGCAGATGAATACGTTCGTCAGCTCACGGCAAACTGATATCAACTTCTCGAACACTCAGTCACTCAGGCGGCTTGACCTCCCCCGACTTTGAGCGACACCTTGAGCTGCGGAATCTGTAAATCACCCTGAATGTTCCACGTTACCCAGTTGGTCGAGTGTTTTCTCAAAGATGCAAACACCCTCTGAGCTGTACCAAGAATACATTTTTCCTCAGATTCAAGAGCTCAGAAGCAGCAGACGCTGCTGGCATGATGAATAAAGTGGTGTGTTTGTGCTCCTTCTGAAGTAACACTTTTGCTGTGAATGCACCTCTTGAGAGCTCCTCGTGCATCTCTATTGTCCTCTCCATGCAGATGCTATCAAACATAACAAATGCGTCCCACTGTTATATTTTCTTTGGGGCTTTCATCTATGCTTGCCTTTATCTAAGAGGGGTTGGGCATGGGGAGAGCTATGACATTTATTTCCTTGTTGGTATGTGAGCAACTGTGTGCGTGCATACGGTCCCCTTCTCTTTATCTCTGAAGAGTGGGTTAGATACACGGGGTGTTAGAGCAGCAGAAAGATGAAGAGTAAAAGTAATGTTGTGCTGGAATGCTGGTATCTCATTGGGTTTCCCGCTGAGCACAGTGGGGGAGGCTCCTGCATTCGAATGTGTGTGTGCGTGTGTGTGTGGTGGAGCCATTCAAAGGCTTTATGACGCTCATCTAGTCAAAAGCATTCAGTAATAATGCAGCCGCACAGGAGTGAAGAAAACTAGAACAGTGACTCATCTTGAGTTAGCTCATCATCCACAAGGACGTTCACCAGTTTATGATTAAACCCCTGACAGCAAAAACAGACAGGAGCTCTGGAAGTGCTTAGGACTTCCCAGATAAGAGCCGCTGTGGCTTGCAAAACGTGCCGTCTGTCACGGTTTGGACCTTTGAAGACAACGCGAGGCAGCAAGCCTCCTGCTCACGAGGAAAACGTGTGTGTGAGGGATGCCTTGCCTCACTGACACGCATTTATCATTTTGTCTTCCTGCTCACCCCTTAAACAACTCCAGCATTTACATAGCCCAAACAACATCTGTCTTCATGTCAACCTCTTCCCCGTAACCCCAAAACACACCACCGAGTGTAACAGAGAGACTGGGTTTACAATCTGGCCTCAAATTAGTTTGTTTAGAAGTTTTGATGTGGCTGGGAGGCTTCTAAGCAAACGTCTTTTACTAAAGCATGGCAATGAATACCAGGAGTGGTACAGTGTGTGATCAGTTTTCAAAAGGACCTTCAGAAATTGAAACTTAAGTATTTTGTTAAAACCGCACACGCTATTATTTTAGCCATTCTATGTTGTCCATACTCATTCAAAAGAATTTCATTAATTTTTCTCAACAGCATCACTGATGGTGACAAGCTGGGTAATGGACTTAGCAGCAACTTGTGTCAAATCTTGAGCAGTGCCTCCTTTCAAAAAAAAAAAAAGAAGTGATTTAGATAGGCGAAGATTATGGCTGCTCTGATGCATTGTCCATGTCACAGAAAATGTCAGTGAGCAAACAAACAGCTGCTCATTTTAGCCGACATCTGAGTTAATGAAATGAAAGACAGAAAAAAAATCAGGACTGGAGCAAAGTGCCTCCTGTCTATAAGAAGAAGGCGGTCATATTGATGGGCTTTACTGAAAGACGGCTAAAGTGCTAATGTCCACGGAAATGTCATCAGTCAAATCAGCGCCTTCATCTTCGGCTGCCTTCTGCTTCGACCGGGAGATTTCTTTCAGGCCAACATTGATTGACAGAGGAAGGATTGATGAGGGTTTCTACATGAGCTTGGCGACACATCTATTCCTCTTCAACAGTTTGCTCTGAACAGACAAGACGGAGTGACTGGCTGCGCTTTCCCACGACATTCCTCTTTGTCTCCAACGGGCAAAGTGACAATCCGTCCAAGCACACATCACTTATTCTGAACATCACTGTTTGCTCGGCACGGGCCAAGTGACTAGCTCCCCACCATGTACGTGAACTGATTCTGAAGAGTTCCAGCATGTTGTAGCTTCAATATCCCATGGGTTCGGTCATGGGCAGCAGATAACTCACTGCTGGCGCGTTAACAGAGGTGAGGAGGTGGGAGCGGGGGCTGTGAAGCTGGTCAGAAGGCCTCAACGGAGGGTTGTGTCTTGCAGGCAGGCGGGTGTGATGAGTGACTGGCACCTGCTCTAGAGGCACCAGATGGCCAGGCGGGGGCCCGTGCCAGTGGGGTGAGGGGACCCTGTGTCACTCTGTGCATCTGCAGCCTGTGTCAGGATTCTGGCAGAGTCGTGATGTTCGGCCAGCCGTCACCACTCGGCAGCCTGCAGTCATGAGGAGGAAATTCAAGTTGGGCAAGGGATGAGTCGAAATACAACCACGCACCTGATGCTGTGTTGACGTGCAGGGAATCAGTGGCAGTCAGCCAAATAGGATCTGAGAGTATGGATAGGATTCTGAGCGAGATTGGCTTTGGCATCTGGACAGCTTACCTAGGTGAAGTAAAAGTTACAGCTCATCAAAAAGTTCAGTTTAATTATAGACTCAGCCAGGTGAGTTGCAGTGCCAAAGAAGTTATATTTTGAACATTCAGCACTGGGGAATATAGATTAATTTTCATGTCGAGTCTCCCATAATACCCAAGAACTTGTATCGATGCTTTGATCCGCACCTCAATGTTGGTCCATCCACATCTGACAATTCACACTACGAGATTTCAATTGTTGAGAATTGGGGAAGTTAAGCAATTTGGCACAGAGGTTTAAAAAGCATATTTTATATTGCCTTAATGCAGGCATTTGAAATGCCTGAAATGTTACGCTACTAGTCACAATTATCCCTCTCGATAGTGATTTCATTCCAAGGTTTTTGTTGAATTACTGCTAAATGAAATGCCAATCAGCGCACGTTTCCATCAACTACCTTTATTTCAAGGTATTTTAATGTTGCGCTCTGAAATACCTCTTTATTTTGGTGCTGCTCCTTGGTGCCATGGCAGAAACAGGCTGTGCTAATCATACAGAAAAGCTCCTTTTGGACATGTAATGTTGATGTGCAGGATAACATGAATGCACGGCTACAGTAGAAGGACAAGTGGGTACTGCAACACCAAAATGCATCTGAACAATTTGTTCCTGTGATCCAATTTCATTGCATCTCGTTGTTTTCAGTGTGTCGACTGTTCAACCTCAGCGAGCGTGAAAACATTTGTGATATGTCAGCTTTTTTTTAAAATTGAATTTCTGGTCATTCAGTTCATGCTGCAAACATTATCTTCCATACGGGACTACTGGTTTGTTTTGTGAATGTCTCTTCTGTTACTTCTTATCTGATTACCATGGCAACATCTATGGATATGTGTCATTCTGTATGAAAAGTTGAAATCAGACACAGCAGTAGACTTTTGACCCCTACTGATCAACCATCCACCCTGGGTCCATCCTCAGGGATGCGTTATCTAGCAGAGCTGAGCAGAACATTGATGCAAAGGTGATGCTCTCCTCTCTCTCTCTCTCTGAGGACTGCTGCTGTGATAGAAGCAGTGGCATCTACCAGTCGAATGTAGAATCACACAAGCCTGTGAGTTCTTTCTTTCTTTGTTGTGTGGCCTTTTAAACCCACCACACAGTCCCGTGGGCAACTGGCTGAGACTATCCAGCTCAAAGACAACTCCAGTGATCAATATTTGAGGAGCTCAGTGCTGCCTGAGCTCCCCATCCATGTCATTGGGGTCCCCGTTCCTCTCGTTGGGACAAGTGCCAGGACATGGCGGACTGTTTGAGGCCCGCTTACGTGCTCAGGTAGTAGCAACTAGAATATCCCTTGATCCATTATAGATGAACTCGGGAATTTGCTGGCAAGTTGTACATGTGTAATTGAAGGAAACACGGAGGCAACATTGGTGCATAAAAACAAACAAGTGTACATGCTGAACATGCAACAGACACCTGCAGTCACACCCGAAACCATGGAAACACACAATCCAGCATCTTATCTTAGAACATCATTACAGAGGTTTAAACAACAAAACAGGTTGGCTGGTACCCACCACATGAAGGTGTGGGTGGATGACAGAAAAGTGACACTTCTTTCATCATGCGTTGTTTAAGGCTAAAAAGCTACAGCTGTTAAAGCACAAACGTGGGCTTTGAAAAGGAGTGTGTGTGCCTGAATGCTTGTGTGTTTGAGAGCTCCCCACCTACGCAAGCGCTCAAATTACAAATGCGATCCAGCAGAACTATCATTGCAGTGAAGGATGGAGGGATGGCTTCTGTCTTTGATCACTATGGAGCTGGTTGCCACAAATAGCCGTTCTTTAAAACCAGACAAAGTCCGCCAGTAGAAAATAGTTTGTGACAGTTTCCAGATACTTTGACGCAACACCAGAGGCCACAAAAACACATGAAAAAGAAGTTCTGAAAGGCTCATCCTTCATTCAAAGCGTTTCATAACCTAAATTTAGACTCTGGAATTATTTCACATTATTCTTATTGACAAACTATAGTGCAGACTTGCATTTATTTTGGTGATAATTTATACAGTAAATTTGTTTTTTTCATCCTATCAAATCAAGCAATACTTTGATCAGTGTCTAATTACTTGAGAGAGAGAGTGAGAGAGGAGAATTGTGTTGCCTGATAAGTACTTTGGAATACATTATTAGTTGGATGTATGCGGAGAGCTGATTTATTTGGTTGCTCTCGTAATGCTCTGCTAATTAGAAGAGGGGAGGGATGTTTAATTAATGCTGGTGGGGAGGATTAAGGACAGGGGGGCAACAGCTTTCAACTTGTCAATTAGAAACATGGACATAAAACAACACAAGCCAGATAACTGACAGATACACCGAGTGAACACAAACAAAGATGCTAACAAGGCTCTGCAAACTAGTTTGTTAAGGCTGCTGTTGGATTCCTTTCAGGTTGAAAGTGGGCTTATTTTTCATGACTGACAGAAAGTTTCTCACACCTCCGCTGTGTTAGTTTGTGTTTTCTGGCTTCAAGGGATAATACTTACATCTCCAATGCATCGTATTTTGAAATGGGCCACAAAATCGCTTTTCATTGCAGTTTTGTCTTGTGTTTTTTCGATGCCATGACAAGGCAGAAACAGTGTGCACTACCCATACAGAAAAGGCTTTTCATGTTCGTCGCTCGAAGAAGGCCCCCACGGCGCCTTTTCCACCTATCACTCTTCTGTATGTGTACAAGTATGCACAGACACAAATCATTACAGATTTGAATATTTGCTCTGTAAACTCCTGGTCTCCTGTCTTGCTTCTCAAAGTCTCCCTCAACCTTCTGACATGAAACTGTAGATTTATTTCATTCACTGTTTCCTTGGCAACTCTCTCTGAGAGACCAGCAAGGTTTCAGCAGGAGACAGAGTGCGGCAGTGGAGTCATTATTTACTGCAGGGCTCAAGCTCTGATATTCACTGACATGCTTTACAGCATCACCCCCTTTCTCCCATGTCTATTTCCACCCCTCACATCAGGACTAACATAATTACAGTCTCCATGGCGATGCTGTTGGTCGGGTTACTGACTGGACATTTTGAAATACAGCAATTATCTATTATGAAAAAAAGAGAGAAAATTCCCTCATTATTTGTTGTTTGAGGCAGGTGGAACATGCACGCCAACGTGGAAAAGTTACAGGTTTAATAGAACTCTTTGAGGTTCATTGGCAAATATGCGCTTCAAGGCTAATTACAAAATTATTCTACGTGCTAATCGCTGTTTGTTGGTTCAACATCCTCACAATGAGGCAAGGCAGGCAGCAAGGCCACCTTTTACTGGGTGATAAATCTAAATTTGAAAAGTGTGAAATTCAATAAGCCAGGGTCTTAATTACCGCCCATGTTCACTTTCTCCATTCATCCATGACCATAAACTGAACAAGACTGCTTTGAGCGGCTGTAGCATGCATGAAGAAACAAATGAGGTTCACCTTGTCCCAAACCCATACATCATCAGCTGTCAAGACCAGGGCGCCGTTAGTTCACTTTCATTAGTAAACATTTTATTAACTTTGGTTGACAATTACACACAGCAAGACAATTGTAAACAAAGTGAATTATGGGTAAGAGATGTTGAGCATTTAACAAAATGCTTAAAATATGTCTGCTGTAATGTATTCGAGGCTCTGTGACATTTTTTTTTTTCTTTTTCAAACTGGGTATTAAAGCTCCATTGTATAATTTTCCACCATAAAATACCATATATTAAATCATTCTGATGCTACACTGACATGTATTCAGGTGAATGGTGTCTCTGTCATTTGTACTTCTGTTCCTGCACAATGTAACTTTGGGCTCCGGTTTGATCAACTGTGAGAAGTAGCACTTTACACGTCAACACTATTTCACTGATTTTGGTGAAACTGGATCATATTTTATGAAGAAAATGTTCTGCTTTCTTACTGATATCTGGCTGCTGCACATAAGCTCTGTGATTCACTGAGTTTTCTGATGGACAGTAAAGTAAATTGCTGCGAACTCTTAGTTAGCTGGGCTACCCACACTGTGAGCTCAGAGCACGGGAGGGGAGTGTTAGTATTTGTACCACAGGGGGTTTTGGGACACCAGGTAGAGGAGGTTTTCAGGCTTGGGGTGTAGAAGTATGCTGATGGGGAGTGGAGCTGTGTCATGCCAGAACATGAGCTGGGCAAGCAGCAATGGTGGAGATGAAGCAACCTAAAAGAACCATAGAGGAAGCTGAGAAGAGACCACCAAGTGACCATGCAAAAAGCTGCCAAAAAAAGAGTGAATCTTGGACTGACTTTTAGTCGTTGGTGAGAGATTCGTGAAATAAAAGGCTGAAAGACGCCAAGCTGGGCTGACTGCTGTTGGACTAGTAAGTAATATTAGCTGGCTGCTAATGCTAATGTCTTGCGTTGTTGCACTTACTTGACGTTTGGCTGTTAGCAAAATTGTCAACTCACTACTTTTATGTAATTCAATCATAACAAATACACATGTACAGCTGTGTGCACACACACACGTACACTTAGTGCTAATTAGCAATTGCTAGCATACTAAACTAAGAAAGTGAACAGTAAATATTATACCAGATAAACATCAACATTAGTGTTAGCATTTGTGAGCATGCTGATATTAGCATTTAGCTCAAAACACAGCTGTGCTTGTGTACAGAGCCACTAACACGGCTGTAGACTAATAGCAAATGAGTGCCAAGTATTTCATATATTATCTTTTCTTGTGTTATCTGCATTAAAACGCTACATGTGCCACGGTGATGAATGCATAATGGAAAAATGATGTATTTTACTACAGGGAATGTGGCACACCATAATCATGCAGTATGAAGCATGCACTTTTCTAATGTAATTTCTAATTTGATTTTAATAAGCATCGTCTTCATACGATAAATATGAAGTAAACACAGACTCAATTGAGCTTGAAAATGATCAGCTTCTAGCAATAAAAGCAATCCTGTCAGGCCCCACATCATCGCTGCCTGTTCTCTGTCTTTCTGTAATGACCGGTTTTGAGGCATCACTTTTCTCCACAAATGGAACACCTTGAAACAAAGAGTTGTGCCTGTCAAAGCAATGTGATTCCAAACACCCACCAAGCCTCGACAGACACGCAGGTGTTATTGGAGCCCTTCTCCTTGACTGACCTTCGGGATTGCCTCGCACCATACGCCGTCTTTGTCTCTGAAATGGCAGCAATTAGCAGCAGAAGCCGAGCAGAGGGGTTATTTTGAACGTGCAAGGGGGCAAATAGAGCGAAGAAGGAGTACATGGGGAGAGAGGAGACCTGAGAGAGCCACAGGGGTCTGGAGTGGGAGGCAGAAAGAGGGAGAGCCAGAAGGTCAGGGATAATTAGAAGCCTTTGTGGCCCTCTCAAGAGGCTCAGGAGGAGACCCACAGATGGGCCCTCAGCTCTAAGACACCTTGGAAAGGGTGACACACACACACGCACACACACCACGCACACTCAGATACACCTGAGGGATGCTGAAGTGAAAGCAGACAAACAAGTGACAGCGGACACAGGTCTATTTGGGAGAAAAAATATGGACTGACAGGAGAAATGAAAGGCTGGAGGCTGAGTAAAGCTCATTTTTTGCAAGATGTTACTAAGTCTGTTTTCCGTAATTGATAAATGGATATAATGACAGCTATTTCGGCATTTTGCCAAGGGGATGCTGTTTACAAAATTGCTGTGGCATTCTGACAGCCAGTTTTCTTCCTCGCAACAAATGAACCATAATGTCACCCAGTAGTGCTGGCTGAATTAACTTTTCCGCTGTGGAATGTGCTGCCACCAGAGCTTGACTTTTAACTTCAAATGTCAATTATGTCACCTGGGTCCACATCCGGCCTTAAGCTTTCCTTCCTCGGTGACCCGGTGCAAAATCAATTAAAGTAACCGTGACTTGCTGGGCCTCAGGTGTAGAAAATGTGGAATAACCACGATACAGGCAATTAATGGCCTGGCATTTCTATCCAGCCTCCATGCAAATCTGCTGCCGGAGTCTTTAACAGTGAGGTGAGGGGGATCATTTCTGGAGGGCTGTGATGTTGTTGTAGGCGTATGACACATATACACAGGCCCGTCTACATAAGAAGTGTTGAATGGAATGACATTCATTCTCCTGAAGCCAGTAATACCCATCAGTTTAAGGCCTTGACAAGCACTGGAGCAGGCCACGCAAGGCTGTCTGGGAGCTAACCTGCTGATATAAGCGCTTCTATCGCCGCTAGTTGTCTGTCAGTCAGGTAACATCTCCATTAGGGGTGTTGATGGCAGACCTTACTGTCACTGTCACGTGATTAATGTAAAAAGCACTCACTATAACCTCACATGTCTGTCTGGCTTTGAGCTGGCACTTATAATTTACCTATTCAGGATGCAGCCTTGTTTACTCGGCCCATTCTTTTGCCGAGCTGAAATCATTCCTGAAAGAGTGTGACATGTAGAGGGATCCCCCATGCCCCTTTCTGCTTTATATTCTCCTGCTGCTGGTGCCATAACATCTTTCAGTGTTTTGGAATCAGTGCAGTGAGTGATGTAAATGGTAAACAAATGTATTATGACAGAGGGTCAACATTTGACTGCGGCGCTGACAGCCGAGGCAGTGGGAAGAAATTACTTCTGATTGATATTTTGCCTCTTGTCAGCAGAGCAATTTCAACCTGAGCAGACGGACAGGATTGAAAGTTTCCCCTGCAGAGATAGTGTGTTTTGCTTGGCTGCTATGTAAATAACTTGTGCGTGTAACATTTTAATGAAGGATGGGGTAGGGAGGTGGGGGCAAGACTAAGTGAGCGTCTTGGCTAAGCTGCATGGGTCACCTGTGGTAAATCTTTGCATGATAGATTGTGTGTAATTGCTAAGCTTTGTTTAATCTGAAGCTTAGTGTTTGGCATGCTAATTCGGCATCATGCATGGCATGTAAATATCAGCTAAATGTCACATTCATTAAGGGATGCAGAGCTGTCTGGATGTGGGACGGCCCGTTTTTCTGTCTTTGCAGTGGATTCAGACGAGTGAACATTCTATTGCCTGGGGGTCTAGGGTGGAGGGGGGTTGAGGGGAGACGGGGATCCCCAATCTGGGGTCGTCCTCAGAGACTGTTGCAATCTGCATATGTGTGTCCATGCAGAAATGTGTGTGTGTGTGTGCTTGGCATAAGACTCATCATGCAGACAGTTTTTTCCCCTCCTTTTTCCTCAGCCTTGTGCCGCCAATGAACAATGGCTTGATTGTTGACTGTGGTGTGAAATGTCAGCTGTCTGTCTGCGTGGGACATGTCATTTTGACAGGAGAGGTTTTCCTCCATCATTTCACAGCCTCTCCATTTGTTTTTGTGGAGGGGTTTATATGTTTTTCAATGGAGCAGCTCTCCCCAGCAGGAACCATTAAGAAAACTCATAGATCATTCCCATTTCTCATGCTGTGCTGCTGACATTCGCAGCATTCGGCCCAATTATTCCTGTTTCCATTGTAATGACTGATTGCATACGTGCATATTTCTATTTTTCATATGCCCTTGGCACATTGGAGGGAATTATTCTGTCCATAACTGCATGTACATCCATTTTATGTTAGCTATCATCGCACTAACCTCCCTGTGCTCTGGCGAACTGTAAAACCCAGGTTTGGCTCGGTTCAATACAGTGAACTTTTTGAATATTGATAGCAGTACATAGAAGGTCAACCAGATGGCCAATACCTTCCTACTTCCTGTTGCCATCATCATCCATCCTAGGGTCCTCTAAGCTCTCTCCAGTGAGGAAGAAGCTCCATGGGGTGTCATGTTGATTCCGACTGCCAAAGCTGGAGCTTTGGCCTTTTTCCCTCCAGGCACTCCATGGAGTAAAGTAGGAAGTGTGTGTGTGTGTGTGTGTCTGTGAGTGTGTGTGTTTGGCAATAATCAGGAGGTGGGTGCTGCCCTGATAATTAGCTAAATAGCATTCTAATGGTGGACCACGCCATCTGTCCAAAGGGGCGGGCCACGGAAAAGGTCTCACACATTTTTAATGAGGCTTAACATTCACACAGAGCAATAATAGGACTGCACAGCGTGACTTAAACACTTGCATTCATGCAGAGATTCATTGGGACGCACTGTAACCACATGGCTACTGTCTAATTTAGAACTATTTCTACCATTCCTGACTTTTCTTATGCTTCATTCATGAATATCAGCAAATACACAAACAGGTGTAGGCCTAAATGCCTATATAATAGATTTAGAAGGGGCATAATGTCTGAAGAAATAACCATGAGAATGTCATAAGGATTATCTTATCTTGTTTACCTGCTTTCAAGTGAAGTTAGTGGGATTCATCCTCTGTGGACCAGGAATGAACAAAATTTCCAGGCAATCCACCCAATAGTGTTGAGTTATTTCAGTCTGAACCAAAGTGGTGGACCAATCAACACAAAGACAAATCAACATCGCCGTCCCTAAAGCTACACCCCTAGGCATGGCTAAAAATTCACCCAATGAAAGCATCACAAACTTTTCACCTTTCTATCTGTTCTACCTGCATTCTGCACTGTCTCTCCAGGATTAACATTATTTGTTTAGATCCATTGTTCAGCCGTCTCCACTCTTCCAGTGATGTAACTGTGGCGCATCCAAAATTCAGAGGCATCTGCTGTTCAGGCTGCAGAGCAGCTGACCTGTATACCGCTGGCTGTGCATGTCAGATCTCCAACTGTAAAAAATAATTACAGCTGCCGGTTGGGCCTGACCTGGGTGTTCATCACCATTAGATCCGCATACGAAGCCATTACCCCGTCACAAAATGGAACCTGTATGAAATCACTCCAGAGCTGCACCATGGACTCATAAGAGAGGGACTAATGGAAGTGGTGTGTGGAAGCACAAAGAGTGACGTCTGATGATTACAAACACTTGAAAGGTTGATGATGTATGATGGGCATCATCAGTGTCACAGCACTGCAGCCAGATGAGGAAAAGCAGCAATGTGCTTAATGGTTCTTAAAGTTGTAGGATTTGGTGGCATTGGTGTAGTTGCTTATTGCAAACCCCTTGTTTCTCTCTTTCCTTCCTGGCATGAAGGAAAAACTATGTTTGCTGTTAAATGTTGTGGCGGTGTAACTCTCAGTCTGCAGAAGAGGACCTGTGGTGTCTGTAGGCTTATTTCTAGATAACAAAACCTCACTTTTTTAGTTATGTATTTTATTTTTTGCTCTCCAAACTGTGACTGGTGATTGTGATTTGTGGGAACCTCTGATGAGATCAAAGCGATTGAGCAGGCAGCCTGAAGCAGAAGGAAATGCTGTCACCATGCAGCCAGAAGAAGAAGAAAACGCCAACCTCGCATAAACCACTGTGTCAACAAAATCTTAAACCGATTTTGTAAATAACTGGAGGCGTGGAGGCTGGACTGATTGGAGACAGGGACAGCAAAACAGAGTTATTGTTCACTGAAGGCCAGCAATCAGTTTCTAAATATATTTGAAAAAGTTAAGACAGAATCTTTGTGGTATTTATTTATTTATTTATTTTTTCCAATATGCAAGATAAATGCAGCCTTTCAATAAGTGGCCCTACCCTCTGTGGTGGCTATCCAAATACTTCAGATTCAGTTCAATCTACAGAGAACTAAATGTCTGCCTCATGCAATCATACTTCATGCAAAACACATTCTGTTTGGATGGCAGGTCGATGGCAGCAGCACTTTCTCCACTTGTAGATTGTCTCTTTAAGCACATAAGGCAGTGTGTATTGATCGAGTATATTGAGGTGGGTCACGGGCCAGCCATTAGTGAACATGAGCTCAAGCAGAACATGAGGAGATGGGTGGGTGAGCGCTGGATACTGGCTTTTTAATAATAAACCAGTGGGCTCTCATTTTTAACCACTCGTGGAGGGGCGTTGTAGATTGATTTCATTCTTCAGCTAGAAAAATTGATAGGCTTCATGCTCCTTGTTGTGGGAAATCAATGACAGCAGTCATGAAAAGAATAAGAAGAGGTGGAAAAAGAGAATAAGATGGAGAAAATTTGAAAGAAAGGAGGTTTGTTATGTACAGCACCCACTGGTGTTAAACTGGACAATATTGCAATTCAAGGTTAGGAAGCTTGAGCAAACAAGATGATGTGATTTCATGACAGAATGGAAGGAAAGGAAAGGAAAGGAAAGGAAAGGAAAGTTAAAGGAAGGACAGGAAGAGAGAGAATTGGAAAGAAAAGAAAAGATAGGGAATGACAGGGAACAGGAGAAAAAAGAGAGAGAGGAGAGGAAGTAAAGGTGAGACAAAATAAAAGACAAAGGCATAATGAGAGGAGATGATGGGGAAGAAGGGAGGAGGAAAAGGAAAGAACAGAAAGTAAAAACAAGGGGAAGAGAGCAGAGAAAAGATAAGAAAAAAGATTAAGACAGAGGAAAGGAAAGGAGAGGAAACACAGGAGGAAATAGAAAAGGGAAGGCAATGAGAAAAAGAAGGCAAAGAAGTGGGGAGGAAAATGACAGAAAGGAAAGAAAGGAAATGACAGAGGGGAAAAGAGGGGGAAGGTGAAAAAAGGAGAAAGAGGAGAGTAAAGAAAGAAAAGGGAGTAGAAAGGTGAAGAAACAAAAATAAAGGAGAAAAGGAGACAAAGGAGAGAAAAGGGAAAAGGAAGAGAAAAACTGGAATATATAACAAGGACACGTGGAAACATCCATTGGGAGTAGAAAAACACAAAGAGTGTGGTCTTACAGATTATTATTTGAGAGTGACCCCTCAGGCTCCAGAGAAAGAGGTCCACTGCATGTTGTTCTCCCCACAGACAGAGCTCCACGGCTCTGATGACACAACCAGCCGAGTCCCGGCACTGAAGAGGCCTGTAGAGCAAAGACAGGCCACGCCAGAGCTAATTACCCCTCAGAGACATGAAGAGAATCACTCAGCTGTGTCTCACACACACACATACACTGAGAGCGCAGATTAATCCTATTCCCCGTCGGCTCTGGTGACAGAGACTTTTTAATGAATCAAGAGAGGTTTTTAAAGCATCTTGTGTCTTTCACTCTCCCTCCTCAATTTCATCTGAAAGTAAAATCTCAATTTTTCCCTGGGTCAATCAATGACAAAACCTTATTTAGATTGACCTGAGTGGCTTTTGTGCAGTTTGTGCGCTTGTTCAGATTGGAACACTGCGATGTGTCGACACATTTCATCGTCTCATTTGTATGCCCTGCTATGCTGATGTTTGTCTGATTTGATATCTGCAAGAGAACTGGAGCGATCAATGCAGTCGCTGGTAATGGCACCTGCTCAGACTCTGCTAAATAATTGGACCGACACTTTTCCACTCCAATTTGTTGAACACTCCTTCAGACTGGGAGATGATAGACGTTAGCCTTGATAACTGTCGCATTGTCAGATGCAGCTCGCATAAGAACTTATCCACATGAGTGATGTAGAAAACTGCAACTGTGAGCAGCCCTAATTTTTCAGGTTCCTGCACATCTCAAGGCAGTTGCAAAGTAAGAGGAGTAGATGTCCACAGGTGTCCATCGGTTAAGGCTGGGTAGAGCTGCAATGAGTACTCAAGTAATTTGAGTAATTTGAGTAAAAGAAAAAAAGTCTCAAATAATTTGTTTTTTGCCTTGAGTATTCGTGTAGCGTGAATTCCCGCAGGATCAGGGATTGCAGCAACTTAATTATTCATTTTGTTTAAGTACTCACTTACGTTTGCACGCGCTTCAGCGTCAAAAAGTTGGTGCTATGGAAGAGTGCGGAGAGACCAATGGTATTGTTGTTTAAAAATGCCAAAAAAAAGAATAGAATCGACAGCCCTAATCAGTACCCAATGACTTTAAGGTATTGATCAAAATAGCCGAGCACCTGATAGTATTGAAATTTGTTCGAATCAAACAATACCTTTCAATTCAGTCCTTTTTGTAGATCTAGAAAAATTCTTTGCATTCTTTGATACAAGGTATGATTAGCCCATTACTAAAGTCAGAGCTAGCAGCTACATGCAGTCTGTGGTGATGAAGTCGAGTGTGTTGTATTGCTTCTAATGAAGTACTAGTATCAGTATCACTTTAAAGGTACTGGTACTGTCATTTTTTGAATACCTTACATACATTTTTTTTTTAAATCTGCTAAACAAAAATGAATCCATTTTGAATGGATTTTAAAACTGTGAAACTTCCCATTTGCGTCACTGAATTTGCAAGTTTGTACAGATTTTCCACACTGGCTTTTTCTCCATTTCAGTGGTTCAATGGTTACCTAAACCATCTGCCATACCAAAAACATGCTTTTGGTCATGTTTAAATTACTCCATATCTACTCTACTGTACATTATAAGCCATTTACTTTCTGTGTTGTGTGTTAAAATGTATGCACTATTTACAATCACTTTATCAAAGATTCTCAAAACAGATGAAAAGTACAATCACAGTGCAATACGTATCATTCATATAAAATTATGCAAAAATTACAGTCAGGTGACTCTGTTGTTTCTTCAAGGTTAGATTCAGGTTTGAAGACTTTTCTCTGCAGATGGTTTGAACAACACTCCTGACCTCTTTTAATTAAGAATATCACAGTTTAGTACTCGACAAAAACCCTCACGATGGGGACGAGATGGTGTGTCAGTGGCAAAACTGTTGGTGTGACATCAGGAAGTTATGGGCCCCAGGGGGGAGTGCCTGAATGATGAGCACCGCGTGTGTCATCATCATGCTTTCTCCTGCAGCTCCCATGGGTGTCCTTCCCCAAAGGCAACACTCTCCCTGATGAGCCAGAACAATAACTAGCTTTCAACCGGTTGTGACAGTAGATGCTTTAATGTGCCGATGTGTTAATAGTGTGAGACTGCCTATCTTTCAATCAGTGTTGACTTTTCACTGTCTACTTTTCTTTTTTCTACTGCATTTTTTTCCCCCCATATTCCCTGTTGCGTATCACTTTTCATCTGCCATTTCAGAATGCTGGAAATGTCAATGACATGCAGCAGCTGGAGTGTAGACTTCACATACTGCAGCGTTATACAGTTCAAACCTGGCACATCATGGGACGTATAACAAATTTAACCTCACGTCTCTGAGTCAGGAACACACGCATGTATATGTGGAGGTAGATGCGTATGTAGGGGGTTGGGTTGGTGCTCCAGTGATTTCTCGATGATTTATAGCCCTGCTATGAAAGCAAATTTATTGAGAGGGGGGTTTGCTGGACCCCTTTGATCTCTCCCTCCTACAACCCCCACAACCCTTCCTCTTAGCTCTATCTTCTCTGAATTTCCTTTCTAACTGTCATTTCAGTGGCAGACAACACCTGAGTGCTCAATCCTTCCACGCCCAAGCCAGGTGTGTGAGTGTCAGTGTGTGCGCTGATCTGTGTGTGCATCACCAACCATCTCAAGCCTCAGTGGGCCATCTATCTGAAGTGGCCAGGCCACGGGAGATAATGTGCCTGCCTTTCCCTCCCAGCTGCCCTGCCAGGACCACAGAGGTGTGAATGAGTTCCTGTCTTTGTTTCACTTAACACCCAGGACCATGGCGAAGGCACGATTATGAAAAGAGACAATGAGGAAAAATAGAGAAGGTGACAGAACGGGGGAAGTGATACTTCCTTTATTTGTTCACAGCCAAAAAGGGGAGCGTGCAACACACCTGACAACACGAGTTATCCCCATAACACCTACAAATGATTTGTAGACAGGCGTTTTGCATCTCAACACTCATGTTCCCCCTTTTCCCTCCTTTCCCTTTCCACTTTTCTCCTCCTCGATGCACGCATGACTTACCACCTCCATATTTCATTATTCCCTGAATGAGGCTGAGCCTGATCAAGCCTACTGCGAGAGACACTTAATTTTACATTTGGCCTTTTTTTAATAGGATACCTGAGAGTCCCGAAGCTCAGAATCTTAATTGGAAAACTAAAATATGATGTACGTGCACATTCAGGGGCCGTCCAATCATGGCTAATGAGACCCTTGTAAACCAGATAGCTTTGAATAGGTTTGAGAGCAGAAAAGGTTTTGGGGTCAATTCTAGCCTCCTGTTATCCTCCCAGCACCTGTGTGTGTGGTGCCTTCTTCTGCAATTACACCCCTTGCCCAGTCATTTCTCTCCCAGCACTTTTATTGCATGCGCTGCCCAAGACAAACAGCAATAAAGCCAAGGTAACCATGGCTACATGAGGGCCACATCACCTTTTTTTTCCCTTCTCCGCCGATGCTATTGAAACATCCCTCTTTTGAATTTAAGTGGTGGGGGTCTCTTATTTCTCCCTGGTTCCTCAAGGTTATGAATGATGTGTGGGAAGGAAACAATGCTGTGAGGGCTTTCATAGGAGAGAGAAAAAAATAGAAGCCACCAAGGTGATGTTAAGAGAAGTTAAAGAGGAAAACAGTGATTTTTAAGCCTTGACTTTTTATTTCTTTTTCAGCACAACGACGAGCGGTGGAAACGGCCAAACAGCAGCAACAATGATCGGAGAACATCTCAGGCTTCTCGTGCGAGTTAAACATCGGTGTAATCACAAGAGAAAGGAACGCTAACAGCCACATTTCAGTCTTCCGCCCTGATTGACTGAGCGTCTACTCTCTTGATGGAGCTAATGAACACATCAGCTAATTAGAAGCGCAGGGACTGTGCTTTTACAAGCACACACGCAACTAAGAGAGAGAAACGCTATCCCCCCTCAGTTCTCCCAAACACGAGCAGACGCCAGTCTTTGTGGCTCCTTTTGTCTCCTCACCCTTCTCTTGTAGATCCTGCAGACCTAGTTGTAGGCAATCATGTGATTTCTCTTGTTGCTGTTGCCCCCCGTTCACAGTAATTGTCAAGATAGTATGTCGGTGAAGTGAATTGGGCACCCTGGGGAGGGATTGAACCCCGTGTCTATAAAGATGATTTTAGCAGAATGGTGAAAGAGAAGGAGATGAGGGAACAAAAAGGTGGTCAAAGAAGATAGAAATGTAAGAGGTAAGGGGAGCAGAGGTGTGGAGAGGAAGGGAGAGAGGAAAGGTGAGAGGGAATGAGGAAAAAAAAAAAACGAGGCTGAGTGGACGAGGGTCAGAAACTATGAATGTAACCGAGAAGGAACATGACAGTGGCTGTAATAGTAATAATAATTCTTCTCACACCTTCCTTGAGGTGACCCGCCTGTGGGAGAAGGCCTCCTCACTAATGACAGGTGAGAACGCAGAGGAGGAGGCCCACAGAGGCTTATCATATGCTGCGAACCATCTCCACCATGGCCTCTGTCACCACAGGGCTACGCCGACAATGAATCACTGTTTTTTTGGAACACACCCGCTTGTCTTTTGTCCGTGTTTTGGTTTTGACGCGATCAATCAAAAACGATGACATGCTAAAGCAGTGACGACTTTTATGGTAATGGCACAGGTGCTAATGGGAACAATTCCCACTGTCTCCACGCGTAATGTCCTGGGCTATTATTCCCTCGCAAAGAAAAAAAGGCACTATTAAGTGAGCCGTAATCCGACAAGCTACAATGAACTGAAGTGTATTTTTTCCTCTCCTCTGTTTGTGCTGTAGCCTGGAGAGTTGGAACAGCAAGAGATTTCATTATCCTATTGTATCGCCAATGCAGCTAGCAACTGAGTCACCAGGCAACAAGGCACCACGCTCCCTGTTCTGGGTCTTGTTCTAAAGAGTCAAAGTGTTTGCTTCACACTTTTGCAGCAACAGTTTCTGTACGCATACACACACATACACACACATAAACTCCTCCAAATCCCCCCTTTCAGTCTTTAAATCAGTCCTAATCCTTTTGGGTCTGACCAAAGTCCTCCAAACAAACATAATGGACAATAATCAGCTCTGCAGCAGTCAGTGTATTGGCTTGTTTTGTCACGCTCAGATGACCAAACACAATAATGCTGTTTTCTTAATAAAAGAGGAGGTTATTAATCTGATGATCTCCAGTCCCCGTGTGCCATATAAACCCCTCAGCCTGCTCCCAGCTCTTTATTTATCTCACCCTTTTTGTTTCTGCGTGGATGCGTACGTGTGTGTGTGTGTTGCGGGTTGCGGGTTGGTCGAGGCATGCTTGCAATCAGGCTGAGTGATGAGGAGTGCCTAATCACTGTGCTGTTAACAGTGCATCGCAGAATTAAGAGCCATCTACATGTTTGATTGAGACATGGAAGTTACTGAGGACAAAATATTTTAACTGAAGGACAATTCTAAGTTATCACAACTTATCTCTGAAGTTTGGGCGGCCATCATTTCTATCAGCTGCAACACTGTAGTCACAAAAGCAAATGCTGTGAAGTCTGTAAAGGTTCGCAGTCATCCAGTTCATCCTTCTATGAGATGTGTTAAATGTGGGGCAAATGGACTTGGTTGTAGATTTGAGTGCAATCTAAACTTTAGTAGTTGTAACTTGCATCTTGCAGTCTTACATGCAGGAAATTTGACTAACCTTTGGTTAATAAATGTATTACCCACCTTAGTTTTGGCTTCCAAATAAGTTTGGCTAACCCTGATGTTTAATTAAATCTGTCTGATCATTGTATTGATCACGCTCCTTGCCCTGTCTGACTTCTCTTTAGTAATGTTATAGAAAAGCCTCTCTGTGTTTGGAGCTTTTTGCAAACAGCGGGGCCCTTCACCCAGCCGAGCACAGGCCAAACAATAAGAGGTTTATCCAATTCAGTCTGGCATGTGGGCCTGCCTTTCTGAATGGAGAAGGTAACAGCACCTGGTATCTCTTGTGCCTCCATTACGCACTGCCAAGATTGGAGAAGATTGCTCTGCCAGAACAATAATGTGGACATCCACCATGAGCGTCCATCACCCTGCACCCCATCCTCTCTCCTAAATCAATGGACGTATGTGTGTGTGTGTGTGTGTGTGTGTGTGTATGTGTGTGTGTGTGTTCATGGGTTTTCTTACCTCCCAGTCTGTTCTTTATGGAATAAGTCATCACAGGTCTTTATCTCTCTTGGACTCTGTCTCTCTCTTACAGTATTGGCTTCCCTTATCATGGCTGAACCGACTGCTTCCCCCCACTTGCCCTTCCCCTTCCACACCATAACTGCCCACCCTATACTTATATCCTTCACCCACACCAGCTTGCACTGTAAGATTCTGAAAATTGTACCTATATCCAATGGTCCTGGATAAGCTGTTCCCAGACTAGAAAGTTATTATTAATTCTGCACAGAATTTGACCAATCGTAGCATCACTGCAGTTGGACATGTCCTTTAACAGTAAGATTTAGATAAATGTTCATGGAATCACTATGATAAGTGAATTCAGTTATGTAGTTATGAAGCAGCTGAGCTCCAGTTTTGTATATTTTGACGTGCAGTTTCATACCACTGACCAACTGCATCCTGACTCAACAGCGTTGACCTCTGACACAATGAAGAAACCAGGACGTCTAGAACAGGGAACATTATCTAGTCCAGTCCAGTCAGGTTACTGTGTTCACATTTTGACAAAGTAGGTTTCTTCAAAACAGTCAACTACCTTTGACACTCCCGAGACTCATCAAGACCACCCATTCACCGGCACACCCCCCCTCTTTATTTGTCATTCCTTGGAGAAGATGTTGCTGGGCAGATTGGTTGGTAGGCTGCAAGGCATGACTTTAGCCTGTTTGGTTTGCTGTGCAGCGACCGAGGTGTAATGCAGGGCGACACGCATGGTTAAGAGGATGCAATGTCTTATCACTCTGCTCTGTACAGGAACAGGAATCAACTGGAGGCTTTCATTAAGCACTGCTTGTTGTGGTGCATATTTCTTTGAAAACTGTATCCTGCCACAACAAGCTCATATTTCATGGCAAGAGCAGAGAACGAGAAAATATTGGGCACTCGCATATACACGCAGCACCTATGTGACTGATGCATGGACGTGTACAAACAGTAAATATAAATCCACTCAGACCTTTATTGTAGAATAATACCTAATGTATCTACACCCAGAGTATTAAGCTGTCCACCACATCGGGTCATTTTATTAACAGTAAAATGCAGCGGAGGCGATAATGTGGTGCAAATTACAGCACACTTGGTTTCCTGCACTGCCACTAATGGCTGTGAGTACAGTCTTTTCATTGCACAGTTAAGTTTAATAGCGTTATTAAATGAGGCGAAATATATCACCGCGCTCATATGATGTAAGACTGGATCTATTTGCATGGGCAAAGTAAACAATGTGTTTAATGGATTATTGGCATGCCAAGGGGATAATCAACAGGTCTGTCAATGAAACATGAGGTCCTGTATTGTATCTCTAATAGGTTCAATGCTAGCAATCGCTAATTAGAACCCACGGATGACAGGGAACGCTGTCAGGGGAACAGATACTGATCGTGTAATGGAAAAACTAGAGAGGCAATTTTTCGCGATCAATGGTCAAGTCAGTGTTATTCAAATGAATAAGTCATAATCTATGAAAGATTTATGAAGACGTACTTGAAATATCTGTCATTGGATCTATACGCTGCAAGGCACAGAAATGCATCCAAGCTTTAATCCCAGGATCAGAAAGTTCTGCAGTCTGGAAAAGATATTGAACCGAATCCTTTAAAGGGCAGAGATTGAGAGATTTCATCAACTAAAAGGACAGTGTGAGTTCCTGTAGAAAATAGAAACAGCATGATGACTCAAAGGACGACTCAACGCCTCAGATGAGACACAAAGGTTCAGAGACAGTTCACTTGCTGACACCCAATAATCAATGTGCTTTAGCTTGACAGCATCAGATGAGTTTCTGGGGCACTGCACATAAGACCCATGCCGTCAATAGCAACAACTTTACTTCGTCCTCACAAGTTCTGTCATAGGTCAATAAAGAACAGTGCGTCAAAGGTTTTATTTTGATTGACTCTTTCAGATAATCCTCAGAGAGCACACCCTGTGTTAGCAATCATTTACAGAAAATGTTGTGTCTCACGCATGCGGGAGTGCTTCTTTATTGCAAGATTTCACTGCAACACAAAACAAATAGGCTATTCTTCCTAAAAATGCACTTGTTATCAAGTTGTCAAGGCAATAGTTCAGTTTTTTATTTGTTCCATCTTTCTACAAAATGGATATTTCTGCATAATTTACCCCTTCTCATATTTTTAGGATGTTTTCTAATCTCGCTCTAGAAGGAGTTAGTGAGCAGAGCGCAGATATCCAATGAAGCATTAACATAACTTGCCAGTATAAATGTAGTTCATTGTCAATGGAAAAAGACGCATTGGAAATGGAGCTAAATTCCTTCTATTTTTCCGACTAACACACAAGTGGGAGAAAAGAATGTCTTCCTTTTGCACTTATTGCCACTGACACACACTGAAAAGCAACGCACGGCGTCATAACCAAACACTCAGCTGACTTCATCCCAGCTTTCATACACAGGAATCTCAGCACACAATAGCTCCGATGTTGCTGCTTTACAGTGAAACTGGCAATTGTATCCTGAAGGCTCTTCGGCGGCTTAGAGAAATATTCCATTATGTATCGGCTCACCCACATACAATATTTCACACACACATTGTAGAGACTACTGTATGCTTTCATGCATTTGACCTTGACTTCAAAAACCATCTTTTGTGTGTGTGCTGACAGTGCTGTCTGTCAGTGAGTGACTTGACTGTTGAGTTGTGTTTTTACAGGCTTCACAGATTTACATGCTCAGCAGCCGGGAGACTTAAAGACAAGAGAGAGGGGGTGGTAGTGAGGGGAGGGGTGGGTGAGTTACCTATCATTTGATGATGCCTCTCTTGCATAATCACACGCTTTCAAATGGAGTGAAAGTGCTGATGAAGCCATGGAGCAGAACAATTGAAGACAGAAAGGGAAAGGGAGAGAGGGAGAAAGGAAAAGAGGAGAGACTGCCCTCTTCTTTGGTCTATCAATGTAAACTCCTGACAAGGCAAGCCTTCCCTTCTTCACCAAGTTTGTGTTTTCGAGGCTTTCATTTTGACTGGATCAGCATTCTAATGAAAGGATGCGGTACCCCAAAGCTCTGTTTGAATCCCCCAAGAAACAGTCAGCAATTGTCTCTTTTGTTAATATGCAACTTCTGCTGTGCACCTGTAGAGAAACTCATGGGATAAGATATACGTTCTCATCCTTACAGCGGAGGAAACGCAGTGCTTCACCTCTATCAAATTAGTTTTAAGGCACGGAAGAGACAAGTTGAAAACTTAAAATTCAAACACATTTTGGCCAAAGATTAAAAAAGTAGGGCGTCTGTAACTCCCGCTGAACTCATTCATCTTCAGCTTTACTCCCTTCATACCTCTTTCTGCTTCCCTTCATCTACTGGGCCCTGCTGGAGCGCCAGAATCCTTTGGATCAGGTACAGAATCAGCATGCAATGTACTTGAGGCTAGCCCTGTTACACTCTGGCTCAACCTGGAAAACATTAACATCTCAAACCTGCACAACTTCAAAACTGTTCTCCTTGGTCTTGATGTAACGAAACAGCCTCGGGCCCTTTCAGACTTCTATTACGTGTGTGTGTGTGCGCATGCATATCAGCGTGGAGCATGAAAGCATTTTCCATCTGCAAATTACGTCTGTGGAAATGGGTGCTGACCAGCTGGTACCTTATGTTTGTCAGGGCCTTGGCTCGTTACGCGATGAACAGCAGGAAACCCTGGCAAGTGTTTGCTGTTTTACATTACCAAACAACAATGCAGGGCCAAAATCCTTGTCGGTATTACATACCAGTTATTTACACACAGCAACAAGCGCATGTACATGAGGATACGATTCAGACGGAGGTGTGATGGTGCATATTTTTAATTCTGCTCCCTTCACACTGTGGCTGCTCTCGAGTTGAGTTGTTCATGAAGATCCTCGCTTGCTGAACAGCTCAGGGTGACTACATTAGTCTGCACAGGAGGGTAGGTAACCTTTTCCTTGCTAAAGGTCATCATAACTTGTTCATCTGACCTATGCTTTTGTCATGTGTAATAAAAACAAAGCCATGCAATAACTTATTTCTGCTTCTAACATTTGGATTTTTTTAGGGACATTCAGCCATGACTATGCAAACCATGCTGGGATAATGGGAGTGGTTGTCCGCAGGAAGGCACAGAGGCAGGGCACTGGAAAATTTGGGGAAATGAACCATTTCTCACAAACTGCAGTAAAGCCCGTTCTCTGCTGCTCATCTAACAACTCGCTGCTCCCATTTCTGCTTACTAATTCTCCCTGCAATACATAGAACTGATCTGCTAAATAAATAGACCCAAATATATCCACATATTTTTTGTGTAAACCATTTTTTAATGGAAGAGTAGTACAGCAAACAAAGTTCTGCTAACTCCCTAACACACTGCATTATCTATAGGTGCTTTGCAATAAAAAAAAACCCTCCTGATGGTTCACTGGTGGAAAACGTCTAATATGCAGCAGCAGCAGGAATGTTTATTCTGCATTAGGAAAAATTTAACACAGCTCTGATGTAGCTCTGAAGGCAATTAGTGAACAGTAATAGGGCTAATATCTACTGTAAAAGTAGGAACAGAAACATAGGTGTGAAACAAAACGGCAGAGACTCAGTTAGCTGTGTGCTGAATATAGTGAGAATCTCGTCACCAGCACCAGCCATGTGTGATGTGATGTTCATCCGTTTAGCACCAGATATAAGTCTGGTTTGAGGAACTGAACCATCGCAGAATGAGGGTGTCTGTCAGACGTTCAAATAAGTTTGGAATCCACCTCGCCCTGCACCCTTTACACGTCAGATTAAGAGGAAGTGTCAGACCCTTTAACTTTCCGAAACCGACAATATGACATTCATACCCAACTCACATTGTGACTTTGTGGAGAGGAGCCAGGGGTTGAACTTCCCCTCTGCAGCTGTCTTTTTACATTCTATACACAACTGTCACTACATGTGAACAACCACCAACCAACAAGTGCAACAGTATGAAGGCCTTCCAGGAAAGACGGACTGTCTGAAAACGTGCCAGCTTTTCACTCCGCTTTAAACGCTGATGCCAGTCTGCTCAATTATTATTAGAGTGGGCTGTACCACCCAGATGAAAAAATGCCATTAGTGAAACATTTATTAGTAAGTGTGTGATTTTGGTCATAGTGAAAGTAACAGGTGGCCTTCAAAGACATATACAAGAATAAAATATAGTAACTGCATTCATCAACAGGCTCTGACCTTGAAAGTCCTTCAGATATGATGAATGAATTGAATGAGCCCAAGTGAAGCAATAGTCGGAACTCAACGCGACCTTGCTTAAAGATAATTTATTAGCATAGAAATACAATTTCTCATGAATACATTTCAGAAATATGAATACAATGAATGTACATACGCCTAACTCTTTCCCCTTTTTTACAAAGCACTGTCTAACTGGTAGCCACCAGCACTTAAAGCTGAATCTGCAAATCTGACTGTGCTCATCACTGCATTAAATATGCAATGAGAAACATCCACTGGGACTTGTACTGTCTACCTAATACGACTGAACAAACTAGGGCAGAGAACGCTGCTGCCTGTCTATTTAGAAGTTCAGCTAGCAGCCCATGAAATCAAACTTCTGTGTACTCACTAGTCTGGGAAGTACTTGGCAAGAGAATGACATATCGAAGGGTGAGGCAGTACCCTGATAAGTGAAGCTGGCATTTGTTTGAACGATGGCCATTGCCTCCCAATAGCTGAATTAAACGCTGACTGGGAACTGACTTAAGGCAATCCACAAACAGACGACCACTTCCCCACCTGTTCCCTCAATGAATTCATGCATTTTTTCAAAAGAATACAAATCAAAGTGACTGTCTCCCAACAAAATGATGTTATCAAAGGATGAGGACAATGCGGTAGCGGAAGGGAACTGGGAGAAATTGTTGTTTGTGTTTCTTCAACATGGAAAAAACAGAGAAAAACAGAATGATTGCATTGGAAGATCAGCCCTTTCTCCTGTATTTTCTCTCAGATGAAAGGCTCATACCTGTTTTATCACAAACACACACATTTGGCTTTGCACTCTACCTTCACAGTCCAAGTGTATATCAAACATTCCTCCGCTTTGCTGTAATTTCTTTCACATGATTTTTTTCTCTCTCTCTCTCTCCCTCTTTCCTTTCATTCCATCTTTCTGCATGCCGGGGATATGAAAACAGAGGTGGAACCTGGCGATTGAATTGTTCTTTATTCATGCTGTCTTCCCGTATAAACACGGAACTGTCAAGTGTAAACTGAATTCTGCAGCTGGTCGTCACAGAGAACTGGCATGGAGATGTGGGATACCTTGGGGATACCACACAATCCCACACTCGTTCCTGTCACATTTTCCTGCCATTCAATCCCAAACACACCTCCTCTAAACAGGAACAGGATCTCATGAAGAAAAGAAAGGAAAAATCTTCCATTATTGTGATTTTGTGTGACTGTTGACTGAAACCGGCATCAATGGAATGTATGTGGTGTTTTAACACCATTATAAATTCTTTTGTTTGTTTTCTGGTTCCTGGGTTTTTTCATGTTACTGACTGGTTCAAATATAGATCTAGGTTAAATGCTGAAAGAAGTAATCAACATTGCATATGTTAATTACAGACATGAAGATAGCAAACAGCTCCTTCATAATGACCTCCCCTGGGCCTCTGCATGGTTATCCAGCAGTGTGCTAATGGGGTTACTCTCAGTCCTCTGTAGATTTCCTACCATCACCATCATACGAAACCACATAAGCATTATCAGAGTAAACATGGTACATTTACATATTCATTATTACAAACATGACCTAAAATAGTACTATTAAAACACTGACATCAAAGTTAGAAGATCCTTGAACATCAGAGAGTTTAACAGTAAAAACAAAGAGTTCAAAGCAAAGTGTCAGGTATTATTCCATTTTATGCAGGTAGCAAGCCAGACAGATCTTCTGGTCTCATACAACTTATTTCTGTAGTTTGGACCATCACTCCTATTGATAATAACTAACCAGCTTATATGCTGAGATCTGGGAACTTGAAAACATTGCTAAAAAGACTTCAGATGTTGAGTTGAGTTATTTAAAAGGAGCACATTCCGTGCCATAGTAGTGCTGATGGCAACCACCTGTGAAAAATGTGAAAGGCCCAATCCAGACCCAATGTTTAGCTTTCCTGTTCTGTGCTACTGTGGAAAGATGGAGGTTCAACATGGCCGAACCTCCATGTTTTTTTGCAGTTTTTTTGTGTACGGCCGTAAACATACTGGACATTATGAAAAAGTTGTTATGACAAATGTGTGTGCATTTTGAGTACACCAGCAGCCGCTTGAGACAACTGAAGAAGTGAGTCCATCTCCACAAGTGACCATATTAAAATGCCCAATTTCACAGCAGAAATAAACATGTTTTTGGGAACTGTTTTTTAACTCACCCGTTCAAATGATATTAAGGCTTAAAGTTACACATAATTAACAGTGCCTGCGCTTGACTGACAGGTAAGTGCTATTACAGATGGTTTATTAGAGCGCCCAGGCGTAATTTGGCCTGCCTCAGGTCAGGTGATGATCAATGTTTTTGCTGATATTTAGATTACCTTGGAAGCAGGAGAATATATTTTCAGCTTCAAAGCAGTGCTTCAGAAACCTATGGGTGACATCACTCTGTCCATTCTTTATACTGTCATTGGTCTCCACCAATGCCTAGGAAAATTATCCATCTCCGTGGCTGCTAAATGCTTCTACACTGAGAACAATGAAAGTGAATCAAAACAGTGAAGGTGTGGCTTGTAAAAACCAAAACAATAAGCTCAAAGATGATAAAAGGGGGAGAGTAGCAGGATAGTTGGGTGATAAAGTGATCTCTTTTGAGATTAGACTCATCAGTTGAATTGTTCACAAAAGAATATTGATTATTTCATCCGTGTGTATATTTGAGGCAAAGCCACCTCCTCAGTCTATCTTTCAAGTCCTCCTGCATTCCCGCTGACCTCTGTGCTCTTCCTTTTGTCCTCCCTACGCGGAGAAAGCTATCTTGACAGTAGGAGATAAGCATCGACCAAACACAAGCAAGAGGTAAGAAACGGAGAGAATTTTGCCGAGTACACACTCTTCCGTTGCAGCCACATCTTGTTTGTACACTGGGGAGGTGGCAGAATCTCATGTTTCACCAGCTCTTGTCGCGTAGCCTCACCGCTACACCGTCTGCTGCTGTCATCCTTGTATACCTAGTTGTTAAGAACAGCATGCAATGTGCAGTTGGACTGTTTTGCATCTTTCAGGTGAAGGTTTGTGCCGCTATAAACAACAGAAACAGGGGAATAAATCAGACCAACAGAGTCAGGCGTAGGATCTGCTTTTCCCCGGTTATTTCATGCCCCATCCTTTGTCTCAGGCCTTCTCCTCTCAACTGATGTAACATGACTCCCGGCTGATGTCTATCACGATCCTCATTACACCTCTGTTGTCCTCTCCCACATAAGAGATTCTCTGTCTCAGGTGGTCCTTGTCTCCCTCCCTTTCCCTCTCCATTCTTTTGTACCATCTCCATTTTTCACAAAAAGCCTCTCCTATAAAGAGATGTGGCAGCTTGTATGAATTTAAAAAGGTCAGGCTTCTAGTATTGTCATGGTACCAGAATTTTGACTTGTTACCTGTAGCATTGGAGCAAATTTAGTACAGCTGGGTTGAAATGACATTTGGGTGTCTGTGGTTGTAGCAGCACTGGCAAGAACAATTTGTTTGGAAGGAAAAGAATAAATCTTGAGCTGTACCCGGAATGGCTGAAAAGAAAACGAAATGGACGGCTCTTAAAAATCATCCAAGTGAAAAGACTTGCCGCGCTGTTTGATTGTTTGAAGTGACGTGTGGTGCAAAAAACACCACAGTGAGTGCTTAAATGTTAACCTAGATAAGATAATTAGATTAGCACTTTGACTCAATGATCATAGGCTTCTAGATGAAAGAAATAAAAGCCATATTTAGAAGTAGTAGAAGTTCTCTGTGCAATAGATAAACAAACACAAACAAAACATCTCAAACAACTTAATCCTCAAAGATGTTCTTCAACGTCTGTGATCTCGACAGAGTCGCTGCAATCGAAGGCGCACTCTCCACAGCAATCAAAGTCCTCTCCCAGAACTTTGAATGGTCTGTGATGATGATTAGTTGACCATGTTGCACACCCGAGGAGTGGATGCAGATGTGGCTAATTCCAAAAGGTGCATGGAATCCTGATTGTGTGGCATCGAGTGCTAGCAGCTAATCAATACGGTTAGCATGGCTAGCCCTCGTTTCTGCATTTGAGAGCTCAGCACCTGTGACTGTAGCTCTGTGCTAATTTCAGCTTGATTATCATCAGAGCTCATCTGTTTCCTTGCATTCCCAAAACTCCAATTAGAGGACTTGGGTGCTGTTAAATTAAAGTATACAGCACTATACTGTATACAGCAGAGACAATTATTCATCTGTGGGGTTTTATATGGAAACTCCTTTGAACTACTGTATGCAATCATACTTTCAGCTGAGAGAAGAGAAACACAACTTGCTGAACACTAAGTGATAAACAGTGAGTCACATAATGCAGGATGTTATTTTGTAACTGTGCATATTTTCTGTCCTCTAAAGTAGTTCATTTAATGTTTCAACCTAGAAACCGGAGGCTGCAACATTGTCAATATTTCATTTCTACAACATGTCATTTGGTTCTACTCATATTCATGCAAGGTTATGTTTACCATTAATGACATTGTTGTCAACTGACTTGTGCTTTGAATTTGGTAAAGGCACAGGAATATCATTCAAATAACAAAATAAGTACCTCTGTATCATGCACACGGGCCTGTACAATAATATATAGCCATCACACGTTTTCTATGTGAAGCCAGTGCTTGCGGCTATCATTTCCCTGCCTTTGTTTCTCCCTCTTTTGAAGCAGGAGACGAGGCAGAGAATGACTCCAATAATGCAGAACCTATTTCTTACAAATCAAAAGAAACACCCCACCCAGTGTAATGACAACCATCCTCCTCGCCTCTGGTGCTTCTTTTTGCTCATCACAGAAAAGGAGGTCATGAAGGTTGGGGTGTACAGTATGTGTGTGCTGGTGTTTCCTGCGGTTGACAGTGTACTTACTGTATCGTGCCATCAAGCTGGCCAAATGACCAACAGAGATTATAAGATGTGAGATTCTCTGCACTGCGCTGGCCATGGAGCTTCTCTAGATGGTGTTTGTTTAGCCACGGTTTTGGTGTATGCTAAATGCACTGACTTTCACCTTAATGTATATCTCTACTACTTTATATCTACAATTTTCTTTCTCTGACATTAGGAGGGCCACTAAACAGGCCTTTAGGGGTTGTTTGGGGTTGTCCTCCTATTTTCAACAATGACTTTCTGACTACACTGAACAATTCATTTTCTGAGAAACCGTTTTTCTTCATATCAATTGTATTAACAAACAGAGATTTATCCACACAAAGAATGAAAACTTGATTACTATATTTTTACCTCCAGTATTCTCTTAAATGAGGGCCGCATGACATGAGCTTAAATCCCATGCTATTTAATTCTACCCTGTATTTAATCCCTCTCTGCAGATGGTCACCTGTCGTGGGAGTCTGTGCTCAAACCACTGATGGTTAGCCACTGTGGCTGGAGTCCTAATTAAGCCAATGCAGAAATATCGTTAGCCAGCATCGTAATGATGCTAATTGTTTGTTTCAACCCAGGAAAAGTGCATCATGGGCATAATGGGATAATAAGAAGCTCTAATGTCGCCCTCAATGGGATCGCACCTGCTTATTACACACTGAAAGCTATATTTAGTCACTGTAGGCACTAATATAAATTAGCCATATGTATACATGTGCTTTGGATGTTTGTGTTTATTTATGCTCCAGTGAATACCTGTGCACCGTTCAGGCTATTTGTTTTTCTGCATTGCAGTTTGTAGGTTTTGTCTAGAGAGGAAGGGAGAAGACGAGAGAGGAAGAAGAGAGCGGTTGTGGAGGAGGGTAGGGCAGGACTGACTTTCATATTCGCAGCGTGAATCCTGCAGAAAGTCATTAGCCACAACAATAGAATTTCTGCTCTATTTGCCTGGCATATTTTTCCATCTGGCCTCTGAAGTGTGCCACCCTCAGTCCAGAGTCTAAAGAAGTGCCCTCACACAAATAACTCCGTCCACTGCTGTTACAAATATGCAATGTCCTCCATGTGAGGATGTGATAGGAACAATATGATGGGCCACCACCAAAGGTGTGAACCCTCTCTGTCATGACTGCCACGAACATCTGCTGGACTGGTGATTTCAGAATAGAGGCCTCTTGGTTTGACGTCTTATCCAATGCATTTCAATATGTGAAGACATCAGCATTTAGTCTTGCATGGTTGGAAACCACTGGAGGCCTGGGGTCCATGCTGCAGTGCGGAGCTCATCATTACCAAGTGAACAATGCAGTATCACTCACATGGAACAGAATAAGCTCTCTAAAAATGAAATGAAAAATAATTTTCCCATTGTGTCTGCATTGAACTCACGGTAATCATCTCTCGTTGCTCTCCAACAATTAAACAGCTTTGGGAAAACTGAGATGCAATAATGAATCCAAACAAAACAGTCCTCCCACTGAAAGCCCAGTATATGGGAACTATGGGTGGGAGAGCTCTCATCTTTCCTCCCATCTCTCCTTCTATTGGTTGCTTTGCTTTTTCACTCTGTCTCCTATTAGCGGTCCAAGAGAGAGTGGGAGGAAGGAGGAATGTTTCCTGGCACGGGGGGGTCCTTTTGTTGTCTTGGTGACTGCTGCTGAGCCATCTCAGAAAAACTCAGGGCCCTAATACATCATCACCCTTACTCATGAGGCTCTGATATAATTCTCTATAGAACACCATTCTGTTCGACAAACACAACCCAGAACAACGTACCTCAAGACGCCATTTATCCTGGAAAATCTGCTTCCTGGCAATTATCCAGCTCCTTAACATTCACCAGAAATGTCCCTGTTCCTCTGCAGTTATTTGAGAGAAGATTGTTTTTCTATGTGTGCCCATTGGCTTTGAAGTGCCTGTTCTGCACCCTTTAAATATCTCTGTCTTTTCCTCCGAGACAAAGCCTCCTTCTAATTTCTGTGGCTGCGTGCAATCTTGGCGGACAGCCTTCAGATTTACATAGCGAAGTGGCCCACCTGCTCAGTGTTTGTCAAGCAGAGAGAGACGGATACAGTGTCTTTGTTTAAGATTGTAGATTTGATTAGAAGATTACTAATTCGTCCTTACAAAGCTTGGGTTACTTGAGTGCTTCATGTTTTTGGATTTAGAAAGATCCCGCATTTCTATTCCTGTGCTGTGTAAGTAGATAGCCTTATGTAAACAGAGCTATCTGTAAAAGCTACAGTAGACTCCTGCGGAAAATGATTTAAGGAAGCACAAGACAAACATTGTGATAAGTTTCCATTAAACATTCTTTAAGTTATGGAAAGGTCTCCACTAACTCTGGAATGCACAATTTACTTCTCCAGTGTCTGGCTCCCCCAGCTTTAAATGTACAAAGACCTGTTATTACTCTAAATGTGAGACCTTCATTCAGTGTTTTCCATCTTAATTTCTCTTAGAATTTCCTGCTGAGAACACACACCAACAAATGCTCACGTGTGCACGTTTAAACACACACACTGGCCTTATGAAACATTTCCCGGGAGGCTTAGTGACTGAGGAAGTGTCATGTAGATCATTTTCTCATTTCTCCTTTTGATGAAAGCTTGTTTGGAGAGCCCCCCACCCTCTCTGAAGGCAGAAACTAAAGGGACTGGACTGAATGAAGACGCTCAACGGGATATCATAGCTGTCAAGGCAATATTACATTCTGTGAATTGTTTCTTGGACCATTGTTAAATTGAATTACACTGCAACTGAATGATCAACATCATCTGCATACAAATACGGATTTAGATTATGCAGGGATTTAATAACAGCAGTCTGCGCATAAATGGCAATCTATTGCCCCCAAACCTGGTTTGAACTATATTCAAAGTCAAAGCACTGAAATAATCTCCTCCACTGTGAACTGACCTATTCTCAGTACCGTGTGGAAACCAATTCATTCCTGCTTCCCAGATATGTGATGTGACTCCAGTCTGGCAGGGGTGGACAGGAATGAACGGAGCGATAAGGAAGTCCAGACCCAGTCACCCACTGCCCATCGCAGAAAAGCAGACGTGTGACAGATCATAAAATTAACAGGCTGCTCTTTTTTTTTTTTGACATACAGAGCCACTGCACAAACAGAACTGCTTCCCAGAGATAGCAGGCAAGGCAATCACCACGAGAGACGAGTGGAGGAGGGGGGTGAAGGGGGTAGAAGATATGAGGGAAGAGCAGGGTGGAAAGATGAGCCACATATCCTGCTAAGAAGAAGTACTGTTTCCTGAAATTTTACTTAAGTACAAGCAACAGGAATGCTGGTTTGTGCTATAGGACAACCATTTGGCCCACGACTGGGAGCCATCATATGTTCCTAAATGAACAGCAGATGCTTCAACTCGGACATGTGCAGGTGTCTAAAACGTGGCCATGTGGCTATGCAGAAGTTAAAAGTATATGTTATCCTTAGCAATGAACCCAAGATGGTGTCATAACATTGCTTGTTTAGTCTGAAGAACAGTTTAAAATCTGAGATATCTGGTCATGTACCGGGCAAGTACAGGGCAAATTCTGACCTGATGACAGTCTGGATTAAAAATCAGGGGATTACCAAAGCCAACTGTGAAAAAAAGTAGAGTAGTGAAGATGGCTTCTTGTAACTGGGCAGCACCTGTTACTATGGGTTTTTAACATTTACCGAGGCGGCCTTAGGTGCCGTGTCACAATTGTATCTCACAAAGATACAATTTAAAGATATCTATCACCCACGTCTTCTCCCCAGCCCTCTGAGCTGCTCCTCCAGGATGACCAACCATAGCCATCTCTGCTCCAGCTGATAACCTCTCCCAAAGCAGGGTGCCGGTGTCACCGCTGGCCAAAGCAGTGCAGTGTTCGGAGCATATTTTCTGCTTCAATAGACCCAGTGTTTTTGGAATTCTATTGACTCTGCTCCTGCTGCTGATCTGAGTAAGGAGAAAAAATGAAATAAGGTGACAGCGGAGAGATGTATAAACCTGCCCTCCATGATGGAAGTAAAGATTGAGAGGACTGGTGCTGAAGTGGGTTTGGGCTCCAGGGTGTACAACCTGTATGTGCCTTTGTCCCTAACACCACTGAAATGTCAAATCTGACCTTTTTGTTCAGTCCAAATGTTATTATTTTCATCACGTACAAGTCCCACTTGGTTGCCTGTCACTCATATCCCTCAATCTTATTCAATCATCCTTTTCTTATCTAGCGCCTGGCTTCGAGAACATCCAATTTCTATGTCTCTCTGTGCCGGTCTATGTACTGAACATCTTTTTTTCTTTCCCTCACCATGGTTGGGTAATTAAGTTCCAGTAGAATGTGTTAACTTTCATGAACATAAATTTATCATTATTTCACATTGATTCAGTGCTAAATGCTCAGTCCTTAAGGTCTGGTCATAACACAAAGTACCACAGTAAATTTCATCTGCGCATACTCAAAATTGTGCTAGAAGTTTGGTGATGTAGTGACTACTCACAAGGCTACTTGCTTAACGACTTAAGCTTTATATACTAAATGTATGTTCTGTTAATAATGTGTAATAATCAGACTGATGGGACAGCTGATGGGACAAGCACCAAAATGCTAGCTAGGCAGGAACATGTTACCATAGTCTCAGCAGACTTTCTTGTAGCGATTGTACACCAGAGTTGGCTCCCCGCACAAAAATATGGAATCAAATATAAAATGTTATTGGATTGAATGGATTAAATTCCAATAATTCATCAAAATTCTCCTTTTCAATTAACTGTGTGTGGTGATAATGCCCTTTGTTCCAGTGTGCATTATGTGATGCTGCCAGAATCTGCAATAGTGAGTGTGGCTACAGCCCAGCAATGTTCTTGGGTTCTTAGACACAATCACTCTCTGAACTAGGTATCTTGTACCTGTCAGCACAATGTCTAACAGGACAATAAGTTCACAAAGTTTAGTCAAGAGGAGGAGGACAGCAATGGAGGAAAGTTTCTTTGGTGCAGCAATTTATATTTCCCCAGAAGAGGTGTACATCGTACAACACACTGGACCGATTCTGTTTTGGACTCTTAACCTTTCCTGTTATCTGTTGGGGTGGTTTGTCATTGGTTAACAGTGCAAGTTCATTTGTCAAAATTCATCAACGTTGAACAAAGTTTTTGCAAACTTACTTTACCCGCCAAGCCACATGACCTATCTGTTGAAATGAAGTGATTTTGTTTGTAAAATGTGTTTTAAATGTTGGTGTGACTGGGCCTTTACATCTTCCAGCTCAACATTTGGACAGTAAATTGGTTTCAATATGACAACATTAACGTTGACATTCCCACAAATCGCTGCTCACAATGTCACTGGTGCATTGCCTGTATATTATTCAGAAAACATCATCTTTAAAGCACTGATTAATATGTATAACTCCCCAACCTCTCAAAAAGTGAGAGCTGCTCTCTCCACCAGAACCAGCACGGTTACAGTACCGTGAAGAGAGCACAGTTATGAAATGCCACATTGAATTTGGGTATTATGTTGAGACACTGGAGCTGCCAGGCTCCGTGGGATTTATAACGTAATGAAAAAAAACTCCTCCGTGCCATGGCCTGTCTCATTTGGCCCCCACGTCCGTTTCCCATAATGCTGGGCCACAGGGAGTCAAGTGCTCTGAATGGTCCTCTCCCTCGGATCTAATGTGTGCCCCACGCTGTTGTCAGAATGACTTAGCTGTTACCTGGTGAGAGGTGCTAAACGTCATTTGAGTTCTTTCACAACAGAAGGCGTGCGGGGTGGCTCGGTAGAGCTGCTTCCCAGGGACACGTCATGCTGCTGAAAGACAAGACTTTAAGAAACTGATGCTTGCTATTTTTGGAAGTGAAGCAACAAGGACACACGAACCCACTTCATGCGTGTACCCATGCATCTGTTCTTCTGTCCTCATCCTTCTTCCTCCTCTTGCCAGACATGCTCTCATGCACGCAGGCACCGCTCAGAAAAGCTCTTTGCCCAGTCCCACTTCAGCCACGCAACATCCTGACTGATGACTCCCTCAGTAGCTCTCTAAATGACTGTGCCCATAACCATTAGAAAATATGGAACATGAGCACTAAGCTAGCGTAGAGAAACATACACTGCCGATTAATCAGGGAGGGGGCCTTTCCCCTGTCTGACGCTAGCTGCTGTATTACATGGGCACAGGGGACAACTCAACACTGAGGAGGCCAATAAAACAGCACATTCTCATGGGGAACCGAATGCTGCCAGGCCATCCGCCGTCACCGGAGTCTGGTGATGTACTGGGCCATTAAAGCCCAGCGATACTCGATACTGGATGCCTGCAGGGGGCCGTGGGTCTGTTCTCATCTCGCCTTTTACAATCTGGCTAATTTCTGTGGAGGAAATCTATGTGCACAGTTCAATTCTAATGAAGTCAGGGACATTTGTGTGAATAAGCAGGAGAAATGTAACTCCATATCCATATGGGTTTTTGTGGGATGCTGGATGTGAGCTAATTGCTGAAGGTAAAAGTGACATCGATTCAAATTACTTTAGAGAACTCTTTTCAGCTTTCAGTGCGACTCATCGTGAATTGCTATTACCTTTTTGAGGAAAACAGAAGCTCAATTCAAGGATGCCATTTTAATTATTTTTTTTCTCCTTTCAGTTTCACAAAAAAAAAAAAAAAACAAAGCAAAGGAAACTGCTGGGATTGTTTTTAAGTTACCAACATGGCCCACTGCCCAACAAGGAGCTTGGGGGAATAACATGTTAAGTGGAGTTGTGAGCTAGAGTCCTGCACTGTTGTGCTAATGTTTATTGGCCACAAACAGCCAGGCACAGACTCTCTACCTTATCCTACACATGAAAGCCTGGCCCGATTTCAAAGTTTCCAAAGAGAGCACAGTCTGCAAAACACCTGCGAGATAACACTCAGGGAGGATTAAACTGCCATTTGACTCTTTCTCTCCCTCTACCTCGCTCTGCCTCTCTCCCCCTTTTCATGTGTCGAGTCTCAAGTAAAGACTGCGACTGTGGCATTCCTGCAGCCTCCAAAGGAAGACTCGCCGATATCATTCAGAAGTGAGCCCCTCGGATTTGTTTACTTAATCCAATATTTATGCTCTGTGTATGTTAGCGAATGCAAAATAGTTTGTGCCTCCAACAAACAAAACACACGGTCCCTAGATAAATGCGAGGAAATACAGGAATGGTTTGGAGGGGAAAAAAAAGAAATAGGGAAATAAGAGTATTAAGGGAAAGTCTGCGAGGAATGTTTGTGGCTCGCAGTAAAAGCAGTTAGCCGGAGTCCAACCTGGGAGGAATTATCACAGCAGGCAAATTAAATGTGTTCAACGTCTCTGCTGTTCACTTTTTACCACTGCTTGTTGACAAAGTAATGCATGGGTCTGGCCAGAGCTTAGTCAAATTGCAGCAGGAGTGTGCAAAATCACGTTAAGCAAGCGCAAAATTATAAGTCAGTGAACAACGCGTGACCAGATTTGTCTGTCTGCGCATGGAAAACAAGTGGAAATGCAACTTCAAATTCAAGACTGATTACTTTCTACAGCTCCGAATTGAGAGCATAAACTAATCGAGCAGTCAGTGTGAGAGTGATGCAACAACACCTCGAGGACACGCGGCCCATCTGAAACATTCTCCATCCCTTTGATCGCATTTGATTTTCTCAGAGGGAGCCATGTGTCTGATAGCTCTTGCCATATCTACGCCAAGCCATGATGTTCTCCCAGAGGGGAACCCTCCATGTCCAGATGAATTGGTCAGAGGATTCATTTGCCACTAATCTACCCCCCCTCCAAGCCCCAGCCAAGAACGCGTTTATGGTCACGCTGCCTGGTAGGAAGTCAGGACCCCTGTTATGGCTGTCAGTGAGTCGCCCACAGCCTGGCTAGCAACTGAGCATTACAACTTGTTCCAAGCAAGAAGGCTTTTGCTGGACTACTCCAGGCCGCCGGAAACATATTGCGGTATGTGTGGATGATATAGTGATGAGGCATTTCCCTTTAGGCAAAATGAAATCACATTTATTTTTAACATCTTTGACTGTTCAAGTCCCCCAAGGCTCCATAAGTGTGGGCCTTATCAGCTGGCAATAACCGATAAAAAACATCTTCCCCATAGCATCACATGAACATAGATAAACACACACATAAACAGATAAACATTAATCTGTAGTGTTGTATACTACATTTCACATGTCATATATTTATTTGTATGTGCTGCACCCAGTCCTTATACATGGAGTTTCCATTTAATATAGAGTACTGTTTGTCATGGCTGAAATAAAGGTTCTTTGAGCATATGTATTTTAAAAGCTCTGTGGAGCCATGTAGAACAATGTGTTACATAGATCTAAGTGTCAAGCAAGCTGATTGTGATACTGACTGTAAATGTGACACTGAAAGACCAACAAAGTGAACAAGCCACGTAAACATTTGTCTATAGTTCAAACCTTTCAATGCCTTTAAACCTTTAAATACTGGCTTGAACTGATGTTGAACGGTGGCACCCTGTGGACTTTTTGGCCACTTGTAGCACTATAGAGTAAAAAGCTTTTTAGAGATGGTTCCCCACGGAAACGCACAGGCACATGCACGAGCACATGAAGATGAACAGGAGTACACATTCCTGCTACTGAGCCACAATAGACAGTACCATGCAAAGTAACACAGTAGCATGCAAAGAAATGCAGCAACGCCCCAACACAGGTGAGGAAGAAGAAGATCGCTAGCTAGCAAACATGGACGTAAACAACACGCATTTAAATACACTCGTCAGATGTGTTATAAAAGTAAAAATTAAGCTGCTTTTGGTAATCCACAGGGCTTCACTATGAACAAGAAGTAGTCCCTTGAGCTGTGGTTCATTTTCTTCATTTTGTCATTTTAAGTGTTGAGAGCTCCACAAATTAAATTCCATTCACATCTATTGGTGGCAAAAAAAATAAAAATAAAAAAATAATTACAAAATCTGGAAAAATAAAACCCTTCAAATCAAACAGATCTGCTGGATTAGAGGTAAACAAAATTGTTCTCTTTGAATTTGGGGACCCAACCCTTTAAACAACCCTGATCATTACCCTAAATATAACTACAAAAACAACCCAATCCTGTTAACAGCTCCCCCCATTTACTTTCCCATGACCTCAGGCATGATGATGAGCACAATGAGGTAGAACGTCATGTAGACTTAAGCTAAATGAGTTGTGAGGGCATTATTTATCATCAAAGGACTTTCTAATTACTCTTGATAGTTTAACATGTTGAAGAGAACACCAAGAAGATGAACTTTAGCTCTTATCGCCAATCTGTAGCTGAGGCTGAATTAAGGATTGGCCCTGCACATAATCACTTGGCACACTCAATTATAAAAATAATTAGAATATTAATTAGAATTTCTCATTAGTGCGCCCTGTTGTTTTAGGAAATGAGTTTAATGATAGGAAAGCCTCTGGTCTTCAACCTTCCCAGCAGGGGCACAGTTTACCCTGAGAGCAGGAGTCATGGCCCGGGGATAAGTAGCAGAGCATTGTGGGAATATTATCAAGAAAAGCAAACAATGATGAGGTGGAGGCAACATGAGGTATGGCAAAAAGGAGAGGCTTCGACTGGGGAGTGGCATGTTTAATTGTGGAGCCAGGGGGGTATTTACACAGTTAACGTCTAACCCACATCTGTAATACAGCACTGTGCCTACATCCTGTTCCCAAGCTACGTGATGATGAGACTATCATCATATCATCTGGGGTCCATCTGAATCAGAGGCAGAATAATGTGGCCCAGTGCTTTTGTGAACTTCCTTCCACCGACACATGCTTACAGAGTCCTGCTCGAAAGCAAATCTCATTTTGTGTCTGCAGGCTTTCTTTTAATTCTTTCATTTAACTCTGTACTCTTGTTATCTACCATATTTCCTTTTAGTCTCAGACCATTCTGTATCCCACAAGACATGGTGCTGTAAATTCAGCTTGAATGGGATCTTTCAATTAGCCCTGGCCCGTGTTTGTCTCTAGAATATTAATGCTTCCATTTCTTTCCTTTCGTCAGTGGCCGCGTGTTGCATTCATCCCACAGCAGACAAGCAGAGAGGCAAAGTGTAGAAGCTGGAGACCTATTCATCTGACGGGAAGGTTAGTGAATAATCAGCATGGGCCCACCACGACACTGGATTGCACTGGAGACCAGGCCAGGTGCTGCGGTTCACAAAGTTATTTATTAACTCAGATCAGCATTCAAATTTATTCTGCTGCCACAGCTGCCATTCCCACGGTCATCTCACAGAGACACTCTGCGTGTTTATCATCTCTCTGTCCCTCAGTCTTTATCTTTGCCGTCTCGCTTGTTCTCATTTGTTATTTTTCCTCTTCGACCCCCCCGCACCTCTTCTTCCCCTGCCTTCATTTGCTCCAAATGAAAATCCCCAAAAAAACAAAAGTCTTGAATTCAAACAACACTTCTGACACCGGATGAGTTCATGAGATGCCATACATATTAAAAAGCTGTGTTGACAGCCACAGCCGTGGGACGTGAAGCCCTATTTTTGCAGCGTGTCTTCGTTCTGATAAATAATTTGTCTCTGAACTTTCAATTCCACTGTTAATTTATAAATAAAACCCGCCTCACACGATCCCATGATGCGCATGTAAGCTGTCAGCGCATGTGGATCCATATGGGCGATATATTCACACTTGTCGGATTGAGCCTCTGCAACAGCTTTTTGTAACCTACATACAATAACGCGGCACAATAACGTGTCAGGCATCAAAGTGATCCCACTGACTATCCATGGAAACCCATTTCACTTCAAATCAGCCCGCACACAAACCTTTTACAAACCCTTCCATCTGACTCCCTTTGAAAAAATAGATCATCATGTTTGACAAATAAACCCACATGGGTAAACAGGTGCACCCATCCCCTCTGCTGTGAAAGCGATGACTGCGGCGATTGCCAATTTGCATGAGTGACTTGAGGTGTCTAAACAGTGAGGAAATAGAGCGCTGCCTATTATAGCGTGCTATTGATACCACTGCCTTGTGTGCCTCCTCTGAGCGCAAAGAAACGCCTTTCATCTTTTGTCGGGGCACACAATGCTGCTCGTATTGTGATTTTTTTTTTTTTTTTTTGGAGCAGGAAAGCTGAAATGATGGGATGTTCCAATGTGCCATTGTATGTTTTTCCATCAAGTTTTCATATGTAGCTGACAAATGACTACACAGACCTCCATCGCTACAGAGACCGCTCTCTGGGCGACGCAATTTCTCTCTTTACATATTCGGCAAACGCACGCTGGTGCAACAAAGAATGATAATGCTCTTTGCCTTGGGGCAGTGCGCTCTGCAGTATCACAGTGCATATCCAACACTGTTCAGCAGCGTCAGCTGGGGAAACAAAGAGGCCGCAGCCAAAGGAAGGAGAGTCCAACTGCCCTTCACAACCTCTCACGGTAAATGACGGTTGAGACCTTGCTTGTGGAAAACGCCATGCAGACAGCGACAGAGAGGGAGCAGAGGACGTGCCACACAGGCTACTCATTTGTCTACATGTTGATGTTATTTCACTCTTGCACCTACCTATGGGAAATTTCCCAAAACATGACCTGCAGATTTGTTATTCTTTGTTTAATAAGAAATTTTGAATTTACAATCAACTACAACAGTGTATTGCTGTAATTTTTGCATTTGTACCCATTATGATGAAACCCTAATGGCCAAGAAATGACTGAGATTGGGAAACTCTTGTTGTAGGTAAAACTAAAAGTGCCTGCACCAACATCCTTGTGATAATCCCTAATTTCACAGTAAAGCTCAAATAGGGCAAATACAGGTAGCCAAAGCTGTACCAATTTACACTTATTTACACCAATTTACAGCTTTCCTTCCTAACCTGTCTGATCCTAAGAATATGATTATCTCACTTCTCATGTGTCCTTCCCTTTTAAAATCAGCACAATTTTTGAAGAATATTATTGGAAAAATCAATATGAAAGCCTGTCATGCAGACACAGGAACTGGCCGATTGAAAGCAACCTTGGAACCCCATTGTTTGAGTAATGCACTACTTGACTGACCTCATCATATCAGTGCACTGTGACCCTGTACATCAAGGTGGTAATACGTGAAGTGGAGGCTGTTAGCGCCCCCTCCTCCTCTACCCCTCACCCAGTCGTTCATAAACCACTTCCTCCAGTTTGTAACTGGAAGTAGCTGTCTGCATGTTGACCTTGCCGTGCTCCATTGATTTGGGTTCTCGAAGCTCGGGTTGTCTGCATTTATTAAGATCGGAAACGGATTGGGGGTTGGTTTGAGTTGACAGGTTTGACACCAGACACCAGGTACCTTCCCCTGATGCTTTCAGGTCTTCTGACACAAGTCTAATAGGCTCTGACAGGGTCTCTGAATAGAAAATGTTAATGACCGAGTATGTTAGCAAGATGTTACTAACGCTAGCTGATATTATCAAAGGGTTTGGGGGGCTGGGTGGGAGTCTAGAAGGTGACTGGATATCCAAGGTCCATGACTGCTCTGAACAAAGGGAAACAGTAAAATGTTAGAAAAGAAAACAGAAAGGAGAAATTGTGGGTCCTGAATATCTGCAGCAGGCATAACAATATGCAATTATGGGCCTTCAATCAATCTATTTAGTCCATTTTAGATGGATTTTAATGCATAGCAATAATCAGTACATTTTCCATTCAGCAAAAACAGCCTGGCTTTGAAAGCAAAAGACAATTTTGATAGTTACACAGCAATTTCAGTTATTTTTTAGTGTTGGAGAGAGATTCTTCAGCTGCAATTTTTAATAGTTTCAGGCATTCATGAGGAGGTGGTGGATCAATTTGGCCAAACATAGAGGAGTTACATTTATTTTTCAGTTCGTTAAAAAAAAACAACCCTTCCATGTCTCTAACATTCAACCTTGAAATCGGAATGTTAAAAGCTCCACCTTGATGAAACCAAATAATTAATTATTTTTTGAACGGATGTTTTAAAGAAGAGCAATGAAACCAAACGCTAACGAGCATTTCCCCTGATTTTTATGAAAAGATCAGCTGAACAGAATAAGGTGATTTACTGATTTTTCAGTACTGAGCGTAATTTAAAAAAATTCCAAATGGCTAAATTACCTTGATACAAGAAGAAAAGGAGGAAAAGACTTGAGTGTCTTATTCATTTTTAGGATAATTTTGGTAAAATGGAATTTTGTTCAAATTCACAGTGAGGACTCTGAATTGCACTTGCTCTTGTGCTTCTAATCAAAAAGGTACACTTCAGCACACCAGACACTGCTTGTCCAGCCCATGAGTGACCTTAAAGGAGCTAACTCCAATCACTGCCAAAAAATTCACTAAATTAGACGTCACATTCAGGTTAATTTAAAACCATTTTCTAAAAGATAGCTTCCCGCTGAGTAAGTAAGGAGTAAAAGTTATTCTTTTGTTCTGACTCTGCCACAGAGAAAGAATGTTTGAATAAAAAAAAAGTCTGCAAGGTTATAAAGGGTGAAATGAAAGATGCAAAGGCTTATGGCAGATTTGTGAGAGAGGTTTGGCCGGGGCATGTAATTTTGTACTGAGTTAGACAGTTAATCAACCAAATGTGGGTTTGAGTTCAGGTTTCAGCAAAGATGTGCCAGGTAGGGGTACATACTGCTACTGCTCAGACCACGTTGGACATCAAATTAAATCCGACTGTCCTCACAGGAAAACATTAGCATTGGTTGTTTAAAATGACATTAACAATAGGTTCAGAGCAAACGTGTAGATTTACATTTCTACATTACACAAAAAGTCCAACATAGATGGTTCAGGTACATGATTTGGTGTACAAAGCAAATTTCTCTGCTAGAAACTGCAGTCCGACCAACAGTCCACTTTGGTTTCTTTTAGACAATCATTTAAACATTCAGCAAGCAGTTTAATTTGCCTTAACTAAATCATACCTCAAGCAAGAGAGTAGCAGAACAGAAAATGTTCAAGAAATAAGGATGGTCTTGAAAGGGATCAGGATGGAGCCTGTAGGCACTAAATTGTTTTTTTTAACCATGACCATAATCTTTCTACCCTTAATGCAGCCCTTTTAACCACAACCATGATCTTTTCAGAAGCCTAACAAAGCAGTTTTTGTACATAAATCTTGACAAACCAATATTGATGGCATCATTTTGGACTGTGTCATGCAGTCATTTAGTTTAAGTTGAGTTTTGGAAGCATTGACAAATTATGTTGTCCAGCTAGTACAATTGCCAGATCATAAACAACTTTTATGGAATGTTGCCGCAATGCAATCACAAACAATATATATTGGCTGTGTTTTTGTAGGACTTCTTTTGAATTTTACTGGCAGTGATACATTGACACATACAAGGCCTTTGAGTCCAGTTCTTAGTAGCTGTCAATATCCTTAAATACAGTAGAGAAACCAAATTCATGAGATGATACAGACATACATACAGCTAAACAAAGATCTAATGTTAACACTATCCACTGCAATAATACATTCTCTTACATCTAGAAAATATCATTTGCAGGCTGTAGCAGCGCTATGTTATTAATAATGATATGTTGTGACAGATTTTAACTCATCAAAAAATAAATTCCAACTCCTGTGATTTGGATATTACACTTATTTATATAGTGTATATTTTCAAAGATTTTGATTACATTTCTATTAATTATTCAGCTCTACTTTCAGTGAAAACTGAACACTCTGACATTTCAAAAATATTTAAAATTGCATGACTTAATAATTTCCGGGAAGTCACTAAAGATTTCTATACTTGTTTTCAAACAAATAAAACATTATGGTTCAAAGTAGGACAGTTATTTTACATCCCAGCTCACTCATCCAGTCCAGTCGTGCCCTCTGGGAACAACAGGTAAATTAAGAACATTGAAGGATATTTCACTTACAAAGGTTCCAAAAACTTTCCTACTCTATGGCTCCCTGGGATGATTTAATTCTGTGAGTTGCAGTTGAGCACATGAACTTTTCTCATACTTAAAAAGCCTGCTCAGTTTGTTCAAAAGGGTTTGAGTAGCATGTTTGTAATGCTACACCTGTTGTGATCCTCTCTCTTTCTCTTTCGATTCCTTTACTCTTCATTTTGTGTCTAAATCTGGTTCCAAAAGATTACCGCTCACTAAGCCTTAACAGGAAATCTTAAGCAGTATCCTTTCACATTTTCTATGCTGTGATGAATCAGGCACCTGTTGATTAACATGCTGTCTGATTTGGCCTTTTGCCTCAATGGGAAACTGTCACATCGGGCCTGTGCACACACGCTGATGCCAGATCTAAAAACTAGATTTGACTGAAGTGATTTTTTCACAGAAACCCTTGCTAACTTAATATTATATCGACCTATGTATATTTTAAAGTCACCCTCTGATTCTTCTGTGATGAATGAAGGCAGACATTTTGAAACATGGTTTGAAACAGTTTCTGAAAAAAGGGTTGAACAAGTTAAAGCACTGATGTTGCTGCTGCAAGAGATTAGCTGCTGGAGCAAAAAAAAAATACAGAGTAAAACATGTTTTTTTGGAAAAAGAAATGTTTTTGAGAACAGTGTGTAGCTAATCATACATAAGGGTTGCCTGGTTCCACGCACTCATACTATTTCAGGCATTGAGTGTCCTTTTATGCCTCTACCTCCTAATAGCTAAGCTCTATTGATTTTCCCTCCAAACATCTGTCCTATTAGTATGTTCTCATCAAATCTCTGATGAGGCCTATTTCCAAGATGAGATGGAGCAATCCATGCAGCCATAACAACAGAACCCCATTAATGCAACCCTGAAAATGTACCTACAAGTAGATGGAAAAGGATGGAAGAAGTAAACAGGGACCATGGGATAAAATGGAAATAACCATGAAATAAAGGAGTTCAAATCATAAGCAACATTACTTCTGGGTTAAGAGTGGTCTCTTCATAAATGCAATCAGTCTTAATTTAGCTAGGGCCTGTTCTGAATCAGGATGGGCCTCATTTTACCAAGGTAACTAATTTCTATTAGCTTCAAGCTGAGAGACGAGAAATTGGGGTGGGGGCGGAGAGGGGAGTGGTACGCCCAAGCTTGGACAGCATCTGTAATTGGGTCAGGCATACATTTCTCAAAGGTAAAGACAAAGTGGCAGTTCTGTTTCCTGTTGTTCTCTTGTGTTTCCATTATTAACAATGAACGACAGTATAAATGGCTCTTTTTTAACAACTACATAAATCTTTCCTACGGTTTGCAAATCCATTCAGCAAAGGATAAATGCCCTGTGTTATAAACAGTGACATTTAGGACTACTCTTGCATATTTAGCTCACCCAAAAATGGGCCAGTAGTGTTTGTACATTGTTACTTTACTTCTGATGTTTGATTTCAGAGAGTAAAGATCGATATTAGCCACAGAAGAGGTGCAGATTTTAAAATAAATACTGGGCCACAGATGGGCGAGACAATCACATAATAACACATTTTGAATTATGTATTCCTTTCTCCGTTCATTCTATGCCTAACTTCTTCTGAGGAGGAGGAAAAAAATCAGCTTGTGGAACATTACTGCATGATGGGCATCAGAGGGGATTTAGAAGTGGATATAGCGAATGCTGACAAAAAAATAGGTAGGTATGCCTGCATGCAGGCCTGTAGTCATCATCCAGAAGATGAAATGTGAAGTTTATGGAATAATAACTATGAATATGCAGCAGGCAGAATGCTTGAGAACTGTGGGCAATTTTGGTTTAATGGCTGTGTTTCTAAAAAAAAAAAAAAAGGCATATGTGGACTGCGACAATAGGTTGGATAACAGTGGCAGGAAGACATAACAGCTCCTGCACTCGTAATAACTGCTCTCAACCTTTGTAAGCCTATTTCCAGTGTCCTTTATGTTATTTCTTCCCCCCATTCTTCTCTTAGCAGAGGGAATGTGCAGTTTATGGTGTCACAACTCAACTTTAATAGTTTTAATATTTAATGTTTCCCATCTCCTCCCCAGGATAAGAGAATGGAAGTCTTCATGTTGAAGAGACCATAATGTCACCAACCTGAGGAGACAATTATCCTCGTCCCTCCAAGTTTCTGGGAGTCAAAGACTGTGTCAGACGACACTAACCAAGGTTCCACCTCTCACCCCTGTCTTGTCCTACATGTGAACATGACTCCGCTCACTCAGTTACTGCGGGTTAAGAATGTCACTGAAAACCATCTGGCAGAGCAGGTAGCACACAGAGTGAGGTCTATATCAGGGTTTGTTTGTGAAAGAGAAGGTTCCTAAGTGTTTGATTCCATTAAAAAGGATTAGGTAGCAATACTGTTGATAGAAAGAAGAATGGAGGCAAGGGGGGGCGTGAGGGGAGAGGCATGAATCATACAGAAAACGTGCGTGTGTGTTGGAACCTCTGAAACAGCTGTGCAGTGCCTCATAAATGCACCATGGAGACAGGTGCTCCCTAACATGGAAATACAGCCGCCATGCCAAAAGGAGAGGCCCTATTTCACGCGGCGCCGTGGGACGGGGCGGAGTGGATTCACGGTTCATCTCCGCTGACCCTTCTGTCCTTCAAGAAGATTAGCCCGAGCACATCAACTCCGAGCCAAAATGGATGACGGCCCAACCGCGAATGTCTGGGTTCATCCTTTTTCTGACATTCTGGCAGGGGGGGAGTGGTGGACATGTAATCAGTGCTAAAAACACAGCGGGGGGAAGCAATACAAGAGGTACTGATGCGTAAAACCGGACTGCACGGTGAATGCTGAAGCCTTCAGCATTCTCAACAGCTCTTCAATCAAATTGATGCAATTGCCCTTTTTTTTTTTTTTTTTTTTTACAAACGCCCCGAGATGGTGACAGGCCCCTTGGCCCATGTCGCCCCACCCAACCCCCCATGCTTAAAATGAAGTCTGATTTCAATATGAAAGTGAGCTTTGCACATAATCAAGCAGAGAGGGGGACCTGGAATTGGACACACACCAATGGTTGCAATCCAGTGCTTTTAATTCATGCTGATGCCCCTGCTCTGCACTTTTTTTTCCGCCTTAGCTGCATGTTTTCCATATATTACACATGACCATGGGTTGAGATAATAAGGTTTCAACCAGGGCAGATACATATATGCTCCTGTGCCACTGTGACTAATGTGAATCCAGCACCCTACAAAGGACAACAGGTTCTCAGAAACTCAGAGAAGATTAACACAATTTTATATGAAATGTAATACCGAGGGCATGTCTGTATTGAGTGTACTATCTGAAGCCTGCTGGAGATTTTAAACACAATGTTTTTCCAGCCACTACCCTAAGACAAGGTCTCACCGTGGAATTTTGTATTCAGGCACTGCAGCAGTTCAAATGTGCAACAAGGAAAAGGGAGAAAGTAAAACTTCAAAGACTTCTACGTGAACCCTCCCTCCTTCTCTGTGAATAGACTCAAGTTTCTCAAATTTATTTGGACCGACGACAGAAGACGGAGGACGCACAAAGGTGTCTGGGAAGGGTTTAGAACTCCCCTGGCATCACCCTGCTGGGTTAGGAGGTTAGCAGGTTGGTACATGACATACATATCCTGCCAACTGATGCTATTTTTGTTTGGGCACCTGTGTGGAAGCTGGTTGGAGTGACAAACAAGTGCAGACTCTGTCCTCCAACACTTCAGAGCCCCTGCACTCTTCACAAGTGACAGTTGCTGGCATGCTACAGTGACTTTTGAATATAGTGTTGACGCGCCCTCTTGCCTGCTGTGCTATATTCAGTTGACTGGGATTTCTGACTGGAGTCTCATCATATTCTTGATTCAAAACTATGGTTTAATAATGGAGACTTGTTCAATGATTTTGGATTCCCACTTGCTTTAATGGTGTTTATTTATTTAGGTGGCAATAATTCATTTTTTACTGCTGCTTAACAGAATATGAATATGTTTTTTTAAAGAGAAAATTGGCAGGATCTGACTGTTGATCAATACCAATGACTTAATAAATACTTTTCCAGCTGCAGAGATATCTGGCCTTAAAACTCTTTGTTTTGGCCTGTGCTGTCTTTGGAGCCAAAATGTCATTCTAAGGCCAAAAAACAAATTACAAATCAATGTTCTTATTTTAGCGTTTAACAGCATTTGGGCTGCATCCTGCAGTAATCACACATTGCATTCATTCTTGTAATGAAGGCAGTCACTTTAGTGACTTTTTGTAGGTACTTTTTGTACCTTAATTGTTGTATTATGAGACAAAGATAAAGGTTAAAAATGATCAAAGTTTAATTCACACACCTTTGGTGGTGTAAAAAAATAATGAGTAATTGGTGACAAAGGCAAAGTTTCAAGTCAAATGAGATTCCTGTCCAGACCATTGTTACACTTTATTGTGACAAACAGAGTGCAGGAAGAAATACTGTCCAACTAATTTTATGGTGTTTGAACTAATGGTTACTTTTTAAATTGGAACTGATTTAGCTGCAAATTGGCTGAGAATCTTTTTTTTAAGTGAGGCAGTGTGAAAAAATGGGAGCTAATTCTGCATTAGAGGGCTCAGTGGTTTTGAAAGTCACGAAAAATATTCACCTGAAAGACGACATTACGGTGTAATATAATTATATTAGGCCTGTACTGAATTTTTATACATTCAAAGCTTCTGTTGAGGTTTTCAACCAAATCCTTGAATGTCTGTCATTATATTTTACAACATCATCACCTTAAAAAAATCAGGAATGAAATGATAAACTTTCTTTAATTAATATAACTTGTCAGTTTCTTCAGAATATTGTAAATACATGTAGGCTGCAGGGTAGTCCATTAAGGGTATGAAATGGTGCTGTTAAATCGTTGATGAACCGGCCTGATAATACAGGCACACGCCTTCCTTTGTGTGCGGCAAGCTGACCATTCTAGACAATGCTTGTGATCCCACCTGAAGCGCTGTGGCGCATTTCATGAGTGTCCGAGTAGTCGCTCTTCGCTCGGCTCTGCAGTAAATCAGTGGATTTTTGGTGGATGCCAGCCCAGAAGTGTCAGATCTGCACAGCGCAGATCAAACTAGCTGGAAGCTTAAGTCACAGGAATAGCATCTGGTTGATTTTCAAAATAAAACACCCTGTACAAATTTCCAATTGTAAAAACAGTCAAAAGGGAAACAATTCAACTACATAGCCTATTTACTCATAGTAGAGACACATAAACCAAGGAGAAATGATCAAATCTGAGCAAGTCAACAAAGTCTGGCAGACAAAATGCTCTGCTACTGATACGCTCCTGGTGGGATATCTAGCACATAACAGTGCCTGGTGGGATTCAGACATGAACACCAAAAAATACGGACTGAAGCAGAATATTTAGTTTGAACTGTGTCAATTATTACATCTACCTTTTTTAAATACATTTTAACTTTTGGACTTCACAACAGTCTGGAGGAAATGGAAACGATTGGATCACACTAGTCGGAAACACTTCCACACAGCCACCGCTGGAAGATAATTCTACAAGTAGTATAATGCTGATAATACTAGTGTGTAATTTTTACCTGCAACTGTGCAGTAACACTAGGTATAAACAAAATGAACTCCACTAGAGCTCTGTGAAATGTTCATATGATGTCTGCTTACATATACTCTTAAAAGCACAGGATGTTCTCCCCCACTAAGTCATAGGAATGGTGCCATAAGGATGTTCTAATGGCGTCTGCCTGATGTCTTCACCATGTCACATAAACCTTCATTAGTGTTCCCGCTGTCTACATGCTGACGGCTGTGCGTGGCAGGTCAAAGCCATTACTACTCAGCGTTGCCAAAGACAATAGCATGTGTAGAGGTAGGTTTAGCTAAAACCACTCCTCTATTGGATTAGGAGGCCAATGAGAGGGAAAGGCGATACCCCGTAATGATGTGTCGTGGCTGCCTGAAAAGGCATAGTCTGTGATGAATCGGAAGGTTTGGCCTCATAAATTATAATTATTTTGTGCCAGCACGGTTTGAGCGAGCCACTTAGCATCGCAGCATCTATCAGTCCACCCATATGGCACAGAGATTAACGCTGGACATTTTTTTTTCTCCTCCGAAAAAATGTCATTAGTGCGAGGGAGGAAAACAGAGTGATGTGGTTAAGGGAGCAAGGAGGCTGCAGTGCTTGTATAAATCATACAGACTATTTTCACAGCAACCTCACGAAGGTGGTGTTTTTACACAGCAGCTGTCCTTTCCTGCACCTTATTCACACTCTAACCTGAGATGTCCTGCTCCATGATTGGAAACTCTCCTAAAAAATAGATGTACTCCTTACCTTGCCTTGCGCAGAATTTCACATATTTATATCGCTGAGACAAGCCGGACCTGAATGTGAGGCCCGTTGCAGCAAGGCAAACCAACATTTCTGAAACCATCTGAGCTGCTGTAAGAGGAAACACTGGTTTTGATTAGACATGCTGGCATAATATGGTATGTTGTCTTGTAACTCCTCAAATAACAACTGTTTTGAGTTTGTTCCTACAATTCGTCAAGGTGTGCTGAAGTTTCTGAAAGAAACCTGCAGTTGACTGAAGACAGGAAACAGTTTTACTCTGGAAATATCATTAGACTACAATTCCATATAATTTTCATAACTCTCTCTATGTGTGGCACACTGAATTGTTTTCATATGTGGCTCAGTTTAAATTCCAATCCTTTATGAAAAATGCCTGACTGCCCCCCTTCATATGGAATCAAAAATGAAAAACCCAGATACAATGCTTATGAAATCCCACTTGAGCAGGCTGACACATGCTCAGACAGGATTCTGGAGCCAACACTTGTTCTGGGTTTCATAATTTCCAATTAGTGTGCAATTCCAAGTCCTAATTCCATCTCAGCTAAACTCGTTTGCCAAGTCATGTGGCAAATGGTGTCTTATCTAAAAATAACCGTTCCAGACATCTACGAAAAAGCACAAGTGAATGTGAATATGGTATTGTCAACCCTGGTTGATATGAAAGCCTCAAATGTCAGCAGTGTAAAGACTAACCAGGTCAAAGACAGAGAGAGAGAGAGGAAAAAAGAAAAAAAAAAGAGATACAAACAGAGGATCAGAGAAAATGACAGGGTGATAGACCGAGAGACTAACGTATAAAAGGAAGGAAACCTCAGAGGTTGATGGGTTATGATCTAAACCAAGGGAAATGCTGCTTCCTGCCTCAGCCTGGCGCCTGTCCAGAGGCTCATCCACAGCTTCCCTCATGTTTTTATGTGACCAGACAGCAGACCGCAGGGCAGAAGCTGCTCTGATGAGCAGCTCCTAACATCTCCTCAGTGGTTTTTCCCACCCGACCAAGCAGCCGGCACTGAGAGAGGACCTGTTGTTTGAAGCACTGAAGGAGCTTTGGCTGCCGGACAACGTGGCTGTAAAGTTTTCTCTCCAGTCAGAATGATTTGAAATGTTGTAATTTGGGATCAGCCTATACGGTCTGCAGAAGGTTTACAGTTACAAAAAAAAAAAAAAAAAAAGAAGAATAAATAAAACTCTAAACAACAGGCAATTGCTCATGGCTGGCTACAAGAATAAGAGGGTTATTTTCATATTTTGATAAACACTGTACAACAGTTTAACACAACAATTACCCAAGTCATTTCATTGTTGTAAAATGCAGATGTCTACCTGCAGTGAATATTTATGAAATATTAATGACAGTTCTCAGTGGCACTTTGTGTACAGTAACCCCTGCCAGCACAGGCTAAATAATGACAATGCAAGGAAGCTGTTCTGACCTACAAATGACAAATGCAAGGAGGAGTAACAGGAGTGGTGAAAATCGGATAAATAACCTTCAATTTCTTGGCACAGAAGTGGACTAGTCAGCACAATGTCAACATCATATTGGTCAAGAAATAGGACTCACACTGCTATACTACCTCATGTTATAGTCATAATGTTATTAAAGTTATAATGTGCACGTTTTTTATTTTCACTTGGAACAGTGCTAGAGTAAACAGCTACAACAAATGATCAGTAATGTGCTGTCCATGTCTCTGTATTTTTGGACTTCCCTGAGCTGTTTGACACTTTTGGCGACTGGAGACATAAATCTTAGGATTAAAAAAAAAAAAAAAGTTATATTCTTTTTAATCGCACACTGGTCATGACCATTGACCTTACAAACAGAAAAGGGAGTTTTAAAGGTGTCTAGTAAAGGGATAAGTGCCTAACCAACATACAGCACACTTGCCAAAAAACTTTTTTGTCCCACAGCTACCATATCCTTCATATCCTTTGCTGTTGATGGCGTGGGAATTGGGTGGAAGTCCAATTACCAACCTGGCATTTGTTTGTTTCCTCTCAGAGATCTCGAGCCACACAGGGTTTTATGAGATGGAGGTACCTCTCCCCCAAAGACCAGCGTTCTTTTTACCAGCAGCACCACTGAAAGCATAGATTTTTGGATGGCAGAAATATGCTTGAATTGTAGCCACTGCTTCAATACGTCCTGTTAATAGAATCCCTAGTTAAGGAAGCCTTCTGAGATGTTTCCCTCGTGAATGTGAGAATAAATGCGCTACTATAAACAACTAGACCTCTCTGTCCATGTATAATTCTACCATGTGTGCGCCGGCGGTAGGTAGAAGGTAAACATGTTTTACCCTGAAAATCATGCCCTGTATGGTGAGTTTCCTCTCTACATCAGTGCACTCGCTGTGAGTCCTTGATGTAGAGAGGAATAACAATCAAACTGCTGTATCAGATACCACTGGGATATAAAATTAACATTACAAACAGTGCATCCACAACACCTCCTCCCCGTGTGCAGCCTCTCTGTGGAGTTGGAAGAAAAATAAGAACAGGCAAAGGAAAGAAAAGAATTTCTCACCTTTGGGCTATATGCTAATTTGAATGATCTAACTAGTATCTGATTTGGAAGTGCATGCTGGAAGTGAAGTGAATATAAAGGGGGAGACGCTAGATCACAGACAATGTGAGAATGACTCAGGGTGAGACAGAGAGAGACCTGATACGGACTCTAATTATCATAAGCCATATGCCTGCAGCCTGTGGAGTGGCTGCAAGGTAAATAAAGATGGTGACAAACACTGCATATAGTACCAGTACCGCCCCCTCACTCCTCTCCTTTCTCATCAGAACAACACAGGCTGCCAACCGAATTAGCATCAGCTGGCTGATACATTTGTAATCTATTCTGAGCATGGCAAACAATACAAATTGGATTTCTAATTTATCCTGACTCATTTATGCAAAGCAAGAGTAATGGAGTGTCGCCATAGTAACAGCTTTGATACGTGGCAACTTTCATCACAAAGCTCAGAAATACCTTCATCTTCAGGCCTCAACAGGAATTGGTATCAAAGTGTGTGATTTTTGGAAAACAACTTTCACATATTTGAATTTCAACCAACTCTCTCTCAGCTCCTCTTATCTCAATATGCCTGAACACACACACACACACACACACACAGGCGCACATCTTGTGTTATTCTCACTAAATCAAACACACTCAAGGTTTTTTTTTCCTGATGGAAGCTTGTTCTCACAAACACACACAAAGAACATCTCTGGAAAGACAACAGGTGAGCTGACTCGTTGCCGCGCGCCCAAGGCATCAGTCATTGATTAGCCAGATTAATTACGGGATAGCCACTAGACGCCACCGTTCTGAAGCCAGGAAATGAAAACAAAAAATCTGCTCCTGAAGCAAATTCACAGAAGAACGGAAAATCGATGGCCAGGCCTCACAATGCAAGCAAAACCTGGGCCCTCACTCTTTTGATTATCTAACTCCCAAGAACAACAAACCCAATTAATGATATCGTTTTCTGGCTCCATTGAGCCATTTTCTACATCCGAGATAACCTAGAGACACCAAACATGCTGATAAATGGGCCGTAAACTCCTATCCGCTAAAATAACAACACTGTCTAATGTGTCCACTAGGATGCTTATCGCAATGTGATCATTATTGTGTTTGCACTGGGATTACGATGTAGGTCAGTGCTTTGTATAGCGTATTATGTTCATTATTTAGCTTTGACTTGACATTGAAAGTATTTCATGTGTTTTCCCTATAGCATTGCTGCTAGCAGAATGAGTTCAGAAATGAATGCCGTGCGGGTTCAGACTAAATTTGACCAAATAAATCTCATCCAGTCAAGTGGCACTCGAGCACAGTGCGTGTCAAACACCCAAAGATATATTTTTAAATCAGTGTTGATAATGTGGCTCCAGAGGTAATCTAATTTCACTTTCTAGTCCTCATCATGTGTAATGATAAGACCGGGCTGTCCATCGCCGTATGCATTAACAGAAATGTGTCTCTCTGCGTATCTCTTATCGGTGTGGGTTTGTGGAATATACTTTTCATGCTATCAAATTGGCTGTGATAATATGCTCTTTTATCACGTTAGAGGATTACATCGTAAAATGAAAAATTTCATGATTAGCATAAATAAACAGTCATAATGGCAGAAGGGGAAGAGAGCAAACAATAAAAGTGTCTCATAAAAATGTCTATTTTTGCCTGGGTGGCATGATGGGTAGTAGCTAAATTCAGCTATATGGTTTAAACTCTTCATGTGCCCCTGAGCAAGAAATTGAATAAATCAGTTTCTGTTGCGATGCCTGTCAAGCTTCCCATTCTTCTGAAGCAAAGATGCATTTCACAGTGATAGTGACTTAAGATTCAAAATTCACACTAACGTAGGGTCCTTGATTTCAAATGCAAATAAACAAACCCATGCTTCATATTTCTAGCTGCAGAATGTGGACTTTTTTTTTTTTTGATGAACATAGCTGATTTTATCAGGTGTAGCTGCCAGACTAAGCTAATGCTAATGTTAAACATCACAAGTTGGTATACAACTCAATACAGTACAACAGTACATGACTCTTTAATAGTTTGCTTGCTTCCTATTGAAAAACATATTTGGATATTCAATAAAACAGCTAGATGCATGTTTAAAAGGCCATATTTTCAAACATTATGTGTTGACCACGTCTGCACATTTATGAGAGAAAAACGATTTGAAGATGTGGAATAACTGGGGAGTTTGGCAACAGTACTTGACGCAGGCTGCTGAGGTGTAAACCTCTCCATATCAAACAAAGAGCAGGACAGTGTTTCACATTTGGATAAACTTATTTTGCTTTATTTACTACAATCTTGTCTCACATACAGCGGGTGTTCCAGTCCTGAAAGTCAGCTTGGGCACGCTAAGGTTTGTTCCTGTTTTTGATTTTGGTGGGTGTTGATGAAAACACACCACCCATCAAACTCCTCAGATACACTGCTGCTTGTATTACAGCCCCATGCACCATGTTGCAGCATGCTGAGAAATCCACAGTTCAGTGAACCATCCGGTGAACAGGGAAAACGTGAATATTCCTACAGGGATCCGTAAACAGTCATATATTATGTCAGCGCCTACAATGATTTTTATTCATCAAAACCAGCTTTGTGCTATGTGGCGGGATTTGGGTTAGATACCTTAGACACTGACGGTGCTTACATGGAGTAAATGCATCAAGAAAAGGCACAACAGTGGTCACCAGGATATGACTGCCTTCTATTATTTTACATCCCATGCTCAGGTTCACTTGTTGTTGTGTGCCTGTGGGACATGATGACATTGTGGCTCATTGTTCACTGGCTAAGACCACTGCTGCTATTTCAAGTTGAGCTCACCACAGATTGTTACTGGATGTATTTCCCCACATTTCTCCTACCTGTCTTGGCACTAATTCCTCAACACTGACCTCTGAATCCAGGGGAAATTCATAACTAACCACAACATGGTCAACCAGCTGCCAAATTGCCAGGCAGGGTTTTTTTTTCATATCCCCTTTCAAAACTTGTTAATGTTAAGTATTGTTAAAACCAGTCTGCACAATGAAATTGGTGTATACAGTCAAAGAAGGAGATGGAAACTGGTTCCAGAGAAAACAAAAAAGTGAAGACGTGGAAGTGAAACAAGTCATTGAGAAATTGGTCTCAATGGCAAGTTCACTTCTCCTTTGGGTGTTTTTGGTGGATGAAAAATACAAATGAACAAAAGCTCATCGTGTTCCAGTAATAAATCACTAAAGACACAATTATACAAGTTCAAGTGCTGTGTCCTGTTTTTCTTAGAATGTGCCAGATAAGTAAACAATTAAATATTTTTGATGACTTACTTTGGACTCGCACTTGAGCAATGTGTGTTTGGAAGTGAGTCAGCAAAATCGGTGTTTACATTTCAAAAAAAAAAAAAAATGTATTGGGGGCTTGCTTGATTCATATTTTCCCTCATCCTCCTTCTTAAAAAAGCAGAAGTCAAACGCATTCAGCCCTCCATAAGCACTCGTGTGAAGCCTTATATCTGTACTGCTTACCACACAAAATGATCTCCATTAAGAAGCAGACCTTCCAAATCCCAATTTGCCACAGCAGCCATTAAGCAAGCGTACACACACCATGTTTATTCATAAACGCTTTAAATAGAGAATGTTTTAATACTGGACGCACCAGCTTAAGAGTCATTTATGGAGCTACAATTGCAATCTGACTATCAATGCGCTATGCTGCCAACAGTGACAGATCAACTGTCATATTTCTTCCTCCCACGATAATGGCACACACAGACATCACCAGCCAATTGGCTCATTTACGCGCCTTTAACCCCGAAACAAGAAAACAGTATGTGCGTTTGTGTGTGTGTGTGTGTTTGCATTCACTGATGTGCATCAAGCATCTAGTGCTTCGAGCTTCTTGTGGCAAAGGTCATGGCTGACGCTCAGCTGAGTGCTCATTCATGGCATTTATCCTTTTTACTGTCAGTTAGGATCATGCGCGCACAATGCCGCGATAGGTTATCCATACCATTAACGGAAGATACAGAGACGGCAGGTGAGATGGTGATGTTGTTTACGGTGGGGGAGAGCGGGAGAGGAGGGAGGGAGGGAGGGAGGCATGGGGATCATGAAATGACAGCGAGAGAATTGAAGCTGATCTCCTCCCAGAATGCTCCCTGTTGCCATCCTGGGAGGGGAGAATTTATATTCTATTTATTTCATTTTTATTTGGTTCTAGTTGGTTATTTATATATTCATTTGTGCCGCCATTGGTGTCTGAGAGGGGAGCCGTGAAGTGCATCACATTAACTGTATTGACATAAACAGCTCGCCGGGCGCATTGCCTCTGCCTTTGATGAGGGTTTAAGTAGGAAGCCATTGAGAGACTTATGGAGAAACGTTCCCACGGGATCAATAGATTACAGACCTAACTAATCTTAGTGAGCCAGATAGCAGAGCTCATAAGGCAAAACGACCGTCATATCAGCAACACACGGTCCACCATCACTCCTCTCTGCCCTCAAACTGTAATTATTCCTCTCTCTTCTATGGGTCATGAACGAGTAAGCACAAGTGATAGTGTCCGTTGTTTTCCATGTGTGCTGTTATTAGTGCTCCATTACTCTGCAGACCTCATGGAATAAAAGCATATGTGCTGGATTCTCAATGTTTTCTTCTTTCTGTCTTCATTTTTACATTTTATTGCATCTCCAGTCAAAAAACTGTGCTGGCATTGACACTTTCAGACAGGCTCTGGCATTCACTTCACACTCTAATATAATTTTTAAAAAAAGCATACATTTCTATGATGAATGAGACTTTACAGAAAAAAAGGTCTGGAACTGACAGTAGGTCAATGTTGTGATCCTGAAACAGTTAGAAATGTCAGCGTCGGCATTGTAGCTGATTGTTTCTTGCCATTTTAGTTATATTAAGCCAAACAGCTTGGATCTGATATCTAGGTGGATATTCATTTTTCAAAACTGTAGCAAAGCAAGGACAAGCAGATAAAATGGAGAGAAAACAACCTTCTCTCAGAGAAATTATGTTTATATGCAAGTAATTTGAGACAGAAAATACATTTTGAAAGACTCAGCCAGCGAGAATGGTGCAGTAAAATTCAACATACACAGCAATGTAGCAGCAGTATTACTCTAAAAACATCATATATAATAGTAAATCAGTGACAGGGAATATATACTGCTTACATACTTCAATTTGATTTTGCTATAATAATTATGTACTTGTGCCTTCAGGTTAAGTATGAACCTTCTACTTTTAGGAAATGTGGCCTTGTGGGTAACCTGTGAGTCTAGTGAGTTTATTGTGTCAATGAAAAGGTCTGTTCATGTAAGGCTACTCTTGTACCGCGGAGATGATGCTAATAGCTAGCTAGTAGCTATGGATCAGGTGAAAGTCAATGAAAATAACCTAAAACAGGTTTCTCAAATACATTCTGGAGCTGCTTAGCTGAAAAGCCATGGATAGTGCAACAAATACAAATGATGGATCAGGTTTTCTTTTTACTTGATGACTGGTAGCTGGTAACTAGCTAGCTATTCAACCTCTCATCTCAGTGGCAACCAGCAGTAACACTGAAAACTCAAATTTGATGTCATGATCACCTGCTGTATCGCACTTTAATCGATATTCAAATATATTTGAATATCGATCTAACTAATGTTCTGCTTCAGCACTCGGTTTAAGGTTAGGAAAAGTTTGTGGTCTTGGTTTAATATTAGGTAAGGGTAACAACAGTGTCTACAGGATGTGTTGACTTAACATTTTACCAAAACAACAATCTTTTCCTAACCCTAACCAAAGTGCTTTTGTTGCCTAAACCACAAGTGAGGCTCTTTCTTTCTGATTTCTGGTGTCAAATCCCCAGCCCCCTGCCCGTCATCCATCACAACCATCTCCAGATGACTTCTAGGGAGTACAAGCATGTAGCTCTTCACTCTCTGGAAAAAGTGTTCCCACAGAAGATAGTTTTAGTAGCCACATAAGTTTCCCTTTAAAATGGTATAATGGTTGGTATAAAATGTCTTTTAACTATGCACAGGCGTGCTACAATGAACAATTTGTATCCAGAGGACTAGTCTCAAGAAGATCCTCAGTCAATCTTGAGAATTAAGTCCTTCCCTGTCCGAGGATGTCCTCTGTCCCACCAAGACTTTGTCCTACCTGTTCCCCTTGACTGAAGTGGCCAGAGGGTGATAGATCCAAGGTGAGGCACCCAGGACAGAGGCCCAATTAGACCTCTCTGTGGGGAGTGAACCCCTGCACCATTCATCATACCATTTCAATTAAAGCCATCTAAGAAATGATTAAATAATCAGCTGCAGGCTAATGGAGCCATATATCCTTGTTATGGGGGGACATTGGTCATCGGCTTGGGAATGTCTGGCCACTGCCAGATGTCACACAGCAATGCCAAACGAGTAAGACAGATGATAGAAAGCAGAAGGAGGGAGGAGAGTAAATGAGAAACAAAGAAAAAAGAATGCTCATTAGGCCGGGATGGAATGTAAATGTAAATACACCACAGGGAAAATTTTCCCCATTTACGATTTTGGTCAGACTCCGTGCCCGTTTTTTAACGTCACTCACGTGGGCAGCCGCGGCTGACGCTGCAGACTGAGGCAAAACGATGGGGTCAATAGTCCCCCCTCCCCACCCGCCCGCATGCACGCATCAGCAGACAGCGAGGGGTGACACAGAAAATGTCATGATTGTTTGTTTGTCTGCGGTAATGCAGAGTCCTGTCCCTGACAGCCTGCTAGCTACAGTACACTGCTACTTAGCTGGACAGGGGACAGGGAGGGTGCTGGGAGGAAGAGTCTGGCCTGTTGCAGATGATGACAGACAGAACCAGACAGATTTTTTTTTTCTTTCTCTGTCTGCACACATGGGCTTGTAAATATCAATTTCAGTACATTTAATGTTTTCCATCATGCAGGCTGTAAACTTAATTCAGAAAATAATTACAATTACTCTTTGGAATTATGTCACACGAGGCTCACAGAGCACAATATTCTGGGGTAAATCTTCCCATGCAGACTTTTCTTGCAAAAACATCACACACACACACACACAGGACCCTGTACAGTAGGACCGGTTGGGTTAAATAGCTGTCATTATCAGGCTGGGTGGCTGTAGAATGGAGGTGACCCTGGACAGCTCTCCATCTTCCTGCTCTATGGCTGCACATTAATGGTTAATTGATGTCACAGGGGACTGCTGATCAAAGGCTTTCTCACCAGCCCCCTTTTCAAGCATGCTCCACTGCTATTCTATTAGCAAGGCAGGCATGTCAGATGGAGGTGGAGTCGGGGGGGTGTCTAGGAGCGTGTGTGTATTGGGGTGGGGGGTGGGGGGGTTGTTGGGTGGGTTTGTTGCTCCCGTCCCTCTCTTCTCTTCTCACTCATCGCC